>OY979626.1:17500000-18750000 GCA_963855885.1 Coenonympha glycerion | reverse complement strand
CCGTTCATGTTAACTAATACATTAATTTTATCACTATTAATTATTTTGGCAGCCTTAATGTTACACTTCACTCGAGATAAATCAATGAAATGTTCAGATTCTTTTACTATTTTACTACGGAATGTGGTTCCATCGTCTGGATTCAGAGAGTAACAAAATATTTCAACATTTGCTCGGTCATGCATGCCAGGTATCGATTGCATTAGGTGAGAAGTCGGATGATTACCAAAGTCACTGCTAACATAACCAATACGTAAACGTCCTTTTAATTTTTTCGAGTGCCTAAAAACTATTTTTTCACACAATATGTTAACCTTTTCCTGGTACAGATTAGCATGTCGAGCGGCGATTTCTTTTCTTGCTCTGTTTGACAATGGATAAAGGATGGAATGATGCGGATGGACTGAACATAACTTATCACTATTCAACAACTGATCCTCTACTATCGAAATAATGTTGTACATTCGTTCGTCATAATTATCCCAGTTGCAGACTATTTGATAACAATGCGCCAAATTGCAGTAGGCATCGGGGAAATCAGGTTTCATATTCAACGCTGTTGTATATGATTGCATTGCTTCGTTAATATTACCGAGATCTTTGTAAATGCTAGCTAAATTACAATGGGCGTCTGCAAATAGCGGGTTAATTTCAATAGCCTTTTTGAAACACATAAGAGCGCCGTTGGTGTCTTGCATTTCTCTAAGAGTATTTCCCATATTACTATATGCATCAGCAAAATTTGGTTGAATGTTTATGGCTTGTCTATAGTGGTATAAAGCTTCTTCAAGTTTACCTGTAATGAAAAAAATCGTTTTTTTTTTAATTTTACATATACCATTAATGTGCCCTATTAGTAGCGCATCATTAATGCATTTACGAGAGGCTATTAGCGAACGCTAATGCAATTTGCTATCAGCGTGTAATTACATTATCATAATATTCAGAATACCATGAATCCACATACTGCATTGTTAATGTTGTGTTATCGATAAAAACCTTAAAATCCAACTATCCCACTATACAAAATTTTATAATAATATTTTCCAAAATCATGTTTCATTAAAGGACGCCAGTAATTTCGGTGAAACTAATCAGGATAATTTATAAGACTTCACCGAAAACAAACGGAATTCATCAATTATTATGCGTAAAAGTTATAAACTATGCAACAAAATGTAGTATAAGCCTTGAGTATAAGCAATGAGGAATGACTGAAACTAATATATTTATTCAAAAAATAATTTGGTTGAGTCCTACGCTATATCTACTAAGAAACTAAAAATATTGATCGGAAAGTTATTGAATTTAGATTCGAAAACTTTTCCGATAATTATTTCAATAATTTTAAGATTTTGGTTTAATTAATAGCAAAATCTAATTGAAAATTAAGCTCTGAGTATAAAGAATCGAAAATTCGTCGAGGATTCGTCTCTTTAGAGTTAGTAACTTATTAGATATACAGAGTTATATAAAAAAATACCAAATCGCTCTAGGCTTGTATTTATTGACATTTAAACTAACAAACTTTGCTGTACGATTTTTTTGACTCGATATATATATATTATAGTATGGAACCCTCGGTGCGCAAGTCCGACTCGCATTGGCCGGTTTTTTTTTGTATGATATAAATTGATACTGAATTCTGAAAAGTCGTAGAACGAAAGTTGTTAGTCTTAATGTAAACAACTACAGGCCAAGAGCGATTAGGAATTTTTATATAACCCTGTAGAGAAAAGATATAACATACCCTGCTGTTGTAAAAGCGATGCCAAATTGCTATGTGTCGCAGCGAAATCGGGGAACACTTCCAGAGCTTTGAGATACAACCGTGTGGCCTCTTCGATATTCCCTTGTTCCCTTTTAACGTTACCGAGATTGTTGAGCGTGTCAACGTGCGAGGGACACAAGAGTAACGCTTTGTTGTAACATTCCTCGGCTTCATTCACCCGGCCTTTCTCTTTGAGCGCGTTGGCAAGGTTACAATAAGCGTCCGGAAAATTGGGTTGTAGTGCGATGGCTTGTCTATACGTGTCAATGGCAAGGTCTATGAAGCCCTGTTTGTAGTAGAGGCATGCCAAGTTCCCGTGAGTGACGCCACTGGGCGGTGACAGCTTCAGAGATTGTAGATACACTGCTACCGCTCTGAAACAATAAACAGTTTTTGGGTAAGTTCACACATAGCAGATTCCGGTTCGGTGGTTATTTATGAGTGTGGTATATATGTACCAATAAATCCTCATACGCTATTCATATGTAATTCTAGTAAATGAATAACTTTTGCCCGCAGTTCGCACAACCAGTGCGTAATTCTGTTTTCACCAACCGGTTTTTTTTTTCGGAATACAATGAAACTTTTTTGGTAATATTAATGATACGACAATTCTTGCAGAGTCTCGAGTGGGTACATACCAGCGCATCAGTGACAGATATTCCATAACTGGATTGCGTTTTGAAGGGCTCATTATGTCGGCGCACTTAAGTACTTGGCAAAAGGAGACTTAAGTATTTTGTTTCAGGTTTCTGAGTATGGGGCAGTGCGTCTTATGATATTTTCGCGCAAAGCTGAGGAACGCAATGCATCTGACTTAGGAGGCGTATCATGAAACATCAGATGAATCATAAGTCATTTAATCAAAATTTTGTAAGAAAATATGTATAAGACATTGAGGATCTCCAAAAACAAACAACAAATTGTTTCTCTGAAATAACAAAGTTTTGTTTTATTACAAGTTTTGTTTTATTTTACAATTATCTAGTTATTATCAAGTTACGACAATTACACTTCTATCTCACCTGAAATAACAAAGAAACGACATTTAAAGTTCACTATATCTCGAGTCCTCAATCACATTCTTTCTATGAGTTTTTATTACGATAACAATGCACAAAACAATTTTAGCGTCCCTCGCCATTTTAAATCCTCGACACAGATCACTAATCATAGGTACAGACAGCTGATACGCGAAGCGCGGCAAATTCAAATGAATGAAATGTCACTCATTTCATTACATCTCCCCCCCTAAGAGCGAAAATTCTAAGCAATATATCTGTAAAATGTACTTATAAGTCATCTTCATATTCATTATCATCTCCTTCATCTTCTTCAGCCTCTGTTATGACAGGTTGCAATTTTGTTATATGAAATAATGTTGATTCTGTTTTTCTGTTGCCTGTATCAATCCTATAAATGGAATTCGATATTTTCTCTATTATCTTGAAAGGGCCTATTTTTAATTCGTCTAATTTCTTTCTATTCAGTCTATTTCCATTTTCTACATATACACTGTCTCCTACATTAAATTCTTGCATTTTTCTATTTCTATCAAATATTTTCTTGTTATACTCATGAGATTTTATTGTATTCTCTAATGCCAATCTTCTATCAGCAATCCACTTGTCTTCCTTTTCCATCGTTTTGAATTCATTTGGTAGAATACTGACATTTGTACCATCCAGTAAATATTTTGGTGCAAAACCTGTAACGGAGTGTTCTGTTTCATTATATTTTTGTATACATTCTCTTGCCAGTGTTGTCCATGTTCTCTTATTATTTTTCTCATTCATTTTACACCTTATTTTATTTACTATTGTTTGGTTTAATCTTTCATTCAAGCCGTTCGAGAATGGTGTATTCACGGCTGTAAAAATTAGTTTAATATTATTTTCCTGCAAAAATTGTTTAAATTCTCTTGAATTTATGCCCGGATATTGATCTGTCAGGATAATTCCAATCTCATCTGTCTCTAGTACTTTCTTTGTTAAATTTATAAAGTCACATGCATTCTGGGTTTTCGAAGTCGCAATAAATGCATATCTTGTGTAGTGATCTACTAAAAGGTGTAGATATTTCTTTGTAGACCTAGATCCTCCAAATCCACCAATAGTATCCATTGACATTATTTCAAATGGTTTGGTGGCTGGTCCCAGTTGTGACAGTAATCCAATTTTTTTTTGACATCTTGATTTATTTTTTATGCATATTTCACATGTTTTACAAATATTTATGATATTTTTTGTTAGGTTTATAGCCGTATATATTGAACTTATTTTTTTCTGCAGTTGTCTGATCCCAATATGGCATAAATCTTCATGCACCTTTTTTATAAGTTTTTTACTAAATTCTTCTGAGAGGATAATCTTTTCCTGTTTCTTTATTTTTTTATAATAGATATTATTTTTTAGTATTAAATTTTGTTTCTTTTCTCTTATTGTTTCATTTTTCTCTTGGTCTCCAACTATATCTTTTATTTGTATTAAATTAACTATTCTCAATGTTTCCTCTCTGTTATCTTCTGGTTCTAATACAGGGTTTCGGCTCAAACAGTCTGCTTCTACATTTTCTTTACCAGGTATATATTTTACGGTAAAGTCATACTGAGATAGGTATTATGTGAGATCACCCAATTCTTCATCTGTCCTGCATTTAATGTTCATGTTCTCTAGAGGTTTGTGATCTGAGTAAATGGTGAATTGTTTTCCGATGAGCCAGTGCTGCCAATATTTAACAGCTTCTTTCATAGCAAGACATTCTAAATATATAGCCTTTTTCCGTTTTTGATGTTCATTCAATTTTTTTGAGAAATATGCCACCGGTTTGTCTTTACCATCTAGTTGTGCTCACTTCATCTAAATATTGATCTAAAAATTGCATATTACCTTCCTCATCTACATATGTCTTCTTTAGATTTTCATCCAACTTTATCCATACTTTTCTACTCTGGTGTCTTTTTTTAATGCTATTTTTTACTTTTGCGAAAGTGTTCGTTTTAACAATATATGTATGCTGACTCACCGGCTTCAGTTCCTCGGGTAAAACATAACATTTTCCTTCTTCAGTAGATATTGAGGTTATAGCTAATACATTTGATTTGCCATCATTTGAGGCTATCATCGTAAACTCAAACTGAAGCCGGTCCATATTCTCTTAGTTCACAAAAATGTCGTTTTATAAGACATTGAGGATCTCCAAAAACAAACAACAAATTGTTTCTCTGAAATAACAAAGTTTTGTTTTATTACAAGTTTTGTTTTATTTTACAATTATCTAGTTATTATCAAGTTACGACAATTACACTTCTATCTCACCTGAAATAACAAAGAAACGACATTTAAAGTTCACTATATCTCGAGTCCTCAATCACATTCTTTCTATGAGTTTTTATTACGATAACAATGCACAAAACAATTTTAGCGTCCCTCGCCATTTTAAATCCTCGACACAGATCACTAATCATAGGTACAGACAGCTGATACGCGAAGCGCGGCAAATTCAAATGAATGAAATGTCACTCATTTCATTACATATGTACTACTCGACATCCTAATTAAGTCAGAAGTTGTAACTAAAATAAATAATAGCCATATTAACACACGAAAACATTCGCATTTATAATAATTAATATCCCTCTATCCTTATATAAACAGAAAAAACTAACAAACTGATTTCGCCGAGCCGCTTTGTTTACTATTGAATATGTGTGAAGACAGCCTAAAGTCTATTGATGATTTAGCGTTTCGAGATATATCCATCATCCAGCTGTTTGAAATGCTTCACTGTATCTTACAGTAATAGTTCGTTTAGATTCTCATTATTTCATTTTAAGATACTGTACGAGTAGTATATATTTATTGACTTACTAGCTGATGCCCGCGACTTCGTCCACGTGAGATAAAAACTATTCTATCTTTTAAGTTGGACCAAATGACAGATATTCACGAAGTTTGAACTAAATCGGTTCAGTAGTTTAGGAGTCCATTGAGGACAAACATTGTGACACGAGATTTATATATATTATTAAGAAGAAGATATACAGATTAAAGTTACTTTATTTTACGATATACTTTTCAATGTTAGCTGATTCAGAAAGCTGAAATTTCGTACGGAAGCTTCTTTTATCATGAAAACAAAAGATAAGATTCGTTTGTAGGATTTCTGAGACATTATCGTATTCGCTAATATGGGCGGGTCATATAGTTAATTTGTACATTGATAATGTTACCGTAGGTAAGATTTGTTGCTTGTTTATTCTAATCACTGTACATTTCCAATTCTCGGAGCGTTTAAGGGTTTATTTGAGAAAGTTTGTGTTGGGGTTTTTCTTTACTCTATAGGCACAAGTTAGTACTTGACTGCGATCTCATCTGATGGTAAGTAATGATGCAGCCGAAGAAGTTATCGTTCTACTTGGAAAACCCATCCCAACGGTTTTTACACAGCATCGAACCTGAACGCTAAATCGTTTGGCGATGCGTCTTTGCTGGTAGGGTGGTAACTAGCTAAGGCCGAAGCCTCCGACCAGACCAGACCTGAGCCAATTTAGAAATTATAAAATACCCAAGTGATTTGTGGCAAGAATTGAACCCGCGACCTCCCACTCTAATCCAAGCTCGCGCCACTGCGGGAGGTCGTCAAAATGCAAACAATGTCTGTGGTATGCATCGAGGCAAAGCCTTTTGAGGTAGCAAAACAACGATTGTTTCTGATTGATTGATTTTCGTAAAGAGCAGAAGAACGTCTGTTAGACTGCCAGTATGGAATAAATATACATCTAACGAGTACCTACATATTATACGCATTTAGAAGATTCATTGATTTCTATTTCTATACATTACGTGTTTTTATTTAGTTTTTTATGATTTTATCTCAGTAACTATCCTTTGATCTTTATGAATAAGCTCAATCTTAATAAAGTTTATTAACTGCGCCTTCGGCTTGGGTCAACAAACCGGAGATCATGAAGTAACGACATACTTTCTGCCTATGTAGGTATTGGAATTTGGAATTCATCTATGTATCCACTTATGAATCTACATACATGGTATAAGTATACATATTATAAACCTACTAGACATAGCCATACCTAATTTTATGTTTCAGTGATTAGGTTCGATGGATTAGGTATTCTCGAGAAATTGACGTATGCCCTCATTCCGTCAACAGCTTACCCATTCGATATAATATAACCTTTGTACTGACGTGAGCGATTATCGCTAGTACCTATACTGTTTGATTTCGACCTATTTCTCGTCAGGTTTACTGATAAATACATACCTAGTTCATTATTGCCGGAGTAGTCTTGTTAAGAATTCATACTTTTATAGGGTTATATAGAAAATATTAGATGAGCTAGATGACTTTTAGGGCTTGTTTCAGTTTTGTAAACCCTATAATAGTAGTTTATGAAACGGATGCATAATGGGGGGTATTAAAACATGAGTGTGAGTTTAAAAAACGAGCCGCAGGCGAGTTTTTTAATAGTATCACACGAGTGTTTTAATACCTAATTATGTAGAGTTTCATACACTACTTTATCTACGCTCAAATTATCATAAATCCAAACCATAAAATCTTGCTAACGTTTGTCGTAAATCCTTCACTTTGTTGGTAAAAGTTTGTGGGTCATTTTTGTTGCAATTACTAAAATGTCAGGTGGAGTTAAATTTTCTTTAGTACGTTTCACTGCTAGACATTTTTCCGCGCTAAGTTTTGACTAAGTAACAAAAATAACACATTGAAATGTTAAAAGTTAGGTATGGCGCCAAAATTCAGTTGCAAACTGCGTATAGTCTGTTAAAAAAGTCATGAAACAAAAAAGAGTAGAAAAATATTTATACAAGTCAGATAAACTATATTTTTAGTGGATAATTAAATAATCAAAAATTATACATAATTCTTTTTAATATTCTGTATGAACACACTTCTTAATCAGTCATATAAGGCAGGGAAAAATTATTGTTTCCGTGAATTAATTGTTGTCTATGGTCGATCATGACTACCAACTAAATGTTGTCTGTGGACTCCTTATATAAAAAAAAAAAAACAAAATTGAGGATTGGCTCTACACTCTCTTTTGGCTATGACGACCACAGAGAAAAGAAAGTTATTCCCTGGTCTGTGATGACGACACACAAAAATACAAGAACCCAGAGCCGCGTATCGTAATAGAAATTATTCAACAATCTAGAGATATTTCCATAGTACAGCTATGTTATAATGAATAACTTTTTAATAATTATAGAAGTCTGTGCATAAAGTAGGTCAATATGTAACACATTTTGATTTCATAATTCGAACTTTAAGCAATGAGCGTAGATAAAAGACTATTACTCTGCGAGTGTGTAAACTCGTACTATAGTAAGTATAGTGTCCCAACACCGAATATATATAGTTAATATTACTAACATAGTCATAATGTGCCTACTACATAACAATGGCTATGGATAAAGCTTTTAGAAAGCACTAAGTAAACGTATGGTGAATATCGTTGTTTGCGGAGACTTATTTTCGATGAAATCAGCACTCCAAAGTGTCAGAAAATGTTAATAATTAATTTAAACCTTTTAAATATACGCGAATCGCGATAAGTAACCGTAAGTAACCGTGTATTTATTGACTATAAAAATGATGTCTTATTTTTTTTAAATATGGCAAATAAATATTATCTGTATGGCCCGCTTTATAACCCACAAAATAAGCAAAGTGATGGGCTCGGTAGTGTAAAGTTATAATTATTAATAAACAATAGGTACAGACAAGGTTGCAAGGACAAGTTCTCAAGAGCGGGTCTCTTTAAGGTCGTAAATAGATTTTATTTTCGTCTTTCTCACTTTACGAATACGTTAGTGGGTACGACAGCTAGCGTCGCGGGATTTTACAGACAAGCGACGTTTTATTTTATTACTATAAAACCACATAAAACTAAGCCAACTATCAAAAATTTATTTGTGAGCGTTTTCGGAGATTACTATACAAATAAACAAACATACATGTTCCAAAAAGGTCCACTTCTTTCTATGCAAACTCATTTACTTGTAAGGCAGTTACGCTGTGGAATGCTCTTCCTTCTGAAATACGACACTCAAAATCCCTCTCTATTTTCAAAAGTCGTCTATATGAGTTTTACCTGTCGAACCCTCGTACCTAATTAGCATACGAAACTCCACAAATGTTGTAGATTTCTACTTTTACTCGCTATAGGTAGACTAACTACTCAGTGTTTATATGAGATACTATACGTATATATTTATTTTTATAATATGTATTTGTATTTACTATGTATGTATATGTATAAGTATATATTATTATGTATATTTTGTAAAACTATATTAATTGGTATAATATTTATTACTCTCCACACAATGTGCACTAGCCCACACTTACACTTTATTCATTTATCTCTCACCAGAAGGAAAAGGTTGTCTGGAAGAGATTGCCTATGGCAATAAGACCGCCTTTTGCGCATCACGTGTCTTATATATAGTATATGTTTCTTATAATTATGTTTCTTTGTGCAATAAAGTATAAATAAATAAAATAAATAAATAAAAAATAAAATAAAAACATAGGTAGTATATGTTAATTATTAAAGTTTCCAATAAAAATTAAAAAAGGCAACTTTTGGGAAAATTACCGAATTAAACTTACCGAATTGATTGATTAAAGCTTTAAATTCCGAAGATTTTATAATTCTGTATACTTTCACTTGTAGCTTACGAGTATAACCAACGTGATTAGCAATGGCTGAACCCTAGTAACAACAAAGTTAAACTAATAGTCACTGAAACACAATATATTATGTGTTACGTGCTCAATTACGTTTGAAACGTTCTTACTTCTGATAAATCTCGCAACAAAGAGCTTCAAGAGCTTATGAAGCTTTGTGAACTAAACCAATAGCTATTCCACTCGGCCGTTAGTAATGTGAGCGAAGCGGAGAGGAAGCGGTCATATATCACCAATATTTTTTTTCGTCTGAATATGGTACACAGTTTTGCTGTCAAGCATTACACACAACAATGTGTAGATTACCCTAGTTAGCCGAAAGCCTAAAGTAGGGAACGATGCATAGATGTATGAAAAAATATCAAAAGAAGTGTAGCTTATACCCTGAGGAAACTATAGGGAGTTCAAAAATGTACCATATATTATATGTGAGATCCCTAAATGCTAAATTTTATTTTTCTAAATGGAATTATATTTATTGTATTGAAAATAAAAACAAACAATTGGGACTTCTTATCACGTGAGAAAATGTGTTTCAAATCGCCATTGACGGATACATCATGGACATCAATGTGCTTCTAGGGGAAAAAGTAAGCTACGGGGCACACTCTTCGAATTAACCCACACCTTGTATACATAATTGCATGGCGAAACCGATCCGAGTTTCAAATAGATAAGTACTAATCCCATAGAGTTTATAATTAGGTATGCCCGGTATATGTATATCACCTTTGAACCAGAACACGGTAATGCACCACAATTATAGATATTTTAATCCATGATGAATTGATGACGCGAGCCACTGTCAAAATCCATACAAATCGAATGAAACACAAGCGATTTTGACAGATTGGTGCGCGTTTTCGTGGATTGAAATATCTTTACGGTTATTTACAGGAGAATATTTGAAACTGGGCGTTGTATCAGCTTGAATGGATTATATTAATTTATGCAAGATGATCCGAATGTACTAGATGTATTTCTGCCCATCGGAGACTCAATTTAGCGTTATAAAATTCATCATAGAAATCCTCTCGGCAGTGGTTATAATTATATGTCCTCTATCCAGAACGTCACCCAGCTTTCTTCAAATATCTCAAGTTCAGAGAAAACGCACCCTAAGACCAAGTTATTTTATGCTTCGCTGGTCCAAAGACATTAATTATTAATTACTTGTGAATCATTGTTTACAACAACAATATTAGTAGGTACGATTTATCGGAGACACAAACACTGTGACGCGAGAATATTTATAAATTAAGAGTCATGTGAACTACGAAGCAATACTAAATTCGTTTACAATTTCGTTTAACAAAAGTATTTCGGAACCAGATATGGCCAGGAGCATAGATTATTACTATATGACCCGAATAACACCACAACATGATCGAAATTTGCACGAATTACAAATGATTTTGGTATTACGAATGTATGGAAGACATCGTTGGTAAGCGGACTTTTAAAAGATCATCTCAACCCCTTTTTATGTCCCACTACTGGGCACGGGTCTCCTCTTAGACTGAGAGGGGTTTGGCCATAGCCCACTACGCTGGCCAAGTCTTCGAGATTATTTTTATGAACTCTCAGGCATGCAGGTTTCCTCACGGTATTTTCCTTCACCGCTAAGCAAGTGAAATTTAGTTTCCTAAAAACGCACATATTCTCGGAAAAGTCAGAGGTGCGTGCTCAGGATTCGAACCCGCGGAGTCCTTATGAGAGGCAGAGGTCAGAACCACTGAGCTATCACTTCTTTTCAAATTAAAAGATAAAATATTACAACCCCAAGATTAAATTACCTACGTGACCTTTTCTTTCTTACATATTTTACGAATTTGATGAAAAATATCTTCTGCAAATAAAAATTCTCCATAATTTAATACCAGCCCTCGTAACTTTTATGAAATAATTGTAGTTCATTCGTAAATTGAGTGTGAGGTGTGTGATGTAGGTATACAGATTACATGTAATTTATTGAATAAAGCGACGTACTAATAACATTCCCAAATTACTTACTCGGACTCGGTAAAATTGCCTTTGGCGCAACGAAAATGATTAAATACGTGGAAAAAAACACTTGGTTTTTTTGGTGGGGTATTTTGTCAGAATTAACTTCCAAGGGCACTTTTAGTAACTTGTTTAATCTAACATATTTTTAATGAAACATTCTTTCTTTGTATTATATAAAGTAATATTTAACCTAGCTGTTGCCCGCAGCAAAGCTCTGATAAATTTCAGTTTTTCATTAATCCGTGGAATTCATGGATTTTTTCGGGATAAAAATTGCCTCATTTATCCGGGGTATCTTCTATCTATAATATACTATAGCTAAATTAGTTCATTACTTTTAGAGTGAAGGAGTAGCAAACTGAGATGCACACAAACAGTCTTTCACCGTTATAATAGGTTAGATGAATAAATTATATTTTTGTGGCTCCGAGGCCCTCTCAAACTTTTTTGAAAATCTCTTTTGCTTTGCTCTTAAATAACTATCCCACCAAAAACATAAATGTAAAAAAGGAGAGCCAAGTTCGAGAGCCGCAAAAAGAATGGAGATCAAAATGAGTGCCAAGTTCTATGTAAAATCGAAATTTGTATTTATAGGAACAAAAAAACAATATGAACAATTATTAAACTCTATTTCTTTGCTTTATTGGATACCTATAACAATTGTTGTTATTCAAAAATGTGAGATCTTAAAATAGGTAAGATTTGACTTGGCCAGTTTTCATTACATCAGTCATTTTATAAAGTTATACAAGATTTTAATTCAGATAAAAACTCGCCAAGTCAAATCTAACCTATTTTAAGATCTCACATTTTTGAATAACAGCAATTGTTATAGGTATCCAATAAAGCAAAGAAATAGAGTTTAATAATTGTTCATATTGTTTTTTTGTTCCTATAAATACAAATTTCGATTTTACATAGAACTTGGCACTCATTTTGATCTCCATTCTTTTTGCGGCTCTCGAACTTGGCTCTCCTTTTTTACATTTGTTTTTGGTGGGATATCATTACTTTTTGTAAAGAAAACTAGGCAGGTATTGAGTTTAAAGCTTTTTCTTGCGTTTCCGCTGCGTGGTTTTCTTTTTTATACTATTTTCTACACTGTCTTGAATGTTAGAGATAGTAGTGATAATAAATAAAATAAAAAAATAAAGTACCTAATGTTGCAATGTCCAAATTAAAGAATCAACTGTTAGACGGAACGAAGTTCGCCGGGTCAGCTAGTACAACATAAGTTTGCTGCTGTCAAATGATGTCAGTATAGCGTTTTCTTACTGGAACTAGAAATGAGTGGCTGAGACAACGCTAAACGCGTGACAGTTGACAGCGGCAAACTTATAGCGAACGAGTTGTATAAAGTATTTATTTATTCATTGAAATCTCATATATATGTACTTCACATTTATACTATTATTGGTTAAGGCACGAAGAACCTGGTTTTTTAGCGCGTATTACAATTTTTTTGTATGAGGACACCGCTTATTTTTTATTTTTCTGACTTTTTTATTTTTTGATTTTTTCCTACGTTTACACACAATTAACGAGCTGGATTCCAAATTTCATCTTTCTAGGTCATCTGGAAGTAGGTTAGATTTAGGTACTATATGTCAGTTTGTATGGGGACACTCCTTATTTTTTGACTTTTTTTTATCTTCTGATTTTTTTCCTACGTTTACACACAATTACCAATCTGGATTTCAAATTTCATCTTTCTAGGTCATCTGCAAGTATGTTAGATTTAGGTACTATATGTCAGTTTGTATGGGAACACCCCTTATTTTTTGACTTTTCTTTATTTTTTGATTTTTTGCTACGCTTACACACAGTTGCCGTGCTGGATTTCAAATTTCATCTTTCTAGGTCATCTGGAAGTAGGTTAGGTTTAGGTACTATATGACAGTTTGTATGGGGACAACTCTTATTTTTTGACTTTTCTTTATTTTTTGATTTTTTCCTAGGCTTACACACAATTACCGAGCTGGATTCCAAATTTCATCTTTCTAGGTCATCTGGAAGTAGGTTAGGTTTTTGTACTTTATGTTAGTTTGTATGGGGAAACCCCTTATTTTTTGACTTTTTTTTTATTTTCTGATTTTTTCCTACGCTTACACACAATTACCAAGCTGGATTTCAAATTTCATCTTTCTAGGTCATCTGGAAGTATAGGTTAGATTTAGGTACTATATTTCAGTTTGTATGGGAACACCCCTTATTTTTTGACTTTTCTTTATTTTTTGATTTTTTCCTACGCTTACACACAGTTACCGAGCTGGATTCCAAATTTCATCCTTCCAGCTCATCTGGAAGTAGGTTAGGTTTTTGTACTTTATGTTAGTTTGTATGGGGAAACCCCTTATTTTTTGACTTTTTTTTATTTTCTGATTTTTTCCTACGCTTACACACAATTACCAAGCTGGATTTCAAATTTCATCTTTCTAGGTCATCTGGAAGTATAGGTTAGATTTAGGTACTATATTTCAGTTTGTATGGGAACACCCCTTAGTTTTTGACTTTTCTTTATTTTTTGATTTTTTCCTGCGCTTACACATAGTTACCGAGCTGGATTTCAAATTTCATCCTTCCAGGTCATCTGGAAGTAGGTTAGGTTTTTGTACTATATGTTAGTTTGTATGGGGACACCCCTTATTTTTTGACTTTTCTTTATTTTTTGATTTTTTCCTACGCTTACACACAGTTACCGAGCTGGATTCCAAATTTCATCCTTCTAGGTCATCTGGAAGTAGGTTAGGTTTTTGTACTATATGTCAGTCAGTATGAATTTTTACGACTTTTTGACCTTCATATCTTTATAACCGTTTGAGCTAGCTTCATGAAAATTGGGCTTCTATATGATCTTATGGATATAATTAAACACACGTAGTTTTATGTGTTTACGTTAAATAGGTTTTGAGTTATAGAAGGGTCAAAAGTGGCACCAAGTGGTTCGTGTAAACTTACTCTTGGCGCTAGCTAGCCAGTTCCTTTGCTTGAACTTGGCTTGACACGCTGCCGCGTGTCTTGATTTTCATGTCTTCAGGAAAATTTGCCTTAGTGAAATAATTTAAGAACCGGCTTTTACGAAACGTCAAGTATGTTTGCAGAACCATTCACGGAGTAGGTACCTACTTTATTCAGCATGTTTACACTTGACGCTTAAGTGAAATTGGGTCATGCAGCGACCTAAAACTTAACAATATTAGTATGGCATTTCAATTTATGAGAAATAAAATTTCGCGTAGTTGCAGTCGCAAAGCCACATTACAGCTGACCAGTAGATAGAACAAACGAGGACATAGGCAGAGAGACATAAAAACAATATTTTGAAAAAACACCCACACTGGTAAATAGTCATGCTGAACGCAACCTTGTAAGAATCGAGCCCGCAACCTGCGACAATTAAGGAAGGATTATAACCATGGTGGTCGTACTGAAATAACTAAATCATAGTTAATTGTTGAATAAACGTGGGGTTAATCAATGCTAATTGAATATTTCAGATCCGCCCAACTGTACTTCAAGTTGTTCGTACTTAGACAAGGCATATCAGATCGGAGAGGCAGACGTGATTTTGTAAGAATAAGTTTTAAATTTAGTCTAGCAATTCAAGACCAGTTGGAGACTTTCATACTGATCCTTAATGCAATGCTAGGAAGAAATCTTCGCCAAAAATATAATACTCTTAAGTCTAACGGGGCAAAATAGATACCGTAAGTAGGTTTATTGTCGGGTCATAATAAACCCTCATTGTTTGAGCCCGACTCGCACTTGACTAATTATTATTTTGTTGTTAAGCGTGCTGTTTTTACTCGCTTCTCTATAGAAACGTATTACAGAAATTTTCTGTAATTTTTTGTAATAAATAGAAACTAACCAGATATTGCTATTATAAAATATTAAATTTAGTATAAAACTAAATATTATATTTTGAAAGTTTGAAAAATCACTGTAGAATTTTTTAGTATGTAGTTTTAAGTTTTTATAGAATTAAGTGACGATGACTATTGATTGTGACGACGAATTAATTATAGTATGTCTGCTGCATTAACTTTATACAGCATCTTGAGCGACTCATAGAAATTCTCTATGCATACAATATAGCTTTTATATAATTAATATATGTATAAGAGTTAGGTAATCTAGGTACTCGTGTAACTACATAAAGGATATTAATATAACGCGAGTACGGCCCGCGCACTGAAGTTTCCGTACTATCAAGACTAATTCCAACCAAAACACCTCTGCCACCCAAACACAGAAACGAACAAATAATCGTTTGTTGTATGGGAGCGCTCCTTAAATATTTGTTTTATTTTAATTAAACTATTAATTTTAAAAGTGATTATATTTTCAATTATTATTTTTAAAAAAGGCCTCTCATGAATATAATCAAGACGTTATAATTTTTTCTTTAAAACTCTGAAAAATGATTTTAATGCTCGTTTTCACAATTTATTGAAACCAAACTTATATTACGTATGTAACCATATTTTGTTCGCTCATGAATATTGGTTGTTCATAGTCCTGCAAAACCGTGAATTTTCCGAAATAATAACCACTCTACGAAATTATGCATCAAGTTATGAATTCTAATCTATCAATTTTATATATCAGCCAAATTATCATTAACCAAAATAAAAATAATCTAGGAAAATGACATAGTGTTTTTAAAGAAACATGGGCACTAGGGATTTCTTTTTCATATGCGGAACTTAATTTTGCATACAAAAAGCTAATTTCTTTTCAGTGCGCATATTTTCTGTCATGCAGATTTTATTGAGAAATACGACATAACATATTATTACCTATAACTTTGGAATCTGGGTGTTTATTAGTAAAATAATAATAACAATGGAGACCGTAGCCTACAAAAATAAAGTCTGGATTTGAATAAATTTGGTACGGAATTCCATACCTTTTCTTGGATAACTTAAATGTAAAATTATTTAATCATTTCGTTCAACAGTGGAATCGACAACTAAATTGAAACAAATTCGTTTTAAATTGAATATAGGTATAAAGCTCAGACAGAATCTGACAAGAATCCCAGACTGTTACAATATGTTTGGTCCCTTTTAATATTAAATTTCGCTTTCAAGGTTAGGGCGGGCGGGTGATTCTTTGTTAAGTTTGCTAAGTTTTGCATCAATAGCAATTATACAAAAGTATTGGGATTATAACGTGCAAAAAATTCACGTGGAAAAGCTAAGTTGAAGCCAAAATCGAGTATTAAACAAAATAAAATAGTTTATTTCGAAATATATCTTCTAAAATCTATTAAAAAATGCATCGCTGTTCGTGAATCTGGCTTAAACTCAAGAATGGCCGGATAGATAGTAACTACGAGTAAATGAAAATACCAAGAACGAAACTAAATAATACCGTTAAATTTTGTAATACAAATTGTTTTTAACTGTAAAACATATTTTGATGTGATAAAAAGTACTAAGAAAATAGTAAAGAGTTGATGATAAACATAAATAACAACATGTGTAGCGTGTAAATTAATAAATGAGAAATAAAATAAACATCGAAATACAGTTGCGGGGCGCGTTGGCCTTAAAAAAATTACCTTTTAATTTTATTTTTGAGCCAGTCGACACAGCCAGTGGAGGCGTCCGCCGCCTGAGCAGCCCTGGGCGGGCCGATGTTAATGACGGTGTACACGACCACGCATTGGTACTCCATAGCGCGAACATGTCCCCACAGTGGCGCGGCGCTGACGACTGCTCGGCGTCGCGGCGAGACGCGCGCGCGCCGCCCGCCCGCCCTCACCACGCGCGCCGCGACCTTCTTACACGCGGAAAACCATAAGCCCTGTTACAGATCTGCAAAAAGTTAACACTAGGGTTAGTACCGTCAATATGGGTACATGTAAATAGAAGTAAATGGAAACACATTCAATAATTCCGTAGTTTTAATTAATATCGGTTTCAAAGTGTAACGAAACGCATCTATAGTCTGAAAATATCTGAATAGACTATAAATGCGTTACGTTACACTCTGAAACTGATATTCATTAAAATTACTTAATGCAGTTTACATTTACCGACATTGAGCCTACCTACAGGTTTTTGTACAATTTTCGAGTTGACTCGCTTCGAAAAATGAATTTCCGCCTTCCTTTTCAAAATGCTGCTATCAAAATGGATAACACTATTTTTAAACGCGTCAAATTGGTTTAATTTATAGATTTTTTCACATCAGAATTGCCTTTATAGTCTGGTGCAGATGGCGCACGCTTGTATTTAACCGCGAGGTCCTGGGTTCGATTCGCGGCACTTTGGAATTACTAAATTGGTCTGGTCTGATCTAGTGGGAGGTATCGGTCACGGCTGGATACTACCCAAGCTACCAGCGAAGTTTTAACAAGCGATTTAGCCTCCTGTTTCTTTTTGTGTAGCAACCGCTAAAGGCAACCACTTCTGGCTTAGTGCGGTGACATATTCGACTGCTTGTTCACTTACCATCAAATGCCATTGTAATCTATTACTGACTTTTAGTATGTAGATGGAAGCCTAGAGTTTAAAGACATCAGAGCTTTCAATTTTTTTTTATTTATACTTGATGGTAAATACTGGATAATGCAATTGCAACAATTACAATTTCATCTGATGATAAGCGACAATGCCACCTGAAATTTACACATGAACGTGTACTATAACCTCTTTTATTTGCTACACAGCATGGCACCGGACCGTAAAATCGTTTGGTACTACCACATGTACCGGTAGGGTGAAAACCGGCTCCAAATAAATCCTTTCACCAGAATTGAAGCAATTTAGAAATATCCCTTGATATTGATGATATTTACCCCGGATGCCTAGAAAAGAAAGGTTTATATTTTTTATTGCAATACTATAGAAAAATGTTAACAGAAGTAGGTCCAAAACTCATAAAGAAATACACATGGTTGATGGTACATTAAAAAAATATCATACTTAATATACCTGCCGAGTATATTAAGTATGATATTTTTTAAAGTTTATCTGGCGATTGAAAAATCTGCCCTAAATTATAAAAAAATACAAATTAAACATTTAAAATATTTTCCTTATGCGGACCGCTCATTCGTATTCATATCGTAGGACTGTGCTACTTATTCCAGATACCGTATAAATTGTCTTGACATTACGAAATTGCGCTAATGTGTCCTTGCATTTACGTTACAAACCGCGAGCGATATATTTTTACGACAAAATCTATTCACGACGACACCAGACTTTTTAATCTGGCCGACATTTTTACATATTACATACACATATTTAAATCACAAACTCTTTAAAAATAGCCCCGGCGAGTCTGAAACTATAACGCGAGACACCGTACCGAAAAACAGCTGTTTAATGTGTTTAATGAAATAACCGAGCTTTTCAATTGAAAGCTTTTACGCCATTGCCTGGGTTTTTGTAAATGTGTGCTGTAGTAAAAGTTTTAAAACTGTCGTAAAATGTTTTTAATGCGTGTAATAAAAGTGTGTTACGGTAAGTTACGGTCCGATGCGAAATCGATTCGAGTACAGAGCGCGCGTGATAGTCGCCCAACCGTTTTTCGAGACTGCGGGATGGTAAACAGGGTTGCCAGTATTATTGGGGGAAGAGCAACTTTGTTTCTGTGGTAAAATAATATCATTAATAGTACACAAGCTGATCCAATCCTTTCTGGTTTCTGTTGGTTATTTTGCAAGATCCCGTCTTATCCCTTGTTTATTTATAAAAGGCCACTGTAAAAAATACTTCCATTGATTCAATTACATTAAATTAAAATTAAAAATATCAAAGGAGTCCAATAACGTTAAAATTTTGAAAAAAAAATACTGTCTTTGTCTACTTTTTATTTACCCTTGAACGTCATAATTTAGCTGCAAGATTTAGATTTATGTCAAATGGTTATAAGATATGCTATAAATATAGTTTATAAACTCACTGTATGTATATCTAACCATCTTAAGAAAAATAGTATTCATAATATGCGCGTAGGAAAAGTCCAAAATTTTAATAATCTTATACCACGCATAAGATATTAACACAAGATTTAGTTTATATTATGTACAAGTAAACAACAATGTTGTTTTCAAACGATAATTGAAATTTTATTTTTGATAAATAATTTCGTAGCTCATTAACAAGTTACATCATTGCAGGAAATTACTCGCTTTTTAGTTAGTTAATCAAGCAATTTATAGCCATTTATTTTCGCATTATCTAATTTAGAACTTTCAATATTCGCTAATTATTAACCAATCTATTCAAAATAATGGAAAATTAAGTAGCGGAATCCTACTTTGGCAACACTGGTGGCATATCGTTGGGTTTTCCCGCCCGAAGCGCGAAATGCACACTCACGCACAATAACACCCCAAATGCCTCTCAGAATGACAACTTTTAACGAAGTACAAGAAACTTTTCCACTTATCCTTAGGTATTATTCTTACATGTACTTTAAGGGACTAATGAGATGGTATAGAAACTACTAACAACTATGTGGTTATTGTAGCTTAAATTGTATTTCTTTTGGAATATGCTTTGAAATAAATATTGTTTTAAAATACTAACATAATGGTATTCCAATGGTGGCAGGATACTTCTTAAAGCTCCCAAATCTCTTAAATATTATTACTTAACTTACATTTCAATGTTTTTTTTATATAATATATATTATTTAAGGGACTATTTTAAACATAATATACTTATTTAACCAGGAAAATATTAAGAGCCAAACCAAAGCCAAAGCCAAACCCAGACTCCAAAAATGTTAGATGGGCTGAAATCTGAATGTTGTCAAGACAATTTTGTAGTAAAATTTTATGTTCTTTCTGACTGTTATAGAACTCTTAAAATGTTGTAGATATTGTGTGTTAAGAAAGAATAAGTAAGTATTTGAAAAGAATCGAGAAAAGTTTGAGAAAACTTCTTCTATGAAAGTTCCGGTTTAACCTGGAATTGCGGATAATTTGACCGCGTCGTGACCCGTACTGCTCCTGCAGTCCTGTATGTAACATTTATCGAGTCTAAAATACTGTCTGCATGTGCATCTGCAGAGCTTGAAGTTCTCAATTCGATTGCATAAATATATTTACGCTTTAAATTTTTAAAAAATATTAATTTACAAAAAACCATGAAACTACTATTGAATATGGTTTTCTCATGGATACCATTATCAGAACTGGACTAAATGGAATGGGACCACGTGGGAAGCCTAAGCTTTCTAATAAAAAGAATCATCAAAAAGGCCACCAAGGTAAACCCACTAAAAACTATTTGTCTTCACACAGGGCCCACCTGCGGGAGTACAGGATTCACTTTCGTATTCTAGGTAAAAGACGTGACCGTATCACTGTTCGCCACCTCCTTATATAACTTTTATAAATTTACGTATTAGTATAAAAAAATATTTCAGAAATAAAATTGGTAAACAAGGTCACTCAGTGTAAAAAAATTTACCCGCACACAAAAGCGTTAAAGTAGCATCGAAACCGTTAAAGTCGTTCCGCAGAAAAGGGAATTCAATTGTTCAATAAAACTAAGCAAACACAATTGAAAACGGTTGGAACTCCATTGAAGTGAAATTCCATCGGGTATAAGCACTGTTCAAAGAAAACCATATGTCGACCCACTGTAAAGGACAAAGGGTTCAAGCTTCAATGCGGACGATCGGACTGAATGTGGATGGGAAATTAATTTTCATCCTACGCAACGCTATCTATTAAATTGACCCTCCTATGTTATTAGAATATACGTTAGTATTTTAAATAGTGAGAAACCCTCCAATTTTAGGATTTCCCAAATGCCTTCCCATGGTGTCATCTTTTCAACCATTATTATGTTTCACAACAGCTGAGCACGGGTCTTTTTAGGGTTCCATACCAAAATGGTAAAAATGGAACCTTTATGGTGAGACTTTCTCCGTCCGTCCGTCCGTCCGTCTGTCACACTCAATTATTTGGAATAGTTTTAGGTAAATAGTGACCCAAGGTCATTGTAATCATAAAAAATTGAAAAAAATATATATATTTAAGGGGGGGGGGGGGGGGGGGTTAACCGGGCTATTGAAATTTCAAAATGAGATAACAATATTGAGTGGGGTATCTTTACAAATAAAAAGAGCGTTACTTGTGTATTCTAAAAACCATTTTTATTTATGTTTGTGCCCGATAGTTTTTGATTTATTGGGCAAACTGTCGAAAAAAATACCGTTCCGCCCCTTATCTCCGAAGTTTACCAATCGAAAAATCTGAAATCATTATGATCAATAGGGGTTAACGTATATTATAAAGGAAAAATGGAATCAACTCACTAACTAATATACTTTTCTTGATACTAACAATAAACCTCTAAAAACAAAGTTAGGTTTGAGATTGGCCAACGAAAGTACCAACTTGTAAATTACACTCGTAAATTCAAGGACAAAAGTGATTCTTTTAACGTTTTATTTCTTTGATAGTATCGGAACCCTCGGTGTACGAGTCCGACTCGCACTTGGCTGGTTTTTTTTTAATGAGAGAGGTTTGTTCATAGTCTACATAAGCGCTAACCAAGTAGAAAAGGTTTGCACAATAGAGCTGGAGCGGATTGCAAGAAAAAGTATCGCCAGTTTACCGGTGTCAAAAATGTATGTTTTAACACCGACAGCTTCAGTAGTAAGCCGCCATGTCACTCGTCAATAGTCTGCGCGTGCGTTTTCATAGAAACTGTTTTCGCCACATTTAATTTTTAGTGGGAAATGACAGACGGCGCTACAATTTACTTGTTGAAGAAGGTTTGCGTAAAATGTTCTGATGACCAAATCCACATAGGCGTGGACAACTCCAAACTCTCAAATCAACCCAGCTCGTAATCAAGCGAGGAACTTTCCGTTAATTCAATCATAGGAGGTCTCGGTGTAAGCGAATTTATGGTTTATGAAAGTTGGATACAAATCCGATAACATCCAACGAAAAAGCTAACAAATATCAGTCCTAACATGTGAGAACGGTGGCAATGGCGTCCCACTGACCTATTTAAGGAAATTCGTTGAATTTATATTAGGTGAGTGCTTAAAACTTATATACGAGTTGCACGCTTCGTACTAACATCCACTATTTTATTATTAAAAGCTTTCATTTAGTTTTACCTGTCGTGTTTTTTGTTTATTTGTCTGTAAACAAATCGTGCAAGTTAAATTTGATCGACTTGCGGTTACCAATGGAGCTGAAATTTTGCATGCATATGTAAAACAGATGATAATGCAAAATTATAATGACTTTGAGCTGATTTGATTACGGAACTGGAAGTTGGTCATAGGAACTAATTAAACGACACAACCCCAATGGTGTAACATATTACATCAATGCACAACCCCAATTGCACAACCCCATCGAGTTTGGAATCGTTTGATTTGTCTTGATGTGAGTACTTTGGTCCTAGATGGTAACCAGGGTCTGATGATGGAGCTGGAGCATGGTCATAGGAACTCAGTAATTAAACTACATAACCGCATCGAGTTCGGGCTCGTTTGATTTATTTTGAAGAGTAATTTGGTGCTAGATGGTTACCAGGGTCTGATGGTGGAGCTAGAAGATGGTTATTGGCTCAGTGATTAAACGGCATAACTTCATCGAGTTTGGGCTCGTTTAATTCGTCTTGACGAGTACTAAATATGTTTATTCGGGTAGAGTCTTGCAACTTGATTTTGAAGCACGTTATCTTCAACCAATCATGCTGAAATGTGATTTACATGTTTAGTTTGGTAGAAAGTTACTTGTGTGACGTCATTCGAAATTGACCATGGCGGAATATATTATAGACTAGTAGGGCGCGTGGGGGCGCGGGCCACATGTGGCCCGCGTGCTGTCTTTCCGCCTATAAAGGTATCGCAACCCTCAGTCATCTTTTCCCATACATTTTCTATGGAAAAAATAAATTCCGCCATTTTGAATTTTTTTTCTATCCATCAAATGGACCTTCGAGTCCTGATCAGTTCTTGTCAAGAAACCATTCTTCCATCTTTTATACTTTGCGAGATATCGACGAAATTCGAATGGCGGCCATTTTGAATCCGCCATTTTGATTTTTTTTTCAGCTCACTGCCAATTGGATGACGTTTCAAATGACATTTGGTCGAGCACCCCCCACCTATCTCCAATACCCTTGGCTGTGCTCTTCATCCGTCTCCGAAATCCTCAATCATCAGCTCTCTCCGTATTTTTCCTCCTCATGAATTTTTACCTTCTATACGAACCCATACTTGAAAAAAAAATTTTTCATACAAAATTGTTCAGGAGAGGTGATCAATGAGTGAATGAATCAGCACAAGCAGCTATATATATAGTAACTAGTAGGGCGCGTGAGTGCGCGGGCCACATGTGGCCCGCGTGCAGTCTTCCCGCCTATAAAGGTATCGCCGTCATGTCCATCGCCCATTGGAATCCGATTGGCAGTGGGCTTAAAACTGACCAAGGAGCACTGTCATGGTTTTAAAGATAGTTAAGGGCTGTTCGAACAAAAAATACGCTGAACCTCATCAGATGAGGTTCAGCGTATTTTTTGCTCTAACAGACCTTAACTATCTTTAAAACCATGACCGTGCTCCTCAACCATCATCCAAATCCTAGATCATCATCACTTTTCATACTTTTCTGCGTCGTGGCCTTGGATAGTTCCCTACTTATTGTAGCATGTACATTTTCCATGGAGAAATAAATTCCTCAATTTAGTTTTTTTATTCATCCCGTTGAACTTAAGATCCTGATCACCTATTGCTAAGAAACAACTCTCTTATCTTTTATACTTTCCGAGATAGAACAACACGAAATCTGTATGGCGGCCATCTTGAATCCGCCATTTTGATTTTTTTTCAGCTAACTGCCACTTGGATGACGTTGCGAGTTACATTTGGTCGAGCACCCCCCACCTATCTTCGATACCCTAGCTGTGCTCTTCACCCGTCTCCGAAATCCTCAATCATCAGCTCTCTCCATATTTTTCTCTAGTAAATCTCCGAAAAACCGCATCACAACCTTGCATAATTACCAACTGTTAGTCTCTTCAACATTCCACATACATTTTCTATGGAAAAATATATTCCGCCATTTTGAATTTTTTTTTGTATCCATCAAATAGACCTTCTGATCCTGATCATCTCTTGTCAAGAAACCGGTCTTCCATCTTTTATACTTTCCGAGATATTGACGAAATTCGAATGGCCGCCATTTTGAATCCGCCATTTTGAATTTTTTTTCAGCTTACTGCCAATTGGATGACATTTCAAATGACATTTGGTCCAGCACCCCCCACCTATCTTCAATACCCTTGGCTGTGCTCTTCACCCGTCTTCGATATCCTCAATCATCAGCTCTCTCCGTATTTTTCCTCCGAATGAATTTTTCCCTTCTATACGAAATGGTCATTGAAAAAAAATTTTTTCATACAAAATTGTTCAGGAGAGGTGATCAATGAGTCAGTGAGTGAATCAGCACGAGTAGCTATATATATAGTAACTAGTAGGGCGCGTGGGGGCGCGGGCCACATGTGGCCCGCGTGCTGTCTTCCCGCCTATAAAGGTATCGCAAACCTAAGTCATCTTTTCCCATACATTTTCTATGGAAAAAATAAATTCCGCCATTTTGAATTTTTTTTCTATCCATCAAATGGACCTTCGAGTCCTGATCAGTTCTTGTCAAGAAACCATTCTTCCATCTTTTATACTTTCCGTGATATCGGCGAAATTCGAATGGCGGCCATTTTGAATCCGCCATTTTGAAAAATTTTTCAGCTCACTGCCAATTGGATGACGTTTCAAATGACATTTGGTCGAGCACCTCCCACCTATCTCCAATACCCTTGGCTGTGCTCTTCATCCGTCTCCGAAATCCTCAATCATCAGCTCTCTCCGTATTTTTCCTCCGAATGAATTTTTCTCCTCTATACGAAATGGTAATTGAAAAAAAAATTTTTCATACAAAATTGTTCAGGAGAGGTGATCAATGAGTGAATGAATCAGCACAAGCAGCTATATATATAGTAACTAGTAGGGCGCGTGTGTGCGCGGGCCACATGTGGCCCGCGTGCTGTCTTCCCGCCCATTCGGGTATCGCCGACATTTCCATCGCCCATTGAAATCCGATTGGCAGTGAGCTGAAAAAATTACCAAGGAGCACTGTCATGGTTTTAAAGATAGTTAAGGGCAGTTCGATCAAAATAATACGCTGAACCTCATCAGATGAGGTTCAGCGTATTTTTTTGTTCGAACAGCCCTTAACTATCTTTAAAACCATGACAGTGCTTCTCAATCATCATCCAAATCCTAGATCACTATCTCTTCTCATAGTATGTACATTTTCCATGGAAAGATAAATTCCGCCACAGTGAATTTATCTCCATGCATCCCGTAGAACTTGAGATCCTGATCACCTCTTGCTAAGAAACCACTCTCTTGTCTTTTAAACTTTCCGAGATAGAACAACACGAAATTTGTATGGCGGCCATCTTGAATCCGCCATTTTGTTTTTTTTTTTCAGCTCACTGCCAATTGCGTGAAGTTCCGAGTATTTTTTGTTTCAGCAGTCCCCACCTAACTATAATACCTTGCCCATGCTCCTTGACTGTCTTTAAAATCCTCAATCATCACCTCATTCCATATTTTCTCTGGTAGTCTTCCAAAAAACCGCATCAAAGCACTTCATGTTTTACAACTCTTGGTCTCTTCAATATTCCTCATACATTTTCTATGGAAAAATAAATTCCGCCATTTTGTTTTTTTTTTCTATCCATCGAATAGACCATGGGGTCCTGGTCACTTCTTGTCAAGAAACCGTCCTTCCATCTTTTATACTTTCCGAGATAGACACCGATGAAGTTTGTATGGCGGCCATCTTGAATCCGCCATTTTGAATTTTTTTTCAGCTAACTGCCAATTGGATGTCATTTAGAATGACATTTGGTCGAGCACCCCCCACCTATCTTCAATACCCTCCCCGTGCTCTTCACCCGTCTTCGAAATCCTCAATCATCAGCTCTCTCCGTATTTTTCCTCCTCATGAATTTTTCCCCTTTATACGACCTCATCAGTGAAAAAAAAAATTTTCATACAAAATTGTTCAGGAGAGGTGATCAATGAGTCAGTGAGTGAATCAGCACAAGCAGCTATATATATATTAATAACGTTTCCCTTCTCCTACGAACTCGTGTGGACTAGCTTTAATATAGTTCAACTTCTACCAGTTTTCGGGTACAATAGTACCATCTTGTGACATACAGACATCAAGGACATAACAAAGTTATGAGAATCCCATTATACCATTTGGCTTCAGAATCATCATAACATATGAAGACAGCTGCCGTTTTTGGTCTTTGGCTACCTGTTGAAGCCAACGTAATTAACTGATGCCATATTATGACTTTAAGATCTTTTGCCAACAAAGAGTCTAAAAATAACGGAGATCCCATAGCGGATGTAAATTCAGAGAACAGCTGGTAGCAACTAAATATAAGTTTTCAAATAATTATTAAATAGTTTATTGTTAACACGACGAAAGCTATGGCCGTTGGAAATTGTCTGGAAAGGTTCCCATACCTTTAAACGAGCAATTCTTGTATATATATAATTATGTGTATATATATAATCCGAGCGATTTTCATGAAATTTATAATATATACCTGACATCTATCGGCGTGTGTATGTGGCATATATAAAAGTAAAACTATCACCCAGATATTAATTTTACCAGAATTTTAATGGAATATGTGTAAAAATCAACCATTAGAATTCATGTAACGTTAACTCTATTTTAGAGTTCACTACCCAAAGAGTCAAACGGGACCCTATTACTAAGATTTTGCCGTCCGTCTGTACGTCCGTCTGTCACCTGCAGGCTGTATCTTTTGAATTGTGATAGTTAGACAGTTGAAATTTTCACAGATGATGTATTTCTCTTGCCGCTATAAAAACAAATACTAAAAACAATAAAATATTATGTATAAAAGGAGCCTTCCACACAAAAAAGTTATTTTTTTCTAGTTTTTTTATTGATAATTCATGGCAGCAGGTAGACGCTTGAAATATTCACGGAATATTTTGTTATAATATTCACTTAAAAACTAAACTTAAATAATAAAATGTAACAAATATGATTTAAAGGGGTCACCCATATAACAAACCTTTTTTTTCGCTGTTTTTGTACATAATGATATGGAACCCCTCGGAATGTCTCCGACTCGTCATTGTTCCATTATTCATTTACCTTTCCCACCCGATACCTGTGAATCGGCCGACCAACTAAGTAGATCTGCGGACATCACATATTATAACAAAAATCCATTTAAGAATGCTCTGGCCTACAATTTCTCCATACATACAAGCAGAAACCATGTCCTTTTTGACGCAAAAATAAGCAAATCGAAATTCGTTTACATTTCGTTTAAGAGAACTATTTCCGAACCAAATATGGCCAGGAGCATAGATTATTACTGTATTAACCCGAATAACACCACAACATGATCGAAATATGCAAGAATTACAAGTACCTAATTTGGTATCTCGAATGTATAGAGATATCGTATGTAACAGGACTCTTAAAGCACCCCATATTGTCCTTTAGAAAATAATTTAATTAAATAATAATGTCCCCAGGCTCTCGTTCGTAGTTTAAAGATACAAAACATAATGCGCCGATATTCTACTCGAAGGTTAGTATTCTGTGACCACATTTCAGATTTCAGACTTTGAAATCGGTATGAAAATTCCGTCCAATCTGCAAACTTGCGTTTATTATAGACTGAATTATCTGAACATGCTTTAAATCAAATATTTTCTGACGGTTAGTTTACTGCTCAATGCAAACAACTGAGTGAAATTGGAATTTTATAACAAACTTTTTTTAAACATTTTTTGTGGTTTTTTAAACACATATTTTAAAAAGTGTAACACATACTTCTTATGCAAGGATAATTACATGCTTAATCGCAGAACATCACGCACACGTTACAAACGAGCGATCATCGATTGATGGCAAATTATTTTTCATCTCACCCGCTCGGAAAAGAGATTTTTATGCCCAAAATGCGAGGGAGAATGCCATTGCCCTAGGCAGGAAAAGGGAAAAGCATTTTCAAATTAAAAGATGACGAAATATCGTATAGGGACATCCTATATTCTGCAACGTGCTCATAAGAGTAAGAAGAACAAAAATAAACTCAATATATTCTCTTAACCGAAAATGTACTATGACTATCGAACTCTTAAAATTATTTATATGTGATACCCTACACGTGTGCAGACAGATTAAATTAATGTTTAACGTACGAAGGCCAATAGCGCAGCCACTGTAGTTGATATTAGAACATTTTATTTGGAAGGAAACCAGCATTGACGTAAATAACATTAAACAATCACCACCTTTAATAACACGACAAAACCACGGATAGTCGTTAACCTTCCAACTAATAATAATATAATTTTCAAGACTCAACGACGTAGGCACGGTCACTTGTCCCGAGAGAAATTGGTATGAATTATTTATCAACCAATTTCCCATTTACCAATTTGTATTAGTAAGAATTGCAGCTTTGTTTGCGTCCCTTGTGTAAACGGTTAAAGTTTCGCCAAAATCATGTATTATTTATATTAACCATAAAAAATTATCAAATCAAATTTAATCATGTATTATTAACCATAAGTTCTAAATAAATCCGGCCAAGTGCGTGTCGGTCTCGCACACCGAGGGTTCCGTACTATTATAAAAAAGGAAAATCATAAGAATTACTTTTCTTACAAAATTGCAAACTTTACTTTATTTTTTGAGATTAATTAGTACTACCAAAAAAAATATGATAGATACAGAGTTCATTTTTTTTCATAAAACATATAAGTATTAATTATACTTTTAACCATAATTGTTTCAAAATTTTCAGTTGGTAAACTTCGGAGATAAGGGGGAGAAGTATTTTTTTCGACAGATTCCCATTAAATCAAAAAATATTAGGCATAAAAAGAAATAAAAATCGGTTTTAGAATACAAAAGTAACGCCCTTTCTTATGACATCTCACTCAATATTATTACCTCATTTTGAAATTTCGCGTGCCCGATTTTCCCCCTTTTTAAATAAAAATAAAACCGATTTTCAATTTTTTATAATTGCAATGAAAATTTACGCAGGTGGAGTCGCTGGCAATAGCTAGTAACATTATGTCCGTGACAAAGTGACGTAGGTAGAGACTACTCTAGAGGAAATTGGGTTATGTGTTCCGTAATAAGATTCATCTCATTGCCACGACGAGTCATTCACGCGCGTCGGACATATCGTCTCGGTGAGCCCAAATTCATTACTCCACTTCAATCAAATTACTGATAGCGTTGAAATATCCAGTTGCCCAAGAGTTTATCCGTAATAATTTTGGTTGTAACAATTTTGCGACCAAGTTTCTTTTCGAACGGTATCGGGCAAGGGGCTTCACAAAAGAAACGGAAGTGACGAAAATCTCATCACCAATAAAATGCTCGAAACTCTAGAATGAACCCTAACTAGTCAACTGAATACGCATACAATAAATAACGTACAGAGATTTGTACAACGAACTCGTGATAGATAACTGAATATATCGCCATCTATTGAGCATCACATAATATATTGGGTGAAATCACACATGAAACTATAAAACCGAGTTTTGTGGCGAACTATAAAACCGGGGTGTATACAATTGGACCCCATCATCCCCGCGCAGGGCACACCAGACCCACCATACCATCAGGCCACAAGCCAAGAAGGCGAGACATTAGCCCCATACCGGGGCTAAAAAAACAACACCGTTAAAGTAAAAGAACTTAGTTATTCCATGTCGATCGAGTTACCGGTTTCGAGCTATCTTTATACGGAATTGTAATAAGATTACGTATTAGACCCCGTATTATCTTGTTATATAAGACTACAAAGCCCTCATTTGTATTTTCGAGCGTCGCTTCTTTTCTCCCGGTTTCGGATATACTGTTGGCCTTTTTAAGGGTACTTAGATGACTTTTGCTTTGTGAAGGAGCCCTCTAACTGCCAATTCACGATTACCTACAATATCCCTTTGTGCTATTTATCTTCTCAACTAATGTCTTTCATATTTTTCGACGATGCTTGTTCCCTACCATTAATCAGCGTCGGTTTAAGCATTTTTCTCTTATTTTCGTATGAAGCTATTTCATAGTTGTCTATGATTCCTAGACATTATAACCTTTGTATTTTGTGAGTACACTCTTTATACTGAGGTCACGATTGTTATTATATTATAAAGTTTATTTTTTATATTTAGTGTTTTTTATTTTATTTTATTTGGTTATATTTAAAGTATGTAGTTACTGTTAATTTGTATGTACAATTACTGTCGAAACAACCGAGCGTACCTATTCAGTTTACTATTAATCTTCTGTTCCCACAATAGTATCCTGTAGACCCACTGGATATATTTATAACAAATTGTAAGCTTTTTTGTCAATACGGATTGTTTCATTGATAATACGGATGATGATTGAAACGGATCCCCTTTACTAAGACTCTACTGTTTGTCATCAGTTTGTATCTCTTGAATCTTTGAAAGAAAATCAATTGAGCATATAGATCACAGAAATACAGATCTTATCTACGGAGATGGAGAGCGGAACTCCTCAACGAAAAAGAGTAAATCGCTTGCAATCAGTATAATTGTTTACAGTAGAGTCTTCGGTTTAGTTTTTAAGTCAATCAAAAATATTTTATTGACTTTAGAAATATCTTATTGATATGTAATAAACACCAATGCGAAATAAAGATTTTTGAATCTTTGAACTGTAATTTCGTCGGACGTCCTCATAGACTTATCATAAAAGAAATAATTTATGTGGCAAAATAACGTATAATAACAATAATGTCTCAAAGTATAAATACTCGTACAGACGGCGATGCACGATGGCGTCAAAACAATGCCCAAAGCGTGACAGACATGAAATTTCAATGTTAAAGTCTAATTTTAAAGCATCCCGTCCCGCAAGCTCATTTGCCAATTTCACAGAGAGCCGGCCGCTAAATCTGTTAAATTGTTAAGTGACGATCTCCGTGGCGCAGGGGACGCACTCTCGGATTCGAGAGGGAGGTCGCGGGTTCGATTCCCGCCACGGCACTTTGGAATTTCATAATTTCTAAATTGGCTCAGGTCTGGTCTGGTTGGAGCTTTCGGCCGTGGCTAGTTAACCACCCTACCAGCAAAGAGGTACACGCCAAGCGATTTAGCGTTCCGGTACGATGCTTTGTAGAAACCGTTGGGGTAACATAACTTAGGCCCTTCTAAGTTAGTACGCTAACATCTTCGGCTGCATCATCACTTACCATCAGGTGAGGTCGCAGTCTTACTAACTTGTATAGCGTAAAAAAAACTATTCATTAGTTCTTCATTATTATCAATTCCTAACATTTTTAAAATTATAAATTTGTAGTTAAATTATTTGTTTAATTAAAATTGGTGTGCACAAACAAAAACACAAACGAACAAACATAAAACCACATCGACAAACTAATATTGTACAAGCGGTCTCTCACTCTAAACGCATATGCCAGTAGGTACTCCGTTCCGTCGTGGGTAAAAATGATTTTTTTTTCAGTGTACGTCAATATTTTTATCCTATTAATAAATGAATAAATACGAGTAATAACATAACAGATAGACATATAATATACTAGCAGATACCCGCGGCTTTGCACGCGTAAATTTTAGTTTTAACTATTCTACGGGAACCATCCATTTTCCGGAATAAAAAGTACCCTTTGTGTTAATTTACATGAAATCTATCTTCATTTCTACTTTAAACCAAAAATTTTCAGTAGTTATGCGTGAAGGAATGAATTTTTTAATACAGTTGCTCAAAAAGTGGCGTATTGCAGGGACGTATAGCGTTCGGGATGTGGGCTATTACATACTCGTGCTTTTTTTTTACCTTTCCCGAACTCGTGCGTTATACTTTCCCAACTGTCAAAATAATGTCTATTAAAAAGAAAAACCAACCATGAAGTTTTTACTAAAAACATTCATAGAAGTTTTTATGATTCATGCAAATACGTATATTTCTAAAAAGAAGCTACTAATTCGTTTCAATATCAGATTTGATTGAATGAGTTTGGTTAGGTTTCATTTCATCTCATTAAATTTCATTTTCATTTCATATCAATAAAAAAAATTCTACTGAAGACTTGGCTGTATGGGCATAGTTCCCTTTGCGTACCAGAATATTATTTAGTCTATGACCAATTTTTTTTTTTATTTTTTTTTTAAATCACCAGAATGGGTGAAGAAAAAAACTGCTTATATTCTACGGTTGGCGCCATTTTTCAGAAATTTTCTTTGCGAGTTTAGTTGTTTGTTGCACAAAATGCTTCGGAGAACATTTTACCGGAAAAGTCAAAAAGTCGCTACATATCTACATACGACGAATTTATTGCGTGGAGAGAAGAGAAAAAAGCAAATAGTTTTTCAGAAAATGTTAGGTTAGTTGAGTTTATTGTGTTTTTATTATTTAATTAAATTGCTTCATTTTTTCGCAACTGTATTAAAAATAATCGTTCAGTACACGTGCGGAACCGTCATTGCAACTTGTTCCGACTGTCAACCCTCGCTTTCGGCTGCGCCTCGGCTCGGGTAGACATTTGTCGGAACTCTTTGCAATAACAGCCTTTCCGCACTTGTAATGAAACATACTATTCTCCCGCATGAATATCTGTTTTTCACTATTATCACGAAAACAATGGATTTTCCCGAGAAAAAAGTAGTTGATTCTAGGATATAAAAGGATAGGATATAAAAGTAGTCTATTTATTAATCCAGGATAAAATCTATCTTTTTTCTGAATTTCAGTCATATCAGTTCAGTAATTACAGCGTGAATTAGTATTTTTCCCGCTTGAATATCAGTTTTTCAGTTTTCCCGCGGACACCCTGGATTTTCCGGGATGAAAAGTAGCCTTCGTATTAGTCCAGGATAAAGTCTATCTCTATTCTAAATTTCAGCCAAATAAGTTGAGTAATTACGGCATGAAGGAATATTTTTCCCGCGTGAATTTCTGTTTTTCACTATTATCACAGAAACCATAAAATTTTCCGGGATGAAAAGTAGCCTATGTATTAATCCAAGATAAAATCTATCACTTTTCCGAATTTCAGTCATATCTGTTCAGTAATTACAGCGTGAAGTAGTATTTTTACCGCGTGAATATCAGTTTTTCAGTTTTCCCGCGGACATCATAGATTTTTCCGGGATGAAAAGTAGCTTTCGGATTAATCCAGGATATAATCTATCTCGATTATAAATTTCAGCCAAATCAGTTCAGTAATTACGGCATGAAGGAATATTTTTCACGCGTGGATTTCTGTTTTTCACTATTATCATAGAAACCACGGAATTTTCCTGGATTAAAAGTAGGCTTTGCAATAATCCGGGATAAAATCTATCTCCTTTCCGATTTTCAGTCATATCAATTCAGTAATTACAGTGTAAAGTAGTATTTCTCGCGTGTGAACATCAATGTTTCAGGTTTCCCGCGGAAACCATGGATTTTTCAGGGATGAAAAGTAGCCTTTATATTAATCCAGGATACAATCTATCTTTTTTCCGAATTTCAGCCATATCAGTTCAGTAATTACGTCGTGAAGTAGTATTTTTCGCGTATGAATATCTGTTTTTCTTTTTCCCTGCAAAAACCATGGATTTTTCCGGGATTAAAATTACCCTATTTATTAACCCAGGATATAATCTATCTCCGTTCCAAATTCCAGCCAAATCGGTTGTGCACTTGCGGCATAAAGATTTTTTTCCGCGTGAATTTCGGTTTTTTACTAATCCCACGGGAACCATCAATTTTTTCTGGACGAAAAGTAGCCTTTGTATTAATCCAGGATATAGTCTATCTTTATTCATAATTTCAGCCATATCAGTTCAGTAATCACGGCGTGAAGTAGTATTTTTCGCGTGTGAACATCAATATTTCATGTTTCCCGCGGAAACCATGGATTGACTGACTGACTCACTGACATATCAACGCACAGCCCAAACCGCTGGGTCTAGAGACTCCAAATTTGGCACACAGATACCTTATGAGGTCTAGGGGAGCACTAAGAAAGGATTTTTCAAAATTCACCCTCTAAGGGGGTGAAACGGGGGTCCGAAGTTTGGATTTTATCAAGTTAAAATACGTCTTAACGCCGCAACTACTGTACCGATTTGGCTAAAATTTGGAATGGAGGTATATTATATCTTGCATTACCACATAGGCTACTTTTCATCCCGCAAAAATTCATGGTTCCCGTGGGATAAGTTAAAAAACGAAATTCACGCGGAAAAAAAATCTCACGCCGCAAGTACACAACCGATTTGGATGAAATTTGGAATGGAGATAGATTATATCCTGCGTTAATAAATAGGGTACTTTTCATCCCGGAAAAATCCATGGGTTTTGCAGGAGAAGGGAAAAACCGATATTCACGCGGGAAAAATACTACTTCCCGCCGTAATTACTGAACTGATATGGCTGAAATTTGAAAAAGAGATAGACTATATCCTGGATTAATACGAAGGCTACTTTTCGTCCCGAAAAAAATCATGGTTCCCGTGGGATTAGTAAAAAACCGAAATTCACGCGGAAAAAAAATATTCATGCCGCAAGTGCACAACCGATTTGGCTGGAATTTGGAATGGAGATAGATTATATGCTGGGTTAATAAATAGGGTACTTTTTATCCCAGAAGAATCCATGGTTTTTGCAGGAAAAGTGAAAAACCGATATTCTCGCGAGAAAAATACTTCTTCACGCCGTAATTACTAAACTGATATGGCTGAAATTTGAAACAAACTTAGACTTTATCTTGAATTAATACGGAGGCTACTTTTCGTCCCGAAAAAATTCATGGTTCCCGTGGGATTAGTAAAAAACCGAAATTCACGCGGAAAAAAAATCTTCATGCCGCAAGTGCACAACCGATTTGGCTGGAATTTGGAATGGAGATAGATTATATCCTGGGTTAATAAATAGGCTACTTTTAATCCCGGAAAAAATCCATGGTTTTTGCAGGAAAAAAGAAAAACAGATATTCATACGCGAAAAATACTACTTCACGCCGTAATTACTGAACTGATATGGCTGAAATTCAGAATAAAGATAGATTATATCCTGGATAAATATAAAGGCTACGTTTCATCCCGGAAAAATCCTTAGTTTCCGAGAAACTTGAAACATTGATGTTCACACGCGAAAAAAATACTACTTTACGCTGTAATTACTGAACTGATATGACTGAAATTCGGAAAGGAGATAGATTTTATCCCGGATTATTACAAAGCCTACTTTTCATCCCGGAAAATTCCATGGTTTCTATGATAATAGTGAAAAACAGAAATCCACGCGTGAAAAATATTCCTTCATGCCGTAATTACTGAACTGATTTGGCTGAAATTTGGAATCGAGATAGATTATATCCTGGACTAAAAAGAAGGTAGGCCTTCAGGATATTGTGATGATATCTATAATTTAAATCGACTTCAAAAAAGGAGGAGGAATTCGTCGGAATCTTTATTTTTTACACGACTGCCCAAAAAAGGAGTTTAATGTTTTTAGGGTTCATGTAGGTACTCATGTATGTATGTATGTGAGTTTCTATATTCCGCCATAACTTCTGAACGGCTGAACAGATTTCGACATATTATTGGGGTATCGTTAGAATCTTTACATCATTCCGAGAAACATAGGCTATATATTTTTACCACAGGGCAGTTGTGTTTTTTAATTATTTTCAATACAGTTGTATGGTATGGCGCACTTTCAGAGGCTGTCATTAGTATTCGAAAGTTAAATCTTACGCACAGGCATCTTTCTTTTTCGTGGTCGTAACTTACTTTTACAAGCTCGATCATTATTTTATATACTATATAAAAAGTTTGATAGCAAGGAGTTTTTAGTTTACGTTTTCTTTTATATTTTTGTTTTATCTTTTTATATCTTTTTTATTTTATCTTTTATATCTTTTTTATCTTTTTTATTTTATCTTTCATATCTTTTTTTATCTTTTTATCTTTTTCATTTTTTTTTATCTTTTTTATCTTTTTTATTTTATCTTTCGTATCTTTTTTATCTTTTTATTTTTTTTGTTTTTTTTTTCAGTTTTTTTTTCATATCTTTTTTATCTTTTCTATTTTATCTTTCATATCTTTTTTTAACTTTTTTATCTTTTTCGATTTTTTTAATCTTTTTTATCTTTTTTATTTTATATCTTTTTTTATCTTTTTCAGTTTTTTTTTCTTTTTATCTTTTTATTTTTTTTTATCTTTTATCTTTTTATCTTTTTATCTTTTATCTTTTTATCTTTTTATCTTTTATCTTTTATCTTTTTTACCTTTTTTATCTTTTTATCTTTTCGATTGCGAATTCGATTTCGATCTTCGATATTTTATTTAAGGTAAAAACCAAACAAGATGGAAATTGGCCCCCAAAATCTTGAGCAAACATATCACTTTGATTTATTTATAAACGTCGTGTGATACACGGGTGTATAGGTTCTTCTACTTTCCACCCTTGTATCACAATGTACTATTTCAATACAGTTGTATGGTATGGCGCACTTTCAGAGGCTGTCATTACTATTCGAAAGTTAAATCTTACGCACAGGCATCTTTCTTTTTCGTGGTCGTAACTTACTTTTACAAGCTCGATCATTACTTTTGCAAAACGTTTGATACCAAGGAGTTTTCATTGTACAATAAAATGGGATGGACATTGGGATGGGATGGACACAGAAGGATTTTTTTTTCGTTTTCTTTTATCTTTTACCTTTTACCTTTTACCTTTTATCTTTTATCTTTTATCTTTTATCTTTTATCTTTTATCTTTTATCTTTTATCTTTTATCTTTTATCTTTTATCTTTTATCTTTTATCTTTTATCTTTTATCTTTTATCTTTTATCTTTTATCTTTTATCTTTTATCTTTTATCTTTTATCTTTTATCTTTTATCTTTTATCTTTTATCTTTTATCTTTTATCTTTTATCTTTTATCTTTTATCTTTTATCTTTTATCTTTTATCTTTTATCTTTTATCTTTTATCTTTTATCTTTTATCTTTTATCTTTTATCTTTTATCTTTTATCTTTTATCTTTTATCTTTTATCTTTTTATTTTTTATCTTTTATCTTTTCGATTGCGAATTCGAAGTCGCCTTCGATTTCGATCTTCGATATTTTATTTAGGGTAAAAACCAAACAAGATGGAAATTGGCCCCCAAAATCTTGAGCAAACATATCACTTTGATTTATTTATAAACGTCGTGTGATACACGGGTGTATAGGTTCTTCTACTTTCCACCCTTGTATCACAATGTACTATTTCAATACAGTTGTATGGTATGGCGCACTTTCAGAGGCTGTCATTACTATTCGAAAGTTAAATCTTACGCACAGGCATCTTTCTTTTTCGTGGTCGTAACTTACTTTTACAAGCTCGATCATTACTTTTGCAAAACGTTTGATACCAAGGAGTTTTCATTGTACAATAAAATGGGATGGACATTGGGATGGGATGGACACAGAAGGATTTTTTTTTTCGTTTTCTTTTATCTTTTACCTTTTACCTTTTACCTTTTATCTTTTATATTTTTATATTTTTATCTTTTTATCTTTTATCTTTTAATTTTTATCTTTTATCTTTTATCTTTTATCTTTTATCTTTTATCTTTTATCTTTTATCTTTTATCTTTTATCTTTTATCTTTTATCTTTTATCTTTTATCTTTTATCTTTTATCTTTTATCTTTTATCTTTTATCTTTTATCTTTTATCTTTTATCTTTTATCTTTTATCTTTTATATTTTATTTTTTTCTTTTATCTTTTATCTTTTATCTTTTATCTTTTATCTTTTATCTTTTATCTTTTATTTATCTTTTATCTTTTATCTTTTATCTTTTATCTTTTATCTTTTATCTTTTATCTTTTATCTTTTATCTTTTATCTTTTATCTTTTATCTTTTATCTTTTATCTTTTATCTTTTATCTTTTATCTTTTATCTTTTATCTTTTATCTTTTATCTTTTATCTTTTATCTTTTATCTTTTATCTTTTATCTTTTATCTTTTATCTTTTATCTTTTATCTTTTATCTTTTATCTTTTATCTTTTATCTTTTATCTTTTATCTTTTATCTTTTATCTTTTATCTTTTATCTTTTATCTTTTATCTTTTATCTTTTATCTTTTATCTTTTATCTTTTATCTTTTATCTTTTATCTTTTATCTTTTATCTTTTATCTTTTATCTTTTATCTTTTATCTTTTATCTTTTATCTTTTATCTTTTATCTTTTTATTTTTTATCTTTTATCTTTTCGATTGCGAATTCGAAGTCGCCTTCGATTTCGATCTTCGATATTTTATTTAGGGTAAAAACCAAACAAGATGGAAATTGGCCCCCAAAATCTTGAGCAAACATATCACTTTGATTTATTTATAAACGTCGTGTGATACACGGGTGTATAGGTTCTTCTACTTTCCACCCTTGTATCACAATGTACTATTTCAATACAGTTGTATGGTATGGCGCACTTTCAGAGGCTGTCATTACTATTCGAAAGTTAAATCTTACGCACAGGCATCTTTCTTTTTCGTGGTCGTAACTTACTTTTACAAGCTCGATCATTACTTTTGCAAAACGTTTGATACCAAGGAGTTTTCATTGTACAATAAAATGGGATGGACATTGGGATGGGATGGACACAGAAGGATTTTTTTTTTCGTTTTCTTTTATCTTTTACCTTTTACCTTTTACCTTTTATCTTTTATCTTTTATCTTTTATCTTTTATCTTTTATCTTTTATCTTTTATCTTTTATCTTTTATCTTTTATCTTTTATCTTTTATCTTTTATCTTTTATCTTTTATCTTTTATCTTTTATCTTTTATCTTTTATCTTTTATCTTTTATCTTTTATCTTTTATCTTTTATCTTTTATCTTTTATCTTTTATCTTTTATCTTTTATCTTTTATCTTTTATCTTTTATCTTTTATCTTTTATCTTTTATCTTTTATCTTTTATCTTTTATCTTTTATCTTTTATCTTTTATATTTTATTTTTTTCTTTTATCTTTTATCTTTTATCTTTTATCTTTTATCTTTTATCTTTTATCTTTTATCTTTTATCTTTTATCTTTTATCTTTTATCTTTTATCTTTTATCTTTTATCTTTTATCTTTTATCTTTTATCTTTTATCTTTTATCTTTTATCTTTTATCTTTTATCTTTTATCTTTTATCTTTTATCTTTTATCTTTTATCTTTTATCTTTTATCTTTTATCTTTTATCTTTTATCTTTTATCTTTTATCTTTTATCTTTTATCTTTTATCTTTTATCTTTTATCTTTTATCTTTTATCTTTTATCTTTTATCTTTTCGATTGCGAATTCGAAGTCGCCTTCGATTTCGATCTTCGATATTTTATTTAGGGTAAAAACCAAACAAGATGGAAATTGGCCCCCAAAATCTTGAGCAAACATTATTATCACTTTGATTTGTTTTTTTACTAATAGGGTATTTGACTCCAATTTTTTTATTACTTTATTATAAAGTAGAATTAAAATAATGACGTGCACTGAAAGAACTAATTAAATCGATCAAATAACAAAAAAGTTATAAGCATTTAAAGATTTGTGATTAGACAGAGATAGCAACAGAGACATTGTGACGTCACACCGTACCAATGCCATAGTAGCTTCGTGCGGCTTCATACAAATTTTCGTTTTGCGAGAAAGGGATAGAAGATCCCCCCACTCCAAAGTTTAAACGCCTGTAACTTTGTAAATCTTCGTTGGATTTTAATATTTCTTTCACTGCACGTTATTATTTTTATCCTAGTTTATAATAAAGTAATATTTTTTATCAAATTTAAAAGTAGTGTAAGACCCCATTCTCACAACTGTATTGAAAAAACGTCGTGTGATACACGGGTGTATAGGTTTTTGCAAACTCGTGACATAAAAAACCCTCGCCTTCGGCTCGGGCTTGTTAATGACAGCTCGTTTGCAAAAACCTACTTTCCACCCTTGTATCACAATGTACTATTACTTGTTTGTTAATTAATTAACGTATTTTATCTAGTCTGCATCTCTCGGTGCGCGGATTTGACTCGCACTTCATCCGGGCGAAGTCGCAAGTTCATCGCGCCCGCAACAGATGGCGCTTTACCTCGCTACCTCGCGGTAATAGTTTTGTTCCACGGAAGCTTATGTTGCTTATACGGTGGTCGGGGTACATTAAAACTGGAAAACCGAAAATTTATAACTGATTTAGGAAAAAAATTTTTGAAGGCGTACATGTTTTGTGCGCTTAAATCTGAAAATTTATAACTGATTTAGGAAAAAAATTTTTGAAGGCGTACATGTTTTGTGCGCTTAAATCTTAGAGGAAACGATAGTGGTCTTTACTAATAATATAAACGCGAAAGTTTATAATAATGAGTGGAATGTGGATGTATGTACTATGTTTGTTACTCTTTCACGAAAAAACTACTGAATGGATTTTGATGAAACTTTACAGCAATATAGCTTACACATCAGAGTAACACATAGGCTATTATTTAAAAAGATATAATGTGAAGTATCCAAAATATATAACGATAAGTGTCACGTAAATAGGAAAAAATTGCAATCTGCGTACCTTTACTGACGTACGCTGCGAAAACTTTTGGAGTTACACGTATATAATGTACTAGCAGCCCGCCCCGGCTTCGCACGGTTATTATTAGGGTTCCGTACCTCAAAGAAAAAAAACGGAACCCTTATAAGATCACTTTGTTGTCCGTCTGTCTGTGTGTCACGACGCTTTATTTCAGTAACTATTAAAGATATCGACATGAAATTTGGAATAGGTGTAGGTAGATATTGATGGCCCGTCATCAGTGCAATCAGAAAAATCAGTGCGTTTTTATTTTTATTTACAAAGAGGGGTAAACCAGGTCGTCGAGATTTCAAAATGAGATAGCAATATTGAGTGGGGTATCATATGAAAGGACGTTATTTGCGTATTCTAAAACCGATTTTTATTTGTTGTTATGCCCGATAGTTTTTGATTTATTGAGCAAACTGTCGAAAAAAATAACATTCCCTCCCCTTCATCTCCGATGTTTACCAATCGGAAATTCTGAAATAATTATGATTTATAGGGTTCAATGTATATTTTACGGGATAATTAATATCAACTCTGTATCTTTTAATTCTTCTTCTTCTAATTAATATCAACTTTTGGGCGAGAAATTTTTATCTAATCGTGTTTCTGAAGTTAGGTTAACACAAAATATGCTGTTTTTTTCCCAGAAAATCCATGACTCCCACGGGATTTGTAAAACCCCGAAATTCACGCGGGCGAAGCCGCGGGCAAAAGCTAGTCTTACCTATGTTTACTTTAGGTGCATACACGTGCTATATTTGAAATTGTCATACTTATAACGATAACACATTCGACACGTGTACATTCCATTGCACGTCAGCTGATATGAGAGAGCCAAAACAATGCAAATTATAATTTTAACCAACACAAAGCGTAGTACGGGTATATGCGTTTACACTCTAAACTTTAGAGTGAGAGACCTTTTGTACATTAGTTTGTCGATAGGTTTTGGTTTATTTGTACGTTACGTGCATACAATCCAATAATGCTTTTGTTTATTAGTTCATTTGTTTATGCACACAAACCTTGTTTATTTGAAAAATGGCTTGACCGGTTTAGATACAAGTGTCTGTATAAAGTTTGGTATTCATTGGCGATGGTTCGTAGATCTATCACCAATAATAACTAGTAAATATCTCGAGTTTGGGTTAACTATCTTACACACTAGGCTTGGTGGCGAGGATTAATGAAAGAGCTGCATAGTGGAACTAATTAGTAGTAACTGTTAAACCGCTCAAATTTGGCCTCCTTTGGTTTGGTTTAACTATTCAAAACTTTTGATGTGGTGACAAAGTTCAGATGATACCTTTTGACGATGCATAGAGAATGCAGCGTCAAAGGGCAAGGAAGATAAAAACTAAGAAGAAGAACCTATCAGTATAATTACCAATCCAAGAAAATCCGTCGGAGATGCCTTTGCTATTTTCGTTTCCAATATCAATTGTTGACGCAGTTAGTATAGCTAATCTGCCGGTATATGAGAAGTGTCGAAATATTGAATTAGTTACCAACTGGTAAACATTAACACCATCAACACCGGCACAGGCAGAACACACACACAGCAGCTCCAACGGATTTTCTTGGATTTGTAACTATACTGATAGATTCTTCTTGTTATTATAATCCTTTTTCAATTACAAGTCTATAAAAATCGTGGGTGTTTTAATTTTTGTTAATTTTCCACTTCTTAGTATTTTTTTGTTATAGTGACAACAGAAATACATCTCTGTGAAAGTTTCAAGTCTGTAGCTGTCACGGTTCAAGAGATACAGCCTGCTGAAAGACGGACGGACAGACGGACGGACAACGAAGTCTTAGTAATAGAGTCCCGTTTTTACCCTTTGGGTACGGAACCCTAAAAATCAAGCTAATTTTATGAAAACGTTACATCATTTGGCGTTACGACATTGAGAAATTGATAAACGTGCTAACAGCCAGCGCTGCGTAAACTTTATTAATTTTGAGCATGAGTGTTTGAAATTGGTTTAGGCAGTATGCCAGAATATAGACTGTATCATTTTTGGGTCATATTCGCCTTAGAGTTCTCGCAAAGTTGTATGAGCCCCTATGATAATAACATCAAGATGAGCCCATCCGAACATTTTACGTAAACCTTCTTCATACAAGAAAATGTAGAGCCATGTGTCGAAACTCCTGCGAAATACTGCGTAGGCTTACAGCTTACTACTGACGCCGGGGGGGTTTTGCTCCCATAAACTGGCGACATTTTTTCGCGCGGTCCGCCGGGTCTATAGTATAGGTGTCTTTGATGAGCCCTCTGAATTTACTACCCGATCGTAGAATCTGATGCCGATGACTTCATATCCCACTTCATGCGAAAGTTACCATTTTGATATGGAACCCTAAAAAAATCAACGTATTAGCTACAAGTATACGAGTAGGGACCTACTCCATTTTCTATTAGACACTACTTTAGTATAGATTATTTAGGCGGTAAACATAATGGCACCAACCTTCCAAAAATTGCCAAGCTTCGCTATAAATAACTTGTAAATAAGTTATTTAAAACGGAAACTTGACTTCTATCATTTCCTGTTTTTTTTACATATAAATGTCTAATTATTGCTTTTTTATTGCATGTTTTTATTGCTGATGGTATTGCTTACTCATACAAAATTAACTACCGTATATATGCCACAGAAATGTACAACACGCTAGCGCGGTCTAAACAACTACAGTGACATCTTTTAAGAGCTTCGTTAAAATGGAAAATGTGAACAGGATATTATTCAGCGCGCAGGTGCGGCTTTCCTCACCCACTCATCGCTCGAATCCTTTGAGAATAATTACAAACCAGTCATGTTATACCAAGTAATGTTGGTGATGTAATAGTACATTTCGAAATAAGTGCGGAAAGTATGTCATTTCTTGACGAGTCCCGGGTTGCTGGCCAACCTTAGGGACGTCGAGTTGAAATAACAATTCCACACGGGTATCGATCGACGTTTTTAAGCTATTACTCATATTATATTAATTTACTCATATTAATTTGATAATAAATAAATAAAATAAAATAAAAATAAAAATGAAAAGCCTTTTATTTCTCCAATTTACAATAAAATTAACTTAACAATAAATAAAAAATAATAATGAACTAAGTAGGAGAACCCTTTTTACAGGTGAAGGTCTCCTCCAGATTGTACCAGTTTGTCCGGTTTTTTGCTTTTAAAATCCAGTTTGGACCTGCTACTTTTTTTTATATCATCATCCCAGCGATAGAGCGGCCTTCCCGCCCGACGTGTGCCTTTTGGACCGGGCCAGTTCGTCACCATGTATGTCCAACGGTTATCTGTGAGTCTTGCTACGTGGCCGGCCCATTTCCATTTTGATTTTTGTATGTAGGTCAGCGCATCCGTTATCTTGGTTCGTTGTCTAATTTTACAGTGGCGAATTTTGTGTATTCTTCTTATTTTGAGGATACTACGTTCCATCGCTCTTTGGCAGGATGTTATCATTCGTTTTGCCTTATCTGTAAGTTTCCAGGTTTGGCTGCCATACGTAAGTGTGGGTAGAATACACATGTTCATGACTTTGGTTTTTATTTTCATATGCATATTGCTTTTAAGTATCTCTCTTAGACTCCAGTATTTGTACCATGCGAATTGAATTCGTCTTTTTATTTCTTCTTCATTATTAATTTGATACTCATATTAATTTTTTCACTTGACGCCCATGTGACCGTAGCGAAACAGCCAAGCCAAATATTTTGAGTAGAGTTTGTAAAGTAAGGGCTTGTAGAGTTAGGGCTCGTAAAGTTAGAAGTCTTGCTCTATATGAGATCTGAGGGCCTAGACAAAGTGACATTCTATTAGCGATATTGCCATGATATCGCTATATTCAGCGATATAGAATTCCAAAAATGTATGAGATTGACGTAAGCTTACTCTATGCCACAGCGTTAGTGATGTTGCGAAAAAAAAAAATGGGAAATGCTTTCCAAAAAACCAACTTCAAATGCCACTACAAAGAGTGAAATAATTTTTATTTAAATTTTAGGTACCTACACCAATTCGAAGTCGGGCAATGTTTTATACAATCCCTAATAGTCCTTCTTACTTACTTGATGTGCAAAGAAATGACGAAGTCATAGACAATCGCCCGACTTCGAATTGGTGTAGGTACCTAAAATTTAAATAAAAATTATTTCACTCTTTGTAGTGGCATTTGAAGTTGGTTTTTTGGAAAGCATTTCCCATTTTTATTTTTTACTTTTTAGTGGAAAACAATAAAATGCACAAGGCGTTGTAAAAATACCCAAATCGCTTGAGGTGTGTTCATAAAATCTGAAGAGATCCCTCAATTTCACCAAGATCCCATCATCAGACCCTGACATGATGACTTTCGTCATCAAATCAGTATCTGCTAGCAAATGCACCAGTAACTATAAAAAATACCCAACTCGCTTCAAGTATACTAGCAAAATTTGAAGAGTTCCCTCGATTTCACCAAGATCCCATCATCAGACTCTGACTTGATGACTTTAGTCATCAAATCAGTATCTGCTAGCATATGCACCAGTAACTATAAAAAATACCCAACTCGCTTCAAGTATACTAGCAAAATTTGAAGAGTTCCCTCGATTTCACCAAGATCCCATGATCAGATCCTGACCTGATGACCATAGGACAACTTGGAAAATATTACTCTTTCAAATAATACCCAAATAGTTCCATGTGTCCATATAAAATTTGAAGAGTTCCCTCGATTTCTCCAGGATCCCATCATCAGATCCTGACCTGATTAAAATGGGACCATCTGGAAACAAAACCCTTTAAAACAAAAAAAGAATTGTTCAAATCGGTCCACGCGTCTTCGAGTAATCGGTGAACATACATAGATAAAAAAAAAAGAAAAAAAAAAAAAAGATTCCGATGAATTGAGAACCTCCTCCTTTTTTTGAAGTCGGTTAAAAAATAGAAACGCAACATCGCTAAATTAGAATGTCACTTTGTCTAGGCCCTCTGATAACTTTTTGACAGTGTGAGCCACAGACCAGGGAATAACTTTATGTGTGATCCATATTATGTATATGAAAATGTTTCTGGTGGGATAGTATTTTCCTAGAATTCTTTAGTTTTGAATCTTGATACCACTTTTGGTCATTCTTATTCATACAAACATTATAAAGGTTATCGAAATTGAATAACACCACAACACGCTTTAAATGATTTACTTCATAAAATATCTCGTAATACTTTTATAACATTTGACTTTGGATTTCAATAATAGAACTATGTGGTTTTATTGAAGTACTATACAAAACCGACCACTTAACAGGAATAAAATTTAATAGATATAAAATGTACTTAAATGTAGAATAATATTTCAGTTAGTATAAATGGCTTGTGACTACAGATTTTTACGCCATTATTATAAATAATATAATCTTTGGATATTTGGAGATATTTGTGTATTGTTTGTGGCAGGCGTTTCGATGATTCATACTCAGACAGACAAATTCAAGTACCTGCATATTTACTGCCGTGCTTCGTCTGGATACAGTATTAATACATTTAACCACTCGTAAATATAAGTGGACCAATATACACATCAATAAAATCTTAGCAAGTTTTATTTATTAACTCTTTAGGATGCATACCTACACAGTAGTAATAAGAAAGCTACGGGGCTAATTTTTAGAAACTAAAAGTGATATATCAGTACATTTATTAGAGGAGTGATAAGCTTAACTCTAGAAGTATTTGATCATAATGTCTCAACTCTTTTTTGTGTATCAATCTTCTCTCTTTTCTGAGTACGGGTAGAGTCAATGCCCATTCGCCGAGTGCGGGTTTGCGGACTTCACACACTTTAGAGATTACCGTGGTAAACTTTCAGGCATGCAAATTTGTTAAGGTTAAGGATTTTTCTTTCACCGCTAAGCTAAATACATATATTAAATTAAAACTCTTACAAAATGTGTATGGTATAGTCCTGATAAAATTGATGCCTGAAATTCGTCGTGATATACAGACCATATAATAGTCATCACACTATGAAACTGCATAAGGACATTGGGATCACGAATACACAGATAGAACATACAATGAATGAGTACTGGAAACACTACTTTTCCTTTTAGAAAGACACATAGACATTGCTACATTTAGTGGACAGACAATTCCAGGAATTGTCTGACGTTAAAACTGAAATTTACTTTAGAATAATTGTACACGCACAGCTGTATGTATACGTAAACATATATTGATTGAAAACTACATGACGACTACGATTAGATAGGTAAAATAGATTAATTTGTGTTTTTATACTATTATTGATCTAGGTACGAGTATATCCGAACGCCATTTATTTTAATGCTTCTGGTCGAGGAGACAGGGCTCGTTCTGAATTTGGAGAACTGCCGCCAGAAGTGCTTTGCGGACTCTTCTCGTTCACCTGTGAAATATCAATCAATGTTGAAACAACAGCTTGCGCATACGTGGCTCGTACAACAAATAAAGGTCAATTTACACCGCGGCGGAATAGAACGGAAGCGACTTTTTTTACATAGCACAATGAACTTTACGTCAATTGTATATAAGATACGAAATAAATAATTCTAGAGAGTAGATAATTCTGGATTCCACGGAAGACGCAACCATGACCTTTTTTGGGTCATATTTAGATTGTATCTTATTCGATTGGCATAAAGTTTACTATGCTATGTAAAAAATAGTCGCTTCCATTCTATTCCAAGAACCGCAAGACGCCGGGAGAAGTGGCATCCTTATGTGGTTGATGTCCAGCAAGCTCGAACGAAACGATTTTCTTCCACGTTTCTGATACGTACCGCTAAGGTGTGGAACACCCTTCCAGCTTCTGTGTTCCCAGCCAAGTACAACCTGGGTGCCTTCAAGAGAAGAGTGAATAGGCATTTTCTAGGCAAGCGCGCTCCATCCTAGACCGCATCATTTCTGTCTATCAGATATGATTGTAGTCAAGCGCAAGCCTATCTATAATAAAAAAAAAAAAAAAAAAAATTCCGCCGCGGTGTAAACTGACCCTAACGTATAGTTTTATTTTAAAAGTGTTTATTTTAGCTATTTACCTTATTTGTTGCCTAATCGTATTGCTAACTGGAATATATATTTACCTCCGTGGCGCAGGGGACGCACGCTCGGATTCGAGTGGGAGGTCGCGGGTTCGATTCCCGCTACGGGCCACTTTGGAATTTTATAATTTCTAAATTGGCTCAGGTCTGGTCTGGTGGGAGGCTTTGGCCGTGGCTAGTTACCACCCTACCAGCAAAGACGTACCGACAAGCGATTTAGCGTTCCGGTATGATGCTGTGTAGAAACCGTTGGGGTGACTTAACTTACCCCTTCCAAGTTAGTACGCTAACATCTTCGAGTGCATCATCACTTACCATCAGGTGAGATCGCAGTCAAGTACTAACTTGTACAGCATAAAAAAAAATTGTAGAATTACATTAGGAATCTTTATTTTATTATGAATGAGATGGTATATGTGTGATCCATGCTCTGGTATAAAGTGCTTTTGGTACGTGCCCAGGGCTATTTCACCCTAGATACTTAGATAACGTTCGACAATATAGCGGAACGAAAATGCACTCTATTTTTTGATGTTGCACGCGAATATTTAATTTAATTTACCTTTTTGTTTTATAGTGTTTCACACACTTCTCATCTGGTGCAACAGAGATCCCATAAATTTGTGAAAAGTAGGAGGATTGAGTTAGACACTAAACGTGACCAGCTTAAGAGTAGGCCACCTTCTAATGTCATGACTTACAACTATATTGGCGATACGCTAACTTGTCCGCACTGCGCTCGTACTTTCAGTGCAAGGATAGGGTACATAAGCCACATTGGGGCTTATGTACCCTATCCTTGCACTGAAAGGCCAAGCCAAGTCAATCCAAGTACAATTTGGGTGCCTTCAAGAGAAGATTGATAAGGCATTTTCTAGGCAAGCTCGCTCCATTATAGAGCTCATCAGTTCTGCCCATCAGGCATGATTGTAGTCAAACGCAAGCCTATCAATTAAAAAAAAAATTGACATTACTATGGTGTTTAAGTCATATTGATATCTCTAGTAGGACGAGTAGAAGATAGAATATTGAGAACGCCGGTATGGTTCATTAAAAAGATACAGCGATACTTATTTCCCATGTTCGTCAAATAGGTGAATGTTAGCTACCTATAGCTACGGCGTGCTATTCTGCAAAAATACTTAAAGCAGCGACGAGCGTACATCTCTGCATCTATGAATTTGTCAGTTGTAATAGAGTACAATTTTGCATGTCATCTTCGGCTTGGCAGCTGTTTCAGAGATGGACATTTTGTAGAATAGCACTGAAGGTACCTGTAATCCAGTATGTAGCATGTTGGCAATAGTTTCGACGTCGATGGTCTCTTGCGCGGAAATCTTCTTGATCGCCGATGACACGATGCAAATGTCTCCGCGCAGCTCCCTCACTAGAGCTGTAATCTTCTGCGCGTTGCTCAGCACTTCCACACTCTGCGTGTACGGGTTGTAGCGGACGCCGAATGGCCGCTTGATGCTGTCCGCGAATGCTCTGTAAAAGAAACAATACTCATCTCAATTCTCAATCCATCTCCGGTACACAGGAACGTTGTCGCATATGAGAACAGCCCCCTGAACAAATAACGTGGAAGCAGGCGTTATTTTGCGGAAATCCATAATTAGCAGGATAGATTAATTTGTTTTGCTATAATGCGCGACTTGAAAAGATTCTGTATGGTACAATATGCAGGAACACTACCCACATGAAACACCACACACAATTTTCTAACAGTTTCTTCGACGCACGTTTCGTCTCGACACCGGGACATCCTCAGGAGATGTTGACTTCACATTGCGAAATCGAAGAGATTCATTCCAAAACCCAGTAATACCAAGCTTGAATACTCACTTTTCATAATGAGAAGGATTTACACTCTAGTGTCAAATTCTCGCAAGTAAAGTTGTGGCCAAGTTGTGGCAGCTCGAGAAACAATGTCATCATGAGGAAACGCGTGTGAATTTAGCTCGACAATTATAACATTTTTTACAATGTGCAGTGTGCTCTGTGCAGTACCAAAACAAATTATTTGTTGACAGAGATTCGCATTACATTACCGACGTTAGCCCTGTGAAAGAAACTGATACTCTTTCATAATACACAGAAAAGTTTAAAATACCACACCGTGATCTCATTTCGAATAACATTTCCTGCGGGATTCGTTTACCAACAAGATGACTAATTAATGTTCACTTCAACGAAAATATCGGGTTCAGACGTAAAGGGATTTAAATTTGGAACCGAATGTTTTTAACAGCTCATACTTAACGCACGCTTCCGCATTTTATGGTAGGATTGATCATTGCGAATACCCGTGTTAGTACTTTAAGAGGAAATTGATAATTTTAAAATTAAAATTTTTGCAAATTATTATTATTTAAGTAAAATCCCTCTCTTTATTTTTTGAGATCCTAATTTTCTAGGCTTTTTTTTAATTGTCATACGACTCTATAAAAGTATAACAAAATATTTTTTATTGTAAAGCGAAGAATATAAAACTGTTTCAACGCACGACGTTCAATTTTAAATGTAACAATAATTAGTTTCATATTTTGTTTTGGACTGGTTATTTAGTATTTGGCAAACTGCCATACTTACAGTGAGTCTCATTTCTGCACAACATCAGCTAGCTCTAATGTTGTGCTGATGAGAAATTATAGCTATTACAATGTATAAAACAAGCTGCTACGCGCGAATTTTATGTCTCCGGTTCACAGGAGAAACTACCAAATATCCAATACCCATCCTGTTACAACATCAACCTCTAATCCCGCCGAACTCAAGGGCCCTTAGACCAAAATAACCCTTGTGTGCACGTTTGGTTTTTGCTCTAGCTATTTTCCCCGTTTTCTACAAATCACAAATACAGTTATATCTGAGGTTAACAAACTGATTTCATATCGAAGAAACTAAAACTTCTTAGGGTATACAAAACTTACCTAATTTCTTCCTTCCCTTCTTCAGAGAAGTCCATATAGTATCACGGGTTCTGGTATACTACGGCAATAGACATATACCCGATATACCCGGACGGCGCAAAAAATGTCGCCAGTTTATCGGTGTCAAAAGTGCTTATTTTGTCACCAGCAGTAAGGCCACCTCGCACATACATAGTTCGCCGAAACAGGTTCAAGTGAACCGTTTGGATGCCCATATCCTCAGGTTTCTTGTCTGTGACGCAACTCTGTTAAAGTTGAGGGAGAACACAGCTCCACATCGTGAGGACATCGACCACCTTACCTCATCTTTTCCTTCGCTTCTTCAAATGAGTCGGTGTAGTAGTACGCGTTCTGGTACGCCGTGATGATGCACTCCTCGTCAACCGTAACTTCGGGGTCGAAACGTTTTATCTTCTCGGGAGTCGAGAGCGCGTGCTGCAGCTCAGCCACGGAGGATAGCAGGCCGGCGCCGTACACTCGGAATGTGCCATCCGCTTGACGACATAGACCGAACTCCACGGTGAAGAAGTACAGCTGAGAAACGTAATAATGTAATAGACCGATACCCTGGACGCGGCGAACCGCAACAAAAAAGTGACACCTTTACCGGTGTCAAAAATGTTTTGACTCTGACAGGGTCAGTTGTAAACCGACAGCAGCATAGTCTATAGACTGTGTTCTGCGCTGCAGATCACCGATCATGAGGTTTGCGTAAAATGTAAATGAGGTTTGTGTAAACGACCGTACGGTCATCAGAACAGGTTCCTTATCGGTGAATAATGGACATAATAGGGCATAACAATCATTATCAGTTTATTAGAACCAAGTTCATTTAGGGTAAACGGAGTGAAATACCGAATAGGAAGTAAAAAGTAGTGTGGCGTAGAAAATGGGAAAATAACTCTATGGGAAAATGGGAAAATAACTAATATAATGACTAGAGGGAGGTACGGGAAAAGTTTTTGAGTTTTCTTGATCATGAACCATCATATTGAGAATCTGGATGAGGTATTCTTACCGTTGCCAACTTGTCAATATCTTCATCGGACGCACCAAGTGAGGCCAGGCCCAGTTCTTGAGAAAACTGCGCGAAACTCGGGTTGGCTAGAAGAGGCATGTGGCCGAGCAGTTCGTGGCAGCAATCGCTAGAACATTGTTAAGGGTATTTATCTTTTAGTGCTAATAGACTTAAACTGATGTTTGCAGTAGGTCTACGTGATCTTTTCAGAAATGGGGTGGGGGTACTTAGTAGTGGAATAAAGAAACTTACATACATACATGAACCCTAAAACCTAAAAACACTACACTCCTTTTTTGGCAGTCGTGTAACAAACATAAATCTATATCTATACTCTATAGTATACTAATATTATGAAGAGGAAGCGTAACGATGTTTGTGACGTTGTAAGGGGTAATCTCTGGATCTACTGAACCGATTTTCAAAATTCTTTCACCAATAGAAAGCTACGTTAGCGTGGAGTGTCAAAGGCTATAAAAATTTCCAAAATTAATTACGTATCTTTACTTAAACTTGAATAATATAATCCAAGTCGTCAAGAAAATTGCTTTCACCGCGTACGCTGCGGAAACTATTGAAGATAGAACAAAACAATGTTCTACTATATTAAAGAACGTATCAAAATCTGTAAAAAAGTCCGCAATAGCATATGCCCATCTCCTCCGGGTAACTCACAATAACTGATTTTACTGTTAAAATTGTGGATCAAAAATAAATAAATTTTGTGAAGCTTATTTAGCCCATATGGTATTAATTTATATCTTTGTAAATATGTTTTTTAGAACGGAAATTTAATGTAGAATATTTGTGCCCTGTACTCTATACAGTTTAAACAAATATCTTAGCAAAGTTATTAGCAAAATAAAACGTGCTGCGCATCGCCGCGGCGTTGCTCGGCGATAGGCAAGTATAGGCAGTATGATATCTAATTATCTATCCAAATGCCTCGCGTCTTGTGGGCTGTGGGTATAAGGCCCGGTTTCCACCAAAGCGAAGCGGAGCGGAGTTGTATTTGAGTAACCGTTCAGATTTGTCATTTTGACATCTCCGGAACTGAGGGGAGAGGACATGCCGAAATGATGAAATCTGGTTGATTATTCAAACAGCTCTGCTTTTGTGGAAATCGAGCCTTACGCGGGACAAACGGGCCGGAACAAAAATATTTCTAACGCAGAACGGAGTCCGCGGGCACTGCTAGTTCTCTTATAAAGTAGCGCAGAATAATTAATTAAAAACATTTTTTAATAATTAAGATTAAGAAAATGCGAAATTAACCCTAACTTACGGTTCAGGTGTATAGAAGGGATCAGAAGAGTGACGTATGTACTGGGTACAGTGGAACACCCTAAAAGCCAGGCCAGAGAGGAAGTCCCTCGGTGACAGGTACCCAGCTACGGGGCGCAGCTGGAAACCGGTTTTACGCTTCAGGAAAACATTCACGTCTTCGAGCTGTGGAAAGAGAGAAAATTCTCGTACGCCGAGTTTCGGATTGGAAATAGCTAATCTATATAACACTCATACTAACTGACCCAGGAAACGTTGTATTGCCATATAAATTCTTATTTGTCACTTGGGTGTATGAGAAATATATATACTTACACAAAAGGTGTATGAGAAATATATATACTTACCAAATATACTTACAAAAAAAAATCGTATAAGGCGTTTAGGTGGAAAGGGTGTTACAAACACAAGAATTTTATATAGAGTAAGAAAAAGCATGCAACGCCATCTTTTCTCGTGACCTATAACTAGTTTAAGTATTGCTGAGATGAAGCTCAAAGAGCAACCATTACATTATTATACGCACTGTGAAGATAGATGGCACAGAAACGTCTAAACTCTAATATAAAAAAACTCTCGTGCCAATTTTTGTTACCAAACTGCTGCGAAAGGGCTCGACCGATTGTTATGTAATTTTCCTATGTTCGATTGTTATGTAATTTACCTATGTTCGGAAAATCTGAGAGTAGGTCATAAGCTATTTTTATATCCCAAATAACAAAACAACGTTTACCGGGTCAGCTAGTCTAATATATTAAATTGTCGTGTTTGTTACAAAACTCCTCGGAACCGGTATGACCGATTTTTGTAAAAAAATGTTGTGTATTTATTTTGTTAATGTGTGTGTGTGTATCCGCCATAGCCAAAACGGCTTAACCAATTTTTATAAAAAAAATGTTGTGTATTTATTTTGTTAATGTGTGTGTGTGTATCCGCCATAGCCAAAACGGCTTAACCAATTTTTATAAAAAAAATGTTGTGTATTTATTTTGTTTATGTGTGTGTGTGTATCCGCTATAGCCGAAACGGCTTGACCAATTTTTATATTTTTTTTGCCATGTAATTTCTCAAGTCCAGAAGTCATCTATTCTTACAGCTTGGAAAAATCTTGTACGTGGTGATCGGTGGGTATTGTCCAAACAGATATTATGTACCTGCGGCAGGTGGTCATCACGGTAGCCGCAGTATTTGACGAGCTGCGGCCAATTCTCCAGGTATTCCTCGCAGGCGTGTTTCTGGTACAGCTTGAAAAGCTCGCGAAACACAATACCCCTTGAAAAAATAATACGCATTTAGATTTAGTAACCGAAATTTATTTATTTTAAATTTTATAAAATACTTATAGCTAAATTTAATTATACTGCTACTAGCTGACCTGGCAGACGTTGTTTTGCCCTTAAGGGTAGTAAAAAAATAGATAAATTGAGATTTAAACTAGCCTATCTCTTAAGTTGGATCGAACTGCACATGGTGTGCGAATTTTATTATAATCGGTTAAGTGGTTTAGGAGTCCATTGAGGACAAACATTGTGACACGAGATTTATATATATTAAGAAGATTAGTCTACAAAACTAATAATGGTGGTTCGAATTCGTGTAATAGTGTAAAAAATAGGTCTATGACAGAGTAGGTAGTACAAAACTTTTTCTGACCGACCTATCTGTGAAGAGCTTTACCTTTACCTTTGAGGTTTCTCTCGTAGTAATTTTGAATAGCAATTCTGATAATTGAAGAAATCAATCATTTTGATTGTTTATTGTATCCTGTATTATGTAATTATGCTGGTAAGTCAAATTAAAGTAATTTTGTAGTCCTCTTCAAACCACACAAAACGAAAAAATCTAAAGTTTTACCAAAATAAAATGCTTACCAAGTTTTGATTTCACTTTCTGTATATTGCACCTTGGGAATTGGCTGTCCACTATAAAATGTACAAAACAATATTAATTCACTATCACATTATTTTTTCTGACCCGTGTGCGTTTTTTGCTAAACAGAATCGCACCGGGACGCTGCTGGTAGAATGACAGCCAGCAGGGCTGGAAGCCCAGAATACTACACTTCAGGCAATTTGTAATACTCGCAAGTACTTAAAATTTTTCTGTGCCGGGAAGCGAACCCGAAACCTGTCGTTCCACAAAGTAGGCGATGGCAAATGCGTCAGGGAGTTGTTCCTGATGTATGGGTGACGTCAAATGCCCATAGCTGTCTATCTATACTTATAATAAAACTGTAAAGGGTCGAATTCTGTACATTGAAGATATTTTGAAAATTTTTGTTGGAGGACACTATTTAGTCGATACTGAAGCCAAAACTGTAATTTGTTTAATTTTTGTCTGTCTGTCTGTCTGTCTGTCTGTCTGTCTGTCTGTCTGTCTGTTTCACGACCGGGCATCACGGCTAATCCGCTGGATGGATTTAAATGAAACTTGACATGATTATTGTTCATACCCCGAGGTAGGACATAGGATACTTTTTGTCCCGAAATTCATCATGGTTTCCCTGGAAGACGGCATCAAAGTCCAAACGTTTTTTAGTTATAATTCATTAACGCGTTGTCCGATTCCATTCATTCTTTTTTTGTTAGAAAGGAGGTTCTTTAAAGATTATTCCATACAAATCTTATCATCATCACTTTTTTAGTTCAGAAATTACAGACATCAGGACCTTTAAGTTCAAGTAGGTAGGTGACTTGAAACTTGGAATGCACAAAGAACCTAGGGCTAGGACGTAGGGCTCAAGTAAGACTGGAGTACCCTTACAGCCCTAAATAAATAAGCTTAGCAGGAGATTTTGTATGGTTTAAAATTTTTCACTTTTAGGGTGAACAAAAATCATGTAACTGGCGTTATCGCTACTTTATACCGTATAGCGCCATCTCTACAATTTATGTGGAACTTGAATGTAAAACTCTGAGATAGGTACTACCGAATTTTTTTTAATAAAAATTAACTGTCATGTTATTTACTGTTTCCTGACTTTATATTAAGATGGCACTGTTAAAACATGAACAGATTAAAACTTTAACATCCGCAATATGGAAAAGGTAAGATAATTGTTCACAAATATTTTTAACTCTTAGGTCTTATCGATCCTAACCGACTGACTGTCATCTAAGGTCTTTTTATACGTAAGGAAATATATAGCCATTGTCCATTCTGATGTTTTGGATTGTATTGAGATGAAGCAAAGATTTTTAAAAGACTTATATTTTGTTGGGCTGGGGAATATTGTTAGTAGAGTAATTTATCCCAGTGGTACCTACCCGGCCGAACTCTGAAAGAAGAGTTCTACCACCAGAACACCTTTTCACATGGTTTAATAATTTTTGACATATTTCGTGGTTTCAGAATAAAAATCACAATGAAAAGGACGATTTTAACTGTCGATATTTCGATACATTGGTACGAGTCGTGGTCACGTAGTGACCACGACCTGTGCCACTGGGTCGAAATATCGACAGTTAAAATCGTCCTTTTTATCTTTCAACTACGTATTAATGAAACTTTATATTATTATTAAGAAAAAGGAGTTTTTCAAAATCACCACAAGATAACCCGTGCAAAGTAAGAACAGGTTTCTGTACAACATCACACCAGAATCCCGCGAAAAATCAAGGAATTCCAGTAGGAAGGTATATTATGTAAAAAAATCGTAATTCACGCGGGCGGAGCCGCGGGCAACAGCTAGTATTACAATAAAACTGTTCGCAAATAATTATTTTGAACCTAATTAGGTTCAAAATATTTCTACTCGTATTCAACACTGGTTAACTGATATATGAAATGGATTTTCTGCTTGTTTATTTAATATTTTTAGTTTTTAACGGAGTTTTTAACCGGCGAACTAACAAAAACTGAGCGTAGATAAATATGTTTTTAAACTAATGTAATACCTACAACCTCAGTAAGTTTGAGTCGGCGCCAATCAAGCAAATTAATTAATTTCTTACGTAAAGCGAATTAAGAAAAGTGTCTTATTTTTTTCTTTTCTTTTTTTTTTTTAAAGTATCTTTATACATCACTTACTACTTGTAATTGTTAGCGATGGCCGCGAACTGTTCCCTTCGCTTGCGGTACACGGGATCCTTGAAGCCGGGGTGGTCGGCGTCAAGTTCCGAGCCGTACATCAGAACGTTCTGAGCTCGGTCCAGGTCGGATATCTTCCGAGGGAACCAGTGCATCTCACCGAAATCTAATGAAATAACATACAATTGATTTAAAGGCTGTCGTAGTCCCTTCCTGAGTCCCTTCCTTCTAATCGGGGTTGGGGGATAGTCTTCCATGCGCGTGCAGCACACTTCTATCTTTTTCGAGTTGAGTCCGTGTGAGACAGTTATGACCCTAGGTACCTCAAAAATAGAACTCTTATCGGATTTCTTTGTTGTCTGCCTGTCCGTCTCACTGTATGTCACTAGGTCTTAATAGTACGGAACCCTCAGTGCGCGAGCCCGACTTGCACTCGACTATTTTTTTTTAATTAACTGTAAACCCCAATAACTTTAAATAAATTAAAAGTTAAGTTTGCGGTGCGATAACAAAAGTGCTTTTTACAGTTATACTTTTTTGTAGTAGTACGGAGCCTTTGGTGCGCGAATCCAACTCGCACTTGGCTGTTTTGGTTTTATTACCCTTACTTGGTTACTTACCCGGTTTTATTATCCGAGTCGATCCAGTGTGGCTCTCATGCATTAAAGTATTCATCTGTCATTTTGACATTTCATACAGATTATTATTTTATTTAATGGCCTTTAAAAGATTCACAGCCGTTTTCACTAAACCTAGGAAACGCCTAAATCGAATGCTTAGCCAATAGGTGTCAGTTTTCACCTACAAAAACTGTCACCTTAGGGCTAAGCATTCGATTTAGGCGTTTCCTGGTTTAGTGAAAACGGCTGTAACTCTGCGGTCTGTGCTAGTTATAATATTGCTGGACCGACCGATAATGCAAGTAGCAGTTGGTTTTTCTTGCAAAAGAATATGCGTCTTAAATCTGAATGGTTTCACACTGACCGATATCATAGTCGTATGATCGTATCGCTCGCATTAAAATCGTCCAAAACATAATAATAATGATGAGAAAGTTTTTTTTTGTTGCCACGATAGCATTGCAGATGGATCATCACTTATACTTGAACTCCTGAGGAACAAAATACTTGCACCTCATTGGTCAAAGCGTAGACGTAAGCGAAAACCGTCCGCTTTCAAAGGATGGTTTACATGCGTAGACGAAGGTTTACGTCGTTCCTGTGCATTTTTTTTTAATAAGAACAATAAAAACATCAATTTTTAATGATTTGAGTTATGCTAGTTATAATAAACTCACCAAAGCTCGCCGCAGCAGACAAGGGTGTGGGAGGAGGGAAGTCTTCGCCTGATTGGGAACACACCACCTCGAAATCTTGCACCTCGCGCTTAAGCATGCGTTTGAGCTGATCCATCCGTCGAGGATCACATTCCACGTCCAGCAGGATATCAGACTAAAATAAAAGAACTTATGGACTCGCAGAACCAAATATCATGGCTACTTCACTTATGACATCTTTATCGATATGCTACAAAGTATGTCACGAGTCAGTAGAGTGTAGTAGCAGTATACTTCTAAAGGCCCAAATACTAAGGTTCTGCAAAAGAAATTGTTGCGATTTGTTCGTTTATTATTTAACAATAGACTAGAAAAGCGTCTTAATATTGACTGATTCAAATTTAAAGTAAAGACCTAATTTAAAGGCACTTCATTTTAAAATAGGAATAAAATGGTGATAACTAATTCAATACTTAAAACTAAGTTTACAATATTTCTAACGCGTCCTGCTATCGAGTTCACAAAAACTTCGGGTCGGTCGGTCGTTCACAAAAAGTCGGGACGTGTTAAATAATAATAATTTTAATATTCAAAAGAGCAATTTCTTCATAAAAAGTTTTCCTGTATTTGATTATTGGTTTCTCCTTTAGGTATACGCAAGGCATCATTAATTACACATAAAATTATATTCTATGTTTAAGTTAAAATATCGCGAAGCTTCATCTAAAAAAATGAAGTTGACAAAGCAGAGCTGATTAATTAGGAAGCAATACAATAAGTGTTAAAATAATCCAGAGGCCACGATAAGTATAACATTTTAAGAATAAAGAGCGTTTAACTTTTAACATTCTGTATGTATTTAAAAAGCTAGAACGCGTTTGTTTCTAGAAAATTCTTGATTATATCTTCTCTTGTCACAACTTCTGTTGAAAACACCTATAAAAACTCATACGTGACACGCAACGCAATAATGTTTTACATAATAACACGTGAAATGAGGGAAGAGTAAGAAAAGAGTAGGAGACTTACAGCTGAGATCTCCATTGCCGACTTCCTCGATTCAATATGCAAAACGTTGATTCCAAGATCTTGGAATACGCCCAAGACCCGAACCAATCCGCCTACTTGGTTCTTAACGGTAAATATGACAGAGATCCTCTCTCCATCGTGATTATCATGGGCGTGCTGCTGGGCCGCTTGGATATCTGCTAGTTTTGGGTGATGAGGGGCTTCGTTCTTCACCTGCCAATCGGAGCCATTTCTATACAGCCATAAGCCTATAAGGCCTTTACCGGATCCACTCATTTTTGTGAGATCTAAAGAATTTTGTAGAATAAAAGAAGTGGGCTAATGGTTAATGGATTTGGTTGAATTGGTTTATGTGTACCAATTATGTGTAATTGATAGGAACTGCTGCGCTGTCTAAGATATACTGCGGCCTTCCCTTATTGTATCCCGCTTTATAAAGAGACGAGGCGTGCAGCCTCCACTGGAGGGTGGGTATATTTGATTGGCTGAATCAAGTGTTCAGTGTAACTTGGAAAATCTTTCATTCAGTTAAGTCACGGACACACTTATACCGTTCCTTCAATTATAACTTTTATTGTATTCTACGGAATATTTTACGAAACGTTTGTCTTAGATAAATACATTTCATTACACTAAACTTTGTTATTCGGGAATAACTTTTAATTCATTATTGGCGTTTTCTTATTATCAACTTAGTAATAGAAGATTACTTGTTTCTCTGACTATGAAAATGTTTCAGTTACCATTACAGTTAGATTCAAGAAATAAGTTATGTTCTGGTTAAGATCACATTAAGATAGATATTCAAATACCTTGTTCACTTAAGTTATAACGATGTTAAACGCTTTTAGTTTTCATTTTATTAAACTTATTAAACTGTAGACTGGCCTTTTTCAATTATGCATCAAGTACTTTGATGGGTTTAAGTTTTTTTTTTTTGATAAAATTTATATAACATTTTCGTTACAAAAAATGTTATTATTAGATGCAAAATCTTGATATTTAAAAAAGTACAAATTATTATTAATTATTTATAGTGCGTTAAACGTCCATTTGATTTCTTCCTAAAGTTTTACATAGGTAATCTCTTTTTTTTCATTTTTTTTTTTAATACCATCTAAAGAAAACGTTAAGAACATTGTCCTCAATATTCTCATTTTCAAAGGCCGACTGTGAAGCTTGCGAACCTGCACTGAGCCAGCACTGTACTCCATATGGTCAAACCCTGATAGATTCGTCTATATAGTCTGATAGATTCGTGCCCTATCTGTTGAGGATTTTTTTATATCAAAGAATGACAAGGAAAGCATGACTTCACCTCATAGTAAACAATAAGTAAGTCCATGTCAGATGCGATGCAGCCAAGAACCTTGTATTCCCAGATATTTTTCCGGTTACAGTGTTTTTCAAAACGGAACATAGTACGCCGCCCATATACCCATCTGGGTAGATTTCACAAAGAGTCCAGCCAGCCAGAGAGAACCAGCAGATTATAACCCATACATATTTTCTCGCTGCATCCACATATTGTGTACAGGGTCATTGCAGTGACTTGTACCTATACATAAACGTGAGTACGTCTACACGCAGCCTTCCACCTCGCAGCGGCGGGCGCTAAGCGTGCCCGTCCTGTATTTATTACCATTGTTTACCAAAAGAGCATCCCCCGCATTCGTTATCAGTAACTACACGCCACTTTTGCTAACAGGTACCTATACTTAGAACAAAGTGCTTTATATTGTTTAACGTATTTTTGTAATTTGTTTATTTGGCGCAGTTGGTATTAAGGTCCTGCTTCTGTGCCAATTCCCACAACTGGAAAATATTTGTGTAATGATCATGAATGTTAATATATATAAATCTCGTGTCACAATGTTTGTCCGCGATGGACTCCTAAACTACTGAACCGATTTAGTTCAAACTTCGTGAATATCTGTCATTTGGTCCAACTTAAAAGATAGAATAGTTTTTATCCCACGTGGACGAAGTCGCGGGCATCAGCTAGTATTTTATAAATATTTATGTGTTTTATATAGGGTACGCATATTTATCAGTGTAGAACAAGCTACCACTTTGGGGCTAGATATTTATTTATTTGTTATTACTATTAACATTTGTTTTCAACTATAAATAGTCATAGGTGTCTCTATGGAATTCAAAACCGTGACGATAGGGGATATCACATCCAAACCCTAAGTTATTAGCTAGACTCGCTTTTTCATGGGTTTTCTATGGACAAGAGACCCCTCAGTCAAAACAGGACATTAAGGGGCCTGTGAACTACGATGTCTCCATTAATGCAAAATACTAAATCATTTGTAATTCGTGTATATTTTGATCATGTTGTGGTGTTATTCGGATTCATATAGTAATAATCTATGCTCCTGGCCATATTTGGTTCGGAAATACTTCTTTAAAATGAAATAATAGTCAATTTTGATCAAAATGTTTATAACTTTGGTCAAGTTCTGTAATACCAAAAATTATGAAAGAAAACTTGTAACTTTCTTTATTAACTGGTGTTTTTCTTTAGCTGGACAATAAAAACTGTGCTCCTGAACTAATGCGACGTGAGATAGTGTTGTTTTTATTACAAAACAAATAAGCAGAAAACATGTCCTCTTTGATATAAAAATAAGCAAAACTAAATTCGTTTACAATTTCGTTTAATAACAGTATTTCGGAACCAGATATGGCCAGGAGCATAGATTATTACTATACGAACCCGAAAAACACCACAACATGATCGAAATATACACGAATTACAAATTATTTTGGTATTACGTTTGTATGGGAGACATGGTAGTTCACAGGACTCTTAATTTTGCATCAAGGCCCATTTTCAATAGTAGTTATTATAGTAAACTAAACACCCCTGCCCACCACATTCAAAAACGACGAAGTCTTAGCAACAGGGTCCCTTTTTACCCTTTGGATACGAAACCTTAAAAAGGATATTAAATGGTAGATTGATGAGAGTTGAAGTCGGTTTTTAACCGACTTCAAAAAAAGGAGGAGGTTCTCAATTCGTCGGAATCTTTTTTTTTTTTTTTATCTATGTATGTTCACTGATTACTCGAAGACGCGTGGACCGATTTGAAAAATTCTTTTTTTGTTTAAGAGGGTTTTGTTTCCAGGTGGTCCCATTTTAATCAGGTCAGGATCTGATGATGTGATCCTGGAGAAATCGAGGGAACTCTTCAAATTTTATATGGACACATGAAACTATTTGAGCATTATTAGAAAGAGTAATATTTTCCAAGTTGTCCTATGGTCATCAGGTCAGGATCTGATCATGGGATCATGGTGAAATCGAGGGAACTCTTCAAATTTTGCTAGTATACTTAAAGCGAGTTGGGTATTTTTTATAGTTACTGGTGCATATGCTAGCAGATACTGATTTGATGACTAAAGTCATCAAGTCAGGGTCTGATGATGGGATCTTGGTGAAATCGAGGGAACTCTTCAAATTTTGCTAGTATACTTGAAGCGAGTTGGGTATTTTTTATAGTTACTGCGGTGCATTTGCTAGCAGATACTGATTTGATGACTAAAGTCATCAAGTCAGGGTCTGATGATGGGATCTTGGTGAATTTTAGGTATCTCTTCAGAGTTTATGAACACACCTCAAGCGATTTGGGTATTTTTACAACGCCTTGTGCATTTTATTGTTTTCCACTAAAAAGTATAAAATAAAAATGGGAAATGCTTTCCAAAAAACCAACTTCAAATGCCACTACAAAGAGTGAAATAATTTTTTATTTTATTTTAGGTACCTACACCAATTCGAAGTCGGGCGATTGCCTATGACTTCGTCATTTCTTCGCACATCAAATAAGTTAGGGATTGTATGAAACATTGCCCGACTTCGAATTGGTGTAGGTACCTAAAATAAAAATAAAAATTATTTCACTCTTTGTAGTGGCATTTGAAGTTGGTTTTTTGGAAAGCATTTCCCATTTTTATTTTGTTAAAAGTTTATATTATTATGCATAATAATATTAGGCCACTGGGAGTAGTAGTTAGCATCAGCTTTTCATGTTAAATCCAAGTTAACGAGGCGTGAACGTGACGTCAAACGTTCAGTTTTGTGTGTGAGAGGTGAGGCAGCAAAACTGTTACAGAAATTAAAAACCGATTTTTTTACATCAGGTCATGTAGTAGTAATATTATATTACCTGGCATGGGTCGACTCTTATGATATAAATATGTAGGTTAAATTCCTACTTTTTACTAATAATATTATGAATGTGAATGCACTTTAATTTGTTCGATTCGCTTTCACAAAAAAAAACCACTGAACCTATTTTGATGAAATAAAAAATATTGAGTAGAGCTCAGGAAAGGACACTATTAATAAGTATATGTACCTACTTGACCTTTCATGAGTGCTAACAAGTAGTGGCCTATATGAAATAAATGATTTGAATCTTTGAATCTTTGACATTTATGCTAATTTCATCAAGAAAAATTCCGTGGAATTAAAAAAAATCTACAGTAATCTACAGCTATAAGTCGATTGTTTTAGCAGACTTCCTTGAAATATAGGTAGCTATAAAGGTAGGGAGCGGGAACGGGAACTAGTAAAATATAAATAATAGGTATCTAATATACCCATGAGAAGTTCCCATGAGAAACGTTATAAACTAGCCCCAAGACCTCTGACACAGAAGGCAGCATCGCTACCGGCTGGCAAATTTTTACAATGTAATTTGCACTACAATTACATCTAACGCCCATTTTTAGGGTTCCATATCAAAATGGTAAAAATGGAACCCTTATGGTGAGACTTTCTCCGTCCGTCCGTCCGTCCGTCTGTCACACTCGATTATTTCAGTAACTATTCAAGCTATCGACTTGAAATTTAGAATAGTTATAGGTAATAGTGACCCGACATCATAACAATCGTAAAAATTTGAAAATTGTTTTTATTTTTATTTAAAAAGGGGTGAAAACCGGGTCGACAAAATTTCAAAATGAGATAACAACACGTTACTTGTGTATTCTAAAACTCTAACTTTTAGGGTTCCATACCAAAATGGTAAAAATGGAACCCTTATGGTGAGACTTTCTCCGTCCGTCCGTCCGTCCGTCCGTCCGTCTGTCACACTCGATTATTTCAGTAACTATCGAAGCCATCGAAATGAAATTTGGAATAGTTGTAGGTAATTGCGGCGCGCCGCCATTACAATAATAAAAAAATGAAAATCTATTTTATTTTTATTTAAAAAGGGGGGAAAACCGGGTCGTCAAAATTTTAAAATGAGATAACAATATTGAGTGGGGTATCATATGAAAGGGCGTTACTTGTGTATTCTAAAAACAATTTTTATTTATTTTTTTGTCTTACAGTTTTTGAGTTATTGAGCAAACTGTCGAAAAAAATACCGTTTCCCCCCCTTATCTCCGAAGTTTACCAATCAAAAAATCTGAAATAATTATAATCAATAGGAATAAACGTATATTTTACAGAAAAAATAAAATCAACTCTCTAACTCTTATACTTCTTTTGATAATAACAATAAACCACCAAAAACAAAGTTACGTTTGCGGTTTGCCAACAAAAGTACCTACATGTAAATTATACTCGTAAATTTATGAACAAAAGTGATTCTTTGAATGTTTTACTTCTTTTATGGTATGGAACCCTCGGTGCGCGAGTCCGACTCGCACTTGGCCAGTTTTTTTATTTATTTTTATGCTTGATAGGTTATGATTTATTGGGCAAACTGTCGAAAAAAATACCGGTTCCCCACCTTATCTCCGAAGTTTACCAATCGAAAAATCTGAAATAATTATGATCAATAGAAGTTAACGAAAATTTTACAGAAAAAATAAAATCAACTCGCTGACTAATATAATTTTTTTGATAATAACAATAATCCGCCAAAAACAAAGTTACGTTTGCGGTTTGCCAACAAAAGTACCTACATATAATTAATTATACTTGTAAATTCATGAACAAAAGTGATTCTTCCAATGTTTTACTTCTTTTATGGTATGGAACCCTCGGTGCGCGAGTCCAACTCGCACTTGGCCGGTTATTTTTCATTCAGTGTACGTTTACGCTCTTGTCAATTGATGGAAAAAGACGAAATGGTCGAAATAACTGATGACTGTTCATCGTTTTTAGATGTTACAAAAGTGTTACAGTTTTAGTCCCTCACCTCCTCGACTATTATCTAACAATGAATGAATCTAGCATTTGTCATGGTATTAATTATGAAGTGCAATATACTATATCTATCTACGTCTTTATCACTACTATATACTATTGTTTATTCTTTCACATATACTTACCTAAGTTACAGGACCTTATAGTAGACGGAGGCATTCAAATGAGGAAATAGACCATTGGTTGCAATCTCTTTTGCACTAGTAATACGACAGGCCTGCTAAGACTTCTTGTATACTATACAAGTAGAGTAGTATTGAGAGTTCTGTACTATAGTAGTAGTAGGGTATTATTGAGAGTTCAGGCTTCTGCTACCATATAATAATATTTGAATGGTACGGAACCTTTCGTGCGCGAGTCCGACTTGCACTTGGTCGATTTTTACCAATTGGCGAAATGAGGGAAAGCTATGCATGACAAACAAACAAATAAAACCATAGCATTATTTAGTAATAATATATATTCGTTGGCATTATTAAGGAATTGTTATTGCTATTGAATAAGTTTATTTGATATTAAAATATATTGCATAAAACTGATGGATACTTTTATGTTAATCATATTATATCTAAAACACCAAACTGTAAGTATTCATCGATTTTTTTATCATTGCTTTTTTGGATTCCTTCCACTTTGGAAGTGAATTTAGAGACTTATTTCTCGTAAATACACAAATAAGGAAAGTATCCAATAAATATAAACACAAACACAGTTAGGATTCGTATTTGAAAGGCGATCTTAACTAAATTTCCTCCGAGACGCGGCGCCTCAGGGTTGCAGTCAATCAACGCTTATTATGCTTCAAAGCAAAATTGAGAGTCTCTATAGGTACATTTCTATTGTTACTGTCTATTAATCTTTTACCACAACAAAAAGAAACACTTAATTGCGTCCACACCTAAAAGAAATAACAAAACATGCTGAATCAGAGAAAAAATACTTTATGGTAAACAAAGTTCCCTTCATCTTTTCCAGGCGACCTTTAGGAAAATGTTTGTAAATGTAGAAGGTATATAGAAGTAGGTAGATAGTGTTTCTAATAAAATATCTCTGGCAGTTCTTTAATAAAATGCATCAATGCCTTGCATAATTTTATTCTTGTCAATATTCGCCTTACTCTTTTCTATTGCAAAATAATTTCCGCTATTAAAAATATTTTTGTTAATGTTAAACCCACTGGGCTAAGGGTTGGGCCTTAGGTGCTTATAAATACTCAAATAAACGAAGTCGAATAATAAATGATTTTCTCTAAAAATAGGTTCTTCGCGTCTTGAAGAAAGTTCTATCCGGACGCTGGCCATCTTTCAAGAGTAATATAAACACTCTAATCCCACGAGCCTCAGTAAATGCGTCTCCGGACATACTCGAGATAAATTGCTGCCTGCCTCGTCCTTAGAACTTATACCTAACTTGCAATCTATATTACTAGATTTTGCCGTCTCTCTACCTAAATTCTATTCTATACCTATCTTGCCAACTGGAATGATTTGAAAGTGTGAACATAAGGAGATAAAAGCGTGTGTGTGGATGTGAAACTCTCTCATATTATGCGTTTCTTTGGGTATTAACTGTGTATACCTATTTATACTAACAATTTAAAGGAATAATTGCCGAGTTTCTTAACCGCCCTTCGAGCCAAGTGACAAATAGCGATACTACGCGTAGTATAGAAATTTCAATCCACGATGACGCGCCCCTCTCTGTCAAACGTTCATACGAATCGAATAAAAGATTTTGACAGAGTGGGGCATCTTCGTGGATTGAAACATCTGTTTTTTATGTAAACAAGTGTTTTTATGCAAATAAATTCATTTCATTTCCATTTTCATTTTCATTTTCATTTTCATTTTCATTTTCATTTTCATTTTCATTTTCATTTTCATTTTCATTTTCATTTTCATTTTCATTTTCATTTTCATTTTCATTTTCATTTCATTTCATTTCATTTATATAGAAATGGAACGTTATTCAAAATATGTATGCGAACTATTATCGCATCTTTGAGTTCGCATCAATATTTTGATCGGTAAGCGTCAAAATATAGGTAGACTTTATAGTTAGAAGAATCAAGTGATGTGTTACAATGCGATAAGTGCTCTGTAAGAGTTGACAATACCACCTACCGGAGAGAGTGAAACATATCCGTCTCTCGTCCAACTACAAAAGTGTGTGGAATAGGCAGTGCGTAGGTCCCCCTTATTCATAAACGTGAAATACCGGTGGAATAGTTATTCTATGTTTTTTCTCTTTCCTTCGCAAGTCAAAATACTGTTGACAAACAAAGACAAAACAGTATATAACTATTCCACTGCTATTGTACCTTTATGAATAAGAGGGTAGACTTTAGAGCTAATGTCAACGATTCCTCTTTTGATTAGAATGTCTACCATGAATTGTGAAATTAGATAATCGGTTAATTTATGCTTATGTATATTCTCGTGATTAAATTATTTTCATACCCTAAGTGAAAAATAATAATTTATATGGCATAACGACGTTTGCCGGGTCAGCTGGTAATATGAATTATGAAGCGCGACATCTAGTTTTCGAGGGTTTCCCGCTGAATCACAAGTTTAACAAACTTGATTGCGTGCGATGGAAACTCAAGAGCCATGCGTGGGGTTCGTTTTGCGCATACCCGGGGGTTGGATGCGCGCACATGCGCAGAACGCCCACTATTCATAACAACTCCGAACTCCGGTCGATAAACGTCACACCGGATAGTCGCGCATGCATTCTCTGCACCCGATCACCAGGTGTACCGATATGGCCGACAGCGAATTTGAAGAATTCCGCCGTGTCTTTGACAAACTACCGCAACACATAAAAGCGCCCACACCTTTCTACTCGTAAGTCTATTAATAAGTCCGAAACAACCACCACTTCCTTACAATGCTGCTTCTTAATTTGTGATCCCCACCAGGAAATCGTTACAATCCCAAGATGTAATTTAGTGATGAAATAGTTATGTTCAAGGATATAAAGTTAAAAGAAGAAGACAGAAAAACGTTCTAAATGCTTACGCTTTTAATTAGGTTAGTGCCAAATGTCGGCCTGGAGGATGAATCCCCGTCTTCGAAGAGTGAGGGCACACCAGAAGAGGAGCCAGGGCACGTTGACTCGGCGAATACTGCTCAAGATGATGAGTCGCCTGGCCAAGCGGACGCCACGGACGCACAAAAGAGTCCGCTCCATCAAACTTTTGCTAACGGTGAAAGGCGGAGGCGAAAACTACCAGAAATACCAAAAACAAGGAAATGTAAGTACACTTAAATCTTCTTTAATGAATAACATAAATAGATTTAGAATAAGTTTAGCGACTGAATGTTTATTTTTATATGTAAAGCTACTGAGCTAAGCGACTGATCTATTTTTAACTTTTTTCCTGTTAAAACTCCATTCAAAGGCTTTGCGAGTTTATTCTGAAAGATGAAAAAGAACTTAGTTTCCAAATACCTACTAAAAAGTTATGATCACAATCATTTGATCAAATAAACTTTTTTAGGTTTGATTTCATCATCTTTATGCTAAATCATATCAATCCTTTTTTAAATACTTATAATTACGCTTATCTATATATATTTCTTATAGTTATAATTATGTTACGCTTTATATTTACATATATTTCTTACATGCCAGTTTTGAATATAACTGCCATATAAGTTTTATATTTGGTGCGCAAAGTGTTTTTTACGTTTCGTAATTAAAGTTCAAAATTTGTTGAAAAATAAATGCATCCGTTATGTGACTGACTATTATATAATATTTTAATACTTTGCGAGTAAAATAGAATAATTGAATGTGCAGTCACGGAATGAAAACGTTCGTCGATTTTCAAATTGATTGTCCAACGTATCGCGAGCACATATTATTTTTTGAAACTATGTTACATAGTTAGTTATTAGTATGTTGTTATGTTGGCAAAGTGGACTCTTGCAGTACCTACTAGTGCAAGCAAAAACCGACACTAAGTTGACGAACCTGTTTATTCCGTATGTATGAGTAAGTATAATAAAAACACTTGTGTCAAAATATGTAAGTTGAAGGAACAGAACATCAATGGAGTTGTAATCCTGAATAGAAATCTAATTCTAATGTAGCAAAAGTAATAATAAATCATGTTCAATTCATACTTTTGTTTATATTATACAATTTTTACATCTTAAGAGTCCTATGAACTACGATTAACGAGATTGAATAATCAATTTTGATCAAAATTTGTATAACTTTGGCCGAGTTCCGTAATACCAAAAATTATGAATGATAACTTCTAACTTTCTTTATTAAGTGGTGTTTTACTTTAGCTGGACAGTAAAAAATGTGCTCCTGAACTAATGCGACGTGATATAGTACTGTTTTTATTACAAAACAAATAAACAGAAAAAATGCCCTCTTTGACATAAAAATAAGTAAAACTAAATTCGTTTACAATTTCGTTTAACAAAAGTATTTCGGAACCAGATATGGCCAGGAGCATAGATTATTACTATATGAAGGCGAATAACACCACAACATGATCGAAATTTGCACGAATTACAAATGATATTGGTATTACGAATGTATGGGAGACATCGTGGGTGCGGACTCTTAAGTTTGTCTCTATACGAGAGAAACACTCTACTTTGCTTTCAAGAAGGTGTCTAGACGGTATACTAACTTTCGGTATACCTCTGTGTCTGCAACATGACTATCTAGGGCCTTCGCAATCTTATTTCGTATTCTATTATGTTTCGTGTATTTTATATCTATTATAATGATATCAAATATTAAGTTAAGTATATTGATGTATGTCTATATAATGCATGTGTACGACTTTTAACATTATGTATTATATCTGGTCTTCGAGATAACTATAATGAGGTACGCGTATATTGCTCATTTACCTTTTCATTTACCTTTTCACAAGCTATCGACATGAGTTATTTTCCACTTCGAAGCTAACATAATCTTATTATACTCGTAATAGTCTGATTATATTTTACCATTTACTTCTTCTATCTTTAGCCTTATTTTGGTGTATACTTAATCCTTAGCCTTTACTAATTATTGCTAATCCTCTGTTTCACAATTAATAGTCTTTGACCTTGATTTTCTCTGTATTCTTCTCCGTAGACTTTTAACTCTTCTTCTTTTATTTAAATGACATGTTTTGTGCCTACCACTATGGACTTCGAAAGTGACAATATTTCTTAGTGCTGTTTTTATGTGACCAAAATGCATTAAGAGCGCAATCTTATTATTAACTAGCTGTTGCCCGCGGCTCCGCCCGCGTGAATTACGGTTTTTTTACATAATATACATAATCTCGATAATTTCCTACTTGAATTCCTTGATTTTTCGCGGGATTCTGGTGTGTTGTTGTACAGAAACCTGTTCTTACTTTACACGGGTTATCTTGTAGTGATTTTGAAAACTCCTTTTTCTTACTAATAGTATAAAGTTTCATTAATACGTAGTTGAAAAATCAAAAGGACGATTTTAACTGTCGATATTTCGACCCAGTGGCACAGGTCGTGGTCACTACGTGACCACGACTTGTACCAATGTATCGAAATATCGCTAGTTAAAATCGCCCTTTTCCAATTCATTGTGATTTTTATTCTGAAACCACGATATGTCAAAAATCATTAAACCATGTGGAAAGTTGTACTGGTGGTAGAACTCTTCTTTCAGAGTTCGGCCGGGTAGGTACCACTGGGATAAAATACTCTACTAACAATATTCCCCAGCCCAACATAATATAAGAGTCTTTTAAAAATCTTTGCTTCATCTCGATACAATCCAAAACATCAGAATGGGCAATGGCTTTACGTATAAGAAGACTTTAGATGACAGTCAGTCGGTTAGGATCGATAAGACCTATAAGAGTTAAAAATATTTGTGAACCATTATCTTACCCTTTCCATATTGCGGATGATAAAGACGCGGCACTCCGGGAATGTCGACAGAAGTGAAAACTTGTCTTAACAGTGCCATCTTAATATAAAGTCAGGAAACAGTAAATAACATGACAGTTAATTTTTATTTAAAAAAATTCGGTAGTACCTATCTCAGAGGTTTACATTCAAGTTCCACATAAATTGTAGAGATGGCGCTATACGGTATAACGTAGCGATAACGCCAGTTAGGTACATGATTTTTGTTCACCCTAAAAGTGAAAAATTTGAAACCATACAAAATCTCCTGCTAAGCCTATGTACTTACGGCTGTAAGGGTACTCCAGTCTTACTTGAGCCCTACGTCCTAGCCGTTCTTTGTGCATTCCGAGTTTCAAGTCACCTACCTACTTGAACTTAGCGCTAAAGGTTCTGATGTCTGTAATTTCTGAACTATAAAAGTGATGATGATAAGATTTGTATGTAATAATCTTTAAAGAACCTCCTTTCTAACAAAAAAAGAATGAATTGAATCGGACAACGCGTTAATGAATTATAACTAAAAAACGTTTGGACTTTGATGCCGTCTTCCAGGGAAACCATGATGTATTTCGGGACAAAAAGTATCCTATGTCCTACCTCGGGGTATGAACTATAGTCATGTCAAGTTTCATTTAAATCCATCCAGCGGATTAGCCGTGATGCCCGGTCGTGAAACAGACAGACAGACAGACAGACAGACAGACAGACAGACAGACAGACAAAAATTAAACAAATTACAGTTTTGGCTTCAGTATCGACTAAATAGTGTCCTCCAACAAAAATTTTCAAAATATCTTCAATGTACAGAATTCGACCCTTTACAGTTTTATTATAAGTATAGATAGACTAGAATACTTGAAATTCTCATTTATTTCGTTGCACGAATTTAAGAACGCAGGGCCTATTCACGTAACGTTTTCACACACTGTGATGATGTGAATGAAGAAATAAAAAATTAACATGGAAAAAACATTACGTCTATGGGCTTAGAAAGTAAAATTGAATATATTTCAATACAATTTATTTCATAATTGTATTAACAATGTTGCGTTTTAACTATTACGTTAAATTTAACGCTACATGTCATTAGTCGTAAATTTAATTTTTTAATGTTCTCAAACAATGTTTTGGTTTCAATATCGCCTGTTTATATTATACGTTAATGCGATGATCTTTTTAAACGTTTTACTTCACAAAGTGTACGTAAATAGCCTACCTTAAGCGTAACTACTGGTTATTGAATGATTCTTTGTAATTTACAGCGACAATAATCACATCGGGTCCCGCGTCCTTGGCTGATGAATTGGGGGCATTAACAGGTGTCCTCGTTCGACCAGGGTGTCAAGGACGCCCACTGCTGGTGCTGAAGTGTGGGTATCTCCTGGACGAAGATTCGAGCCCTGACTCTGAACGGTTACAAAGCCTCGGGGACGTCGACAGCGGACACAGTACCGCGCATTCTCCCATCGACACCGGCCCCAAGAGTTTGTCACCGACACCTTTGCAACAAAATGGTAAGTTCAACTCCCATCTCGAAACATAGTAACAATAAAACTTATACTTCATGCAATGAACGTCGTGGATGTCGTGGAAAAGACATGTTTTTTAATAATGTTTGAATTTTAATTGAATTTAACATTTAACATTAATTGAATTTCCAAATAACCTTCCTTGACGTATCTATATGACAAATTACTTGGTAATCACGTACTTAATTGGTTTTGCGGTAATAGATCAGCCAGTCCTAATATTTTTTTTTACATAACATTTTATTAAAACTCTAAATGCTCTTAAGTTTCTTGTTGCTTTAAATAATTATAAATCCAATGTAAAATATGAATTTCCTCGTTCCTGAGAAAAAAGTGGATGAGAAACGGAAAGACTGAAAATAAAGTGAGGAAAGTGATCCCATAAGGGTCCTGGTTTTGAGGTCCGGTACCTTAAAAACCGTTGGAAGAGTATTTTCATTCAATTTCAAAATAGGATAAGTTGGCGGGAATTGAACTACTCGGGGCGAATAACTCATCTGCAATAGGATAAGTTGACGGGAAATGAACTACCCGTGGCGAATAACTCCTCTGCATATATCTATTTATAGAAAAATCGATAACATGATCCGGATTTCAGTTCCAGACCGCTTTTACGGTAGGGAGGACTTCACGAAGGTAAACATTTGCAAACGGGCTACTTTCTTAAAAGAGTTTTAAATGAATAATTACCAAAACCATTTTAGGTGCAAAGCAACTTATTATTTTCTCAATTTCAAATGTCCTTTCTAACCTTTCACCTAAGAAGTACCCTTAAACTTAAAAATTTTTCAATTTCTCATCTCAATTCTTTACAAGGAACTTAGATGACGTTGTGTTTTGTCAATCTGCAAATGACGTCATCTACTATGATTGGTATTTTGTTCGGTACGAACAGATTAAAATTCAATGTTGTTTTTTCATCATTACAATATTCATCATTATTTTAACTTCTTTTTCGATTGCTTTCTGAGTATTCTCAAATTGAGGACAGTTTTCTTTTTATTTATGTGATACGTAAAATTACATACATCTGTGCGTACGATCTAGTTTTAGTTCGCGGCTTGCTTTATAGATTTCAGTTAAAACATTCTTATAGGAACCATAACTTTAACAAGGATAGAAAGTATCCGTCACTTGTATGTTGTTTCTTGAAAGTTCCGTTGAAACAATTTAGTGTTTCGGAAGCTTCAATAAATGTTTACGTTCAAAGAAATAATCATTGAGGCCAATAAGAGGAGATTATCAACAGACACTTGAATTTTCTCTTGCCATATCACTGTGGTCATTGAATGGCGTAATGATCAGATTTAAACAGTACGTTCCGACTTGGCTTATCCCGTATCAAGCTGAATCAAATTGAAGCTTTATTTTTATAGACTACGGTCTACACATTAACACCAGCTTCTATTCAAAATCATTTGCAGTGCTTGCAGCGCAACTGTGGAATTCGCTCCCAAGCTATGATTATAACATCAAGATGAGCCCATCCAAACATTTTACGTAAACCTTCTTCATACAAGAAAATGTAGAGCCATTGTTGAAACTCCTGCGAAATACTGCGTAGGCTTACAGCTTACTACTGACACCTTGGGTTTGCTCCCATAAACTGGCGACATTTTTTTCCGCGGTCCGCCGGGTCTATAGTATAGGTATCTTTGCTCCCAAGCCATATTCTCTGTGACAATCCTTCTATTAGTACATTCAAGGCTAGACTGAAACAGCACTATCTCTCGATCCAGGACTAATAATAATTATTTTTTGGTATATCCATGTATATGTTATATTTTACTAAATCATATATATTAGTTAGTAGTTACAACCCAGCAATGACTCTCCGCAGAGCGATTTTGATTTCCGGCACAATGCTTAGAAATCGTTAACTTAACTTTCCTTATAAGAACATAAAAATATAAGGAGCTTATTTAATTGATAGTATTGCGAAAAACACTGGAGTAGCAGATCCACTTTTTTGTCATGTAACTCCAACCGCACGAAGATCCAAAGTGAGTTTAATTTATTTCAGTGTCCCCATCCTCAAGTTGCAGCATTAGTGGAATCAACTTCGCGGGGAATATGACGACGGTGCCTCACAGCCAACTTGAGATGCTAGAAGCGACGCATAGAGGATTACACAAATTCAATCCCAGGCACCATGATGAGATAGAAGTTGAAATAGGTGATCCTATTTATGTGCAAAAGGAAGCTGATGACTTATGGTGTGAAGGTTAGTTATACATGTATCTCAGCATTTCTATAAATAAAAGAAAACCTAACAACCCAATGCCCCTTAGCTCAAAACTGGAGGCGGCAATATTATCTCCCGTCTGGCGGAAACTTATAGCAAGTGGTAGTTACCATAGGTGTTTTTAACTGACTTAAAAAAAGAGGGGAGGTTCTCAATTCATCGGAATCTTTATTCTCTATATCGACCCATACTATCAATTTTATAAATGCGAAAGGAACTCTGTCTGACTGTCTGTCTATTACCCTTTCACGGCTAAACTACTCAACCAATCTTGACGATCATTAATTGATTGATGATTGGTACAGAATATAGACTGGACTTTGGGAAAGGTTCGGGAATTCAAGTACTTGTAACTTTGTATTTCGTTGTCGGACTAAAATTTGTTTCTTTGCAGGTGTAAATTTACGGACTGGTCAACAAGGTATATTCCCTTCAGCGTATGCCGTTGATATGGACTACAGTGATTTCGATCCCGCAAATGCCAAAGTTAAACGAGAACGATACTTATTAGGGTAAGAAAATAGCCACTAATGTCCCTAGAATGTCCTACGCTTGCGCTTGGTAATAAGAATCAATCATGCCTGATGATTGATACGCTTGTGCTTGGTAACAATAATCAATAATGCCTGATGATTGATTCGCTTGCGCTTAACAATAATCAATCACGCCTGATGATTGATACGCTTGCGCTTGGTAACAATAATCAATCATGCCTGACGATTGATTCGCTTGCTTTTGGTAACAATAATCAATCATGCCTGATGATTGATACGCTTGCGCTTGGTAAAAATAATCAATCATGCCTGATGATCGATTCGCTTGCGCTTGGTAACAATAATCAATCATGCCTGATGATTGATACGCTTGCGCTTGGTAACAATATTCAATCATACATGATGATTGATTCGCTTGCGCACAATATTCAATCATGCACGATTATTGGTACACTTGCGGTTGAATATCCTCTTGATTTAACGTAGGTAATTGAAGTGAAAATTGAAAGTAGGAAAAGCATGACTAAAATAATAATCGTTAATTAACATGTCCTTTTATTTTGAGATATTCTAATTTACATCGTGAAGGTACAGCAATATTTTGGTAAAGATAAGTAAATAATAATAATAATCAAACTACCAAAAAAACTCAACATTGATGCGTACAGACAGATGCCAAAAAAATAACACTAGGTTCCATTAGGGTCAAAAATACTTATTATAATATTTTTGGTAAATACATTTTTTTAAATACAGGTATATGGGCTCTGTGGAAACACTGGCACACAAAGGTACAGGGGTAGTTTGCCAAGCGGTGAAGAAAATTGTAGGGGAATGCAACGGAGAGCCCGGGACGCAAGCCTGTATTCTGGAAGTATCAGACCAGGGTCTACGGATGGTGGATCGTTCAAAGCCCGACGTAAGTATCTTCAATCTATTCTTCGAATCTTTTAATTGGAATAAGCATAGACAGCCCATTGATTCTGAAATCTGTGGAATCTGCCTGTGGAATCCTGGGACCACACCTTTGACTTTTCAGACGTGTACGTGCATGTCTGGAAACAAAATTTTCCTTGCTTATCTGTAAAAAAAAACATTGTGAGGGAGTCTGCATATTTGAGAGTTCACCAAAATATTTTCAAAGGTATTCGAAGCCAAATTCCATACTTAATACATTTTTTTGGTATTTTCCGACCTTTTGTATTTCTAAAAACGAAAATTAAAGAAAACGTGGTTGATATAGATATTTCAACCCACGAAAACACGCCCCATTCTGTCAAAATCGCTTAGGAGTTTGAAAGAGTGGGGCGCGTCATCGTGGATTGAAATATCTATACAGACGTGTTGGATTTACGTTTAGAGAGCAATTATACTTCTGTTATTATGCTAGTCTCGTAATTTGAGAATTAAATAAATTATTGAGTTCGTTCATTTCAAATTACGATTATGCGCTTAGCAACGTAATAATATATTTTATTTTAAAAACAGTAACATGATACAATATACATTCGTGTATAATATACGATACACATAACGGACCAAGTGAACCAACTTACTAAAACTAAAAGAGACTCTTTGGTGAAGTTAACTGGTGAACACATAAACAAACTATATGATGAAAACACAGAGCTGTGAATTTAAAACTGGGTTTCTTTTAATATGTCTATACAATTTAAAATATTGTTATTCCTCACATGTACATATTCTTGATACAATTAATGTTTCTTTTACAGAGGAGTCGAAGCGTTCCTTGCATCGATTATTTTTATTCGCTGAAGAATGTGTCTTTCTGCGCGTTTCACCCTCGCGACCACCGGTATTTGGGCTTCATCACAAAACATCCGACGCTACAGAGATTCGCTTGCCATGTGTTTCGAGGTCAAGAATCCACAAGGCCAGTGGCTGAGGCTGTTGGGTAAGATATTTTCTATTATATTCTATTGAATATAGCTTCTTGTGCTGATTCAACACTGACTGACTGACTGATTGATCACCTCTCCTGGACAATTTTGTATGGAAAATATTTTTTTCACTTATGGTTTCGTATAGAAGGGAAAAATTTTTGGGAAGAAAAATACGGAGAGAGCTTATGATTGAGGGTTTCGGAGATGGGTGAAGATCACTGCCAGGGTATTGGAGATAGGTTGGGGTTACTCGACCAAATGAGATGAAAAAAAAATTAGAAAATGGCGGATTCAAAATGGCCGCCATTCGAATTTCGTCGATATCTCGGAAAGTATAAACGATGAAAAAATGGTTTATTGACAAGAAGTAATCAAGACCCGAAGGTCTATCGATCGATAGAGAAAAAATTGAATTATCGATCTCAGCTTAAATCACAAAGACTGATCGGATTAGCGAATGACATTCCGGGCAACTTTAAAGTATCTAGGAGATTTTCTAAAAATCCTCTTTATTACGCTCACTTGGGTTATACAATTAAATACTAGTGAAGCAGTTATTTTTCACTGGAAGCTATTTCCAATGAAGATTTTTGTACTTATATACAAAAAAAAATTAGAACTTAATCTTACTATCGTATAGATTTGCATTTTTACGGGGCATTTTTTTCTTTTCAGGAGAGCCTTCCAGAGATTTTATCAGAAATTTATCGAAACCGCATATCCCATTGAGGACATCTACATAGAGTAAAGAAAGAAGCAATAACTAGATATCTTATATATTTATATGAAATATAAATTAATATCAATTAATTAAAAATTATGCTTTCATATTATTTTAATTTGTACAGACTATAAGCCTAAAATACATGACATAAATAAAATATTAGTACATATTTTAATTCTGAATTTATGATCATACTTAATTAAATTTCGGAAACAAAGCAATGCAGTTTCCTCTCGTAGACTATACATCCTTTAGCCATTTTACAAATATCAAGTAGAGGGTACTTACCTTATGAAAAATTATAATAATACTTTTTTTGCGGACTGGGTATGTAGTCACTATAAAACATCGGACGAGGTTTTGGTATTGAAAACATTTAAAAATTCACCGTTGTCTTTTTAATAATGTATATACTGACGTAGAATTTTTCGTTTAAATTTTTCTATCAAAACTAAAGTACCTATAGATATACCATACTAATAAAATACTTATTTATAATTTCTAGTTCCCTTATATCGAGAGATGGACAGTCATTAACTAAATAAAAAGAGTTATTTGCTTGACAGATTATCAAAAATTGTCCTCTTCCTTGATATAAAAATAATAACTTCAACTGTTTTAAGAACCTGCAGTACCTGCAAAAATACTTAAAGCAGCGACGAGCGTACATCTATGCATCTATGAATTTGTCAGTTGTAATAGAGTACAATTTGGCATGCCATCTTCGGCTTGGCAGCTGTCTGGCAGCTGTTTCAGAGATGGACATTTTGTAGAATAGCACTGCTGTATTATTTTACCCAAGATTTTATTTCGCCTTGTTTACAAAAATAGTTACTTATTTACTAATCTACATTAAAGAATAGATACGTATCAAAAAGTTGTAATATTATGACGCGCTGTAAAAATTCCATTAAATATCTAATACCGTTGGAATTTATGATTTTTATATTACAAAATCAATTGTACAAAATACAAATAATATTATAATGTGTTGTTTATAAGTTGCGTATGTTCAGTCTGTCCCTACCTTTAAGAGTGTTCTAAACGGCAATATAGGAAGCTATATTATCAATTTGAATCTCGAAAACTGTGATACCAAAACAATATTCTTTTTTTGCAAAAGCAGTTTTTGCAACACCAGGAGAGTCATTTAAAGTATTTATGGTCTGGCTCTGCTGATATTATTGTTCTTAATTAATTTCGGTTTGCAGCAAATAAACTATATACGATAGTGATTTAAGACATGTATTTAATAAGAATTAAAATGTTTGTATTTTTTTTAATTTTGTTATGTAAAGGATACAAATATGCCCTTGATCTACCGAAGGTGCGGTCGGGTGGCTTGTGTTGAAAAGCATTGCATTAATAACATTTATACATAATATGTTTTTCAATTTTATATAATTCCTTTTAGCTTTGAAAACTTCGTTTATTGCTATGTATAAGCGTCGAAAATTGCATTTAGCGACCACCCAGCACTTTTGCATTTTGTTTCAAGCGCGTTTGCAAGTATGTACATAAATAAAACGCTATCTGTTACATCTCTAGTGTATTATATTTTGTATGATGATAAAATATCAAAAAGTTTTTAGCTTTTAAGTGATATACTATACTTAAGTGTCGATATTTGTTTATCAGTTTAGTTGTCGGCGAAGATGCTAAGAAAATTAAAAAATACTGCACCGTAATTTTTTTATAGTAAACTCCCATCAGAAATTGTACCTAATTATAATAATGTGGAAAAGTTTTTTGCTATAACAAGTTTATCCACAAAACTTTCTGAAATGATAATATTAAAGCATAATAATTTTTGTAAATTGTAAGAGCTTACAGTTTTACATTTATGATGCTTTCATGGAATAAGTTTTTATGGTAGAAAATGGTTAATTTCGCTTTCATTTTTTTCTTTGTAATATTGGATTGGTTTGATGACTAGAGTAGAAAATGCATTCACTCTCTTTAATGACCTACACGCATTTGCCAGGTCATTTCAGAAACATAGACCCAAGGCTGAAAGGGTCCCATAGTACAACATCGTATGCGCGAATCGAATACTTTTAACGATATTGCTTCTTAAATAAGGTAAAATGTAATAGCTATTAATGCTACTGCATCGTAAGGGGGGTCATTTTAATTCGAGTGCTGGGTATCGACACGAGGCTTGCTGAGTATCAAAATAGGATAGTACGAGAATTAAAATTATAAACAAAAATAAAGCACCAAACCATATTAAATTGAGGAATAAAATTATTACACAGGATGTTATTTAGTTACCACAATGAACAAATCAGATTATCAAAGCTAATTATTAATTTTCTATATATATGCGCCAATCTCAACTCCCGCCATCCGCGAGTGAGATGATGATTTTTCGTAAGTTTCTATGCAGATCTGGGGAGTCTCATTTTCAATTGCGCAAATATTATTATTATCAACTTTAATACATTTATATGAACGACAAAAGTGCCAGAACTATGACCCTCTTATATGAGCATCCTACTTTATGAGGATAACCATAACGATGCAGCTCCCTTACAACGAGCTGCATCGTTATGAGAAGCAAAACCGGAAGAGGGTTCATAACGATTCAGCCGTTAAAATTAAAATCAAATCATTACCTAGTAGTTGCAAGCTATTATACCAGAAGCTCATAGCGGCACAGCCAGTGCGCTTGCTCTACCACGTCATAGCGTTCGATCATCTTGGAACAGAAACCTCCAGCGCACTCATCATTGTCTGGTAGGTACAGTACAGGCTGTTATACCATGAGCTTATAGCTACACAGGTAGTTCACCCGCTCTATCACGGCATAGCTTTCGATCATCTTGGAACAGAAACCTCCAGCGCACTCATCATTGTCTGGTAGGTACAGTACAAGCTGTTATACCATGAGCTTATAGCTACACAGGTAGTTCACCCTCTCTATCACGTCATAGCTTTCGATCATCTTGGAACAGAAACCTCCAGCGCACTCATCATTGTCTGGTAGGTACAGTACAGGCTGTTATACCATGAGCTTATAGCTACACAGGTAGTGCACCCGCTCTATCACGGCATAGCGTTCGATCATCTCGGGTATAGGTAACCTCCAGGCTCCAGCGCACTCATCATTGCCTGGTAGGTACAGTACAGGCTGTTATACCAGCTACACAGGTAGTGCACCCGCTCTATCACGGCATAGCGTTCGATCATCTCGGGTATAGGTAACCTCCAGGCTCCAGCGCACTCATCATTGCCTGGTAGGTACAGTACAGGCTGTTATACCATGAGCTTATAGCTACACAGGTAGTGCACCCGCTCTATCACGGCATAGCGTTCGATCCTCTCGGGTATAGGTAACCTCCAGGCTCCAGCGCACTCATCATTGCCTGGTAGGTACAGTACAGGCTGTTATACCAGCTACACAGGTAGTGCACCCGCTCTATCACGGCATAGCGTTCGATCATCTCGGGTATAGGTAACCTCCAGGCTCCAGCGCACTCATCATTGCCTGGTAGGTACAGTACAGGCTGTTATACCATGAGCTTATAGCTACACAGGTAGTGCACCCGCTCTATCACGGCATAGCGTTCGATCATCTCGGGTATAGGTAACCTCCAGGCTCCAGCGCACTCATCATTGCCTGGTAGGTACAGTACAGGCTGTTATACCATGAGCTTATAGCTACACAGGTAGTGCACCCGCTCTATCACGGCATAGCGTTCGATCCTCTCGGGTATAGGTAACCTCCAGGCTCCAGCGCACTCATCATTGCCTGGTAAGTACAGGTTGTTATACCAGGAGCTCATACCTGCACAGGTAGTGCACCCGATGTATCATTTCATAGCGTTCGATGCCTCGCAACGCTCAGCATTCTTTGACACTCGATCACTCGATCGACTTTGACAATACCTTTGCGGATATTGGTAAAAAATAATATCGGTTTCGGTTACGGATATGGATATCCATAACAACACTAATAAGTACAATATATTTTTGGTCGTTGTCAACTGTGTTTCCATCAGATGTGTAGAATGTACATGCTTTTCACGACACATGCGCCTGTAAAGGTAGACTTACCTTCACGCAGGCGCAGTGTACATTGAATCAATATTTCCAGTAAATTACCTGGGACAGTGTTATTGTTGGTCCAGTTTTACGAATCTGGCAGTTATCGGGTGATGCACTCCAGCGTCCCTTCTAAATATCTAATTCAGTTAATAAAATAATGTTATTGTTTTTTTTTTATAAATAGAATGTGTTAATTTAATGACTTTTTCAAAGTTCTATAATAAACAAGAAACGTCTTGATTGACCAAGATTTTTTGATAGGTATACTATTTATATAACTACTTGCAAACATGTTTTATGTGCTTATAATTATTGTTAAACTTTATCCTGTTCACATTTCTTTTCATTTCATTTTCTTATCTGTACGTAACTATATGTTAGATATTTCGTTTACGTGATATGCATCATAAATGTTGACTGGCTTTTTTTAAATGTAAATACAGTCTTTTAAAGAGCATCATATTCTGATCAGAGAGTTATATCCTATGGTCAACAAAGCTAGTCTTATGCTGTGACTTGGAATGATAAAAAAATATTTATTTTTCCATTACTGTAATAGCATATTTGACATAATATTGCGTAAGTCATTAAAATTATATTATGTGGGACTGATGGCTAAGCGTTTTATTTATAATGTAATGTAAAGAAGTTAGGTAAGTATGAGCATGTACTAATATGTTTTCATGTATAATTTATTCGTGCAAATACGAACTCGTAAGTATAGTCTTTATCCTTCAAACTTGGAAAAGTACGCAAGGATATTGTTGCGTAAAGTATCACACATTCATTGTGGATTAGATAATGTTGTAGGTACCCTGAACGTGTGCCTACCAATCATCTTTGAATCACCAGGCGTTCAATGGCATCCTCCCTTGCTTGGCTACATTATAGTAGCCAAGCACTTTAGGATTAGAAAGCTCCTTAGCAAACCTAAGTTCCTTAAAGATGGATATATTTTAGCAAGAAATAATATTTTTACAATGCGCTGTCCAACTTATTCATATAAGACGTCTTAGGATCTACGTTCAGCCGCATATAAAAATATCGGAAAGACATGTTTGTTGAACCAACCTGTTGAAACCAAGTCTCGCAACAGCACAGCGTTTTGATTTTACTCGCGCATCTCCCATTATAAAATTATAGTGGAACCTTGGTAGATGTAGCTTGGAACTACTTCACAATTATTAATATTACTGTGTTACTTTGGGACAGTTGTTGGTTTCCCTGACAACAATCATAAACTTGGTTTTATCCCTGCTACTTTCAAGTCAAAAACCAATGTTAGTGTATCCTATAGGTGTTGCGCGTATCCTCTGGGAGTTTGAAGTATACTCCTCTTCAGATGACGTGAATAGAGTGGTAGCAACTGTGTCGTAAAGGTACTCAACAGGTCCACCCGCGAAATTCAAAATTTTTCGTGGTTTTTTGCAATTTGTACGCTAATTACAAATAATAGGCTTATGGCAGTCATTTTGCGAGAATGGCAGTTACTTCTTTACATGTTTATATCAAAATTTTTGCATAAAAATGTCTATCCTAGGAAATTAGTCCGAGTAAAGAGTTTTAAGTGAGCAACTCGCAAATCTCGGATTAATTTCTTTAACTCGACACTTAAGTATAAATACGTGAAGATGAACTTGGGATTATCGCAATTTGACTGCTATTACGTCTTATCAGCTTAAAAATCGCGAAAAACCACAAAAAATTTGAATTTCACGGGCACACCCGTGGTGTGCTCCTTAAGCTGCCCTTCTTTTTGTCCATTCGTCAAGTAGGTACATTTCGCATAATGCGCTCAGTATAGATGTTAAAAAAACAGAGGTGAAGAATATCTACAGCCATGGCAAACACAAGCTTAAGTGGAATTTCGCAAAGCTAAGAATCCTTTTCTTAAACATGCTTGGATTTCTGAAATCCTTCTCCGAAATAAATCGAAACTGCAATTGTATCCATCAACGCCTATTTCGCAGGCAGCTGCATTCCTTGCAAAATTTTTCTCTCTCCCATTTTTTTTTGATTTACGCGATTTCTGATGTAAAACGAATAGTAAGCAAAATTGGTTCAAATTAATTATTTTTAATGGTGTCCCTGTGTCTAAATAAAAGACGTTGCCAAACTCCACAGAACTTTACCCTATAATTATTAATTGTCGTAGTAAGAAATTGCGCCATCTTTTACTACACTCTGGAACTTTAACAAAAGTTTTATGTGTTAGATGGCGCTGTATAAATTTATTGGTAATTGAGAAAGGTGGCAGTAATAGCACCGAATATACAATATGCAGTGAATATTACTACTGCCACCTTTCGTTGGCCATCAGACTATAGCAAAGAAAGGTTGAACATAGAGCAGGGAGTGATCCCATCTAAAACTGCTTCAACACTATCTTTTTACTGCAAGCAACTTTTGTAATTTTATCATAGAGGGCACTATACAAATGACTAAAGAATATAAAAGATGTCTCTAGTGTACAATAAAATTACACTTTCGTCCCATCAATATGTAATGTTAAGTATATATTTTTTCTAGGGATTTCTCAGAAATGTTCTTAACCTAACTGAAGGCATAAAAGTAATATTATAATGGCTGAGCCTTAGTCACAAACACCTCTAGAAAACTTTGACATGATACAAGTGATAAAATTATTGGACGTGTACCTACTATACTTAATGATTTTTGCACGACACGGAAAAAATAATTTAGGGCAAAAAACCCTGAAATTCAATGGCTTATTATGAAGGCTGGCTCTCACCTGACCAATGTTCGTGGATATTAATCAAAAAATAATAATCGAGTGGGACAGACGGACGGACGGACGGACGGATGGAGAAAGTCTCACCATAAGGGTTCCATTTTTACAATTTTAGTATGGAACCCTAAAAACGACTAACTCCAATCAAACAACTGTTGAATACATCCTTTCTAATAAAAAAATTAAGACAGGTTTTTTTCGGTTTTCTCATGGACACCATTATCAAAACTGGATTAAATTGAAATGGGACCCACACGGTAAGCGTCAGCTTCCTAATAAAAAAAGAATCATCAAAACCGATTCACCCGGTCAAAACTTATAAGGTAACTTACAAAAAAATTGGTCAAGTGCGAGTCGAGCTCGATCACTGGAGTTCCGTACCGTCAAGACCCATTCTCTATAGCATTAAAGTAAATTAAGCACCCCCGCCCACTAAATCAAAAACGAGCATAAAAATCACGTTATACCTCCTACTACCTGCTAGCCTCCTTAATTTTTTTAACTAGGTATTTATTTCAACCGTAAGTATATGGCTAAATATTCTGTGAAAATTTGAAGCGTCTGCCTGTTACCGTTATCAATAGCAAGCAAAAACAAGCAAAAAAATCGCGTTTGTTGTATCGGAGCCCCCGTAAATATTCATTTTATTCTATTAGTATTTGTTGTTATCTAATGTTATAGCAGCATTAGAAATACATCATTTTTTGTGAAAATTTCAGTTCTGTAGCTATCACGGTTCAAGAGATACAGCATGGTGACAGAGGGACGAACGGACGGACAGCGAATAAATACTTATGGGGATACATTTTTGCTACGCACTGACAGGGCATTATGACTGCACTATACCTTTGTGGTCATGTATGCAAGGAAATAAATGAATTAATAAAAATTGAGAACCTCGATCTTTTTTTGAAGTCGGTTGAAAACGGCAGGGCGTGACTCGGCACTCGCACACTTAATTATCTCAATTTCATATTAAAGCACAATATTATATTACTTCATTAACTTATGAGCCAAAGTCGTACTTACCTACTTCCATACACACTTAGGCATCATGTACATTGTACAATCGCGTAAGAAAAATTGCCTGATATACGGAAAGGTAACTGGACAATATCTGGCAGACGTGAAAACTTGAACAATTGCCAGGACCCGTTACCGCAACGATATGAACATTGATTTTGTCTGAAACAGACCTCTCGCTCGCTGAACAGCCTTACCTACTCAGATTTAAGGATCATATTCCTGCAATTTTCGGGTAAAAATTTCAGGCTGTGGGTAATGTTGTAGTGACGTCACAATCACGCCCAACTCTGCGACTCTGTTTGAGTTACACCTCGTATTTATACGTTAGTTATTATCTCAGTTAGATGACAATAACATTACTTAGGTACATAGTTAAAGAACGTAAATAGAGATGGTGTGAAATGAATGAATAAGTTGGTGTTTACCTCACAGTAAAGAGAAACCGGTTAGAATAATTTATTTACTCATTAAACTATTTCTATTCTTAATTATGGTAGCAAGGAAATAGTACTTACCACGCGAAAATTGTTATGTAGGTACTCGTACACGTAACATCCGGACAAAATTTTTTTTTTGAGTTTTTCTTAAAAAACAACGTTATATGGACTACTTATTATGCATAGTTGGCTAATGTCAATTACTTTTACGAGCAAAATACTTATGAATCTACTTGTTTTTAATTAAAACTTTGGTCAAAAATTCTCATTTTCTTTATTTTCATTTCATTCATATACCTACTGGTTTCCAATAGCTGCTCGAAATCTGTGAAACTGCAAAATATATAATCTTTCGAGAACAAAAACAGGTAAATGGGAATTTTTGAACAATGTTTTTATGAAAAATAATAATATAGATAGGTACATATTCATATTATGCTCGCAAAACTTATTTCCACAAACCTAAGTATGTATAAGTATGTAGTTATAGTCTCATACTTGCGAAAAGCGAAATAGAATTTCAATTTGGCGGGCTAGTTTGGCCGTTTAAAAAATTCTAGTACTTAATTCACGAGGATTTTTACCCCATTTAGTTAAACTTATAAAGCTGCTCTCTTTTTGGCGGATGACATATGAACACGATTTTGAAAAAAAAAATGGTCAAGTGCGAGTCGGGTTCGCGCACTGAAGGTTCCGTACTATTAAGACCAATACCCTCGATAGTAATAAAGTAAACTAAACACCCCTACTCACCAAATTAAAAAACGAGCAAAAAATCACGTTGCTTGTATGGGGGACCCCCTTTAATTTTTTTTTTCTTAACTAAATAGTCTGTGAACATTAAAAGCGTCTACCAGTTACCTTTATTAATATCGAGCAAAAATAAGAAAAAAAAAACACGTTTGTTGTATGGTTGTAGCCCCCATAGTATTTTTAGTAGGTATTTGTTAATATAGCAGCAACAGAAATACATGTTTAACGTTGTTTTTTTGGTATAATTATGTAGAGAGTTCCGGTCTAAATGAAAGAGATACATGACCATATAATTTTATTGGATCACAGAACTAAATTTCGTACGATGTTTAGATAGGTACTACATAAATGATTTAAAGTTATTCAGTTTGAGCAACATCATTATACACACCAATAATAATTAATTATAGTAGTTAATAATAAATTTAGCTGGCATCGAGGAAGTACTGGAAATGTTTCACATAATAATTTATTAGAATTTATAACTTTACAAATATCCAAATATAACAACGACAATCATATGAATAAAATTGAATACAACATATATTTAATAACTATATTTAATATTAACACAGACGTAACTATTGAGACAGTCAGTTTTAAATAAAGCTTAATAATGAAGCCATTTATTAAATTGGTTGACGAGCTTTTTTATCAATTAAAAAAATAACGTCAATTTATTTATTTATTTGTTTCGCTGTCAAGAACATAATTATATAATACATATAACGCTACTCAAGCTTTGGAAAATTGGTATCTAATAGTGTATTGTAAAAGATTAACTTTAACAATAAAATAGTGAAGCAGAATAATAATATTCCCTCTTAATTAACTGAAGTTACTGAGTAGAACTTGCAAAGATACAATTTTTTTTGCTTTGAAAAGTCATTTTTTAGTGGCAAAGAGCAACAAAGAAGGAATGCTGCCAGGAATTGATAAGATTTTATCATTAGACGATTTAAAAAATAAACTTATGATTAGTTTTCAACTTGAAGTTGAATTTTTTTAAGTCAAGTCACGTAGGTCCACTTGCACCTGGATAGATCTCTGATTTAACTCGTTTATCCAGATTGGAATAATGCGCATCAATAGACGTTGATTCTGGTTTATAAATGTTAATATTTAACCCGCTATTTCGAGTACCTAAGTGGGCCTAACGACTCGATATAAATAATAATAAATACATATAGAATTTCATTGACGACAAAAAATCTTAATAAAATAATTACGTAAACAAGTACTCAAGTAAAAAGGTTTCAGTGTGCCATCGATGTTGCTTGGGAAATTGATTGTCAGACGGAATAAACTAACCCATGTATAGTTATATAATTATAACAGATAATAGATAATGTTAAACAATGATATTAATGTTCCTTGTATTAGTTTCTTCAGATATTGCAACAGATACCCCTGTCAGGTATGGTGAAGTTTTATTATAGTAAAATTATCTTTGTAACCGTCGAGATAATATAACTCAGAGTTTGTAGCCAAAGAAACAGACAGTTTTTTTTTTAATTTTGAATTTTTTTTCAGCCTTTGAAGTTTGTTTCAGCTATGTATAATTCGGTCTCAAGTAAATTATTTTATTTTTATAAATATTCATTATGAAATGATTATTTATCATACATCAGGCTCATAATTGAAATATTCTGAAGCTGAAGCTAATTCTGAAATGATTATTACAAGTAATACAAAAACAGTACCGTACCACATTAGCTGTGATTAATATAATCATTTAATAATAATTATATCACAACTCATGTGTTATTGTATTGCGATGGTACTTATTTAAAATGTCATGTCATACGACCGGTATAACTTGCGTGCACAAAAGGAGTCACTTTTCAGAATATTTACCACTGAAGTTTCCAATTCTGGTAGTGAACATTATAATTTTTCATTAAGGTATTAATCATTTATTTCATATATTATGATATGAATGAAGTTAACAGTATACTTTTTTGTATAATTTTCAAGAATTAAGTTTCACATTTGTTCATGAAAATCATCGAAAGCATCACTTCACTTTTGTCTGTAGGTACTTAGCTGTAAACTGTGGTAGATAATAATACAATATTAGGTGCATAATACCATGATGAATGTATTATTACATATTTGTTGAGATAATAATTAAATTATTTCTGAAACTTTTTAAATCAGTTTAAAAAAATTGTAACACGATAAAATAATAATACCTATTCATTGTATTCGGCTAGATAGTAAAATCTAAATATTAAATAAGTATTTATTGTAATTTTGATTTCTAACTTACCTAAGTTTTTAGTATATATTTTTAATATTCTAAATTTATTAAGTGTGATTTAGAATTTGGTTGCGCCATCAAGGTTTCCAGACGACGTACGCAAATCTCGTCCAATAGTATGAATAAGTTATCACAGACAAATATTTTTACTTTCTTATGATGCTTTTAGCTGTTGCAACTCCACCCAGGTGAATTCCAGTATTTCACAACCATTGATTTTCCCCGGATAAAAAGTAGCCTTTGTCCACACTTTTGACTATGTCTGTGCAAAAAAATAACTTTAATATGTTGTGTCGCGGTTGAAGGACAAACAAAGAAACCAACAAACTGACATTCAAATTATAATGTGTTCGTATGAATATCAATTTATGGTATAATATTACTAAATATAAAATTTATCTTGTTAAATTTTAGGCAAAAAAAAAACAAATGAATTACAGTCTTACGGCCAAGACAACGTCTCAGTGTATAAAATACGTAGATACGACGGCAATAAAATTACATTTTATTATACGATAACTGGGATTGAATTTCACTGTTGAATAATTCAAGCATTACAATCTATTCTAATTTATCTGTGATAATTCATCAACTGATCAGTTTTACATATCTAAAGTTTCTCCTTTGGCAATCTTAAAGGTTAAACGTATGTCGCCCGATCCCTCTTATGCAGAACTACACTATCTACTTACTTACTAGGTGCAATAATATTGTTTGGTTTTACATAAATTACTGATTAATCCAAAAATTTACATTGCAATACAATCATAGTTACCGAAAATTAGATAATAATAAATTTATAAATTTACTTTAATAACGTTTTTTTAGTGCTCAATTCTCTAACACGATAACATGTCATTATATTTCTTACCACACAATGTTAACAAAAAAATAAATAATTATGATGTTTAACATCCGGTAAAGGTAAAAAATTATAGTCAATTCAATGTTTAATATGCAATAAAACATTCTATTTTGTCATCAGGTACGTTTTAGCATTAAAAAATTGTTTTGCCACCGTAACATTTGTTTGTTTTTAATTTACAAGCAAAACAGAACATTTTCTCTATATAGATGTGAGTAACAAAAAATATAATGCCCAAATAACTATTTTAATAATAAAAACAGTATCATCTAGTTAAAACATCAGTCTTAAATAATTAATTAATTTAAATACTTACCCAGTTGTCTTTAGAAAAAAAAACATTATATAATTGTGATAAGCGTATGAAAAATATTGTAACGGTTTTTTTGTTTTGTTGTTATCTTTGATATAAAATAACATAGTAGAACATCTTTATATACTCTTTATATTAAGTATTTTAATTTATAATATTATAAATAAATTACTAAAATTGAAATATTGAGCAATTTCGTCAAATACTTGATTCAGTTTTGAACTTTAAACTTTTATGAAGATGTAATTTAGTGTTTATTTTTTTGAAATATACTCACTTTATTGAAAGTCGCTTTTCAAGATATTTTAAGGTACCAAATAATTAAGGTAAAATAATAATATTAGGTATATTGCAAAGTGGTGTGTAATAAATGAGGAAACGATCTCAGAACTATAGGTGTCTTCTTGAATTCACATCATTCATAAGGACGCATTTCTGAATCAACCTACGTAAATGGTAAAAAGTTTTTTTTTTCAAAAATCTATTTTGTAACATTTCTACGTATGGTTTGATTAAACTTATTTCGCTTATACACGTCTTTACATATATTGGGAACAAAATTTTCTACGGTTATATATTATATATTTAATTTTACCTAAAATTACGCATAGGTCTTTATATAATTATATAAACTTAAGTACTTCACAGCGCTACGTTATTTCTTAAGTACTAACACATTTTATGTCTATACTTCATTATTTATTTTATTAGCCTTAAATGTGCTAAGTTAAACCGATAATATGTATGAGAAACAAAATTAATAAACACAAAAATCCAAAGTTAATAATTTGCACTGTTGCGCCACGCATTCTGAAGTTGCGCGTTTTCGATACGTGTCCTAAAATGTATTTTTTGAAATAGTTTTTTTTTAAATTCAAGCGAAATAGGAAATAAAACGAAAAGAAATATTTGCTTGAAAAGAGACAAACTAACAATATTTTGCTAAAAACATTGTATGTGATCTTTGAATAACAATAATAATTATATAATTTTCCAGCTTATCATTATTACGAGTATTTATTGAATGACAAGTACCAGGTCAAAAGACATACAGTATTGATTTGAATGACTCGTAAACTATGAATCAGTAGTTTATTGAAGTGATTTTATAGAACCATGAAATAAATCCATTTCACGTACACCTCATGTAAAGCTTTTAATAGGAGTAGATACAAAAGTACCTCAACCTGTGGCTTTTTCATCCACGTCCTCTAGCACTTTAATCAGGAGATTCTAACATACAAAGAAATTATAATTAAACTAGAGTGTAATGAGAATCCGTAGCCATAGGCGATGTTTTCGCCTTTACGTGCAGTTTCATACACTACGCTATCTAATACTCATATTATTATTTTACAGTGTTTTTTCAGACTTGGAAATTTTACTACAAAGTTTTATTTAGGATAATTTATTTACATTTAATATGTACATTCTTATGGTGTAATCGACTATCAGAAAATAATAATTCTCTAAAATAACTAAAAAACTGATCAAACATTTTAATAATCATATTAATTTAGTATAGTGTTCAAGACTTGACCCTCGATTCTACATGCCATGAAAATTGTTTGCAGCTGAAATATTGTGCTGAAAGTTTGAATCTTGATGACAAAAATTTAGCGCTGCAAAATTGGCGAGATCGGAAAAAAATAGTAACTATACTGTTGCAATATAAACAACAACAGATACAATAGTTCCAAATAAAAAAAATCAAGTATGGAACATTGTCGAAACTTAGGTATCTCACCAATGCGTCAATGAACTGCGATGGGATACGTATGTAAAGATCCTACGGGGCTTGATAATTATTATGAGACAAATAAATAAAGCACGAGTCTCAGAAACGAAAAACCTCAAGAGCCTTTTGTTGGAAGTCGCCAATGGTTCTCGGTAGATTTCGTCAAGGAAAGGGGATATTATGGAGCTGAGTGTGGGATCTATCCCACTTGTTGGTTACTCAACTGAGCGCGGTTGCTCTGATTTGATATTCCTGGTAACCATAGTAGAGTTTTCAGCCTTCCGCTTTTGACACTAGCTCCTCTTACTCTGATCAGGATCTCACACAAGATCGCTATTCTTCGCGCGTACTCGCTTACATTGACTTGTATTCTTGATTCCCAATGGTTCATTAAACTTTACAGGTTGTAGATAAAATTAGCTAATACTCAAATATCCAGAAAAGTCTCTGCAAATCTGTACACACAATATTTTAAAGAGGTTTGTCTTTGTTTCTAAGATTGATCAAGCGTATTGGTTACTTTTGTTTATTTGATCCTACCGAAAAAAAAATAAAAACAAATTTAAAATACAATTATGAGAATTAAAATAAAAAATGCATTATTTCATAAATACCTACTCAGTATTTCAATATTTACAGTTTTTACTATTTATTAAAAAATATTATTAGTTTCTGGAATGAATGGAATGATCGATAAAACTAAAATAATATAATATTTACTACTTGTACTATAATAATCAATATTCATGTAGTTTTTGACCATTTATAGTCATACAATTTTTCAACCGATAAGTTTTAGATAACCAGTTATTACCTATTATGAAGCAATGTTGATATTATAAATAAATCACTAGGAAATAATGTTTTGATCTTAAAAAGTGTCCTGCTTAATAAATCAGTAGTAGTAGTGTACTGAAATCAAACAGAAAACCAAGACTACAATGATTTTTGAATATAATACTATAATCTGTATACTATTACATATCCTTAACAACCTTATTAAGGTGAAAGGGTGAATTACCATATGAACTAGAAATAAAATCATGTTGCTAAACCCTAACGCCATGACTTACTAGATGTGTCTATGGACCGCTTCATAAAAAGAGGCACTAATTGTATGGAGTTGCTCAAAATTTACACTGAAATTATAGAATCCATCTATAATTTCAGTGTGAATTTTGAGCAACCGCATTTAAATAAATAAGAACGTAAAATTTCTAATGTACAGATAAGAATGCAGATTAAAATAAATATGAGATTAAAATAAATATCTGTAGGTATTACAATATTATCCTTTTCTAAACTACTTAAATAAATAAAACTAAACTACTTAATGTCTACTAATTCTTCAATTATTTATTTATCAACTAAATTATCTTTTGAAATTCATATAATTTTGGTACACTTACATGTATAAAGTTAGCTAAGTCCTAACTATATTAATATTATACTTACGAAAACGGAAAAGTGAATGGATGACAGTCAGGTATATTACTCTAAGATTTTTCTTTATTTCCTTCTTCCATATTTTTTATTGACCATAATATTATATTGGTCAACCAACTTATCATGATTTAATATTAAAGTTTAGACTCTAGGTCGTGATCATACCTAAGGAGGAAACCGTATTATTTTATAGTCGTGCGTAGTAATTACTTTAATAAATATACTGGAGGATTTATCTCCAGTATATTTATTAAAGTAATTTATTTAAAAAGACGCTGAAGATTTATTTTGATATCGTGGTTTTAGTTTCAGGACTGCATATTGTAGGATTTAACTCTATTACTACATTTATAGACCGACTTACATTATTGAAGTCTATGAATAATCGTTACTTAATTGAATAATGTAATAATAATAATAATAATCATTTTTTTAAGTTTTTACTCCCCTACTTCCTGTGCTGGGGATCATTTGCAAACAGCAAAATTTTAATATATCTATAAAAAGCACATGGCCCGATTATGAATATACAGTCGCGGTTCGATGGTTAGGTACCCTTAAGGAAGTATCGTCAATAGTCGCGGTAAAACATTATCGCATCTAGTTCTCCTCCCCGAGCAACACCAAGTCGTCAGCGACCACGTCTGACACGTGGAGGTATATGATCCAGTACATTAGGTTGAAGCAAACGAAGCACACCGGGAACACGATACGCGAATACTTATCGATGTCCGACGGTGTCGTGCCGAGGAGTTTGTTGATGCCCTGCAAAATTTTCGGACTTGACATTTACAATTAAATAAATGAAACGTCACATGTGGCGTGAAATTCGCGCTGACAATTATACGCTGGGAAATTCGCAATGCTGGGCTTTCGCAATGCACATAATGTGACAACGAGATAGTGCAATCGCAAGTGTTGTGAGCTATGAAGGTAATCACAAACCTTGGATGCTTGGATCAAATGCGGCGGTAAGGGTTCTTCCCCTTCGGGCGCAGGGGCCGGCGCTGCTGCTGGGGCTGGCGCCGGAGGGTGTACCGGGAGCGTCGCATGAGCCGGGATCGCCGCGTGTGGCGGGAGTGTCGGGTGGGGAGGGAGAGGGTGAGTCGATATGGCCGGGTGAGCGGAATGAACGGAGTGAGAGGAGTGGATCGAGTGAGGGAGGGACGTGATCGACACCGAAGGTCCACCTCGTCCGTTAATACTGTTGTCCAACGGCCCTCCTTTCGCGTACACTTTCTGGTCGTGTACTTTGAATCGCACTTCCTGTGTATGGGGATTATAAGACTTCATTAAACGTAGAATCGATCTTTAGATAGAAATAGAAGGCTACTATCAGCTTTGAACTATCACTGAACTCACTGATGATCGGCTCGGTGGAGCTGGTCTGGTCAGCGTGTTGGCGCGAGGCGGTGGCAAAGGCTCGGGAACAGAGGGTCCGGGAACGCCATCGATTCCAACTTTTTTCTCGGCGGCCATTTTCTGAACAGCAGTGAACCGTTGTTTGCGCATCTGAATCCTTTTTGCCATGTAGCCAACGGTCGCGTATTCTGCAAAGAGGAGAGGCAGATAAGAAACATAATCCACAACCAACAACGCAAAGCTAATCTCACATCCATCTGTACAATCTAAGTACGCAGTATTTGTAATTTAAGATACTAAATTCTCATAAAATTTTACATCAAATATAAAACTGATATACTCAAGAGATGAGTTAGCTCATCATAAAAACGCATCGCACAATACAGTACAATGAAAAATATTAACATTTGAGTAACGAGTACGAAAACATCTTCACATTAAATAAACTATAAAAAATATTAGATAAAGGATTTCGATATCTTATGTTACCTAGTAGACTAGCGAAGACCATCACGAAGCAAGTTCCCAGGTAAACATCTATGGACTTGACGTACGAGATTTTCGGCAGAGCGGCGTTGGTTGAAGACATAAGCGTGGTCATAGTCAACACGGTGGTGACGCCCAGCGATACCCTGGCGGGGGTCGCGTTCCGGTTTAGCCAGAAGGAGACCCAGGAGATGATGACGATCAGACCAGACGGTATGTAAATCTGGATCAGATAGTAGCCCATCGAACGCACGAACTGAATTTCGCATGCCAATCGGGAATAGTTTCCTGGAATGAAGATAACGTTTGAGTAGCTTGTTCCTTTGTGGGTGATTGCAATATTGGTGAGAAGAAAAATAGTATTTAATGACAATTTCAACTGTATGGATATTTGGAATAACATCAAACCCGTACTCTTATTTGAAACAAATAATGTAAATATGAAATCGGGAATTAGAATAAAGTTCAACAAAATATTAACAATATTATTAGCAGTGCAACATTCATTAAAATATGATGGATTTAGAGACTAATTATTTTCTCGTTAAGTGGTATCAGTATCAGAACTTCTTAGTAATCTTTTGTAGTCGATTGCTAATAAAGTGGCACTAGTATATTTTACTTTGTTATTGCCAGTACTTTAGTTCTACACAAAGTCTACTAATACCTAGACTAGAGTCGTAAAACTCGACGGATAAGCTACCCTTTTTAACGTTCACACTTTTAAACATAGAGTAAAAGAACACCATTTATCGCCAATATTTAGTGTTATTTTTTTCACTACCGGTATTTGTTTATTATCTTTTTTGATATATTAGTTATAAATCATAAATAAAATATTGTGTAAATTGGTAGTGTGTCATAATCATATATTTTTCCCCCTTCTTAAATAAAATTTTCATTGCAATGTTGTTGGACCAAAGCTACTGAAGTACTCGGGTGTGACAGACGGACGGACTGAGAAAGACTCACCAAGGGTTCGTGTTCATGTCTACCATTTTGCTATAGAACCCTAAACACAATATCAATATCAGCATTCTTATTTGAAATTTGCGCAGATACCTCAAAATTCCAATTTTATCAAATAGCGTACCTGTACTATACGCGTATTAAGGCATAAAGAAAACTCAAATAAAATCAGAATTACATAGCATCTGAACTGGTTGTAGATAGTACCGCGGTCAAGCGATAGACGTGCAGAGGGAAAACGGAGGATGAAGTTCCAAATGTGCATGATACCTGTGGTGAGGGAGATCTCCATGGCGCGCTGCCGGTGCCCGAGCACCTTGAACTGCGGCAGCGACACCTCGCTGGACACGCCCACGGAGTTGGGGCCCTCGTTCCACTTGTAGCGGATGTCGCGCATGGTGTAGCCGACTGTACCATGCAGACATATGGAACGATAAAATAAACACCCATCGCACTGGGTTTTTCTTTTTATTTCTCTTCCAAACGTAAATGGATGACGGGTTCTACAAAAGCTTGAGTGTCGCGACGTCTGGATCGTGGTTCAGAATCGACGTCGCGACTCGTACCGGTACAACAAAAAGTTGAAAGCGTAATCGATTGCTCCAGCGAGGTTTTGTTTATCTACTGAAATGAAAGCCTCAATGATATTGCACACGCAAAGTGCTCACAAAATTGTACGGTAATTAATCCGTGTATACTTTACACAGTTCATTATTGATTCAATTTGAAGCGAAGTACAAATACGGAATCAAAACATAAAGTAGGTAGATATAAACTGTTGAACAACTATGGTACTAAGCGGACTCTTGGTTGAATTAGGTACTCGCAAGTGACTTACAGCTCTCGATCTCAATGTTGCAAAGTTGGCGGTCCATCGGAAAATACTGCAAATCCATTGGGCAAGATGCGGTGATAGTTAACCTATAAGAAATACTTATTTATCATCATCTTTAGTTTAGGGACGTTCTATCTCTCTCGTAAAATAATAGTTTTTAGAACTTAGAACTTACTATTGTTACTGAGGAGGAAGAAAGCTTTTCATTTTTATCATTATTAGGCAACGGTAATTTTTAATGTTTCTTCCCTTTATTTAATGTAGTCTGAGGTTTCTTCAAAGAAAGGGAATCCTATTACTAAGCCTAAGATATTCATCTTTTTAAGTCTGTTAGCGGGTTCTATCTTATAAAATGTAGGTAGGTAGTTGTAATTTTCACTGAGTAGGTATTTTTACTGTCGTAACAATGATAAATAATTAAAAACAAAGTTGATTTATCTAGTTTAGAATGAGAAAATTTGGTTAATTACAGACTAACATGCTGGTCAAATGCGGATTGGAAGGAATCTCACACCCTAAAGAACGTTAGTTACAATGGTTGAGAAAGTAAGAATCAGGTAAATAGCGTCGTAACATGAATAAAGATATTAATATACCAAATATTACCTTATACTTCGAGTGATGGAGCCAGAATGATGAATGCGTATAAACTCGTTGCTTGTTGTGGCAATATGAAAATATGACTGTTTTTCATTCACGAAGAATGTATCGGGCACCTGGAAATAAATTTTACTGATTATTTTCTTCCTGATCTTACCAAAGTTTTCTATTGATATTTTCTGTCTCCCACATAAAACTTTGATAGTTAAATTTTTTATAAGAAATCATTTTATGTACGAAATTAAAGAAATAGGGATCGGCATAATTTTCTGTTTTTGACCACCTATTTAAGGGTCTCTTGTATAGTATAATACTAGTAGAGTGCGTGGTGGCGCGGACCACATGTGGCCCGTGTGCTATCTTCCCCCTATTTGCCGTCCAACTTTTAGCCTCTTCAACATTCGCCATACATTTTCTATGGTAAAAAAAAATCCGCCATATTGGATTTTTTTTCTATTCATCGTTTAGACCTAAGGGTCCTGGCCAACTCTTGTCAATAAACCGTTCTTCCATCTTGTATACTTTCCGAGATAGACACTGAAGAAGTTTGTATGGCGGCCATCTTGAATCCGCCATTTTGAACTTATTTTCAGCTCACTGCCAATTGCATGACGTTTCGAATGACATTTGGTCGAGTACCCCCCACCTATCTTAAACAGCCACGCCGTGCTCTTCATCCGTCTCCGAAACTCTCAATCATCAGCTCTCCGTATTTTTCCTCCTCATTTTTTTTTCCTCTATACGACCCCATCCGTGAAAAAAAAAATTTTCACTGGTCGATGTCAAAAATCCAGAGGATACAGTTTTCACATTAGAATAAAACAATGTTTGAATATAAAAAAAAATCCTAGTAAAATTTTAGTTTCACATAGTTTTCAGAAACTTATCTTACAAAAACGTGACACGTAAACAGTTTGAAACATTAAGCTGTCCAAATTAAAACTTAATTACGAGTATGCAAGTACAAGTTAAAACCCGTGTAAATGGTTCGCACAGAATAGGGAGAGGATAAAAGGATCAATATTGAAGTTTGTTTTAGCATAATCTATCTACATTATGGTTATAATTCCCCTTCCTCAGACTAAAATCCGTTCAATCAGGGGTCTGATTACGATAACGATGAAAAACGTATTTACCGTTATCGTTATCGTCGGCAAATTCTGCCCTCTATTGACATAAATCAGGAAATCAATCAGCGTGCAGAGTTTCAAAAGGATTATACGATGGAAACGTTTTTCATATTATACACAATCAAGGTGTTGGTTTTAATAAAAGATAATCACCCAAATATTCCGTATGAATTCCGATCCCACTGACAGGGTTTCTACGCCTGGCCTCTTCACATATGCGAGCCTCGGATCCGTCCAGAACTGTCTGAAGTAGAAATCCAGAGTGAAGTCCTGAAACACGCCAAGTGTGTAAAGCGCTTTGTTTAGTTAACACAAAAATAAATACAACGCGTGACATCCCACATAATATCGTGATAGCGCTAATTCACAAAGTGATATCTTAAGACTTGACAGCTTGGCAGTTACATGTTTTTTAATAACTAATATGCCATTGTTATGACGATGATGAAATTAAATTTTTAAAAAATTCTTCAGAATGTAAAGAAAACTTTAGAAAAATGTATTATAAGTTTCAAATATTTGAAACGACGAGGTCAGGCGGTGGTCTGTAAGGGCCGGTTTTCGTCAAAGCGCGGAGCTGTGTTTCGAAGATTTCGAAATCTGATTAGTAACTCAAACACAGCTCCGTTTTGCTCCGCTTTGGTGGAAACCGGGCCTAATAGACGGGTGGTGACGCGACCTGACGCGTCTGTTACAGGACACCGCCTAAGTGGAATTTGAGATTCCCTTTGCCCTTCCCTCCACATTAGGAATTGGGATGGGTAAAAAAATAAAATTGAGAAATGCGTTCATAAAAACAGCGTATTACAATTTCAGTTTCTAACATAATATAGTCATAGGATATAAAACTGGAGAAGGTATTGACAATGTTTATGAAATTCTCGCACTTGGCTTTGCTAGTAGTATTACTGTATCATCTTAGTTTCAGCAGCCTACTCAGCCCTATCCCACTTTTAGAACAACTTAATTTCCCATTGCCAAAAAAAGGTTGCCTGGCAGAGATCGCTTGCAGCGATAAGGCCGCCTTTGCATACCATCACTATTATCTTTTTTTTTGTTCTGTGTTTCTTTTTCTATGTTTTGTGTTTGGATGCAATAAAGTGTTTCTTCTTCTTCTTCTTCTTCTAGTAGACGTGTTTGCCAGTATTTATTTTCAATCATAAAGAAATACTAATTCTCGTTTTTAGACCAAAATTTTAGTTTAAAATACGAGTATACTGCCTGCACTGGAGTGTCGGACCAACGCGAGATCTACCTGGGATCCTCAGCAACACTCCAAGATATTCTGTGCGACCTGGGAGGCCTCTTCGGATTCTGGAGTGAGCTCGGCTGGCTGGAGTGATCCGGCGAGGACCCGCATCGACGACATCACGCGCAGCGGGCGAAAAATCGCCTAATCGCGGATACATACCAGTGAAGAAAGAAGAAGAAAGAAGACGAGTATACTGCTAGTAAAATTCTTCTCTCAACTAAAATCCTATTTTGTTAATAATTCCGTTTCGGCGCTATAAATTCTAGTTCGTTTACCAAAATTCGATTTGAAACCATTCAGACTAATGCGAAATATATTTACTACTAGCTGTTGCCCGCGGCTCCGCCCGCGTGAATTACGATTTTTTTTACATAATATACCTTCCTACTGGAATTCCTTGATTTTTCGCGGGATTCTGGTGTGATGTTGTACAGAAACCTGTTCTTACTTTGCACGGGTTATCTTGTGGTGATTTTGAAAACTCCCTTTTCTTAATAATAATATAAAGTTTCATTAATACGTAGTTGAAAGATCAAAAGGACGATTTTAACTGTCGATATTTCGACCCAGTGGCACAGGTCGTGGTCACTACGTGACCACGACTTGTACCAATGTATCAAAATATCGACAGTTAAAATCGTCCTTTTCATTGTGATTTTTATTCTGAAACCACGAAATATGTCAAAAATTATTAAACCATGTGAAAAGTTGTACTGGTGGTAGAACCACACAGGGGGTAGGTACCACTGGGATAAATCACTCTACTAACAATATTCCCCAGCCCAACATAATATAAGAGCCTTTTAAAAATCTTTGCTTCATCTCAACACAATCCAAAACATCAGAATGGACAATGGCTATAATATATTTCCTTACGTATAAAAAGACCTTAGATGACAGTCAGTCGGTTAGGATCGATAAGACCTAGGAGTTAAAAATATTTGTGAACCATTATCTTACCCTTTCCATATTGCGGATGATAAAGTTTAAATCTGTTCATGTTTTAACAGTGCCATCTTAATATAAAGTCAGGAAACAGTAAATAACATGACAGTTAATTTTTAACCGACTTCAAAAAAAGGAGGAGGTTCTCAATTCGTCGGAATCTTTTTTTTTATTTTTTTTTTTTTATCTATGTATGTTCACCGATTACTCGAAGACGCGTGGACCGATTTGAAAAATTCTTTTTTTGTTTAAGAGGGTTTTGTTTCCAGATGGTCCCATTTTAATCAGGTCAGGATCTGATGATGAGATCCTGGAGAAATCGAGGGAACTCTTCAAATTTTGTATGGACACATGAAACTATTTGAGTATTATTAGAAAGAGTAATATTTTTCAAGTTGTCCTATGGTCATCAGGTCAGGATCTGATCATGGGATCTTGGTGAAATCGAGGGAACTCTTCAAATTTTGCTAGTATACTTGAAGCGAGTTGGGTATTTTTTATAGTTACTGGTGCATTTGCTAGCAGATACTGATTTGATGACTAAAGTCATCAAGTCAGGGTCTGATGATGGGATCTTGGTGAATTTGAGGTATCTCTTCAGATTTTATGAACACACCTCAAGCAATTTGGGTATTTTACAACGCCTTGTGCATTTTATTGTCTTCCACTAAAAAGTATAAAATAAAAATGGGAAATGCTTTCCAAAAAACCAACTTCAAATGCCACTACAAAGAGTGAAATAATTTTATTAAAATTTTAGGTACCTACACCAATTCGAAGTCGGGCGATTGTCTATGACTTCGTCATTTCTTCGCACATCAAGTAAGTAAGAAGGACTATTAGGGATTGTATGAAACATTGCCCGACTTCGAATTGGTGTAGGTACCTAAAATTTAAATAAAAATTATTTCACTCTTTGTAGTGGCATTTGAAGTTGGTTTTTTGGAAAGCATTTCCCATTTTTTTATTTAAAAAATTCGGTAGTACCTATCTCAGAGTTTTACATTCAAGTTCCACATAAATTGTAGAGATGGCGCTATACGGTATAATGTAGCGATAACGCCAGTTACATGATTTTTGTTCACCCTAAAAGTGAAAAATTTTAAACCATACAAAATCTCCTGCTAAGCCTATTTAATTATTTACGGCTGTAAGGGTACTCCAGTCTTACTTGAGCCCTACGTCCTAGCCCTAGGTTCTTTGTGCATTCCGAGTTTCAAGTCACCTACCTACTTGAACTTAAAGGTTCTGATGTCTGTAATTTCTGAACTACAAAAGTGATGATGATAAGATTTGTATGGAATAATCTCTAAAGAACCTCCTTTCTAACAAAAACACAATGAATGGAATCGGACAACGCGTTCATGAATTATAACTAAAAAACGTTTGGACTTTGATGCCGTCTTCCAGGGAAACCATGATGAATTTCGGGACCAAAAGTATCCTATGTCCTACCTCGGGGTATGAACTATAATCATGTCAAGTTTCATTTAAATCCATCCAGCGGATTAGCCGTGATGCCCGGTCGTGAAACAGACAGACAGACAGACAGACAGACAAAAATTAAACAAATTACAGTTTTGGCTTCAGTATCGACTAAATAGTGTCCTCCAACAAAAATTTTCAAAATATCTTCAATGTACAGAATTCGACCCTTTACAGTTTTATTATAAGTATAGATTAAATAATTAATTTGACGGTTTGAATGTCCACAATGGCATATTAGCCTACGTGCAATGTTTAGTGTTATTTTTAACAGCATTTATTTTATAATAGCGAGAATTTATCAATACACATTGTAATTTAAATATTTACTGCCATGTGTCAATTATTATAAATGAACAATTACTATACATTATGACAAAATTTTGCACATCAGAAAAAGAACACGCAAATATTATTAATAAATGATACAATGCATTGGTTTTGGAAATAATGGATTAGAATAACGTTAAGATTTTAGAGATTTTAGATTTCAAAACACTTGCATGTACTTTTTTCGTGTAATTAAATACCACATAGAACGATGACAAATATTTAGGGTCACGTCGTAAGGTGACTTTTAAAGTGCCCTTGATTTGGTTTCCACTAGGGGTCACACACCCTGGTCTAACTTAATTACACATAGTTCTTTGGAACCGTTATCAAGGGTATTTCGGCTTCTCTCTCAGAAAATAAACATCAAATTGTTTTGCTTGTTTTTGAATTGAACAGTAATTTGCCTGTTTATGATCGAACGAACGAGCTTTAATTTCTTTTTTCTCTCTCTTATGTTAACCATTTAACCAAAACTTAAATCATATATTTATGAACAGTGAACGTAAATTAAATAATAATATGGATAAACTTAATTAAAACATAAAGTTCCCTCGTCCAATCGGAACTCACTGGACAACGGTACATACATTTAAACACATTCATAGCAAGACTACTTAAAAGTAAGAAAATTGCGAGTGGCCGTATCGAAGAAGACAGAACGCCATTCTGGGAGACAATAGTAAGAAACCCACAGTCACAACAGATACCTACTCAAAAACATAAAAAGCTTAAAACGAAAATTAACAACAATGGAGCAAAATCGACAGTGTTCTGCTTTGTGGAATGCTTAATAGCAAGTACAATTTTGTATGTCTTTAAGAATGTGACACACCCGGAAAGGTACACCACTGCTTGCCAAAATCAATTTATGTACAATTTTGAAACAACATCACAATACACTGTACTGCGTTGGAAAGCGTAACTTAATAGCCAATCAATATCGGTTAATAAAGTGAGTTTGAGAATATTTCTTGTAAACAACCACTCGACCATTTTAATATTTAAGCATTCAATTCAACACCCAACAATTCTTTTTCAAGTAATATTAATTTTATTAATTTATAAATACGAATTCCAGTATCGTATATTATTATGTGGGAGGTTTCGGCTGAGAAATGCAGCTTAATACTGCAGCGGTGTTATTGTTGAATTGTAAAATATCTTTACAGGAATTCGTTAGCTGTTTTCAGTTCCGATTTTAATGTTTTACACACAAATAGTTGTCGATAGGTATTCCGTTTTCCAACGTTTAATTCTGATGGTAGGAGTGGTGTATCGCCTGCCGAGCTGTCGGCTCCATTACGCCGGCATGCTCGCAGCCTCGTGTCTGGGGCTGTTCGGTCGCTATGGTCGCTCGGAGCGGCCGCAGCGACCGAGTCAAGCGTGAGCTGACAGTTGCGAGTACCATGAGCACTTCGGAGACGGAGCTGATAGAGAGCACATACATGGTGACGCCCACCTCCACTGGCGGACCTGCAATCAAGCGCAATCGTGAGTCGCGCGCGCGCCTCGCGCCGTGAAAACCAAACCAGAGGACGTGACGTGATGGGACGTCCGATCTCCCCCGATCGAACGAGTGCGGTTCGACCGAAGGCGATCCCGGATCCTCTCTAAATGAAATTCTACTTAAGTATTACTCTCTCAAATACCATTTTCACTTCAGACAACGAGCTGATCGATAGCACGTACATGGTGACGCCGACGTCCACCGGTGGGCCTGAAATTTTACATTCGTTACATCTACCGGCTTTTGAATGCGCTGGTAAATGACGCTGTAATTAATTATCTAGAAATTGACTCTTAGCTGTTGCTTCTACCTATAATAAATATAAGGAGTGGAGCACTGTCCAAAGTTTTTTTTGAAGTGCCTAAAATAAAAGCACTTTTATAAGGAAAACTAATCAAACTTTTTATTAATACAATCCAAATACCCATTTGACCAATTATTGCGCAGTGAGGCTTGGAAAAAACTTTTGTTAGGTTCTCGATTCAAATAGAAAAACCATTTGATATTTCGCCAAAAAAATCGTACATTCATTCTCGTATTTCAGTTTATTTGAAGCATAAAATCAACAATCAACTTCAATAAAACTTCTCCTATAAATGTAGGTGTACTATAAATATTTTCTCAGTCAAGGTATCATGCCGTGTTGATGGAATTTCTTTAACAAAATTAATTTTTGCAAGTTAAAAACATGCACATCTTGTAGCTTATTGGAATTTTTTAAAAATATTTCAAAGGATATTTGCCCTGACATTTTTTTAGATTTGCGTGGAAGCTGACCCAGCCGTTGTTATGCACTCGGGATATAAAAATTATATTAATTAGTATTACGAGGTCACTCAATCAGTCAATTATTTAGCGGCAGTTATTTCAAAATTACAGTCAAGATATTTAATAGTAGTTTATGTATCTACCACCGCTATTCCGCTACGAGTATGTAACTCGTAGCGGATTAGCGGTGGTAAAGTTATATTATATTTTATCTTTGATTATTATTATCAACAGTAATTTGACATTCAAAGGAATACCTAGAAAACAGTGAATAGCTATTCCACTGCAATTTCACGTTTATAAATAACTAGCTGTTGCCCGCGGCTCCGCCCGCGTGAATTACGATTTTTTTTACATATACCGTAGAATTCCTTGACTTTCGCGGGATTCTGGTGTGATGTTGTACAGAAACCTGTTCTTACTTCGCACGGGTTATCTTGTGGTGATTTTGAAAGCTCTTTTTTTAATAATAATATAAAGTTTCATTAATACGTAGTTGAAAGATCAAAAGGACGATTTTAACTGTCGATATTTCCCAATGGCACAGGTCGTGGTCACTACGTGACCACTACTTGTACCAATGTATCGAAATATCGACAGTTAAAATCGTCCTTTTCATTGTGATTTTTATTCTGAAACCACGGAATATGTCAAAAATTATTAAATCATGTGAAAAGTTGTACTGGTGGTAGAAATCTTCATTCAGAGTGCAGCCGGGTAGGTACCACTGGGATGAAATACTCTACTAACAATATTCCCCAGCCCAACATAAGAGTCTGTTAAAAATCTTTGCTTCATTTCAATACAAAGTATCAGAATGGGCAATGGCTATATATTTCTTTACGTATAAAAAGACCTAAGTATGACAGTCAATCGGTTAGGACCAGTTAAGAGCTGAGAGTTAAAAATATTTGTGAACCATTATTATACTCTTTCCATGTTGCGGATGATAAAAGAAGACGTGGCACTCTGGGAATGTCCACAAAAGTGAAAACTTTAATCTGTTCATGTCTCAACAGTGCCATCTTAATATAAAGTCAAGGAACAGTACATTACATAACAATTAATTATTATTAACAAAAATTAGGTAGTACCTATCTCCAAGTTTTACATTCAAGTTCCACATAATTTGAAGAGATGACGCGATACGATATAACGTGGTGATAAATTCATGATTTTTTTTACCCTAAAAGTGAAAAATCTTAAACCATACAAAATCTTCTGCTAAACATATTTATTTACGGCTGTAAGGGTACTCCAGTCTGACTTGAGCCCTTACGTCCTAGCCCTAGGTGCTTGTCCATTCAGAGTTTCAAGTCACCTACTTGAACTCATCGATAAAGGTTCTGATGTCTATAATTTCTGAACTACAAAAGTGATGATGATAAAATTTTTACGGAATAATCTTTAAAGAACCTCCTTTCTAACAAAAAAAGAATAAATTGAATCGGACAGTGGGTTAATGAATTACAACTAAATACACATTTTAACTTTGATGCCGTCTTCCAGGGAAACCATGATGAATTCCGGGACAAAAAGTATCCTATGTCCTACCTCCGGACCGGTGTTCATACCGGAGTATGAACTATAATCATGTCAAGTTTCATTTAAATCCATCCAGCGGATTAGCCGTGATGCGCGGTCGTGAAACAGACAGACAGACAGACAGACAAAAATGAAACAAATTACAGTTTTGGCTTCAGTATCGACTAAATAGTGTCCTCCAACAAAAATTTTCAAAATATCTTCAATGTACAGAATTCGACCCTTTACAGTTTTATTATAAGTATAGATTAGGGTTTATTTAAACACCTGTATTTAGAAATGTTTCTAACACTATTATGTTTTCGGATTTATAAAATTGACATTTATGAAAACAAGAGGAACGTCCTCAGGGACGTTGTTCGAACTCAGACGTCGTTGACTGTAATTGACTCAGGGGGATGGATTTTCAAAGATCGTTTCTTTGTATGCTTTTCTGCTTGATCTGTTTTGCACGTTAATAGTTTATTAGTCAGTCAGTCATTCAGTCAGTCAGTCACCATTTCATTTATAAAATAGGTATATTATAGCTTTGAAGTAATATGTAGATAGGTTACTGTTCCGGTCGTTTCGTAAAATATGTTTATAAAAATATAACCCTTTTGAGGTATGTCTGAAGCCAATTTTATACTTTTAAATAAGAAAAGGTTTTAAATTACGCAGAATTAATTTTTATTTAGTGAAAATAAGCGGTTTCCAGAAAAAAAACTTTTACGTACTGAACTTTCCGAGCACCTACTGTGAATTTTGATATGCGACCGTGCTGCGTCGTCACTCGTCACTAAATTACCGTTATACATAAGTAGATAATAAATTAATATAACAGCTTACAAATATAGCTGCTTGTGCTGATTCACTGACTGACTGACTGATTGATCACCTCTCCTGAACAATTTTGTATGAAAAAAATTTTTTCAATTACCATTTCGTATAAAAGAGAAAAATTCATTCGGAGGAAAAATACGGAGAGAGCTGATGATTGAGGATTTCAGATACGGATGAAGAGCACAGCCAAGAGTATTGGAGATAGGTGGGGGGTGCTCGACCAAATGTCATTTGAAAAATGGCCGCCATTCGAATTTCGCCAATATCTCAGAAAGTATAAAAGATGGAAGAATGGTTTCTTGACAAGAGCTGATCAGGACTTGAAGGTCTATTTGATGGATAGAAAAAAAATTCAAAATGGCAGATTTTATTTTTCCATAGTAAATGTATGGGGAATTTTGAAAGGATTTTTATGGGCGGGAAGACAGCACGCGGGCCACGTGTGGCCCGCGCCTCCACGCTCCCTACTAGTTTATCCCTAAAACTATTTCAACAAAAAAATCGCATTCTGTTACATTGATAATGAGTTATTGTATTTTTTTTAATAAATGTGTTTCAATCAGATAAAAAGGTACATATAGATTAGTGTTAGACTAGTTGTGTGATTTAAGTGCTTATTTCTGGAAATATTATCACGACAAAAGTGAAATCAGATTAAATCAGTTTAGTAAGTTTTATCAATTTTATTGTCGTAAATACTTGTACTTTTACTGAACATTTACATGCATAAAAAATATATATTCGATTAAATAATTTTATAACGAACGAAACGGCATAAAATACTTATAACATTTCAGCATAATTAAGAAATATGATATTTACTAAAGGCATGCAAAATATTATGCCCAAGGCCACAAGGGCATATTGTGCGCGTCGTGCACACAAACATACGGGAGGCCCATCGTCCTACGGGGTAATTAAAACTTTTTTGTGTATGGGGTTAAATGCTAACTCTCTGAATGAAATCCGGTGAGCTAGAGATACCTTATGGTTAGTTTATACATTGCTGTTTTGGTGAGTAAAACAAAAATAACACCGTAGAAAACATTGCTCAGTAGATAAACAGTGTGTCGATTGAACTTAATGCCCTTTGATTTACGAAAGCCACTGAGAATTTTAAAGCCGGGTTAATTATTTAGGGTGGGTGTGATGTGAGCGTCCTCTATGCCACTCATACTCGCTATACCACGACACCACTGACAGAGGTGTTTAATAATAAATTAAACCGTCTTAAATGCGAGTGGAATTCGCGCACCGAGGGTTCCATACTTACTACAAAAAAAGCATTAGGTATTAGTTAATATATTACCTACAACTAAAACTTCGCCAAATTTCATGTCGACAGCTTTAATAGTTACTGAAATAAAGGGTCGTGACAGACAGACAGACGGATTGATTCCGTTTTTTTTTTCCATTTTTTGCGTAGCAACCTATAAATGATGCGTTATTAAAAATTGTAACATTATTCACGTGAAGGAAACGTGGTTTGGACTCGGACTGGACAATGTACGTGAGATTTCTTTAATGAGATGAGGCTAAAAATAAATAAATACATGGAACGAAGAACTTACCTCCATAATTCGGCCGGACTCTCTTGTCATAGCTTACACTGAGTGAGTCTAATATGGCTGAGATGTTGACATCTCCAAACATGCCACCTCGACCCGCTCCCCTGTAGGAAAATAGAAATCATTTAAATATATTATTATTGTTATACATAAAAACAGTTATTTTTACGAAAATCTCCTTATAAATCTAATATTCTTCTCTGTTCGCTTGTGTGGAGAACATTTTTATGGCCAAAGGAGAATGCCCTCTTGCATGAATGAATTCTTGTATGAAAATTGGGCTATACCTTGCGTCTTATCCAAATCTCAAAAAATCTTAATATATATAAATCTCGTGTCACAATGTTTGTCCTCAATGGACTCCTAAACTACTGAACCGATTTAGTTCAAACTTCGTGAATATCTGTCATTTGGTCCTACTTAAAAGATAGAATAGTTTTTATCCCACGTGGACGAAGTCGCGGGCATCAGCTAGTATTCTCAATATTATGTAAAAAAAGATTAGTAAGATATTAACAGGGAATTTGTAATCATCGGATTTTGTTGAGTGGTTAATTTTCTAAGTTTTATAAGTGGCATGGCGGTTCCACATGTTTCGAAATGTTTAATTCCTTTTTTTTATAATACTTTTGAACCCCTGTTCACATTTCACTAAAATAAATATATGCGATATTAAAATTTGAAAGAAGATTCTTCGTGAATACGTGCTTCAGACGCAGAGTGACGCAAATCTAACCCATTTTCTGGCATTCTCCTTTAAAAATGAATTCTTGGTAAACTACTACTCAAATAATTTTAATATCATCAATGATCCATCTGAAACTTCTCGTATTAGGATGCAACGTTGATTTTCGAACTAAGTATAATAAATTTTTGTAGAAATTTGCGCATTAAATGGCCATCATTTATTAAAATACTAGCAGGGCTCGCGGACTCCGTTCCGGGTAAGTAATATTTTTGTGCCGACCCGTTTGTCCCGCGTAGGGCGTATTCACGTAATTTTTTTTCCCAGCAATTATTCGAATTTTTCTCAACTTTTAAACCTTCCCTAGACCTCCACGTATATTTCAAAACCAACATAACATAAATCCGTTCAGCCGTTCTTGAGTTTTAGCGAGTAACGAACAGCAATTCATTTTTAGGGTTCCATACCAATTTGGTAAAAATGGAACCCTTATGGTGAGACTTTCTCCGTCCGTCCGTCTGTCACACTCAATTATTTCAGTAACTATTCAAGCTATCGACTTGAAATTTAGAATAGTTATAGGTAATAGTGACGCGACGTCATAACAATCGTAAAAATTTGAAAATTGTTTTTATTTTTATTTAAAAATGGGGGAAAACCGGGTCGACAACTTTTCAAAATAAGATAATAATATTGAGTGGGGTATCATATAAAAGGGCGTTACTTGTGTATACTAAAACTAATTTTTATTTATTTGTATGCCTGATAGTTTTTGATTTATTGGGCAAACTGTCGAAAAAAATACCGTTCTCCCCCCCTTATCTCCGAAGATTACCAATCGAAAAATCTGAAATAATTATGATCAATAGAAGTTGATGTATATTTTACAGGAAAAATAAAATCATTTCACTGACTAATATACTTTTTTTGATAATAACAATAATCCGCCAAAAACAAAGTTACGTTTACGGTTTGCCAACAAAAGTACCTACATGTAAATTATACTCGTAAATTCATGAACAAAAGTGATTTTTTTCAATGTTTTACTTCTTTTATGGTATGGAACCCTCGGTGCGCGAGTCCGACTCGCACTTGGCCGGTTTTATATATATATATATATATATAAAAAGATATAGATAATTGGACGTTTAATGAATATTCATAAGCACATTATGAATATTCTTAATATTATTATTATTAAATACAATTCAAAAATGTTTTTGGAATTTTATTTTTGTAAGCTAAACCTATATTACTAAATAATTTATTATTTTAAATAAAACGGAGCTTAAACCCCATGGATTACTTATTGGGTACTTATACAAATAGAAAGAACAAACCTCATTTCTGAAAGTGCAAGTTTGTTTTAAGTTTTTCAACCATTATAGCACGGCAACCGTTTGATCACCGAAACACAAAAATACTGAGTATATTCGCAAAACGATGAACGCCATTGAAATCCTATACCTTTAAACGAGCAATTCTTGTATATATGTATATTTCTATATAATCTGGATCTCGGAAACGGCTGCACCGATTTTCATGACATTTAGTATACAAGGGGTTTTGGGGGCGATAAATCGATCTAGCTAGGATTAATTTTTTTTAAATGTCGTATTTACCAATAAAAAAAATGTTACTCTATTCCTGACATCTATTGGCAAAAAGTTAAACTATTACAGTAATTTTCTGCTGCCATCTATTGGTGAGTGGCTGTGATATTACCAAGCAAAGCTTGATCAACCAAGTATAATCATTTACTTCATATTTTTTCCCGATGGCTTGAAATCTGGGAAACTACATGACATCTATTAGCGAATAGTGAAACGAATTTTAATGACCGCGGCTGGCATTTGTTTTAACGAGAATAATATTATAATGCTAAAGGTAAAATATGACTTCTCCCGACATCTATTGGCGAGAAGTTATATTATTTTTTTTATGGAGTCAACGAACTGGGCGCGAAAATTCAAATTTTATTTAGTTTTCTGGTTTAGTGGGCTTATACATCCTAAGTTTATATAGTTTATACACAACATTTATGCATCTCATATTTGTAATCAAAACTCTGCTCAACAATACTCATTTACCTCATATTGTTTCTCGATATATTGAAAACTAGGAAACAACGTGACATCTATTGGCCAATAGCAATACTATTATAATGGCACAGGCATCCAACTGTTTTAACGACACAATAAATATGACTCTTTCTGCTGACATCTATTGACGAGAAGTACTTAATTAATACTAATTTTTTTATGGAGTCAACGAATTGGGCGCGAAAATTCAAATTTTATTTAGTTTTTGCTAATAGTGGGCATAGCTGGGCATTAACTCGTTAATCCGTTAATCGTTAATTTACGAAGTTAACATTTTGATTAACGGTTTAACTTTTAACTAACTTCAACAGGTTTTATTAATTCAGTAACGCAACGATATAAAAAGGCAATTTTACATAGGTAGGTATATTAACGGATTAACGATTAACGTTAACTTGCGTTAATTCTTCCGCAAAGTAACGCTTTAACGTTTAAGGAAGCTTACTTATTTTGTAACGGATTAACGATTAACGAAGTTAAGTATTTGATTAACGGTGCCCAGCTATGATAGTGGGCTAATAATTATACATCGTAAGTTTATGGCAATGAGTTTTGCGGGCACAACATTAAAAGGGGCAAGGTGGTATTCTCTCGTTCAAAGCTAGCTCCATTCGAAATAATGGGCCTTTGAAATTGGTTTTTAATCGTAGTTTCCCAATATCAAAATTATCGTGCCATCCACAGAGCAAGATAATCCATGGCACAATTGGCAGGGCACTCAGCTGTGATAGCTAGGGGGTACGGGTTCAATTCCCGTTGGCAGCGATAATTTTAAACACTCGAAATAAAATAACTTACGTAATTGGTTGATGTAATGTAAAAAACCGGCCAAGTGCGAGTCGGACTCGCGCACCGAGGGTTCCATACCATAAAAGAAGTAAAACATTGAAAGAATCACTTTTATTCATGAATTTACGAGTAAAATTTACATGTAAAACTTTTGTTGGCAAACCGCAAACGTAACTTTGTTTTTGGCGGATTATTGTTATTATCAAAAAAAGTATATTAGTCAGTGAGTTGATTTTATTTTTCCTGTAAAATATACATTAACTTCTTTTGATCATAATTATTTCAGATTTTTCGATTGGTAAATTTCGGAGATAAGGGGGGGGAACGGTATTTTTTTCAACAGTTTGCTCAATAAATCAAAAACTATCGGATATAAAAATAAATAAAAATCGGTTTAAGACTACACAAGTAACGCCCTTTCATATGATACCCCACTCAATATTGTTATCTCATTTTGAAAAATCGAAGGTCCGGTTTTCCCCCCTTTTTATATAAAAATAAAAATAATTTTCAAATTTTTACGATTGTTATGACGTCGCGTCACTATTACCTATAACTATTCCAAATTTCAAGTCGATAGCTTTGATAGTTACTGAAATAATCGAGTGTGACAGACGGACGGACGGACGGACGGACGGACGGACGGACGGACGGACGGAGAAAGTCTCACCATAAGGGTTCCATTTTTACCAAATTGGTATGGAACCCTAAAAATAAAGTATTAGTATAATATATAAATATTAAACTAATTACACTCGTGATTTTTATTTAAGGAGCACACCACGGGTGTGCTCGCGAAATTCAATTTTTTTGTGGTTTTTCGCGATTTTTAACCTAATAAGACATAATAGGCTTATGGCAGTCAAATTGCGATAATCCCAATATCTTCTTTACGTATTTATATAAAAATCTCTGCTCGAAAGTGTCGAGTTAAAGAAATTAGTCCGAGATTTGCGAGTTACTCACATAAAACTCGATACTCGGACTAATTTCCTAGAACATTTTTATGCAAAGATTTTGATATAATCATGCAAAGACGTTACTGCCATTCTCACAAATGCGTAATTAGCGAATAAATTGCAAAAAAACAATGAAAATTTTGAATTTCGCGGGCAGAGTCGTTGATTTCCCCTTAACCATACTTACGAGTTCATATTTTTTTTTATTATTATGTCGATAAGATCGAAAAATATTTTTTCATATTTCATCATTACATTAGTACCTATGTAATTCATATTTAAATATAGTTTCTACTCCAAATTACAATTTACAAAAAAAAACCGAGCGAAGCTCGGTCATCCAGGTACTGTATTTTAAACAAGAATTGCTTCAGGTCATATTCATGCATGTTCCCGATATATCAAAAGGGGGACGCGGTGTTACCACCCCTACGTATTTACCCAATTTAGGCGGTGTATTTCTGTACAGAAAAGCCGTATTTGAGTATTGGTAATACGAATTTCCGCTTAACGGAAAGTGGAGCCTCGAATAAAACATTTTTGTTTTTGTATATTTTATTTTTGAACAACAAGTTATTATAAAAACCTACCTATTCACACAATGGCGTCATCGTAATACAGCTTTATGGTAGGTATTATTCTGCCACTTTTACTATGAACACTTAAACCTATTTACAGTACCACCACTTTAATATACTGGTAATGATAACGGCAAATTCATGTCTACAGCTATTTAGGTCTTGCAACCGACTTTGATTACCAGTCATAAAAAAAAAGATTTAAAAGAAAGTTATGGTACGGGATAAATGTTTTGGCACACTTGTGTGAAAAAGGAACCTTTTTTGCTCTATCTATAATCTAATGCCGGTTCCCAATATTCTATCTATCTTCTAATTGCCCTGCTAGAGATGTCTACAATGTGGTATAAGCACCATACAAGTTACGTCTATTTCTATTAAGCCAAACTACGGATAGATAGAATATTGGGAACCGCCATTAGTCATTACAGTCAAATACCATACACTTGTGTATTCTAAAACCGATTTTTATTTATTTTTATTCCTGATAGTTTTTGATTTATTGAGCAAACTGTCGAAAATAAAAAACGTTCCCCCCCTTATCTCCGAAGTTTATCAATCGAAAAATCTGAAATAATTATGATAGATGATTAATGTATATTTTACAGGAAAAATAAAATCAACTCCCTAACTATTATACTTTGTTTGATAATTACAATAAACCACCAAAAACAAAGTTACGTTTGCGGTTCGCCAACAAAAGTACCTACATGTAAATTATACTCGTGAATTCATGAACAAAAGTGTTTTACATCTTTTATAGTATGGGACCCTCGGTGCGCGAGTCTGACTCGCACTTGGCCGGTTTTTCTTGTTTATTTCCGCAGATTATAGCATTTATACTAAAACCTGTTTTTAAATATCTTATACAATGTCGTTGTAATTTTTTAATTTTTGAAAGTGTTTTAAGCTATGAACGTTAGTTTCGTCAATGTATATAAATATTCTACTATTGGTAGGTATTGCTTTCTTTTTGGCAAATACATACTGAGATACATTAACATTTCTGACAACCTTGGTGATCATAAATTCAACAAATTTAGACCGCTGGTGAAGACAAGATGGCCATACATCGCTCACGAGATCTGTGACACCGGAGTGACTTAAATGTTGGCTAAATGGAACTAAAATATAGGTATACAAGTGTGTAGTGAGTTTAGTGTTGTAAATTGTTTGTGGGCATACATTTAAATGAATTTAACTGAGGGAAACATTAATTATTTGAATGGTAGAACTACCTCAATTTTACTACTTTAGTTTAATTTAAATGACCCGTTATGTATATTGTTAATAGGAACTGGCTAACTTCTAGATAATACCACATATAAAAAAAAGATCCTTCCAGATAATACCACATGTCAACACAAGTTTTCGTCAAAAAAATATTTGTAATAATATATATAATAGTATATGTTTTATTCGTATTCTTGCCAGCACTAGCTCTTGTTGTTGACCATCTAGCACCAAAGTACTTCGTAAGACGAATTAGACGAGACGAAGCTTGACGGGTATATGCCGTTTTGAGTTCCTTTAGCCATCTCTATCATCAGACCCCTGGTTACCATCCAGCATCAAAGTACTTATCAAGTAAAAATCAGACGAGTCCAATTTCGATGGGTTTGTGGAGCTTAAGAACTGAGTTCTTTTGGCCAGTGGCCACCTTTCCCGGCATAAAAATTAACCTGTGCGATGTTATCTATGTCCCTTGATAGAGGAAGTGTAGGATAATTTAGTAGTAACCTATCCATCGCACAGGAGAAAGTTCAATAAACAACACAAACCCCACCCTCGTTGGTAATCGTTCACTTTAACCCCTCGATGAACATTGTACTATACTCTGGTTAAAACATAACAAGTTTACAAACGTATCGAAGGCCTGCACTTTGCACTTATCGATTAGCAAATGAGACTCAAAGTAAGTACCTCGCAGGTCTCGCCTATACAAGGATTTTATTTATTTATTTCATTTTATGTAATCAACAGCGTTACAAAAATTGAATTACAAATAACTTAAAGCTTTAAATAAGGCCAATTGAGATTACAAAGGATACAATGATGAAAAATGATAAAAGTGTAACAATATAGCAAGAACAGAAAAGTTACCAAAGACAAGCAGTTACTAATTACAATGATCGGACGCAACAGTATAGGAAAAACCAAAACAACCAAATTATTATTAACTAGCTGTTGCCCGCGGCTCCGCCCGCGTGAATTACGATTTTTTTTTACATATCCCGTAGAATTCCTTGATTTTCGCGGGATTCTGGTGTGATGTTGTACAGAAACCTGTTCTTACTTCGCACGGGTTATCTTGTGGTGATTTAGAAAACCCTTTTTTTTTTAATAAAAAAATATAAAGTTTCATTAATACGTAGTTGAAAGATCAAAAGGACGATTTTAACTGTCGATATTTCGACCCAATGGCACAGGTCGTGGTCACTACGTGACCACGACTTGTACCAATGTATCGAAATATCGACAGTTAAAATCGTCCTTTTCATTGTGATTTTTATTCTGAAACCACGAAATATGTCAAAAATTATTAAATCACACGAAAAGTTGTACTGGTGGTAGAAATCTTCTTTCAGAGTTCGGCCGGGTAGGTACCACTGGGATATAATACTCTACTAACAATATTCCCCAGCCCAACATAAGAGTCTGCTAGAAATCTTTCCTTCATCTCAATGCAGTCCCAAGTATAAGAATGGGCAATGGCTATATATTTCTTTACGTATAAAAAGACCTATGACGGTCAATCGGTTAGGACCAGTTAAGACCTGAGAGTTAAAAATATTTGTGAACAATTATTTTACTCTTTCCATGTTGCGGATGATGAAAAAAAAACGTGGCACTCTGGGAATGTCCACAAAAGTGAAAACTTTAATCTGTTCATGTCTCAACTGAACAGCGCCATCTTAATATAAAGGCAAGGAACAGTACATTACATGACAATTAATTATTATTAACAAAAATTCGGTAGTAACTATCTCCAAGTTTTACATTCAAGTTCCACATAATTTCTAGAGATGGCGCGATACGGTATAACGTGGTCTTAAATTCATGATTTTTGTTCACCCTAAAAGTGAAAAATCTTAAACCATACAAAATCTTCTGCTAAGCATATTTATTTACGGCTGTAAGGGTAGGTACTCCAGTCTGATTTGAGCCCTTACGTCCTAGCCCTAGGTGCTTGTCCATTCCGAGTTTCAAGTCACCTACTTGAACTTATCGATAAAGGTTCTGATGTCTATAATTTCTGAACTACAAAAGTGATGATGATAAAATGTATACGGTATAATCTTTAAAAAACCTCCTTTCTAACAAAAAAAGAATGAATGAAATCGGACAACGGGTTAATGAATTATAACTAAATACAAATTTTGACTTTGATGCCGTCTTCCAGGGAAACCATGATGAATTCCGGGACAAAAAGTATCCTATGTCCTACCTCGGAGTATGAACTATAATCATGTCAAGTTTCATTTAAATCCATCCAGCGGATTAGCCGTGATGCGCGGTCGTGAAACAGACAGACAGACAGACAGACAGACAGACAGACAGACAGACAGACAAAAATTAAACAAATTATAGTTTTGGCTTCAGTATCGACTAAATAGTGTCCTCCAACAAAAATTTTCAAAATATCTTTAATGTACAGAATTCGACCCTTTACAGTTTTATTATAAGTATAGATGTAACATTTAACTGTGCAGGTGGCTCAAAAGTTTACCAAAAAGTGTGTGAAAGTCTTCATATATGAGCTAATCGAGAAAAATTGATGATTAAACGAACTTACCTTAAGTGAAGTTCTATCATAATTTTGCGATTTTCTGTGTGAAGGTATAAACGTCAAGTAAACTAAGTAGTAGACGCCAAGTGGTAGCCATTCAACACTAAAGTTGGGAGAAAAAAAAATCATTTTCATTACATAGACAAGACTGTCACCCTAGCAACACTGAGTACCTGTCACCTCATTTAGTTTAGAGTAATTATAAGACGGTGTCCTTGTACTTCATAAACACAGAACACATATACTCTCTAACGAGAGTTCATAAAGCACAAGGGCATCGGCTAGGTATAGAAGCACCACAGTGCACCCGGATATATTGCATATACATAATACATAAGTATTATGTAAATAATAAAGTTTTATTTGCAAATTCACACATGGGTTTTTTATCAAAACAGTGGGGTGGGAGGGAGTTTATACCTTCACACAGAAAATCGCAAAATTATGATAGAACTTCACTTAAGGTAAGTTCGTTTAATCATCAATTTTGCTTCATTTCTGTGCTTCAGGTATAAACGTCAAGTAAACTAAGTAGACGTTTAGAGCCGTGATATTTGTAAATAAAGAATGCTTACGAATGAATAGAACAATAAGCATAATCGCTTAGTATTAAGCAAAAAGAAAAAATAGTCTTAAGTGTATATCTAAACAATATTAAAAAAATATTATTATACTACAATCTAAAGCAAATATTTAATTGCACAAAAAAACTTATAAAAATTAGCTTTAGTTATATAATATACGTATGTATATTATTATTAACATAATATGTTAATAATAATAACACATATTATGTGTTATTGCACCTTCTAATTATTTACATATTTAATATAGGTTTAAGTAAACATAAACTTAAATATATTTCATTGTGATTGTGATACATCAACAATCAAATACATAACAATTTCTAGCAGCTCTGCGTTTATGTAGTCTAATTGGTATTTGACAAAATATTTACAATTATAAACCTGTATTGTATGTATTCAAAACTTTTTAATCCAATATTTTTTAATCAACGGAGTAAGTTGGTTTATAATATTCAATTATGAAGGTTTCTACAGTTGTTATGGTTGCTTTTTTAACCTGAGTTAAAAGTCAAATATTACCGGAAAATATCTTAGTACAAAATATAAATAAAATTAAGATCAATTAAGCAAGGTAGCATAGAATCAGTTCGTCATTTTGACTGTCAGTTTTAGTATTTTCATTCTCGTTAAATTCATTCATAGTTTAATATAAATAAGCTTAAAGGAGATATTTTTATTTTATTTCCATACCAATATTGTACTATGGAATTTTGATGCAAGCTCTTTAATAAGATGACTCAGATTTTAAATAACCTTAAGTTATATTTATGACTGAATAGGATGACACCCGAATATTATTAAACCATTAAATATAAGAGAACCCATTTTCTATAACTATTTTTAAGTTAATAATAATGATGACTTAAAAATCGTTGTATACGGAATGATATATCTATATGTAATTCCTGTATTAATATTTCAGATAAGAAATTAATAAAATAAGAAACTTAAGTTTCATAAAAGTTAATACTGTTAAGTTTAACAACGCCTTAATATTATAATTTTATACTTTCTTAAAATTCCATAAATTAATGGCATCAACATATCTAAAAATAATTATTTTATTTTCAAATATTAATAAACAGTACACGTTAAATTATTACTATTGTACAACATAATACTCAAGAACCATGTTGTGATTCTTCTTATTGTTATAAAAATTATAACTGAAGACCTACTTAATAATTGTTATTTTTAACAGTCACCACAACGCAAATTACTATCGCTGTTGCAGAACTTAGCTGTGAAGAATTTATCAATGTATTTAATGAAAACATCAGAGTTAACTATAACACAATAATTTGTAAACTCTTGGGTTCCAAAAACCATTTTTAATTGGAAAATCGAGACATTTTCCAATTACTTATTGAAAATTGAAATTGATCAGCTATTTTCAAATAAATATCAACATGATATCCAGGTGTATTATTCGCGATCGCTCGCGATAACGGCTTTTTTGTTTTGTGTACTTACTAACACTATAAAAAAAAAAATTGTCGCTTACTCCATAGTTCCGCTGTCATCACAGTGTCCAAACATCCAGTTCTCCGCTTAGTAATAAAGTTAATTACGTACCTCAAAAAAACGTGTATGTTATTCAAGGTTTGAAGTCACTAGTGAAGCAATGGTCACAGTTGGTACTATCATCTGACCTCAGCACCAATTCACAGCATGAAAGTTAAACAAAGTATTAGATTTATTTAATAATGATTAAACACAAAGACATGTATGAAAAAAATGGCTATGAATCAACTCTAATAGAATTGCATGAAATTGTAATACATGCTAGACAAAAATTATGAACCAGCATTGATTTTTTATATCATACGAGTAACGAGTTTGGTAATCCAATCCAGTTAAACGAGTAACTGGATTGGATCCAATCAGGTATTTAATCATTCTGATCTTATATATTATTTATTATCTATTGTTAATTTCCATATCATCCAACATTTTTGATATAAAGGTGGTTTTTGATTAGTTAAATAGCGGTTAATAGCAATAGAATAAAAAGATTTGAACTTTCATCTTAAACCTTGAAATATATTTTCCATTGCATATCTTTATTCCTGCAGTATAACTGCCATACAGATATAATAATACCTACAAATAACTTTAAAAATGTTATTGCTTGGTATATATCGGCTCGATCTTTTCCATATACCAAAACATTTCACTTCAATAGAGGACCTAATAACTTTGGTACTCGAAAATATTAAATAATTTTTTCATTCTATTGATTAAAAAAAATCAGCGTAAGCATCAGCATCCCAGTAAAATCAATGACGATAATATTTATGTTATATCCAAAACATAGAGTTACAAGAAAATATATACGTTTTATAAAATACACGTATTTGTAATAAAAATAAAAACAAATAAACAAATTTAGGTATGTTATCGAATGAGATGTCATTATATTCAATAGTATGCGACCAAAAAAATTGCAGAGTTTTTTGCCAGTTTTTCTCGGTGCAAACCCGTTCTCCGAATCTAGCGGTAGATTTTTTGACTTTTCCTAGGAACCTGTGAATCAGGACCACATGAGAAAAAAAATAAAGATCTTCATTATCATTATAAAAATAAATAGGAAGGAACTAGGATAGTACCTAAATTCCAATTCCAAATTTTATTGCATGTTAGTTGTTACTACATAATGTAAGTGCGGATCATCCCGCACTCTGCAGCTATCAGCGGCAGGCGAGTAGATATCACGAAGGTATGTACGTCTTACCTCGAGTCAGCGCGCACCGGCTGACGCGACTGGTCAACACTCTGATCATCTCATCTGAGATTCGACAGCAATGCGAAAAAAAATAATTAGGAAATCGATTAGTTCTTATGGCGAAATAAAGACTATTTCGTGCGTAAATCGTCGAGAGAAGTCGTTGCAAGAAACGAGCGCTGTCCCATGGCCCGCGAGTCCGCGATGGTCAGATAGGTAGATTTCTCAGATATCCCCTTTAGAAGATTAGAGATTGATTGAAAACTGCTGTATTTCAGCTATTTGATATTTGTTATAATAAATAGAAGTTATTAGTATCAAACCACATAATATTATCAAATAAGTTGTTTGTGTTTCTCCTACATTTCAAATTGCAAATATTAGGTATTGCTTGTTTAACATAATATATTTTGCAAGTTATAGTCGTTGGTTGTGGGTTTTTAAATTTTCATTGACGTATAATAAGTAAATTATATACGACAGGCACAACAAAAAACGACTCGTATCGAGGAAACGACGACTATGTGTAAAAATAGTAGAAATATTATTCTTTTTCCGATACCGGGAATCGAACCCGAGCCTCCTAGAGCCAGCTATCCTAGTCACTAGACTATATTTATATGTATCATATAACAGTGTATTTATTTGAGCGTTTTTTTCAGACCTGTTCTAGTAAATTGCAATATTTAAAGCAATCTTTCAGGTTCAGTTAAAAAAAGTTGAGGGTATTTCAAAATATTAGGTTCTTCAATGCATTTCGGTTCTTTTTTGAATTGCAATGGAGTTGGTAATAAAAAGCCAATATCATGCGACGATCACCCATCTAAGTACTGACCGTACCCGATGTTCCTTAACCTCGATGATCAGACGAGAACCGATGTATTCAATATGGTATGAGGGTTTGAGAACAAATTCGTAATTTGAAGGTTACTTACAAGATAATCTCGACATTCTTTTGTAAGATTAATGCATAGGCGTTAAGTCTTAACAACCACCTTCAGTAAGTATATAATTTTCGTGAAGGTCACACTCTCTAATGAAGTGTACCCAACACTGGCACAGACTAATGTCGTATTGATTCAATTCTTTTGCAATTATTAATACAAAAATGAACAGTCTCAATAACTCACCCTCAAGTACTCGTATGTCGTCGTAATGATCACATCCTTTAATGCATTGTGCTCAACACTGACGATGTTTTAGCAATTATTAATACAAAGGCGATAGTCCTCAGGCTTTTCACCTTTCAACTATCCTCAATGTATGTTGTCGTGAAGGTCACACCCTCTAAATGAAGTGTACCCATCACTGAAGAATGCATCTTGATTAGCTCCTTTTGCAGTAATTAATACAAAGGCGATAGCCCCTCGAACTACCCTCAATGTATACTGCTGTGAACGTCACACCCTCAAAGAAGTGGACCCAACACTGGAGCATTCAGGATTTTTCTGAATCAATAACAAATCTGTAGATTTCACTATCACATATATGGCACTATATTATATTGTGCGTTTTGGCACTATTATCACTCAATTTTTAAAAAGAGTTAAATAATGTTGTTGAACGGCCGAGCACTAAAACGCGAATGAGGTGACAGGTACTCAGTGTTGCTAGGGTGACAGTCTTGTCTATGTAATGAAAATGATTTTTTTTTCTCCCAACTTTAGTGTTGAATGGCTACCACTTGGCGTCTACTACTTAGTTTACTTGACGTTTATACCTGAAGCACAGAAATGAAGCAAAATTTCTCAAAGTCACAGCAAATTTGAGTTTGCGTATGTGTCTGTGTGAGTGTCAGTGTGTGCGTGAGTGTGTGTGAGTGTGTGTGTGTGTGCGTGTGTGTGTGCGTGTGCGTGTGTGTGTGTGTGTGTGTGTGTGTGTGTGTGTGTGTGTGTGTGTGTTTCAAAAGCAATATTGCTGGTGTTTTATTAAATTATTTCTTTCCAGCTTTTCTTTATTCAATTCACCCATATAATTTGTATACTTATTAACATTATGAGCTTTTCTCTGTTTACCCACTTTAATATTTACGCTTCCGAGAATCATGGTTAACTCGTTGCGATAACTTTAGAAAACGTTATATTATCTACGTAAATAATGTTGCGGACGACCGTTAGGATTCTCGGAAATAAAATTTTTATATTCTAATAGCTTCACTTGAATATTAGTATATTTTTATTTAGCAAGCATTGAAAGTCAAATATTATCCAGTTCCTCTTGTATAAGAAGGAAATATGTCATTCTATTTAACAATTTACTACAATTTTACAAAATATTTACTCTAAATAAATTCATTTCATTTCATTTCATTTCTAAAGTAATATTTATTTAAAAGAGGTATTTGTATCCATCTTTCTACTGCATCGATTTCAAACATATTTATCAATAACTAATATATAAAAGGCTTTGTCCTGAGTGACTGACTGACAAACAAATTACAGCCCAAACGGCTGACTTTAAAGAAGATAAGAATGGATTTTTTTTTAATTCTACCCCTAAAGGTGCTAGATAAAGGGATTTAGGTTTGTATGAAAGTCCTTCATTTTTCAAGTTGGATTCTAAAGAGTGTCCCACGATGTCTCACATACATTCGTAATACCAAAATCATTTGTAATTCGTGCAAATTTCGATTATGTTGTGGTGTTATTCGGGTTCATATGATAATAATCTATTCTCCTGACCATATCTGGTTCCCAAATACTTCTTCAAAACGAAATAATAATCAATTTTGATCAAAATTTTTATAACTTTATAATATAAATCCGAATAACACCACAACATGTCGAAATATGCACGAATTACAAATGATTTGGTATTTTGAATAAATGGAGACATCGTCGGTTAGTGGAGTCTTAAACAATGTATATACTCGTATACTTCCGTTTAAAAATAAGAGAATGGGTGTCCCAGGGATTTTGTGAATATCCCCCTTATATCTCTAAAAAATGGGTCTTGAAACAAGAAAAATCCTGGTCCCGTGTCTTTTTATTTGGACAAACTATAACCCAAACGTCTAAACGTAGAAACATGGAATTTTCGAGGAATATTCTGTAAACTTCCTTAATGTTTACTAAAAAAGGATTTTTTGATATTCTACCAGTAAAGAGGTTAAATGAGGAATTGAGTTTTACATATGCGGAAATCCGTCAATTATTAAGTTATGTTTATTAAAGTCGGTCTGTAAGCTTAAGGTTGTAAAACGGGGGTCCAAAGTTTGTACAGAGAAATACTGCTTCGCGCCGCCAATACTGATTGGAATTGGCTGGGATTTGGAATGGAGATAAATTAATACATTTTTTACCCCGTAAAAATCTATGGTTTCCGTGTAATGTGTAAAAAACAGAAATACACGCGGGTGAAAACTCCTTCACATCGCAACTTCTGAAACGATTTATTTGTTTGAAATGGAGGTCGATTATAAGTTGGATCAACACATAGACTACTTTTATGCCTCAAAAATCAATTGCTTCCGCGGGATATGTAAACACACAAAAAGTCACATACGTCCTTTGAAACCTAAATTTTGAAAAACCCAAATTTATCTATAGATAAAGTTATCGGTAAATTAGGTACTTTAATAAACTTTCTTGAAAGTAGGTATAAAGGTCATTAAAATGAAATTCAGGTTTTTTTCGGGATATCATGTGGAAAATCAAACTTAACGCGGACGTAGCCGCGGGAAAAAGCTATAGTTTAAGGTATATAACGTATTTCATCAAAATTTAAAATTTTAAATTTTTACCTACGACTACAGTTAGTAGCGTTTGTGCCTACTTGAAAAACGATTACATTATATAATACAACGATAATTTAGATATATTCCAGATAGGTATATCCAATTTTCCCAGATAGGTATAAAATTTTCAAGAAATGTTAATTAGGTACCGTGCTTTAAAGGAAGTTTAGTATTAATTAAAGCTAGTTAAAAGTTTGCTTCGTACAACGAGTACACGCTACACAGCCTTCGTGATTGCTTTAAGCATCCATCTACTTCCATCTCTATGGAGCACGCAATCCAGCCACTGTGCGCTAGAGGCGTTGAATCAAATCAAATCAAAATATCTTTATTTCACATAGGCCTAACATACAGGCTCTTGCGAACGTCGGTATGACATTTCTTGCATAATAATGATGATAACTACAAGTCGACTTAAAACTAAGTTTACGAGGGTTCCAAACGCGCCCTGCCGCTGAGAAGAAGCCCACAACAAACTCAGCCGGGTGGTGTGAGAATGCGCTCAGTGACCGAATGCCAAATTACGCCAAATACTACTAAACTGTACTATACTATGTTACTATATATACTGATTACGCCAAATTGGTTTCGAGTCGACACCTCGTCAATCAAATCTGCCTATTCAGGAGAAATTTTATTTTTTGTAAAGTTTTTCAATCCCATCAGCCTTAGCCCCTTCCCTCCCCGCGACGGAATACATAATAAAACCTACTGACACGGCTCGAAAGCGTAAGCCGTTATGACCCTACTTATACGAGGCCAGTGTTGCACAAACGAATCGTCGCGTCGCTAAGACGTATAATGATTTGATAGAGACGGGTAGTTTTCAACGAATTCAATTATAATTTTATTCACATTGACAGTTGAAAATCATAAGTTTCGTTAAATTCAGGCATAGAGGTCCAAGAGGCCGACGCGCCGCCGGCGACTTCGAAAGTGAAACGCGAAAATATACTCTGTCTAAGTTCACACACGCGAGCTGTCGCTGCACAATTTTTAACCGACTTCAAAAAAAGGAGGAGGTTCTCAATTCATCGGAATCTTTTTTTTATCTATGTATGTTCACCGATTACTCGAAGACGCGTGGACCGATTTGAAAAATTATATTTTTGTTTAAAAGGGTTTTGTTTCCAGATGGTCCCATTTTAATCAGGTCAGGATCTGATGATGGGATCCTGCAGAAATCGAGGGAACTCTTCAAATTTTATATGGACACTTGAAACAATTTGGGTATTATTCACGCACACTAGCATCCATGCACCATGCAAATTTCAAATTAACACACTCATAATTACTATTACAAGAAAATGTCGTCGCACTCACGTTGTTGTTGGGTAGTGCTCTATATAGTACAGGCTTTCTGTTATATAACATAGGCTTTATTTTCGATTATTGCCCGTGGTACCCGCGATGGTCCCCTCGGGGTACCACGGGTAATTTTTTTGCCCGTGGTACCCTTGGAGCTTCTAGGGGTACCACGGGTAAAAAAAAATTACCCGTGGTACTTTGCCTCGTGAATTATTTAAGCCCACACGGCATTAAATTATCATCACAACATTTTGTACTGTTTAATAGCTACTTGACACCCACAGCCGAGCCGAGGTCGAGCCAAGAGATCGTCGGTCGTTGAGATGAAGTACTTTCGATAAGACTATTTAGTTTACTGTGTAGGTACTCGATTAACACCCACACGGCAGAACGAAAATTTTCCAGAAGCTATTATCTTTTCTCAAGAACGCAACTTAATAAACAACTTACGTCAAGTGTTTAGGGATACGCATATTTTATGGATGCCCTGAACTACGACGTCTCCCATACATTCGTAATACCAAAATCATTAGTAATTCGTGCAAACTTCGATCATGTTGTGGTGTTATTCGGGTACATATAGTAATAATCTATGCTCTTGGCCACATTTGGTTCGGAAATACTTCTCTAAAACGAAATTTAAAAGAATTTCGACCTGCTTGTTTTTGCGTCAAAAAGGACATGTTTTTCTGCTTATTTGTTTTTTAATATAAACAACCCTATCTCACATTGCATTAGTTCAGGAGCACAGTTTTTACTCTCCAGCTAAAGAAAAACACCAGTTAATAAAGAAAGTTACAAGTTTTCATTCATAATTTTTGGTATTACGGAACTCGACCGCAGTTATAACATTATTATATTTCATTTTAAAGAAGTATTTCCGAACCAAATATGGCCAGGAGCATAGATTATCACTATATGAACCCGAATAACACCACAACATGATCGAAATATGCACAAATTACAAATGATTTGGTATTTCGAATGTATGAAGACATTGTAGTTCACGGGATTCGCACAGATAGTCAATTAGAGGTACCTACGGAATTATCTTTAATTATGTATTTTCGCATAATGTATGTGAATTAATTAAAATTAATAAAAACGACCAAAAAATCACGTTTTTGTATGGGAGACTTACATATTTTATTTTATTTTAATGTAACTATTTATTTTTAAATTTAATTTATAATTAAACTAGCTTTTGCCCGCGGCTTCGCCCGCGTGAATTTCGGGATTTTACAAATCCCGTGGGAGTCCTATGTGTTAACTTAACTTCAGAAACACGATTAGAAAAAAAATTCTCGCCAAAAAAATTGCTCCAAAATCTCCATTTTTCTAATTTCCATCGAAAACTACGATGGACATAATTGTAATTTTTGTATTAATGTATCGGTAAAAAATAATTCCCAAAAACGCTCAGAACGACATTTAAATAACTGGCTTAGTTTTTGAAGTAATTAGGTAAAACAACGTTTTTCTGTTATATTCTTCCGCAACGCTGCATACCTACTAACCTAACCTAACCTAACCCACCAACGTATTCATAAGAGTGAGAAGGACGAAAATAAAATCAACGTATCCGCTTAAGAGTGAAATAATTTCAGAACCTTTACATTATTATTTATAGCATTATTATCCCATATCCCCTTTTTCAACTAAAACACACTTGTTAAATGCGTACAGTGCTATGTTCAGAACCTACATAGTGGCCATTTTCACATTTATATTGATAATAGATTCAGTTTTTGCCCGCGGCCCCGCCCGCGACAAATTCGCTTTTTCATAAATCCTAAGGGAAATGTCATTTTCCCGTTATCGTTCCCTATTCCAACCTTTATACATGCTTCAAGCAAGTTTGCCTGAACAATCTATCTATAGATGTAGCTATAGATTGCTCAAGAAAATTTGGTATTTTGAGTATCCCACGGGAACTATGGATTTTTCCGGGATAAAAAGTAGCCTATGTGTTAATCCGGGTTATAAGCTACCTATGTTCCAAATTTCAGCCAAATCGGTTCAGTAGATGCGACGGGAAAAAGTAACAAGCAAACAAACTCACTTTCCCATTTATAATAGTAAGGATATTCAGTGAACATTGGAAGCGCCTACCATTTACCGTTATCAATATCAAGCAAAAACATCACGTTTGTTGTATTTAATAATTATTTTATTATATTTTTCAGTATTTTGATATCGGCAACAGAACTACATCATCTGTAAAAGTCTGTAGTTATCACGGTTCAAGGGATACAGCTAGGTGACACACGGACGGACGGACGGATAGCGAATTCTTAGTAATAGGGTCCCGTTTTTACCCTTTGTGTACGGAATCCTAAAAAAGGAACAATTTTTCCCTTTTTGCAACATTTTTCATTGAAGCTCATATTCTATTTGGTCACAGCGTGATGTTATACCTATACGAGTATATAGCCTTTTATTTTTATGCCTAATAGTTATTGATTTATTGGGCAAACCGTCGAAAAAGATACCATCCCTCCCTTATCTCCGAAGTTTGTTGATTGAGAAATCTGAAATAATTATGATTGATACGGGTTATTGTTTATTTTACAGTAGAAATAAAACCAACTCTCTATCTATTGTACTTTATTGATACCTAGTACCTAACGATAAACCTCTAAAACAGTTAGGTTTATAATTCATTATCAATTGTATTTACTTATACATTATTATAGTTCAATTTATTCTAAAACCGATTTTTATTTATTTTTATGCCTGATAGTTTTTGATTTATTGGGCAAACTGTCGAAAAAAATACCGTTCCCCCCCTTATCTCCGAAGTTTGCCAATCGAAAAATCTGAAATAATTATGATCAATAGGAGTTAACGTATATTTTACAGGAAAAATAAAATCAACTCTCTAACTTTTATACTTTTTCGATAATAACAATAAACCGCTAAAACAAAGTTAGGTTTGCGGTTCGCTTACAAAAGTACCTATATGTAAATTATACTCGTAAATTCATGAACTAAAGTGATTATTTGAATGTTTTACCTCATTTATAGTAAGGAAGGATTCCGGTGTGCGAGTCCGACTCGCACTTGGCCGGTTTTTTTTATTTCTTTCCACCTAGATATGTTAGTATATTATGATGGTCTTAGATAGGACACGTGCTAACAGAGCGGTATTCCGATATACATATATATCTGATGTAGTATCATAATTCACAGTACCTAGATTGAGTGGTATATCATTTCTTTTCAAAGAAAATAAATCGCTAGTTTTTGTGTGTCAAAGACTACCGACTTATTTTCAGCAATCTATTCATTCAAGGCAAAGCGCGGCCCTAGTTTAGTTTGCGAACAATCATTTCACTGAACACTACTTACCTTCATATAATAAGCAAAAAAATAGTATCGCTGCAAGTAATACACGGTGACTTTTTTATCGTCTTACAAAAGCAATCCAGTGAAAGTACCCAATATACTAAAATCTGTGCCCAAACCCTACTATACCCTGTTAAAAAAACATTTCATAAATTCAATTATTTTTTTTTTATTTGAAAACACCCTTTATCAAACGTAAACAGTAAATAAATATCCCAGCAAAAACATTTTCATGTAAAATGTTGCCAAGACGAGAACATGTGGCTCACACTATCAAAAAGTTATCAGATCTCATGTAGAGCAAGACTTCTAACTCTACACGCCCTAACTCTATAAATCCTAACTTTATAAACTCTACACTTTAGTCAAAATATATTATGTCTTGGCTGTTTCGCTACCGTCACATGGGCGTAAAGTGAAGAATTTATTCACTGTTCAGTACTTTTCTAATAGAGTTTTGCAAGTGGCATAATGGACCATGCAAAATTCAAGAAATTTCACATTAAAATTAAATGGTATCACCATTGTTATGGCAAAAAACTTCCATTTATTAAAAATATCCTCTAAAGCAAAGGAACACACTTTTGCAAAAGTGTGATGAAGTATTTGAAACCAATGCAGTTAGTAAAACCTAAGTGCAGTTTCTGAGGAGACTCAGAAACTGCACTTAGGTTAGATACCTATCTAATAAATAATCGTTACTACAGAAACTAGGTATTGTATATCAGGAAAGTACAAAGTCAGTGAATAATATTTTTACTTTATACCCATGTGACAGTAACGAAACAGCCAAGACATAATATATTTTGACTAAAGTGTAGAGTTTATAATGTTAGGATTTATAGAGTTAGGGCGTGTAGAGTTAGAAGTCTTGCTCTACATGAGATCTGATAACTTTTTGATAGTGTGAGCCACATGTTCTCGTCTTGGCAACATTTTACATGAAAATGTTTTTGCTGGGATTTCACTTCTTTTTGTAAGTTGTTTACGACTATATTTTTTATTTGGTTAATTTCCTTTTCTTTGGTGTATTTCTTGAATATCATTGCAAGGTGGATATTTGTCCGAATCAAGTATCCCCCCCCTCTATCATTTAAATGAGGGAACCCTCTTTGGTTCACCTAGTTTATGTTTTTCCTTATTTGTAGAATATGTATTATATTTCTTGCGCATCAAAGGTGCCTTTTTTATAGCCCACACTACCTATCTTCTCGTTTATCTTTTTTAGTTTGGTCTGGGGTGCTATTGAAGTTCAACTAAGGAAAACTATCACGGTTAAGTAACAAGTTAACGAGTATTGGCCCTAACTTATAAAATATACTTGAAAATTGAAAGAATTTCGTTATAATTCCATGGAAAATATTTATCAAATACAAGATGCATACCTACAGTGTCTATTATTTATACTTTATAATGTATGACTGCGCGTGGCCCTTTTTTAGAGTTCTACTCGTATATTAAAATGTTAAAAATGCAAACTTTATTTTGAGACTTCCTCCGTCCGTCCGTCCGACCATCACAAACAATAGAATATTTCGGCAACTACCTACCTACTTACGCTATCTACATAGAAATAGATGTCGGCGTTAATGGCCCAAGGTCATTGCAAAATCACCCGGAGCAATATTTCAAGAACAAAATTCCCAGCTCTGAACTTGCAAGTCTTTCTATACGGGCATGGGCATTGGGCATAATTAATATCATTTTTGAAAATACCTACTCGCTTGCGCTAAGTCACTGGACGATTTTTTTTAATAATCCACACGTGCGTTTCCACAGGGTCGTCACTAGACGATACTTTTAAGTTTTGTCCGAGTGCAGTCTGCCATTTAAATGAAAGAACTTAGTACCTGCCTACTTGGTTCTTGTAGTTCTACGTAGGTAGGTATGAAACGAAATTTTTGAACGTGATTTTAACCCACTTTTAAGCATCGGATTAAATTAAATGCGTGCGTTTGGGCACTAAGCAGGTATTTGAGCGCTATATAACGCTATTCAAAATCAGATTTGACGCTTGGCACGTTCGACAGCTCACGCTGGGCACTGGGCACTCGGCTCAATGTGGGTTTTTGTCACTGAGCACTGGATCATGGTCACTCGACGTGCAGTGAAACTCTGCTCGTTAAACATGAAATGCTTGGAACTTGGGCTTGAAACGTGTAATATTACTGGGCACGTGGCACTGGGCACTTGGACGCTTGGCCGCTTGGGCACTGGAATCAGTGGAAAAATTAACGTGTTTTCCATATGTTTACTAGCATTACTAGCAGATATCTAACATGAAATTAAGTTTTTATTATACCTATATACTTATGGGAAACCCCATACGAACTTCCAACCCCCTAATTTTATGGATGTGGGGTGATTAACTAAAAATCCTGAAACACGTATTTAATTGTTTATTACAAAGAGTCCCTATATCTATTTTGAGACCTCTAGCATCAATATTTGCGGTAATTTCATACAAACTTCCATCCCCTATTTTAAGGGGTTGGGGGGTTAAATTTCCAACTTTTGGAATTTTTTTGTTGGTTGTGTGCTAATACTAGCTTATATACCAAATTTCAGCTTTCTAGGTCTTCAGGAAGTACCTAGGAATGGGAAACCCCATACGAACTTCCAACCCCCTAATTTTATGGATGTGGGGTGATTAACTAAAAATCCTGAAACACGTATTTAATTGTTTATTACAAAGAGTCCCTATATCAATTTTGAGACCTCTAGCATCAATATTTGCGGTAATTTCATACAAACTTCCATCCCCTATTTTAAGGGGTTGGGGGGTTAAATTTCCAACTTTTGGAATTTTTTTGTTGGTTCTGTGCTAATACTAGCTTATATACCAAATTTCAGCTTTCTAGGTCTTCAGGAAGTACCTAGGAATTTTGATGATCATCAGTGAGTCAGTCAGTCATCAGTCAGTGACGAAATTTGGGTTTTTTAGACGTCAATAAAATCTAAAGTATAAGACCTATAAAATTGAAACTTTATAGGTTTAATAAGTTCACTGGCGACATCATTTTCCGAGAATTTTGATTATCTGAAATAATTCAGGCCTAAGTTATAAGGGTTTAAAAATACGGCGAAACACTTCGAGAAAAGGTAGGTAGTGCCCTCGCGCTTCGCTTGGCTCGTCTTGGCGGGGACACTACCGTGTCCCCAGATGTACGCTAGACGCGCAATAGTTATCGCTGCGAGTAATATATTTTTGTAAAACAAATGGAAATATTAATTTTGTCAATTGTGGGAAGGACAAACTGTCTCACCCTAAAGGGCCTAAACACATATACCGTATTTCGTAACGTCGTAGATAATAATAAATCGGTCAAGTGCGAGTCAGTCGGATACGTGCACGAAGGGTTTGGTTTCATTAGTATCTATAAAAATAGCAAGTAAAAGGTACCTACGTTTGTATTTTTGTTTTATTTTGTAAATAAATATTCATTAAATATTCATTATATTAAATGAATATAATATAATGAATATTTAAGCGTCTACCTATTGCCATTATCAATACCAAGCAAAAACGAGCGTTGCGTAACAATATCAAAGAAAAACAACATGTTACTGGCTTAGTTAGGTAAACCTAACTTCTAAAAAATCTAAGCCAGTTATTAATAAAAAATTCCTAGCGTTTTTCTTTTATTATTTTTATCGACACAATTTAAAAAAAAAAACAATTTTCGAAAAAAATAAAAAATGGAGAGTTTAGAGCAACTTTTGGGAAAACTCTCTACCAAGAACTTTTTTTTTCAATCGTATTTCTTGCATAGATGACATTAAATACTTTCAAGTAATTCTCATTATATAGCTTTTAAGTCACCAAAAACCATTTTAGCCTCTAAACAAATTATCCACTATACACTCAGTTACCTGTTTTATTGAATCTATTTTCGCCAAAGCCGCAGGTAAAATCTCTATGCAGCTAAAAGGGCAGTCTCAAAGGACAAACCAATCAACTGAAATAACTCAACTACGAGTAAGTAAGTAGGTACGTACTAGTATTTTATAAATTAAATCATCGATAGTCGTCAATAAAAGATCTCGATATCGAGAATAAAAAGAGGTTAATGAAAGGCCAAGGGTCTCGAGAGCCACTCGGTTCAGGAGCTCTTGCTAGCTAAGATACTCTGCACCCATCGACTTCATTTGCCTGACAGATTCTTCAGTCGAGTCGAGTGTTTAAAAGTTATGGCCAATTCACATCTTTGAGAAGCCTCGACGCTCCTTGAAGACCTCGGTCGCCCTTTATTATGAAATTTATAAACACAATAATGTGGTGCCTGCCTTTTTAAGGTTCCGTAGTTTCGTATCAAATAAGGAAAAACGGAACTCTTATAGAATCAGTTTGTTATACGTGCGTTCTCTCAATTGATTAAACATTATAAAGAATCATCATTTTAAGTGGTTCCGTACCTAAAGGGTAAAAAAGGAACCCTATTATTGAGACTCCGCTGTCCGTCCGTCCGTCCGTCCGTCTGTCACCGGGCTATATCTCTTGAACCGTGATAACCGTGATAACCGATAACCGTGATAGACTTGAAATTTTCACAGGTGTCTTTTTAATCCCAGCAAAAACATTTTCATGTAAAATGTTGCCAAGACGAGAACATGTGGTTCACACTATCAAAAAGTTATCAGATCTCATGTAGAGCAAGACTTCTACACGCCCTAACTCTATAAATCCTAACTTTATAAACTCTACACTTTAGTCAAAATATATTATGTCTTGGCTGTTTCGGTACCGTCACATGGGCGTAAAGTGAAGAATTTATTCACTGTTCAGTACTTTTCTAATAGAGTTTTGCAAGTGGCATAATGGACCATGCAAAATTCAAGAAATTTCACATTAAAATTAAATGGTATCACCATTGTTATGGGAAAAAACTTCCATTTATTAAAAATATCCTCTAAAGCAAAGGAACACACTTTTGCAAAGTGTGATGAAGTATTTGAAACCAATGCAGTTAGTAAAACCTAAGTGCAGTTTCTGAGGAGACTCAATACCTATCTAATAAATAATCGTTACTACAGAAACTAGGTATTGTATATCAGAAAAGTACAAAGTCAGTAAATAATATTTTTACTTTACACCCATGTGACAGTAACGAAACAGCCAAGACATAATATATTTTGACTAAAGTGTAGAGTTTATAAAGTTAGGATTTATAGAGTTAGGGCGTGTAGAAGTCTTGCTCTACATGAGATCTGATAACTTTTTGATAGTGTGAACCACATGTTCTCGTCTTGGCAACATTTTACATGAAAATGTTTTTGCTGGGATTTCACTTCTTTTTGTAAGTTGTTTACGACTATATTTTTTATTTGGTTAATTTCCTTTTCTTTGGTGTATTTCTTGAATATCAGTGCAAGGTGGATATTTGTCCGAATCAAGTATCCCCCCTCTATCATTTAAATGAGGGAACCCTCCTTGGTTCACCTAGTTTATTTTTTTCCTTATTTGTAGTTTATTACAAAGAGTCCCTATATCAATTTTGAGACCTCTAGCATCAATATTTGCGGTAATTTCATACAAACTTCCATCCCCTATTTTAAGGGGTTGGGGGGTTAAATTTCCAACTTTTGGAATTTTTTTGTTGGTTGTGTGCTAATACTAGCTTATATACCAAATTTCAGCTTTCTAGGTCTTCAGGAAGTACCTAGGAATGGGAAACCCCATACGAACTTCCAACCCCCTAATTTTATGGATGTGGGGTGATTAACTAAAAATCCTGAAACACGTATTTAATTGTTTATAACAAAGAGTCCCTATATCAATTTTGAGACCTCTAGCATCAATATTTGCGGTAATTTCATACAAACTTCCATCCCCTATTTTAAGGGGTTGGGGGGTTAAATTTCCAACTTTTGGAATTTTTTTGTTGGTTCTGTGCTAATACTAGCTTATATACCAAATTTCAGCTTTCTAGGTCTTCAGGAAGTACCTAGGAATTTTGATGATCATCAGTGAGTCAGTCAGTCAGTCAGTCAGTGACGAAATTTGGGTTTTTTAGACGTCAGTAAAATCTAAAGTATAAGACCTATAAAATTGAAACTTTATAGGTTTAATAAGTTCACTGGCGACATCATTTTCCGAGAATTTTGATTATCTGAAATAATTCAGGCCTAAGTTATAAGGGTTTAAAAATACGGCGAAACACTTCGAGAAAAGATAGGTAGTGCCCTCGCGCTTCGCTTGGCTCGTCTTGGCGGGGACACTACCGTGTCCCCAGATTTGTCAAAACTGTAAAATGGCGCTAATGTGAGCGACCGACTGCGGTATGTGCTGTCAGTGGTACAAACTATTAGGTGTTCCGTGGCGGTACCGAAATGTACTACGCGCGACGCCATATTTGAGTTTTTGGCTTCAACATACGTCACATTTTTTCCTTCTTCATTCATTCTCGTCATTGGTTCTCTCTACTACTTTTTGTCATGAATTTCTACACCTATCAAGTTGAAAGAAGACTGACCAAAGATAATAATATTATCAAGTTTTCTCATGATCAAACCAAAATACGTCTCTAGGAAAATAAAATAGTACTTTTTAAGAACTATTGGCACTAAAAATTTGTTTTTCATATCCGGAATTTAATTTTGCATATAAAAGTTTGTCTTTTCAATGCATTTTTCCTGTCATACAGATTTTATGGAGTCATACAGATTTTATTTAATTAAAAATAACATAATGACAGTAGTCTTTAAAAAATAAAGTTTAGATTTGAATCAGCTTGATACGGGATCCCATACATCCTTGGTCATTATCCATAGGTTTTTGCTCTTACTAAGCCCCATTATTGTCATATAGCTAGCTAAATAAGTATGAATAGTTAGTTAATAATTTCAACTAAACAGATTGTGCGTATTACCATCAAATAAACAAACAAGAAAAAGAAGGTAAAAGAACCCTCGGTGCTCTATTTAGACTCGAACTCGGCTGGTTTAAAAGAGGCTTAAGTAAGTGACGTCATTCTTGCATTCCGTTTTAATTGGTTGTGACTCAAAAACTTTGAGTTATTTTTCTGTAGTCTTTTTAAATGAAAAATAATGATAAATTTTTGCACGTTGCACGTGTTTATTGTCTTATATTAAAATTGTTTTATTTTAATACGATGATGCCATTGTTGAGAATTAAATTATTTTATTTGATTGCAGCTTGTTTTTGTTATATGTGGGAAGAGTTACAATTTATAGCAACAGGAGTGTTTAGATAAAAGTGGCATGACCTAGTAGTTGACAAACGGCTAGCTTTTTCAAATCAATAAGTTTAATATATTATGTAAGGTTTCATTGCATTTTTAATTCCATTCGGAAGAACTGTTTAAATCACTGAACTTTGATGTCAGAAAATTATTAAATTAAGGTCATCAATCATGGACCTTTGCTATTACAGTCAGTACCTACTTCTTGAATTATCGGAAAAGGTTTTCAAATTTATTTGAATCATTAAAACAGTATTCAAGTGGGTAAATATTTATACCGACTTTTAAGAAAGTTTGCAGAAGCTAAAATTAATGAATACTTAAACGCTGAATGTAAACACTTGAAATCCCTTGCCTAGACGTGTTCAGTATGCGATAGGCATTATTCGGAAATCATTATTTAATTTTGACTGAGCACAATGCACGTGCGACCATGCTGTTCACAAATTCTCCGAACTAAACTATAAGTTTGGTATGGCACTGACTTCAAAAACTAAGTAAGTATACCCAGATTTATTAGATAAATAATTTTTTTATACGCCTTTTTGATACGACCCGGGACCCAAAGTCTGGCACATACTTTGCTCAAAAAATAAGCATTGCGATTCAGCGAGGCAATGCTGCCAGTCTTTTGGGTACGCTCCCATCAGGTGTCGATGTGGATCCACTATTTTAGTTTATAAATTTTGTATTTAATGTTTAAATTAAGGTGATTAAAATAAAATATTTGTATAAAGAAAAAAAAAAAAAGATTTATTAGAAAATTATTTTGTGCATTTCGGGGAGTTTTTCATTCTATAGAAATCAGTGTCGCCAAGCTCATTATTTTCAGTAAAGATCACTACACAATATTCGTTTTTTAACCGACTTCAAAAAAAGGAGGAGGTTCTCAATTCGTCGGAGTCTTTTTTTTTCAAACTATACAAGTTAGACTTGACTGCGATCTCACCTGATGGTAAGTGATGATGCAGCCGAAGATGTTAACGTACTAACTTGTAAGGGGTAAGTACAGTCACCTCAACGGTTTCTACACAGCATCGCACCGGAACGCTAAATCGCTTGGCGGCACGTCTTTGCTGGTAGGGTGGTAACTAGCCACGGCCGAAGCCTCCCACCAGAGCAGACCTGAGCCAATTTAGAAAATACCACCTTCATTCGAAGCTGGTGAAATTCAGTAATTAAGTGGCTATAACACTTAAATTAAAAAAGAAAAGACTGATAACGTAGCTCACACAGCGCCTAGGTACGTAATAAATTATTATTTTATTGTTGCATTCAGTTTCGTTCCAAGTTACATTCTATGGTCTGTCTTAAATACCAAAACGGGCCTGTTATATTTTAATAACTATAACTAACGAGACAGAATGAGCTTTGGTCTCGTGAAAGGCTTCAGCTGTTAGCTACCACCCTATCAGTAATGATGCACCGCCAAGAGTTTTAGCCTTCTGGCTCGATGCTGTTACTTTACTCAATCGAAATTAGTGATATAACATCTTTAGCTGCATCGTCACTCGATACCATCAGGCGAGGTCCCAGGCACGTACTAATTTGTAGCGCGTACAAAAACAATATTCACCATTAGAATTTTTTTTTATTTAGAAAGCCTAAAATACACTTTATACTCATAATATTGTTAAGTTACCGCTTGAACAGTTTTCTACGCTCGCTCAGTAGGTACATACTATAACAAGCAATTTCGTTTACTCGTTAGAAGTTAATTAGAGTTGAGGCTGAACACAGAAATAGACTACAGGTACTGTTAACAACTTTTGAAAGTTGAAGGGCACGCAATTTAAAATTTAGACAATGCCTCCGTGACTGTGTAAAAGCTTTGTAGACTACAGACTTCGAAGTGCTTCGAAGTTGATCATGCCGCAACGAAGAAAAGATCTCTAGAAATGAGATATACGCGTATAATGAAACTCAGTGAGTAGTTTGTTACAGAGACATTATTATATAGGCCGTCAGATTTGTAAATATTCTTAATTTCTAACTAGATGATCCGGCAAATGTTGTTTTGCCTCATAAATTATTTCTCCCCTATTTATGAAAAATATTTTACGTCCTTTTTTCGGAGCTGTCTTATTTTTTTCTGGTAGCGTGTAATTTTAAATCTTCTAAAGTATTCATTTCAATAAAATAAGGGAAAGGAAAATTTTGATCAAAATTGATAAGGATTAATACTTTATTAGGAGAAAATTGCCTTGCAAATAAAGTATTTTTTTTAATTACTCATTGAAAAATAATCGGCCAAGTGCCAGTCGGAGTCGTGCTCAGAGGATTCCTTACAATTATCTATAAAAACGGCAAAAAATAACGTTTGTTGTATGAGAGCTCCCTTAAATATTTATTTTACATTGTTTTTTTTTTGTATTTGGAGCGGCAACAGAAATACATCATCAGCTGAGAAAACTTATAACTCATCATAAATTCAAAATAGATCAACGAGCCTTGAAACAATAACAGTAATAATTTTAAAAATACTTAATTGAGTTATGAGTGGTCCTATATTATATTTAATCACCATAGAATGTTGAGAATGATCTAATTAGATAGAATTCTAACAAATACCTAAATACACTTTAATTAACAAAAATGCTGGCTTTTTGACCGGAGTTCTCTAATGTACCTACCGACGCAGCTTTGATATACCTACCTAACATGGCAAGGCACAGCTTTGGCAAGTCTAAAATGCTTAGATAACAAAATATGAATGCTACCGACAAAAACAAAATATGTATATACCGTATATAGTAATTTAAAAACACCACACTACACTCTATAGCTTTTGCACAGGAATGTTTTCATGAGATGTTGACTTTAAAATGCATTACTCTCCTTAAAAATATATTCAATTTCTTTCTATGTCATATTAATTTATTTTAAACATATTACTAGCTGACGATAAACGTTGTTTTGCCATTAGAGATATAAAAGATAGCTTACAACCTCCTCTCAGACCCACCGAAAAGAAAATTTCCATACACAGAAAAATACATAACAATCGATCGAACCGTTTCTGAGGAATTTGGTCACAAATATTGTCACTAGAATTTTAAAAATATTAGGGAATAATTGCTGCGAGAGACAGTTATCAAGAATCAGAGTTCAACTATTCCACTACTATTCCAAGTTTGTTTGTAAATGTTACTGATACTTAATTTGAAACTGACACGACGCTTGATCACCGTATCAATCATGTCAATTCCATTTAACGAGAATTGATTACTAAGTTGGTTATTTATGTTATGAACTATACAACTGCTTTTGATGGTATAAAATAGAAATAACTTCATATTTTAAAATTTTTAACCGTTGACTAACTGGTACTTTTGCAGCCGACTCCCGATAAAGAACTACTTACTAAACTAAAACATAGTTACTTTATCACATTATAGCGATAACTACTTAGGTTTGTAACCGCAGGGCTTCTTAATAAAATATTAAATTAGAAGGTTGTCAAAATAATGCTGAAATTTCCAATTATGTTTGTGAGTAACGAACATATTTTAATAAAATATATAAAAAATAACAAATATGGCGGCTAGGGTAAATCATAGCTTTCATACCAAAGCTTTCCTAGAACTTCACGAATCACCCACCTTAGAAGTAATTCTTAATAAAGTAAAGATAATGTGTTATGTAATTTTCTACTCACACATTATTGAATGGGTGAGTAGAAAATTAAAGTAAATTAAAATAAAAGTAAAGTAACAAATAATTAAAAAAAGTAGGCATTTACTACTATCCAGATTTCAGTCTGCCTTGAACATGTAATAAAACTGTTAGAAAAGATTTTTGGATGCCCCAAAAGGCCTCCACGTTTGAGATTAACCCTACGGAAAATATGGATTATGGACAAAATATATTGTTTGTCTTAACACTAAATCCTAAATGGTGCCCCAAGATTGCTGGTAACTTATATTTTGTAAACAGTATAGTGATCTCGATAGCTTCAACCTAACATGTCGATAAAATACACGATAAATTCCGAAATTATTCAGTCAAAATGTGTTATTAATTTTATCAATTAACTTCATTATCAAAGCGATCTGCCCGGCTTAAATTGCGGCACTTGTAAAACGTCAATATGATATTTGTCGCATCCGTATGGTGATAACTACAAGTCGACTTAAAGCACTGAGAAGAAGCCCACAACAAACTCAGCAGGTTTTTATTTTCTGCTATCACCACTTCAAAAAGCTGTTCCATAAACCGATAACTTGCGCAATTGAAAATCTGTTTTTATGAAGGAAAAGAATTCATAATAAAAATTATCTTTCGAAGATGGAGTTTCACAGCGGTGGTTAATCTCCACGCCACGGAAATAGATTAGGGTTAGGACTGACTACTTAGCGTACTCTCGAAAGCGCGGAGTTGAAACATAGACTTTCAAGAGGCTGTCCTCAACTTCAAAAGGGCGGCAGAAAATACTCTGTCTAAGTTGACAAACCCAAGCCGTCGCTGAACAATTTTTCACGCACACTAGCATCTGCACGCACCAAACTTCAAACTGACACACTTATACTACAAAAGTTGCCGCACTTGTTATGTAGGGCTCTATCTAGTCAGAGCGCGAGTGACGGGTGACGACCTATTATAAATCTAAAGGGTTGAAACTTAAAATGCAAGCTCTGGGCTGCCAAGAATTCTACCCTTTGCAGATAATTATTACTGTAAGCCCAACCCGGAGATTGAAATCCGGACCTCTATAGCTGCAGTTGAGTCTGTAGTTTCGACTTGACCAACGAGGCATTTAACCCATGACTAGTCGCTCATTGGTCCACATTCGACTATGATTCCTTAAGTCCATCTTTATACACTCCATCATTAACTAAGCCAAATCTCATTCTCATATTATTTCTTGCTAAAACCAATTACAAACGTCGCACCCGACAATAAAACTTTTAATTGTATATTGAGTTCGAGTTGGGCGAAAATATCTATTTTGAAATTCATTATCTTGAAAGGTTGTCAAAAGTCCTTAAAGTTAGTTGAAAATTGTCCTTGAACTGACTTCAAAAATTGACGAGAAAGTGCGTTTTTCGTAACTTGTTTATCCCTAGGAGTAAGCAGGCTTGCACTTGATGACCACCTTGTCTGAAGAAAACAATGACGAGGTCGCTAGATTAAGCGCGGCGCTCGGATGGCATAATATCGTTCCAAATTAGATCACTCCGTATAAGCATTCAGCAACCTAATTGGTCACGATTTAAGATAATAACTTATACAAATATTATTTTTGTCCTTCTCACTGTTACTAAACAGTCATTACGATTACTAAAATACCAAGCCAATTATCAAAAAAATATTTCTGAGTGTTTTTGGAAATTATTACAGGAATTAAAAATAAATGGTGTTTCGAGCAACTTTTAGGAAAGAAGTCTTTATAACGAGAACTGTTTCCAGTCGTGTTTCTGTCTCGTTAAAATATATGACGCTTAATTAATTAAGTTTGAGTTGTGAAATTTATAATTTTTAACCTGCAGATCACTAAAAATATAGCTGATTTTGGTTTATTACCAATCTCGAGAGAACTATGGATTATTCCAGGGTAAAAAGTAGCCTATGCCCACCGACTTATATTGTACCTACGGTAGGTACAATATGAGTCGGTGCCTATGCCCTATTTGACATTACAACAAACGGTTTAAAACAAACGTGATTTTTTTTGCTTGTTTTTGTGCGCTATTAATATCGGAAATATGACGTAGAGTAGACGCTTCAAATATTCACAAAATAATATATATTCACTTTAAAATAAAATAGTTCATTTAAGGGCCGATTTTATATTCCTTATATAGTTTACCCGACGATTGAAAAATCGGCTCTAAAATAAAACAAATAATTTGGTAGACAGATGTGTTTCCTTTACTTTAATACTACACATTTTAAATTAGTCTTGATTTTTTAATATAAAAAAATATTACTCAAGGTTTTCAAATACTAGTTCTATTTTTAAGTGGTCCATTAATATTTTTTATCTACGCTCATTGCTTAAAGTTCGAATTATGAAATCAAAATGTGTCACATACTGACCTACGTTATTCACAGACTTCTATAATTATTAAAAAGTTATTCATTATAACATCACTGTACTATGGAAATATCTCTAGATAATTGAATAATTTCCATTACGATACTCGGCTCTGGGTTCCTGTATTTTTATGTGTCGTCATCACAGACCAGGGAATAACTTCTTTTCTCTGTGGTCGTCATAGCCAAAAGAGAGAATCCTAAATTTTGTTTTTTATATATGGAGTCCACAGACAACATTTAGTTGGTAGTCATGGGATGCGCCATGATCGACCATAGACAACAATTGTTTCACGGAAACAATAATTTTTCCCTGCCTTATATGACTGATTACAAAGTGTGTTCATACAGAATATTGAAAAGAATTATCTATAATTTTTGATTATTTAATTATCCACTAAAATATACTTTATCTGACTTGTATAAATATTTTTCTACTCTTTTTTGTTTCATGACTTTTTTAACAGACTATACGCAGTTTACAACAGAATTTTGGCGCCATACCTAACTTTTAACATTTCAATGTGTTATTTTTGTTACTTAGTCAAAACTTTGCGCGGAAAAATGTCTAGCAGTGAAACCTACTAAAGAAAATTTAACTCCACCTGACATTTTAGTAATTACAACAAAAATGACCCACAATCTTTTACCAACAAAGTGAAGGATTTACGACAAACGTTAGCAAGATTTTATGGCTTGGATTTATGATAATTTGAGCGTAGATAAAGTAGTGTATGAAACTCTACATAATTAGGTATTAAAACACTCGTGTGATACTATTAAAAAACTCGCCTGCGGCTCGTTTTTTAAACTCACACTCATGTTTTAATACCCCCTATTATGCATCCGTTTCATAAACTACTATTTTACCAATGACTTTCGTAAAGTAACACCGGCTTCGATGCAATATACAGCAAGTTATGTACAATATTATAATGCACTGCATTTTAAGTGAAACGATTTGTTTTAAGGACTCTTATAAAGATGGTTGTCACAGTTTTCCCCTGACGTTGATACTCGACTATGCCCGTGGTATAAAACCATTGTTTTACCATTGTTCGTCGTGTGGCATTGTATCTCCTGAGTGGTCTGAATTTTATATAAGATCTTTTTTATTCTGAAATCCTCTGAAAGGAGAATGGCGAAAATTGGCCCACCTGTAATAAAAATAACCCAGAGACCGTTCAGATTCTGGAATGATTTATTTTGGATTGCTATTTTTCATAGATTTTTTTTTGTATAAATACTATATTTTTAGAAGTAGGGAATCAAAAATAAAATACAATTAAAAACCGGTCGAATGGCAATATTTTTTTTAATATGGCACTAAAAAGTCAACCTATCACCGACACACTATTAGACGCGGGTCTTTCAGAATGAAAATGGTTTTTTTCTGACTTTTTCAGATGATCTGCAGTAAAATTATTCACTTGGAAACAATGAAATATACATATCTAAACCTAAACAAACCTAAATACATATCTAAACCTAACCTCACTTTTAACATTAATGTGAATATCTTCTTTCTCCCTACTTTAATTGATTGACTTTGTATGACAGTTTTGTAAGTCAGGTTGAGTACTACAAGTATCAGAAGTTTCATAAATGAACGTGGACTGGAGTGGATTTTAGTCTGGGCCAGGAAATGTATGGGAGTTCGCCGGTCTCCTTTCCACTTATAGCAAAGTTGTGAAGCTGCGGGGCAGTAGTGTAGTTCCAAAGGATAAACACCATGGATGTATGAAATCCCGTACCAACCTGATACAAACTTTATTTTCATAGACTACGGGCTCCACATTAACTACTACAAATTAGAATTATTATTATTTTATTAGTTAACATCGGGATCCTAAAGATATAGTCAAATAAACAAGCTGCACTCCTCAATAAAATCTGTACGATAGGAAAATAATTTATGTGCAATTAAAGAAAACTTTGTGCATGCAAAAGTATATTCCGGATATTAAAAACAAATTCCTTGTGCCAACGGTTCCTGAAGCTCACTACTTTATTTTCCTAGTAAAAGAAAAGACACAAGTACCCCGATACACTTAATCCTGGAAACAATAATTTTGTTTATAATTAAAAGCTCTTTCCACTGCGCATTATTTATTAAAATAAATTTCTAAGAAGAACTCAACGAGATTACGTTCTTCTTAGAAAACAGATTATAGTTGACGTTTACAAAGGAGATTTATCATACGCATGTGTACAATGTATAGCCTGTAGACATAATAAAACAGTAAGTTATAAATACACATCAGCAAGAGAATGTAATAACTTTAAAAGGTTCCAATAAAGGTTATTTTTAGAGAGAGTTATATTTTATGTAATTTTGCTTTGAAAATGGAAAAAGAATTCTTGTGACTGGATCAATTTTCGTAAAACTTGCACTTTTCGCTAAACTGTTAAAGAGCCAATAAAAAAAAAAACACACTAAGGAAAATGCACTTGTGCAACATTATCGTAGTTCATACCTATTTGTTTCGGATCCTCAATAGAGTATAACGAGTATTTTGTGAATCTTAAAAAAAGTACTTACTACTTTTTTGAAATCGGTTAAAATTATTATTTGTTCTTTACATTTTTGGCCTTTTATCAAAGAGAGAGAGAGAGAGGGTGTTTCCCAACATAGGTGTGTGTAGCCATGGATGTATAGCGTATTTCATCATTGGCTACGTCGCTTTTTTGTGTCAAATGACACCAAAAGAAATCGCTTGGTTTTCAAACAATTTCCTAGAAATAAATACAAATTTCCCTATAAAAATACATACAAAGGGTCAAAAAAGTTTTTCCTCACCTTTCAAGGTTTTACCAGCTAAAGCCGGTTGTAAGGTCGATTTCTAACACTTTCCGCGGGATCCCTCGATTGTCTTACAAGTTATACCTATTTATTTTTCTCGTATAGCGGTTATGAGTCTCGATTTAACCAGGAAATAATTTAAAATCTTCATAACTGTGGGATGCCCTGTGTATTATAAAGATATAAATGAAAGTTTTATAAAGGTACATTGGAGTACAACGCATGCTGCCATTTCTTAAGTACGTACCTACTCGCAAATAATGAAAACTGCATTTACTAATGATATAGTTTTAATACCTAATCGTCTTAGGTATACAAAAGATTCCATAAGATTCAAAAATCGTGATACTTCACTTAATGAGAAAGAAGATTTTAATTTAATTACTTTTCAGTAGGTATAAGGTAAAAGTTTGCGTAACAAAAATTCACTTTATTTAACACTTTACCGAGGATTGACTTGGGAAAAACAGCGTTGTTTTTCATTGTTATCAGGAAAAAACGAGTAGTTATACTAAATTGTTTTCATAAAGTTTCAAACGGCGAAAGGGAAATTCCGACGGATGACAATTATTCTAACCGGCTGTTTCTAGAATGAATGACATTTCTCGGAACGTTTAATGAAATGCATTGCCGGTATGTTGAGGAACCTTTAGAGGCTTGAATGAATTTACTCATTGTAACCTAACGACACAGCATTTGGATGGGCCATCAAAAGATTGTATTGTGCCTACTGCGGTAACAGGATATAACGTATTAAATGTTTATATTAATAATATCAGTTTTAAGGCGCTGTGATCAGTCAAATATGGCAAATTGCGTTCGTATAACATCGTTTTATGTAAAATCTTTAGGTATCTGTCACTGTTAAAAATATGTGGATGTAGATCAATCCACGAAGACTGTCAAAATCTGTCAAATAGCTTATGTTTCATTATATTCGTAAGAAGTTTGGCAGAGTGGGACGCGTCATCGTGGATTGAATCTATACAATCGGAAGTATTTCTGACATGGTGGCAGATGCCGAAACACGAACTCACAAACTTCACTCTGCGGAAAAAAATGCCAAAGTTCCCTATGCAAATACATAAACCTGCATTTTTCTCAAAAATGGTTACATGAATTTTCATGTAATTTAATTTGATTGTGTGTTTTATTGTGACAGAGATAATGGCCGTTTTAGATTATTTTTATTACGTTTGCATTTTCTTTACTTTCTCCTTTTCTTGTTTCCCCAAACAAAGACTTGGGTGAGACTTCCTTGTCTCTTGTTTTAAAATAGACAGTGACTGCGAATCCACTTCTCACCCCGCCTTAAAACAAAGCTTATATTAATCGCGACGTCTGTAATATGACATGAGCTTTAAACATTAACGGCCGCAATAGGTCTAAATGTAGCTAAATTCCATTCATTTGACATTTTATTTTATTTTGCATGGAAAGTGACATTAGGTACGTTTTTACCCCGGAATAATCAATGGTTCCCATTGCATTTGTGAAAAATCTGAATATACGCAGGCAGAGCCTCACGCAACAGCTAGCTAGTGTTTGCTAAAATCAAAGACACCGTTGTTCTATTCAGCCGTTGGTAAGGAATTTTATATGTATACTAGCAGCCCGCCCCGGCCTCGCACGGGTATTAAACAAACATTTCAAGAGTTATAATTTTTTACACACACATTTCTCCCATACACACGTACTTTTTTGAAAATGTTCAGTGCAGATAGTGTAGCTTCGCATCAGTGAAAAAATTTTTTCAAATCAGTCAAATGGTTTCGGAGCTTATTCAATGCAAACAAACAAAAAATTTGCCTGCAGCTCCCCTGAGTGAATTTCGGGTTTCCACAAATCCTGGGGGAGTCGTGGTTTTCCTGTTCCCATTTGCGCCCTCTTTCCCAAACTTAATAGCCGCTTTACAGGAAATTTGCTACAGCAATGTACTTATAGCCGTAGCTATACTTACACTCTTAAAGCATTTCTTTTTGAAACGCCGCGGGATCAGTGGATTTTTTTAGGTTAAAATTTATAAATGAATAAATATTCAGAAAATGACACACATTGTAATCTCGCCCCTAAGTTATATTGGTACTGCTTTGACACATTGGCTTCGATTCATATCATGAAGATAAAATCAAAGCCGGGAGCAGCCGCTAAAACTGTTGAATCCGGTAAGCATATAATATGCCTCTCTATTAGTTACATTTTTCCCCGTTTGCTGTGGAGCCCTTGTGGCCATGGAGTCATAGTGATAAAAATTCTTTCGAGAGATTTCCCCGCGGTTAACAACTGGTGACAAAAGGGCTGGCTCATTTTTTGCACAACGTATCAGCCTAGCTGTTCAAATGCAGCCAGTATTCTTATCACTATTCCACGCGGGCTTGTATAGTAATTAGAATAAGCTAGTGATAAGTTTTTGTAACATATCAATTAAAAAAACTGATACTGACATAATATTTAATACCTGGTTGTGGGGTATCGAAACCACGACCTCTGACGGCAGGACCACTACCACTGATGCGTATTTCGGTCGCTAACAGAACCCTATAATGCAACACTATAATGCTAACAGTTCTCAGACAATTCGGTTCAGTATATTGTTGCGTAATAGAGTACCGAACATCCAAGTATAACCTTGCACATTTAAAGTATTAATAGAACAGAAGATGTTCAGTCAAAATATTGTATAAAATAATAGGAAACGGTGGTCTTCCGATTTTATCGAAACACCGGGTTTTTTCGCCCGCTTCAACACAGTGCCTCCCCAATACAGCTCGGGCAGGAGCTTTGAATCGTTAATTGGGAGTAACCACCTGAAAATCTGATTTCCTTCTAGCCCTTATTTCCAAACTGAATGTACGCTGCCGTGTTTTGTAACAATAGACGACTAAAACATCGCAGTGAGATATTTTATTGACTTACAGGTTAAAAACTATAATTTGGGCCTTCAACATACGAGTACTTTCGTCTAGGGATAGAAATACGATTGCAAAAAATGTTCTCAATAGAAAGTTTACTTAAAATATGTCCCTATTTTTGAATTATTTATTTTATTATCGAAAACCGTAGTGAATTTTTGAGTAGTTCTTTTCTCGTGTGTCGTTAATAATAACTACCAATGCGCTGAGAACCAGTACCTAATTAATAAAAAAATTTAGTGTTTAGTAATTAGAAAAAAAAACCGTGCTCAAAATGCATATTATCTATAACACACATATTGTAGCTTGACCTACTCGTCAAAGTGAATAGAGCAACTACTCAGGTCAATATAAGAGTCAATTTGCGACTCTTCATATAAAACCACACAAATAATCGAAATATGGTATTCACACTTTTTTTTTCATCTGATGATAAAAATTAAACTCGCACTTGACCGATTATTATGTAATTGATGTAAGCGACCGACAGCGGTATGTGCTGTCAGCGGTACCGAGATGTACGACGCGCGACGCCATATTTGAGAAATTTTTGGCTTCAACAAACGTCACATCTTTCCCGTCCTCTTAGCGTAGCGTATTTCGTCGTTGGTGGCAGCCCTGTTTTAATAGCCCGCAGGGACGTACCTACAACTTACTGTACAGGTGGAGTTAGTTTAGGGATGTCGTGTAGGCATTTGGCACCGATAGGCTGGGCATTGTTCCTCTCAGCCCGAGAACCGAGTCTCCGCGCAGGCGTTGTATCGTATCAATTCGGATGAGGTCGCCCGTTTCCGGACACTTTCTATGTCAGATATCGTGCTGGCCGTTTGTAGGTCTATCTTTGCGCCAGTAGGCACGGACAAGTAATGAATAAAGGAGATATTTCCTCAATGTACGAGCCCTGAGCTAGGTCTATGTACTTGGGTATAGCCTAGGTCAACTATTTGGTCATGTATGCAAGTAAATAAATAAATAAATAAAATAAATAAATAAATAAGGGATCGGTCATATACAGCATATTTTACCTATATCAATTTTCTTTAAAATTGGCTTTTTTTGGTTGTACAAAACAAGTATTTCTGCTTACACATAATAGCAATTACTAATACGTAATAAAGAATCATAATGGCGATAACATATCTTTCGTTGCGAATTGACATTTGACTTTGGCAGCAATGTCATCTGTTGACAGTTTGAAAACTGATGCATGATGGGATCAGCCTCAGCCCACATTAACGTGTTCATCCATCAATACCTCTTTTGCTGGCCGTTGCAGTTATGTACTATACTTCTGCTGTCAAGCAGCGGCTGCTACATTTTATAGCAGAAAATCCATGACCAAGCCACGCCAAACAAATAGTTGTCAAATTGATAAAATATTAAATACCCATATATTAGGTATTGTTTTGTAACTAATGATCAAAATCATGATTGTTTGAAACCTTCAACACCTATTATATATGCCATAAGTACATAAACACACCCTTGTGCCGTTCAATAGACCATTATATTCCCTTGAATAGAATATGTAACTAGGTACATTACTGTTTTAAGTGAGTGGGGCCCACCTTTGTGGGATAAGATGAGATAATTATTTTATAATTTTTCCTATATGTTAATGACTGTGTAACCCAGGGAAGCACATTGGGTATTTATGTAATGTTGATTGAAGATAAGTAAATTAATAATGTCGCATAAAAAGATGACTAGACCACTAGACTAGTTTTGCGGTTAAAATTTATGCATCTCAAATAAAAAATAAAGAATGATTCATCACAGCCAATTATTAAGGCCTATGTGAAAAATAAAGATTATCATTTTCATTTTAAATACGAAAGAAATAGATAAAACTTGTTTACTTTTAATCCTTGACTCGGAGACTCACGCTGTGCGGTCGATTCTCAATATTTTTTTATATATTATTAGGTATATTAGGGATTTAAAGCGGCAGCGGCCCACCGGTGACCGGAGTTAGTAAATGAATGTGAAAAGTTAATTAGTAAAATAAAAGAACAAAACTATCGCCGAGTTAGGTCACCAATAATAGAAAGCAATTTTAAAACTTTAAGCTTGACAAATCTGTTTACTGGTTAATTCCCGGCTGAGTTTCTCGTTTTCACAATGCACACTGCATACGTAAGTAAAAATAGTGCATCGTTGGGAGTTTTCTATCACGAGGCGCGGTAGTTATATAAATGTTTTTGTTGATATACAGGTTATATAAAAATACAAAATCTAAAAATCTTTTGAGAATATCTAATATTCACGTTTTTGAAACAGATGCGTAATGGGGGTGTTCTAAAATTTAACACGAGTGTTTTAATTTCTAATTATGTAGAGTTTCATACACTACTTTATCTACGCTCATATTGTAATAAATCCAATCCATAAAATCAAAAACCATCGTGGGTTCGATTCTCACTACTGGTAAATGTTTGTGTGATTTTAAATGTTTTCCAGAATCCGGTTTTTTGTAGGTATATATTATATTTCTGTCAGTATGTAGGAATATATTATATTTATGTAAATAGAATATTATGTTTAACACTTGCGATTGCAATGTGTATAATATATATTGTACTAATATACTCGCATTTATTTAAATTTCTTTTATATTCGCTTTAAACGGAAAACTTTACTTTTAGTAAACTGTAGCACATATACATATATCGTACTTCGTTCGTAAGTGATCGAGCAATCGTTGCGGGAAAACTAAGCCTTATTATAATCGCACGGAACTTTAGATTTGATTGAATTTTATTTCTGACATTAGCAATTGGAGCTGCTACTTATTATCTTGTCCCTCAACCTGATATATCACATAAAAAATATATTTTAGATAAATTTAAACTACCTAGTAACTAGGAAATGTCTCTAATCGGCTATACAGTGTCTCTTTAAACTCACGATGTTTGCATACATATACGTATACGTATAATACGTATAATAAAACAAAGCTGTATCTTGAGCACCTTAATATAATTGGCAATTGAAAATTCCAGCAAATTATACATAAGAACAATATATTAAAATAGCATATAGTTTTTAAGCTACTAAGTCCTTAGCGCGAGAGCTCGGCTCGCTTTATTCATTCCACCTTGAAACACTTTTGTGCCACAATACGTAGTTATATAGTTCATAGTATGTTGATACATATATATTGTGTGTTATAGCACATCATACTCGTACGTCACGGCAAATACTAGATCGGGCAGAAGCGGTGGATCAGTCTAGTGAGCAGTTGGCGAGTAGCAGACTGCGTCGCGCCCTCATGTATCCGCAACGTGGAAAACCCCTAGACGAGTTTGGACTCTTTGCGCAAGCGTGAACTGCCTATCCCGAGCACCCACGTGAAGTTGAAGCGTAAACCTATGCATCTCCAAACTTCGTGAGAGCAATTTATAAAGATTTTTGTGACTAAAACATTTTACCCCGGCATTCAACTAGCGATATTGTATCTAAAGTATGAATATCAGCATAAATACGCTCTAAATTATATTAGTAGCAAACAGTCGCTGTCCGCGGGGCAGTAAAATGGGTAAACAGGAAGGGTCTGTTGTCCAACAGACTGGCCGCAAAGTGCGATAGAGATCACAACAGGCGGGTTGTTTCCCCTTTATATCGGTGGATAGTGACTGTTTAATAGTAGTATTGGTAGTATAACAATTAGCAATATGTAGTTACTCGTATCGATACCTAGGTATATCAGGAATGTGGTAGAAATCTCTATAAACAAAAATAAAAGTAATGAATCATGCAAACAGTCATGCTCGTATTCACCAACCATTTAAGAAACGCCTAAGCCGATATGTGACAGTTTTCACTTACAACAACTGTTACCTGAGGACTTAGGTGTCTCTTAAAATGATGGTGAAAACGAGCATTACTCACTCATAATTAAAAAAAATTAAAGATATCTTTGCTGGTTTTTGTTTTTTGTTATCACCATTTCAGTATAGATTTTAATGACGAGTAAGCTAGTATAATTACAGCAGTTCATTATCACTCCCATGCTTTCAAAGTAGGTTTCACACCTACTTTGAATAATTTATTGTGGGATAAGTAAAATTATCCTATCTACCATTAGGATCTAAAAATCTGAAAGCTTGCACAGTATTTCTCTTTATCATGTAGATAAGAGGAACATAAAGATTTCTCAAAATTTCCAATTGATTACCCTAGCGACACGAATAGTGTCCCATGAAAATCAAATTATACCTATACAGCAGTATATTTGAATACTAAAATGGCTACCCTTTAAAAACAAGCGGTAGTTTTGTCAAAAGATCGCATTGTTTGCATGGCCGAAATAATTTGGCTTGGCGAAATCATTTTTAGAGCTGTAGGAATTCAGATTAAAAAACATTCTCACAGGAAACAATCGCATACGCAATATATTTGTAAAAGAACCGCATATTATACAATATGCTAAAAATAGACCTTACAAAGTACTCTCAATATTCTCAATTTATATCGACAAAATGCTTTGTTTCCAGAGCCGTAGGTTATTAGTTCGCAAACATATTGTATAATGTACACCTACGATTGAATGTACAATACAACGTATAAGCTTGTGATGGGTGTTAATATTAAACCACAGATTTTATATTAAACTAATCCGTCCCTCCTCCCAGAAATTTCAGGTCAGGTGATATTGTACTTAGTTATTATTTTATCATAACGTAATTATTTTCAGACTAGGCGTATAACATACAATTTTGAAATTAGTTAGATAATTTCGTAATGGTAAAACTTAATAATATATAAAATAAATAAATTACACTCCAAACAACAAAAAAATACTTTTTCAGAGAAATCTTTTTCCGCGCCTCTGTCAGCGTAAAATTTAATTTTTAGGGTTCAGTACTCAAAGGATTAAAGCGTGAACCTTTTACTAAGACTTCGCCATCAATCTGTATGTCACCAGGCTGTATCTCTTGAATCGTGATAGTTAGTTACTTCAAATTTTCACAGAATGATATGATGTATTTCAATTGTTATTGCGACACCAGAAATACATCTCAAGGTAATTGCGTCTTACACTTCTTTTGAATTTGATAAAAAATATTACTTTATTATAAACTAGGATAAAAATAATAACGTGCAGTGAAAGAAATATTAAAATCCAACGAAGATTTACAAAGTTACAGGCGTTTAAACTTTGGAGTGGGGGGATCTTCTATCCCTTTCTCGCAAAACGAAAATTTGTATGAAGCCGCACGAAGCTACTATGGCATTGGTAAGGTGTGACGTCACAATTTCATGTTGCTATCTCTGTCTAATCACAAATCTTTAAATGCTTATAACTTTTTTGTTATTTGATCGATTTAATTAGTTCTTTCAGTGCACGTCATTATTTTAATTCTACTTTATAATAAAGTAATAAAAAAATTGGAGTCAAATACCCTATTGTATTGTGCATGCCCGACTCGCACTTGGCCAATTATATTCACGAATACTGTGAGCATTGTCGCTTTTATAAGGGCGTGATTATTTTATTCTCAATTTCGTATTCATCTGTTGATGATATTATATTACGTAAAACGCAAAATGCCGCTTAGCTTAGTACTCGTACTTCTCAATAATATTAATTAATGATTGACGTATATTGTGGAGAGATCAAACGTTAATTGATATTATATAAACGCTGCTGTTTTGAAAATCAATTAATGTGTACAAAATATTGTAGGAGCTCCTATTGCCCTGGCTTTAGCTTTGTCCGATTACAATTAAGATGGTTCAAGGCTACTAGCTGGTAATTATAAGGATCGTCTAGCTGTAAGCTTTCATATAAAAAGCGATAACGTTTTTCTACCTCCTAAACGTAGTACGATTTTCATATTTTTTTAGAGATGTTTATTTTTTATAAACACAATCGAGTCAAACACAAATGATATGAAAGCAAGCGGAAATGTGAACTAATCCGCCAATTTGAAAATACGGAATTAGTTTTATTCTTTCAGACTTTCACAATTTATTTCAACAAAGTAATTTCTACAGCGGTGTGCTAAATTCACCCTTTTTCGACTCAGCTTTGTGAAAGAGTTATTTGTAAAAGTCGTCCGTAAACGTGAGGTTTTCATATCAGAAGATTATGTGACATGAAGCTGGTTTGCGACTAAAGGTTAGCTACTTTTATGAATTAAATTTGCAGTGGATTTTAAATAAGCATGCCCTCTTGCGAATTGCTACACTGATAGTTTTGAAGTGAGTGGAAGGTTGGTAGTGAAAGTTTGAAGGAGTGATCTCAGTGGCTCAGATCTCTATCTCTCGGAAGGTCGGGGTTAGTATACCTCTGTCTTTCGGAGCCATGTGACTTTGTGATAACTTAATTAATTCAACACTTTGCCATATTTTTTAACATAACAGTTCATTTTTGTATGAAATTGTGCTCTGTATTTAGTGAAATATTAAATTGGTCAAGTGCCAGTCGGGCTCGTGCACTGAGGGTTCTGTACGATCAAGATCAATTCAAACCATAAGCTCTTGCCCACCAAATTCAAAAACGAGAAAAAAATCACGTTTGTTGTATTGCATGGGAGCCCCCCCAATTGCAATTATCAAGCAAAAACGAGCAAAAAAATAACGTTTGTTGTATGCGAGCCCCCATAAACATGTTTTTTTTTTACTATTAATTTTTAAGACTTTATTCTGTTTTTTAATATTTGTTGTTATAGCGGTAACAGAAATACATCATCTGTGAAAATTTCAACTCTCTATCTATCACAGTTTAAAACATACAAGCTGATAACATACGGACAGACGGACGGACTTTGGGTACGGATTACGGAACCCTACAAAGGGGTTGATGATGAAATTATTAGGTACTATAACGTATAAACTCCCGAGCTAGTACGCCACCCTGATTTAATAACAATTTACAGATTCACAGATAACCATATTCATTTTGTAACCCAATCAAAACTCGCTACATTCATATGTTCCATTTCCAAGGATAGCGTATGTTTGATAATTAAATTAAAAAATAACACAAACAAACAAAAATTATATTTAAATGTTATCAAATCGAATTCGCATAATTGTTATGAATTTTTGTAAGCTGAAGCTTTGTTTCATATCAATTTAATTTCACGCAAAATCATTTTTATCTTTCTCTGTGAAGTGATAAACGATGTAATCACCCAACAATGTTATCATAGTATTATTATTTATAAATGCTGCATCGTCCATGGCATCGGTTCTCAATTTCTTTAACATTCTGATGGAAGTTGGAACCGTTCCTTGCTCACAAGACGTCGCTGCACAGTTCCCTCTAATCAGTAGGTTGTCAGGTAAGTGTATTTAATAAGCACAATCACTAATGCGACTATTAATAACAATTTTAATACGACAATTTTTTTATTATCGCTACTCATAACTCAATGCTATACCATATTCATGATAAATAAGTAATGTGAAGAAAAAAATGCTTTGTTAATAGTTGTACAGAACTGTAAAGACTGTTAGAACATTTACGTTTTAGTTAATTTATAATATTTCGGTTTTCGGCTTCCGTATTATAAATGCTTGCATAACATACGGTATGCAACGATAGATAAAATAGTTATTATTTGTCTTACTCTAGTGATACTATCTACCTCTGATGCCGTTACATAGGCCCATTGATTAAACATACTAAAGGATCAGCACTTACTAACGTCATGCATACATTTTTAGGCTCGACCCTGAAGCCGGGCTTTTTAGATGTCAAAACTGTAAAATGGCGCTAATGTATGCGACCGACAGCAGTATGTGCTGTCAGCGTTACCGAATATGAAGCGCGACGCCATATATGAGAAATTTTTGGCTTTAACATACGTGACATCTTTCCCATCCTCTTAGCATAGCGTATTTCTTCATTGCATAGACCGGACGACTATGTTGTCATATCTTTTCTACCTAGGTTTATGCCGTTGGGTAGTAAATTGACGCTGGAACCTACCATCAATCTAAACCTGAGCCAATTCAGTTTAAAATACCTAAACTTCCTCGTGTCGAAGATTTAACCCGCAATCATTGGTAGGTATATAACATTTTTCGTAGTAATAGTTATTTACTATGCAAGACCGCAAACATTTTCATCTCACAACAGCAAGAAAAATGACTAGAAGAACATTTTGGATCGGCGTTCGGTAGTGCGAGAATGTGTAATTTGTTTTAGTAACTCTGCAATAACTGTTCCACCTTAAATCATCACGTCTTATTTCAAAGTTGAAACAAAACAGGAATGAATAAATCAAAAAAATAGATATTAATATAAAATAAAATATTATAAAGATCTGAAAAGAAAATTGAGAAACTTATTTCTGTATTTATTTTGGATGCTTTTAGAAAAAATAATAGGTATTACCTGCAATTTTTAATAACCAATTATAATATAATATTGAAAACATATTAATAAAAGTCAATATCATTTGATTTATTAATAAAATTAATTAGATATATTAATAAAACTTAATAATAATTAATTAATTTTATTGATATTTTAAGAAAATATTCAGACAACAAAACTAATGTAAAGGCTATACAAACTACGAGTATAAGGACGAACCTCGTTTTTGAATGTTTGTGATTTTTTTTGAAGGAAGTTTTAGCTACAGATACGGTATGTTTGAATTTGTTAATGCTTTTCTGCCCTATGGAATATTGAAAATACTTTCCCGCCCTAGGGAGAAATGAAAATGCTTTTGCAGACTAGGGAATATAATAGCATTTCCAGCCCGCATTTTGGGCATTGTAGATCCCTTTTCTGAGCGGATGATATGAAAATAGTTATCTGCGTCTCACATAGACGGTTGAGTGATATACCTAGCGCTTGTTTTTAATCAAAAATACATTCTCCGAGCATGTAGGCATAGCTTCTGTTGACTAGCCGAAATGAAACTCGTTTGCGTTTCCCGCTTTTTGTTGTCAATGTTCTTTTTCGTGTTATTAATCATATTGTGTTCTGTTGCCAAGTGCTCGTGTTAATATTGGACGAAAAAACTCGACCAGTTACAGCCCATTGGTTCAGATCTCTGCGTCTTATCACAGGGTTAGGGGTTCGAATTCCGGGTACGCACATTTGACTATTTGTAGTCATGTAAGTGTATTTGTGGAAATTAAATATCACTTGTTTAGATGTAAATGAAAACTACGTCAGGAAATCTGTATGCGTGAGATTTCAACATAATCTTCTTAAAGGCGGCATATTTAAACAATTTTTAGTGACCTGGAGTTACTTATCCTGCATGTCTTGTTCGTTTTTATTCCAAACTAATTTTTAGACAAAGCTGGATAATAATTTAACAATTCGATAAGTATCATTTCTCGAAATATGATATTGTTTAAAAATTTAATGCCTGCCAGCTATAAATAGACCAAGTTTCAGTAACCAGATTCCAATTTGAGTATCGACATAGTTTTCAAACGCTCGGCAATGTATCGCGAAGGCCGCTAGCGATGTAATCGAAAAACTTTTTTACATTTTCACCGTTGGCAGCGAATTCGTTTTTTCAGGATAGCTGAAAGGTAGGTACAACCTATTCACGATTGTATGAAGTACAATACATACACAGGGTTATATAAAAATACACAATCTCTCTCGGCTTGTATTTGTTTACATTAAAACTAACAACTTTTCAATATTTACACATACTCTGCTTGTTACTCTGTAATGTAACATCGGCAAGTTGCAATAGCGCGGTGCGCGGCGCGGCGGCGCGCAAACTCCCGGCGCGAAACCGCAACAGTGTAATGTCATTTAAGAGATTTCTTTTTTTTGTATGTAACAAAAGTTGTTAGTGTTAATGTAAACACCTACGGGCTACAGCGATTTGGCATTTTTTATATAACCTTGTATTCTAACGAAGATAAAACGAATAATAATCACAAAATGAATCAAATGGTGTTTAAGGTATGCTAAAATGCTAAAGCGACGGACATAAGTTTATCGTGTACCTATAATAGTAGTTTATGAAACGGATGCATAATGGGGGGTATTAAAACATGAGTGTGAGTTTAAAAAACGAGCCGCAGGCGAGTTTTTTAATAGTATCACACGAGTGTTTTAATACCTAATTATGTAAAGTTTCATACACTACTTTATCTACGCTCAAATTATCATAAATCCAAACCATAAAATCTTGTTAACGTTTGTCGTAAATCCATCACTTTGTTGGTAAAAGATTGTGGGTCATTTTTGTTGCAATTACTAAAATATCAGGTGGAGTTAAATTTTCTTTAGTAGGTTTCACTGCTAGACATTTTTCCGCGCTAAGTTTTGACTAAGTAACAAAAATAACACATTGAAATGTTAAAAGTTAGGAATGGCGCCAAAATTCAGTTGTAAACTGCGTATAGTCTGTTAAAAAAGTCATGAAACAAAAAAGAGTAGAAAAATATTTATACAAGTCAGATAAAGTATATTTTAGTTGATAATTAAATAATCAAAAATTATACATAATTCTTTTCAATATTCTGTATGAACACACTTTTTAATCAGTCATATAAGGCAGGGAAAAATTATTGTTTCCGTGAATTAATTGTTGTCTATGGTAGATCATGGCCCATCCCATGACTACCAACTAAATGTTGTCTGTGGACTCCATATATAAAAAAACAAAATTGAGGACTGGCTCTACAGCTACACTCTCTTTTGGCTATGAGGACCACAGAGTAAAGAAAGTTATTCCCTGGTCTGTGATGACGACACATAAAAATACAGGAACCCAGAGCCGAGTATCGTAATGGAAATTATTCAATTATCTAGAGATATTTCCATAGTACAGCGATGTTATAATGAATAACTTATTATAATTATAGAAGTCTGTGAATAAAGTAGGTCAATATGTGACACATTTTGATTTCATAATTCGAACTTTAAACAATGAGCGTAGATAAATATAATTATGATATAATTAGCATATGAAAAAAAAACATAAATTGACCATTTAAATGTCATAAAATTTACTGTTGAGCTAAAACTACTATTGGTAAAATTACGAATCAGAAGAGGAGTTAAGTTTAATATATTGGTAAGGGCAAAATTGTTACCGTTTATATTACACCGCTTGTCGAAACCCGATTGCGTTTCCATTAATCTGGAGCACTCTGTAATAACTTAAAGTACATCGCGAACACGCTTAAACCCTATCGGCCCTATCACTTGAAATCGGCTGCAACGTTATTTAACAAAGCTTACATAGGTTATTCGTAACGATATACGAATACGAATTTAAGTATTTTAGGTCGGTACTATTTTGTAATAATTTGGAGTATTTGAATAGGTATTAATGGATTTTTTTCTATTCATTGAATCTCGCAAAATCGTGTTTCGGCATCAGCCACCGTGTCAGAAATTCTTTCAACTGTATGGACAATTTTTTTTGAACTCAGTAAGATCTGTAGATTTTAGATAAAACGATGCTATACGAACGCAATTTGACAAAGTTGACTGATCACAGCGCCTTGTTTATGTTTTCGAGTAACGTACGTGTACAACATCTGTATAATATTTTGAGCTGATGATGGTTTCTTTGTCTCTGCCTAGAACCTATAGCCAAATTGATACCCTGTCCTTTACAGGTTTCCCTTTGACATAAACTCTATTCAAATCATTTTCTATCATTTTCTATCCCTATGGATACGTTAGGTTACAGTAGGATACGTTATTAATTTTGGCCATAAATCGATCAAGCCTAGATGAAAATATGTCATTTAGATGGAAGTTTGCTCAAAATTAATTAAGTACAGGGAAAGTTAATAACTTAAAATTATAAATAAACCGGACCGAACCTCTTCGAGAAGATTTCAAATACTTATATAAAGCGTTTTTCAATTACACATAGAGGTTCTTACACTGGTACTCTGACGCACCATTTACTTGTATGTTTTTATGTTGTAGTTTTTTCAATCAGCTTTCTGCACTTCTGCTCTACATAAACTTGCCAAATCATGTGGTATACAAATATTATGGCTATAAGGCCCTACCAGATACCAGCAACGCTAAATTCCAATTTTATTTAGTTTTTCGTAAATATTTCGGCCAACTACGCAGTGAAGGTTTATGGCAATGAGTTTTGCGGGCATAATATTTATGCATCTACATGTTTTTAATAGAAACTTGGCTCAGAAATTCCCACTCACCCCATATGGGTTCCCGAAAGAATTTTTTTTGCAGTTTCCAGATTTCGAGCTATCGGGAACCAATATGAAGGAAATGGGTATCGTTGAGCAGAGTTTTTATTAAAAACATGTAGATCATTGAGTAACTATGTACTAACGTACTAGAGGGGCTCTCTGCGTTTATGACTGTGTCACAGGTAGTAGACGCGTGGCGGGCGCGATAAGAGTGACGAGAGGTCGCCGTTCGTTGGCGTTGCTGAGAAAGTCTCAGCAAATAAAGGAGCAAAATTTTTATTTGAAGTGTCCTCTCTTGTTATTCAATGATGTAGATGCAAAAATGTTGTGCCCGCAAAACACATTAGGGTATTTGACTCCAATTTTTTTATTGCTTTATTATAAAGTAGAATTAAAATAATGACGTGCACTGAAAGAACTAATTAAATCGATCAAATAACAAAAAAGTTATAAGCATTTAAAGATTTGTGATTAGACAGAGATAGCAACATGACATTGTGACGTCACACCGTACCAATGCCATAGTAGCTTCGTGCGGCTTCATACAAATTTTCGTTTTGCGAGAAAGGGATAGAAGATCCCCCCACTCCAAAGTTTAAACGCCTGTAACTTTGTAAATCTTCGTTGGATTTTAATATTTCTTTCACTGCACGTTATTATTTTTATCCTAGTTTATAATAAAGTAATATTTTTTATCAAATTCAAAAGTAGTGTAAGACCCCATTATGTAGCGAAAAACTAAATATTTGAATTTTCGCACCTTGATGGTCCCCATCTCCCCTATAATAGTCGCCGCATTCTTAGGCCGCGCATCACATGGTTGCGAAACATTTTGGGTCCACGTGACCTCTTGCCCTCAGCGATAATTAATTTGCTATGGAGCGCTAACGTCAAAGACTTCCGAAGGTATGCCTAAAACTCACTCATAATTGAAACGAATTTTTTCTGTATTCGTTTAGCTTATCTGCAGAATTAAGTTGAACCTATCACCGATATGAACCTAAGGATCAGCCTATCTGAACATTTATCGTAAATCTTCTTCATACAAGAAAAAAGAAGCGCCGTCTGTCACATTTCCTAATATGCCATGATACGGCAGAAACCGTACCTGTGTAACGCGCGTGCGGACTAATACCTGACAAGAATAGTGATTAGAAGCATTGACCACGCGGTCCGTAAGCAACTAAACAATACTGCAGTCGGCTTATGCTTGACCACTAAACTACACTAAACTTAACACTAAACTTGGCCCTCCCATAGTCTGCGGGACGCGGGGCGGGTGTGCGATCGGCTATACACGATACGATGTAATGACTCGCATCTTGAGAATTCGCCTATGGTATTTTCTTAAACTTATGTATCATTATCCACGTCGCAAGATTAATATCATCGTGTTTAGCGTAATTCACATCAGTCTCTGACAGCTGATTAGTAGAGTGCACTGATCCCTATTCTATGGGTCCACAGTGAACCTAGCCTGAATTGTATAGAATGTTTAATCCATAGAATAGAAATCAGTGGTAGCTCTCGCTCCGCGTCCCGCAGACCATGGGAGGGCCAAGTTTACAGCGGTCTAGCTATAGGTACTACTGACGCCGTTGGTGCATCAAAACTAACACTTTTTTGTAAACTGGTGACTTTTTTGTAAACTGGTGACTTTTTTGTAAACTGGTGACTTTTTTGTAAACTGGTGACTTTTTTGCGCGGTTCGCCGGGTTATGTGTATTGGTTACAGTTTAAGTTACTCTCTTCAGATTGGAGGTGTCTTATAAGAAGATTTCCTCAGTAATAAGAAAAGGTTTTAGTTTTGCTAGTTTTATAGTATGCATAGTTAGTATTAATTGCTTGGCTAAGTGATTTTGCATGTTGCTGCATTTACAATTTTAAAATATATTTTTAACTAGCTGACTCGGCAAACGTAGTTTTGCCATTAGGGATATAAAAAAAGCTTACGAACTCGTCTCTGACCTGCCGAACTTTTCATAACAATCAGTCGGAAGAGTTTGGTAACAAAAATTGGCAAGGCAATAAATTAGAAAAATAATAACTATAGGTTCTAATGTGACAGTACTTAGTCTTGTAAAAATAGGAGTACTGCTTTCTATGATACATACGACATAAGAGCCTAATATATTTTAAGGTCCATTATAAGATGATGCCATTTACTTTTACAGGCATGTACTGTATTATAATATTTTTATTCCCTTCAAAATTGTATGCCACTTTTTACTAGTGATTTTCACATTCACTGCTGTTTAAACGATACCAATAAAGAATAATTTATTTCTTTAATATTATTAAAAGAAACAGGCATAAAAAATTACGAGTAAATCATTCTTAATCACAAATGAACAATTTAAGTTAATTGCTTGAATTTTGTTAAATGCTAAAAGAAAATGTTTACCTGTTTGTTGATTGTTTTGTTTTTCCTGTTTTCCTAAACAATCAATGTAGGTTACTTTTGTACCAACGAATATATAATATGTGGTATCACTGATCTCTATTCTAAGTATTTCAGGCTGTCAACTTAAAAATGAAGACACTTGATCTTCGCCATTTTGTTGCGTATATGGAACTAAAATAAAATGACAAAGGCCAGCAACAATTGTCAATTTAGTACCGTGGACATTCGAGAGCGCTTCAAATCGGCAGAAAAAAGGAACTCTCAGATTAAGGCGACTATATCCCAGCACTTTAGGTATTTGTCGCACAGCCAGACCCGCTCTACGATACCTAGCGACCATTGCCGTTAGCCGAGAAGTTAGAATGAACTCCGTGAACCTATTCATAAATATTTGCGTCACAGTACTGTGCAGTAGTGTACTGTTACAGTTGGACTATTTGTCATTATAATTTGCTTCACGAAATATATGCTGGAAGTTGCGTTTTTTACGTATATTTTGACTTTTTTATGGTAATCGATAATATCAACCGAGGTATTTATTTATAATAATTATGTATTACTAAAGTAGCAGGATTTGTAGAAATTTTTCTTGTACATATTAGGGAAATGAAGAGTTTTATATTTTTTTTTAATCTTCTTTGCTACCGTCCGCATCTTTCTTTTCACAGTAGTAGTTTTGACACATTCTGTGATCACCATAAGAGTGCGGCATTGAGTTTAACAATATCGTTGTGCAGAACTGATATGGCAACGTTTTTAGGGTTCCCAGATATTTTGTGATATCTATACTAATATAATAAAAAGGTAGGGTAACGATGTTTGTGAGTTTGTGACGTTGTAAGGGGTAATCTCTGGATCTACTGAACCGATTTTCAAAATTCTTTCACCAATACATTATCGTGGAGTGTCATAGGCTATAATAATTTCCAAAATTAACTATGCATTGTTACTAAAACTTGAATAATGTAATCCAAGTCGCAAAAAAATTGCTTTCATCGCGTACGCTGCGATTGAGGATAGAACAAAACAAAATCAAAATCATCAAATCAGTATCAAAATCTGCAAAAAAAGTCCGCAATAGCATATGCCTATCTCCTATGGGTAACTCGCAATAACTGCTTTTACTTTAAAATTGTGGATTAAAAATAAATAATTTTTGTGAAGCTTATTTAGCCCATATGGTATTAATTTATCTCTTTGTAAATATGTTTTTTAGAACGGAAATTTAATGTGGAATAGTTCTGCCCTTTACTCTATACAGTTTAAATACATATCTTCAAAGATATTAGCAAAACAAAAACGCGCCGTATGCAGGAGCGCGCCGCCGCCGCTTCGGTCGTTGCGTGGCGATAGGATAGGCATTTATCATTCATTTATCTGAATGCCTCGCGTCCAGCGCTGTGGGCTGTGGGTATAAGGCCCGTTTTCCACCACAGCGAAGCGGAGCGGAGCTGTATTTCAGTAACAAATCAGATTTCGTCATTTTGATATTTTTGAAACTGAGGGATGTCTAAATGATGAAATCTGGTTAGTTATCCAAACACAGCTCCGCTTCGCTCCGCTTTCGTGGAAACCGGGCCTAACGTGGGACAAAAATATTTCTAACGCGGAACGGAGTCTGCGGGCACTGCTAGTTTTATATATTTCACGATAGCTTTTCTCATTATCATAATTCTTATGTTGGTAAGTGTTTTTCGATGTCTCAGGGCATTTGTTTCTGCTGCCAGTCTGCGTAGTTTTTTACAAAAGTTGCGTAATATGTGCTTGCGACACTCAATTTTTCAACGGTTACATTTTGATTTTCATATGGTTTGGCATTGAGTATCCTTACATATGTCGAGTCGACATTTATCTCCAATCATTGTGTGATCTCCAATGTTGTAAATGAGACCGAAATAGAAGCCTTCTAAAATAATTTCAGTTTCAACAATTAAAAAACACGAATGCCCTGTTATAAAACGAAGTAATAACTTGTTTTTTACTTTTTAGTTCGTTTTATAACAGGGCACTCGTGTTTTTAGGGTTCCATACCAAATTGGTAAAAATGGAACCCTTATGGTGAGACTTTCTCCGTCCGCTCGTCCGTCCGTCCGTCCGTCCGTCCGTCTGTCACACTCGATTATTTCAGCAACTATCAAAGCTATCGACTTGAAATTTGGAATAGTTTTAGGTAATAGTGACCCAACGCCAATGCATAATATTATAATTATAAAACATTGCAAATTGATTTTATTTTTATTTAAAAAGGGGGGAAAACCGGGGCTTTGAATTTTCAAAATGAGATAACAATATTTAGTGGGGTATGAAAGGACGTTACTTGTATATTCTAAAACCGATTTTTATTTATTTTTATGCCCGATAGTTTTTGATTTATTGAGCAAACTGTCGAAAAACATACCAGCCCCCCCCCCCCCCTTATCTCCGAAGTTTATCAATCGAAAAATCTAAAATAATTATGATCAATAGAAATTAACGTATATTTTACAGGAAAAATAAAATCAACTCCCTAACTTTTATACTTTTTTTGATAATAGCAATAAACCGCCGAAAACAAAGTTAGGTTTGCGGTTCGCCAACAAAATTACCTAGGTACATGTAAATTATACTCGTAAATTCTTGAACAAAAGTGATTCTTTTAATGTTTTACTTCTTTTATAGTATGGAAGCGGTGCGCGAGTCCAAATCGCACTTGGCCGGTTTTTTTTTTAAATTTTTTAATTACTTATTTTTATTTTATGTTTTTTACTGATGGTCAGCAGTTAGGTGAAGGTATTTTCTGTTACTACTCTCCAATACCTTCATTTTGATACCCATATTATGATAGTTGAAGAAAAAAATTTTTTTCCACTTTTGAAAATGGCGCCTCACATCCGCCATATTGATTTTTCCAAAAAATATAGTCTTTGTTACTCGAGAGGATCCAAGGATTCTAACGATACCCCATACATCCAAATCTGTTCAGCCGTTCAGAAGTTATGGAGGAATAAAGAAACATCACATACATACATACATACATACATACATACACACATACATACGTACATACATACATACATACATGAACCCTAAAAACATTACACTCCTTTTTTTGGGCAGTCGTGTAAAAAGTAAAAAACGAGTTATTTTAGTTGAACAGATAAACAGTAACAGTATTTAAACTGTGGTTACGCGTGATGGTATTTGCACGTGGTGGAATTTACACTACCTACCATAATTTTCTTAGTTCGTATCAGAGTTTCTTCGGAGCTTTTGAGGACTAGGTATTTTGATAAACTCAAGAAACACTTACTATATAATTTTTTTAAATTCTCCTTCGCTTCCTGTCAGATAGTTTTTTTTTCCAGCGCATTTAAAAAATAAATAATTTTAGCGCGAAAGGAGCGTGAGTCGTGAAAACTTGCGCAGGTCCGTCTCGTATGGAGGCTCGTGAGCCACTGAGTACATCGTTTATTCGATGCGTTAGACCATTTTATGACTTCTGTTAGGCGAAATTTTGCAGCAATTTTTTTATTTAATATCTGTCTGCTCAATGGATAGGCAATACAATGAGATTACTTTACGTATAATTTTTATGAAATTTAGTCTAAAGCTTTGGAAATACCATTAAAAAAATGAACAAAAACGACCTGTTTTCAAAAATTTTTATGATCGAGGCAAGTTTAACTTATCGTGTTTTCATGAGGCCATTATAGAGATAAAGCATGTATCTTTAATATGTATTTTTAACAGTGAAAAAAAACAATTTTTTCATGACTTTGAATTGCTTTGAAAAGTGGCGTAGTCGCTAAAAACCGGGATAATGGGCCGTTAATCAAGAGAATAGAGATCAGTATTTTGTGTGCTTTTTCAATCGCTAGATAAATATACCTGCGAAATAAATTTGAAACATGTGCTATAACATATAACATTATTATGTCATATTTATTCCTTAGTTAACGTTTACCGTGCGATTGAAACATCAGCCCTAAAACAAACAAAAAGTTATCATTCTTTCTTTCTACATATTACCTATCATAGTCACACATGATGCCATCACAGACATCAGTCTCACGAATATAATAAACAATAAATACCTATACTAATGAAATCACTTCGACTCAAAATATCACATTCAATTTTCGTAGCTCGCAACTTTAGCAGTGGTACTTAGCAAGAAGTTTTGTGTAGCGTTGTCACTTCAATTTCCGTCAAGCAATAATTAAATGTCACTGCAAGGTCACTGAATATCAAATAAGGAATAGTTTCATCAAATATTATAGGCGACAAGTGGAAAATTAAAAAATTTTAAACACCCACGACTCTTATGGACTTGAAATTGAAAAAGGATTAAATAATATTTTTAAAACTCCCCGACTAAAGGAAAGTAAGGACTAAGAACCTATCAGTATAATTACAAATCCAAGAAAATCCGCCGGAGCTGCCATTGCCATTTCTGTTTCCAATATCAATTAATGCAGTTAAACGAACCATCGCTAATAAGTCACTAATATTTTATTAAAAACTGTATTGAAATCGGTTTAGCCGTTTTTGAAATAAATGGGAACATTCGTTTGCACTATAAATGTTTTTTATGGCGCCCCCTGGTGATCGATGTTTGTAACAACTATCTACGAACCATCGCCAATGAATACTAAACATTATACAGAAAACTGAATCTAAATCGGTTCAGCCCTTTTGGAAATAAATGGGAACATTGGATGTGCACAAACAAACAAACAAACAAACAAACAAACAAACAAACAAACATTTTTTTATTGGAAATTCGTTTTGTGTGAACAATTTAACACACAAAGATATAAAAAATTTCATCAACAAACTAATGTACAAACGGTCTCTCACCCTAAACGGGTGTACTCCGTTCCGTCGTGGGTAATAAAAACACTTGTTCAAAAAATATGACGCTCTGTGTTTTCGTTGAAGCGAGATTATGAGCAAGCAATCAACACAATTGATCTTACATTATTTTTTTTTTTTTTTTTTTCCTTATTATAAAGTACCATTGCTAAATGGATACTTTACAATATTATACTACAATCTAGCTTATGAGCTAATTAGTAATATTATTCTAACTTAAATTTCCTATTATTGATTATTTTCTTAGATCTAAGTTGCAGTCCAATAACTGTCCCTAGTTTTTTCTATTTCACTTAGAGTCCGCTATTTCTATTGTGACCCAAAAAGTATGTAACTACACACAATACTATTTTGCACTACACTGCATTTTTGAGGTTCACATTGCTCTTGTGACCTACTTAAGTTGCACACACACTGTAAAACTGACACACACTGCAAGGCACTTTTACACTAATTCGAACGGTTTCTTTGATGGCCGTGTAATCGAGAAGCTTAACAGCCTCCGGATTTACATGGTGACGAAGTCGAAGATGATGAGCTTCTGCGTATTTTTGAATTATTTTATTTACGAGCTCCATATTCAGGTCCCTGTGGAGGTCGTCGTTTCTAACATACCAGGGTGCATTAACTATTTCCCTGAGTACTTTGTTCTGGAATCTCTGAATGACTTGCATATTGCTCGGTTTGGTACACCCCCAGAGCTGTATACCGTAGGTCCACACGGGCATCAGAACTTGCTTATATAGAAATAGTTTATTATGTATTGACAGTTTTGAGTGCCTTCCTATAAGCCAATACATGTTTTTGATCTTACATTATGATCAAATAATTATTACCATTGCCTCTTATCACTTTTACAAACAAATGCTTCTTATTTTCGGATACATTGCTTAAATCGTCTTCGTTGTTTTATATTTTTTTCAAATTTGTTATTCAACACGTCATTTGATTCAATGGTTCCTGTCGTCAACCCGCGCCTTCGGCCGGGGCCAACAAACCAGGACACGTAAAGAACACTTTTATCTATAATAATTGTAACTCGCGAAAATTCTAAAGCCAAATAAATTATGTTAAATGAAATACAAATACAAATTATTATACATTGTTTTCCTCAGTATGCCAAGAGGTCTTGTCTGACGAGAGGGCGTTTTAATATTCCATAAGCCGTTCTAACATTTACGAGTAGAATAATTGTAACATCATTATATTTTATCTTGATAAAAGTAAAACAATTTACTTAAGTGAATGTGAAAGTTTGTATGCTTGTATGTTTGAATATATTGGTCCAGTATTTGTGGCGTGATAAATGACAAACTTTTACATTTCTAATATTAAGAGGATATCCTGGAATAACACATAAGTTACTCATTTTTTATATATTTGAAATATTCATCATTTCCGAGGGATTCAATAAAACCGAAATTCACGGAAGTAAGCAAAGACATTTAAATTACATTTAGAGCGTTTTCAATCCTTACCTGAGGATTTTAAAATCGACTCACTTAGTATTAATGATGCCGACTGCGAAAAAGCATTGATAAAATCTCAATAATTGTTGTATATAGTTAACTTTGATCAGGTATAGTATATACCTGATCAAAGATAGTTAATAATTAAATGTATAGTATGCAGATCAGATAATATGGGTGGTTGCAGGTTATTGGTCAATTATGAGAAATAGCGATCGAAGTTTCACCGCCTTTGAGGATCAGTTTACTTAACTATTTACTAAGTTGGTAACAGCAGATAAATTTACTATTAATAACGACTAAATTTTATCTAGAATTCAAGCTCAGAATTTTGCGAGATATATCTACGTCAATATTATGACTAAAGTTTGAAATTCCGGTCAAACAACAAGTTTGTCAACTACCCCTCCTTCAACCAGCTCCTCTTTTATGTTAGTATATTAATTAATTAATACATAAACAACTAATATTATATTGTTATTAAAGAATAATTTAATTCCTCCAGTGATTGGGTGGGTATAAGTGTATAGTAACAAATCTATGGTGGGTAGCATCCATCAGTTAGGTAGGCTTATTATACAATAATAGCTTTTATGGTTTACCCACGTCTCCGCTCGCGTACCATTCGGTTTTTATAAGCGACTTCAAAAAAGAAGGAAGTTATACCCACAGCCCACAGGACGCGAGGCATTTGGATAGATATCATACTGCTTATACTTACCTATCGCCACGCAACGGCTGCGGCGGCGCGCAACACGTTTTTAATTTGCAATTTACTTTGCTAACTATACGTTACGTTTTTATTTTGCTTATATCTTTGAAGATATTTGTTTAAACCGTATAGAGTTAAGGGCACAAATATTCTACATTAAATTTCCGTTCTAAAAAACATATTTACAAAGATATAAATTAATACCATATGGGCTAAATAAGCTTCACAAAAATTATTTATTTTTAATCCACAATTTTAACAGTAAAAGCAGTTATTGTGAGTTACCCGTAGGAGATAGGCATATGTTATCTGGACTTATTTACAGATTTTGATACGTTCTTTAATATTGTAGAATATTGTTTTGTTCTATCTTCAATAGTTTCCGCAGCACACGCGATGAAAACATTTTTTTTACGATTTGGATTACATTATTCAAGTTTGAGTTAAGATACGTAATTAATTTTGAAAATTATTATAGCCTATGACAGTCTACAATAACGTAGCTTTCTCTTGGTGAAAGAATTTTGAAAATCGGTTCTGTAGATCCAGAGATTACCCCTTACAACGTCACAAACTCACAAACGCACAAACTTACAAACATCGTTACGCTTCCTCTTTATAATATTAGTATAGATTATTGTGTAGTAATAATGATTACACACTATATCACTTTATTAGAAATAATGGTATGCATATTTTTGGGATCGTTATCAGTTATCGGATTTGCATCTAATAAACGAGAGCTTGTTCCTATGGTATGGTACGAGTATGATTTAAATTTTAAGTTTGTATTTCTATTTGCACTATAACAACAAAAAATATTATTAACATGACCTAATTAAACGGTCCAAAAAGTCTTCTGGACCATATTAAGAAGAGAGACATGAAATTTTAAAACAATGAGATCGCACTGCTTCTGTATTAAAATTAAAATAAAAAAGTGAAAAATTAAAAGTAGCTAGTTCCTCATACGGTTTATGTTACTCATTAATATGCTTGCGAATCCGACTCGCACTTGGTCACTTTTTAATATTTCGCTTGTTTTCTTTGTATGGAAAAACCGCCTTCACAAAAGGTATATTCTTGCAGCAATTTTTAATATTCCTTTAAAAATTCAACGTTCTGTTCGCTTGTTTGAAATATTTCTTTTATCAAACAATTTCTTCTAAAATATAATCGGATTACAGTGTCTACTTTGAAGTAAAGATCTTAATTTCATTTGTATTTTCATACGATATTAAATTAACCACGAAACAATCAGAATTGTTCACGTCAAGTTGAGAATTTATACGAAAAGGCAAATTAAATGAAAATGTTTTCTTCTTCGAAAGGTACAAATATGATTTCACGTCACAAATGAAATGGGTGTCGGACTAAAGTCTCCTGTAGTTATATTATCCTATTACTTACTCCTATACAAATATTAAAACATGAATTTTGTTAATAATAGTATCCTTTGCATTGATAAAGAAGCTTGGTTGGTATTTCATATTTAAAATAAAGGAAATGTTCACTGAAGCGATGGCGTGCGAGGCTATGGCGCGCTGACATTTTCAGACATCATTGATCTACTCTTTTTTACGTAGATTTACTCATCCGAGCAGCGTGTGCAATGAGATCACTTTTTTTTTAATTATTCTCTAAGAATAAGTATGACGAGTTATATATCCACATATTTTCATGTTATAAATACCAGCATACCAACACCCATTTTGTGGCCCGTCACTTTTGGGTTTGCAATCGATTTCGAGGAAAACAATACGGCATTTAATGTGTAGGTTTTTTTTGGTCTTAATTGATAAAAATTTTAATTAATTTTTTAAGTTATCTTATAATTGATTATTGATTTTTATATTGGTTCAGCTGAAAGACGTTGTAATATTTTGAATATCTTTTATTTAAACGTAATCATATTTTTTAGGCAATTAACACTTTTAAATAATTTAGGCGACGAGTAAACAAACAGATCAACATTTAAAAAGTGTGGCAGCACCGCACGTCATGGCTCCCATGCGGTCCCACGTAAATTGAAGTTCGGTTATAAAGTTTTAAACTCCGTTAAAAAAGTTGGAGACACCACGTAAAAATCACACGATAACTTATTATTTTCAATGGGAAACACGACGTAATTTTTGAAGGTGTGAAATAGTAGTACTCACGCAGCGTGGTCGGCATGAGGCAACCAGGCCAAAGCTAGCGCTATAGCGACCGCGACGCTGCGAGCCGCGCGCGGGCATTCGCCGTGCATGGTGCGGGCGGCGCTGCAGCGACGCGAGGGCCGCGTGTCTGCCTGTCGGCGGACTGACGATCTCTCAAAGCCTTCGGCATCAGCATAAACGCGCGCTTGCGCCCGTGCACCTATCGACCGCAGCCCCGGCCGTTTCTTCCTCCGCTGACGCTCAGATTCTCAACTCTTATCGAGCGACAAACACTAAACTCTTCATCTTGACTGCGACTTTTTGCCACTGCTCATGTTTTATTAACGCGGACACCTTCGAGCTCTTGCGCTTCGAAGGCGTTCAAGTAAAGCTTCAAAGTTTATGAACTACTCACCGGGCGTCACGGCTTCTATCTGTTCTTCTGATGGAGTACTCAAATCGGTGCTCGAATACAGCCTCTGGTCACTTGTTTTATCAGCCACTTCCATTGCTAAAGTTTTAATAAGTTTTTACAAAAGCGAACTTCAATCAAACTTTTTAAGGGTTCCGTATCTCAAATGACAAAAAATGTAACTCTTAGGTATATAATTATGGCCTTTTATTTTTCAGAAAACCACGTAAGGCTAATTTGAAATTCATACTGAGGCCCAAGGTCCCTTGGACATGTTATAAAAATTCGACTAAATCATAACTTAGGCCTACTTTCGTATCTGGGGACACGGTAGTGTCCCCGGCAAGAAGAGCCAAGCGAAGTGAAAGAAACCTACCTTTTCTCGTACTTGCAAATATCACAGCCCCTGTCCCACCTTTGTATATTATATGATATCTCATGTGCGTATGCCCATAATTTTAAAATGAGCGAATATTTTAAGAAAAGAAAAGCAGCCGCACTCCGAGGGAACGGTACAGCTCTTGCGGTTATATTAACAATAGTTAAACTAAGCAGAAGGTTCCCTCATTCAAATGGCAGAGATGGACACTTAACTCGAACAAATATTCTCCTGGCAATAATATGCAAGAAATACACACAAGACAAAAGAAAAAAATAAAAAAACTTTATCTGAAACAATTTATCAAAATATTGCATTTATAATTAATTATCATTATAATTATGGCTTGGCCGTTTCGCTATGGTTACATTTATTCACTGTTTCGTACTTTTCTGCGATACAGCCAAGATTTAATATATATATTTTAACTAAAGTGTAAAGTTTGTGAAGTTGGGCATGTATAGTTTGAAGTCTTGCTCTACGTGAGATCTGTTAACTTTTTGCAAGTATAAGTCATATGCTCTCTTCTTGGCAACATTTTACCACATGTTTTTTTTTGGATGTCAACAAACAAACGTTCTTCGGATGTCTTTTTTAAAGAGTGGTACTTCCCATTGTCCTGAAATCATAATCACATACAATATCACTTTTCATCGAAAACTTTGGATCATTTTGTAGTTATTACTTAAATTACAAAGAATTATCAATTTCTTACATAACTGTGATGTAAAATTTAACTTAAAGTTGTACTTATAAAAGTACAACTTTAAGTTAAATGCCAGTTCTTTTTGTTTTGTAGAATATAATCGTTTTTACGAGTGAAGATGGAGTGAAGTCATATTTGATAAGTGAACTCCCCGCCTTCTCTCACGTGACACCTATTTTCTTAATTTAGGTCATTGTCAACCGTAGCCGTCACGAGACGTCACTGTATGAAATTAAGATGACGTGCCCAATGACAAAATACGTTACGCTAAGAGGACGCGAAAGATGTGACGCATGTTAAAGCCAAAAAATTCTCAAATATGGCGTCGCGCTTCATACATTTCGGAACCGCTGACAGCACATACCTACCGCTGTCGGTCGCATACATATGCGCCATTTTACAGTTTTGACAACTTGAAAATCCGGCTTCATGACGGAGCCTAAAAATGTATGCATGACGTCAGTAAGTGCAGTTCCTTTAATATGTTTAATCAATGGACGTGCCGGATGCGCGGTGGACACATTATACACTGCCATAATAAATGAATTACTCACCTTCTAATCTCGGTGAAGTTGAACAGCTGAACGGCCTTACGGTTTGAATTGGTTTGAATTAAAATAATCCTTTCTCAAGAGTTCTGTGAACTACGATGTCTCATTACATTCGAAATACCAAATCATTTGTAGTTCGTACATATTTCGATCATGTTGTGGTGTTACTCGGATTCATATAATAATAATCTATGCTCCTGGTCATATTTGGTTCGGAAATACTAATGCGACGTCAGATAGTGTTGTTTTTATTACAAAACAAATAAGCAGGAAACATGTCCTCTTTGACATAAAAATGAGCAAAACTAAATTCGTTTACAATTTCGTTTTACAAAAGTATCAAGCACATTTGAGAAAAGACATTTCTTATCATCTTCTGCACGAGCATAAAGGTCACAAGTAGGTATAGGCCGTACAAAATACGAAATCAGCCCACAGCGGCGTTTCGCCGCAGTCATTCAAATTGCAGGATGATACACATTAATAATTCGGTGGTGTCGGGAGTTCCTGGTGCTACGAGTACAGTCCTGTCCCGCGGCCCCCGCGTGTAATGCATAATAAAGCAAGTACTCGTTATATGTCTGATCCGCGCAACAAACGGTGTAAGTCCCTACATGAGTGTTCGATATAAAGACCTTAGAATTTAGAGTGTTGTGACAAAAAGCGTTGCGTCACAATGTATAGAAATGCTGGAACAAAATTCAAAAAATGTATGTGAACCACTGATCTCTCTTCTATGGAGTAATCATTCTATACATCTGATAGTTCCTTTCTTGTGTCGACTTCGACCGTCATTTTAAATGACATTTAATTTTAGTTCCATGATGGTTCCATGGCACTCACCAGGTTACGCAAAATTCAGCGCCAAAATGGCGAAAATCAAGAGTCTTCATTTTTACGTTGACAGTCAGCGATCCATATAGAATAGAGATCAATGATTCGAACTAACGCTAAATTTAAAAAAAGACGTGTGGCACTCGGAGACTGCCGCGGTAAAGCTATTGCATAGCACTTTTTTATCAACTTCTAACACTCCCCACGGAGTGGGGGTTGTTAGAAGTTGCGACAGGCCCGCGATAGAGCGGGCCGGTGGAGTGGGGGGTGTTATGTTATTTTCGTTACGGAATTTCTGGATTTGGTCTCCACGCTCAAGGCGATAGAAGCTACTTTGCATAGAATAGTTTGCACAGATTATAAATAGGTCGTCGCTCCCGGGACATATAATATGACGATAATATGAGTCGTTGTGACATTATTTTGACATTAGCTATTGCTGACGACAGACAATTAATGGTTTCTTTCTACACCAGCTATAGAACGAGCGACCATTAGCGTTTCCGCACCAATCGAGGCTATGGCATATAACTACAGCTGCAGCAAGACGTTTATAAATCTATGGCTGCAAGTCTAATCTCAGAATGAGACCTGAGGAAGGGCAATGGGCAATGTCCACCATGTATGCGAACTGCGGATTGGTAGGCTTTACACGCGATAAGAACATTATGGAGAAACGACGCGCTACGTTGCTCAATCAACTTCACGCGTTGAGCTCCGCGCTCCAAAAGTATAACGTAAACGCAACGTTACGGGTAAGTACTCGTAATCCCTAACGTTTTTGTTAGAGCAATCCCGTGACAGAGTGTTTCTACAAATTATACGAGTAGGTCCACTGTGTCTGTCTCTGTCAACATTTTTGGATTTTGGACTTAAAAATGCGAAATCGACGCAATCGATCAACGATTTCGCATTGTGAAGTCAACACCTCCTGAGGATGTCCCGGTGTCAGGACGAAACGTGCGTCGAAGAAAGTGTTAGAAAATTGTGTGTGGTGTAAGGTGTTTCATGTGGTTAGTGTTCCTGCATATTGTGCCATACATGCATATTGTACCATACCTGTATATTGTATCATAGCATCAAATAATGCATGCGGTACTGTATCATGTGTCTGAAAAAAGAAAGATAGATGCCCTAGAAAGGTGGTACTGGAGACCTCTTGTACAAATAATACTTGTGATTGTACTCAGTGATCTTAAGCTTGCTTTCATTGCTCGTGAAACTTTGAATCCCCAAGTTCTTTGGCCACATTACAAGAAGGGATGATACCATTGAATGGCTCGTAGTTCAAGGGCGAGTGAAAAGCACGCGTTCACGTGGTCGATCCCAACCAGATGAACTGATATCATCCGAGCCGCTACCACTTTCTTCCTCATCTAGTGCTCCCGCAATGCTACCAATTGGAATCACTGGAGAATGATCGCTATAGCCACAGTGACGGATATGCATTCAGCTTCGTAGCTCATAACCACCACCACTCTGCCAAGGGTGCAGCACTGAGAAGTATTATTCTCTAACCACCTAGTTGAAAATATCTTAATGCTCAGAGATTAGCCCTTCGCAATCGGAATGAATTAACGGCCCGGTGCCAGTGTAACGGTGGGCAACATAAATGACGCAATGCAGTAAACGGCACACAATAAACGACAAAAGATATTATTACTGCCGAGTAGTTCCTATCTTGGTTGACACCCTGCTCTAGTGGTTATAGTGGCTAATAAAATATCATTTGATTCCAAATCACTTTAGGACGGGTTTGATTCCTGATTCAAGCTAAAAATTGTAAGGTTTTCAATGCCAACCTAAAGTCAGAAAATTAGAGAACATTAAATCCTGTGCCACGGGGAGGACGTGAAGCCTCCTAGTACTTTCCTTAAGTTGTAGTTATTTTAAGTATTACTGAGGCAAACTATATCTTCCTATCATGTACTTTTAGCTACTCAAATCATAGCAGTATAGCTTCCGTCATAATCCCGTTTTAGTGAATTTGGTGAAAGTAAATTATATTTTTTTTACATTCTATCCTACATCCACATGATACTAAGTGATGATGCAGCCGAAGACGCTATCGTAAAAGCTTAGAAGGGGTGAGTAAACGCACCGCTTACGGTTACTATACAGCATCGGATGTCGGTGCGTCTTAGCATATATATATATGTATATATAGGTTATATACATATATAGATAGGTTGGTAACAATTCACGGTTGAAGCCAGACCAGACATGAGCCAACTTAAAAGTTATAAAATTACAGTAGCGTGAATCTAACCCTTGATCGCCCAATCGTATTCACATGCTCGCGATTATTAAACAACATTGTTAAAAAACTATACTCGAACATGTCTCGGTCCAAAAAGTTACGGTCGACGTTCACTGTTAAGTCACAAGTTATAAAACCCTCATGAAAATAGAAATCTATATTTTACAAAGCTAGCTTATTCCCAATACGGTCTTCCGCTCACGATAATATACGTAAGCGCTTTCGGGAAGCGGCAAGCAATACATACCGTATGCATAAAAGAGCTTACGATAAACTTAAATTTACAACAAAATAAATGCATTAGCACAAATTTACCCACTTACAAAAATAAGTTGCAAAAAAGCAGCTATCTCACACTTACTTAAGTTATCATATGAGGAAACCGAAAGCCTTCTAGTCGTTTTAAAGTGATTATAATTATTATTATTATTGTGACTACCGATAAACAATTGTAATGGACGCCCTCTTTAATTTTGTGTTTGTATGAAATTACAATCATCCACACTTTACAGGATTGAACACACCCTCTCTTTCTCTAACACTACACATACATTAAGCAGACATGCATTTATATGAATATTTATTTAGTTTATAAAAGAGAGGCCATGATATCTATGTATTATACTAGCAAATACCCGCGGCTTCGCACGCGTAAATTTTAGTTTTAACTATTCTACGGGAACCATCCATTGTCCGGAATAAAAAGTACCCTTTGTGTTAATTTACATGAAATCTATCTTCATTTCAACTTTAAACCAAAAATTTTCAATAGTTGTGCGTGAAGGAATAAATTTTCTCCCGCATGAATATCTGTTTTTCCCCATTATCAGGAAAACAATGGATTTTCCCGAGAAAAATGTAAATGATTCTAGGATATAATCTATCTCCTTTCCGATTTTCAGTCATATCAATTCAGTAATTACAGCGTAAAGTAGTATTTCTCGCGTGTGAACATTAATGTTTCAGGTTTCCCTGATTTTTCCGGGATGAAAAGTAGACTTTATATTAATCCAGGATACAATCTATCTTTATTCCGAATTTCAGCCATATCAGTTCAGTAATTACGGCGTGAAGTAGTATTTTTCGCGTATGAATATCTGTTTTTCTTTTTTCCTGCAAAACCATGGATTTTTCCGGGATAAAAATTAGCCCAGTCCAGTTCCAAATTCCAGCCAAATCGGTTGTGCACTTGCGGCATGAAGATTTTTTTCCGCGTTAATTTCGGTTTTTTACTAATCCCACGGGAACCATAAATTTTTTCGCGATGAAAAGTAGCCTTCGTATTAATCCAATATATAATCTATCTTTATTCATAATTTCAGCCATATCAGTTCAGTAATTACGGCGGGAAGTAGTATTTTTCCCGCGTGAATATCTGTTTTTCCCTTCTCCTGCAAAACCCATGGATTTTTCCGGGAAAAAAAGTACACTATTTATTAACCCAGGATATAATCTATCTCCATTCCAAATTTCATCCAAATCGGTTGTGTACTTGCGGCGTGAGATTTTTTTTCCGCGTGAATTTCGGTTTTTAACTTATCCCACGGGAACCCTGAATTATTTCGGGATGAAAAGTAGCCTATGTGGTAATGCAAGATATAATATACCTCTATTCCAAATTTTAGCCAAATCGGTACAGTAGTTGCGGCGTGAAGACGTATTTTAACTCGATAAAATCCAAACTTCGGACCCCCGTTTCACCCCCTTACAGGGTGAATTTTGAAAAATCCTTTCTTAGTGCACCCCTAGGCCTCACAAGGAACATGTGTGCCAAATTTGGAGACTCTAGACCCAGCGGTTTGGGCTGTGCGTTGATATGTCAGTGAGTCAGTCAGTCAGTCAGTCAGCCAGTCAGTCAGTTTCTTCTTTTATATATTTAGATTACGCATCTACTCAAAATATTGGTTTGTAGTACATGCTATGTATCAGAGATGGCGCTGTATGTGAAAAAGATTTTCCCGCTTTTCTGTTGAAAAATTCCTGAATTTTCTTTGCTATAAACCTCACGGAGGCCGAGACCTTTCCAACGAATGCAAAACCATGGAAATCGGTTCTTGCGTTCTGGAGTTATAGCGTCAGGAAGGAAAACCCGACTTATTTTTATATAGTAGATAATAAAATAAAAAATAAAAACTTGGTTAAAGCTAATATATTAGTTAATATAAAAGCGTGCGGGGAGAAAGCACTGAAGCTGAAGCACAGGAAATACCTAGTTCAGCTTCAGAAGCTTTATATCTGGGAGAATTGAACATAAAATTATTATTACTTATATTAACCTTAGAGTAAGAATTAGCTATAAGATTTATGTAAAATGAAGTTGTTTAATAATTTTAAGTTTTTTGGAGTAATAAAACATTTTATTATTTAAAAAAAAAAAAAAAACTTTTGACGCGCCCTTTTTTCTGGGAGGCTGCATCATCACTTAACAAAAGGGGCTTAACTATAACATAGTTACTTTTTTCGTGCTTACCCTACCTCCACTTTTTTTCTGTTCTTTACATTCTAAGTACAAGTTAGTACTAGACTTCGATCTCACCTGATGGTAAGTGATGATGCAGCCGAAGATATTATTACACAGCGTTGCACCGGAACGCTGAATCGCTTAGCTGTACTAGGGTGATAACAAGCCACGGCCGAAGCCATCAGCGTATCTATTCTGTAACTCCGTGCCTATCAAAGAATGACAGCCAGTGGCAAATATTTTTTATGAATTAGTGAAGGTTTGCTTTGAAATAAAAATAACATTTTCGTAGAAAACTTTCAGATAACTTTTCGGATAAAAATAATATTTTCGTAGAGAACTTTCGGATAAAGAATACATGTCAGTGGCTATCATTTTTTATAGGCACTGAGTTACAGAATACGTGTACTGAGCTCATTACGAAATAATAAAATCTCCGTGGTGCTCAGTGGTAGAAAACAACACTTAAAACCGTCTCAAAATTGAGAAGTACAGTCGATGTTCACTGTTCATTCTCGGGTTATACAGACAGGTATAAAGGTAGCTTATCTTAATCTTAATATATATAAATCTCGTGTCACAATGTTTGTCCTCAATGGACTCCTAAACTACTGAACCGATTTAGTTCAAACTTCGTGAATATCTGTCATTTGGTCCAACTTAAAAGATAGAATAGTTTTTATCCCACGTGGACGAAGTCGCGGGCATCAGCTAGTCTTAATATATATAAATCTCGTGTCACAATGTTTGTCCTCAATGGACTCATAAACCACTTAACCGATTATAATAAAATTCGCACACCATGTGCAGTTCGATCCAACTTGAGAGATAGGATAGCTTAAATCTCAATTTATCTATTTTTTATTACCCCTAAGGGCAAAACAACGTTTGCCAGGTCAGCTAGTTATACAATATGGTTATCCGCCTACGATAATCTACATAAGCAAGCAAAAGCAGCAAAAGTTCTTCCAGACCAGACCTGGCTAATGTAGAAATTACTTAATTTTAAAGCGGCTTGTGGCGAAAATCGAACCCGCGACTTCGCGCTTGAATCTGACTGCGAAAGGTTGTCTGACTTGGCTTAGATAAAATCCTGGTCCAGCAAGTTCGCAAACCATTCGTTATACATCATCATTGGTCATTGGTTATACAATATACAGGGTGCAGTATAGACGGACAGCATCAAGAGTCGCGGAGATTCGATAGCTTTACGTGGCGTGGAACCTAACGATGGGTCTACGCTAGGCGAACCGAGCACGAACTGAGCACGAGCGAAGCTCAAGCGTAGCCGTTTCGCTTCGTGTTTCGCGGCGTCAAGTGTCGAAGTACCACGAACCTACAACGATAACTGAATGAATGAATGAGAACTTTATTTCTGTTTTGTGCCACTATAACTATATAACTAAAACTACTACTAACACATACTATAAGTAACTAAAACTAAAACGGGGGCTGAAACTTCCATCGCTTGGGCAACCAAGACCAAAATTGCCCAAACGATGGAAGCCGCAGGCATCGCTTGTTGCACGTGGCACAACCCAGAAATGGGCCTCTCAGACCCCAGAAATAACTGTCCTCCAATCTCTTTGTGTTCGACAAAAAACCGACAATAGGCGAAACGCAGCTGAGTACGAACGAAATGTACGCAGCCCGCTCGTTCGAGACTTGTAAATCGGTCCACACTACACGAATTGTGTTCGGCTCGTGCTCGGTTCGCCTAGCGTAGATCCACTTTTACGTCGAATCAAGAGGCCTATGTCCAATATAGGGCTGAGACAGCTAGGTAAATCGTTGCCGGGAATTGAAGCCAAGACATCCACGCAATGGACATCGTGGTAGTCTGTCTGTATAGTTTTAGAACTAAGTCAAACCTCTGTTGTGTTTAACGTCAGTTTACGTCATGATACCCCTACACGTGGAGCAAGATCAGCTTACGAGCTTCGTACACTAGAACCTCATGTTTCGCTCGGGCGATAATTAAACATCCACGTGTTTAATGTTATGCAGGCTTTGAAAACATACACGTTACAACGATGTATTTTGATGTTTGACCTTTACATTTCCAGTGCCTGTGTTAATCATTTTGTTACTTGTTTATTTTGCAGAATCTGTAAGCATAATATTGACGTCTTCCTTTTAGGGTTCCGTACCCAAAGGGTAAAAACGGGGCCCTATTACTAAGACTGCTATCTGTCCATCCGTCCGTCTGTCACCAGGCTGTATCTGATGAACCGTGATAGCTACAATCTTGAAATTTTCATAAATGATGTATTTTTGTTGCCGCTAACAAAAAATTCTAAAAAATACAATTAAATAAATATTTCAGGGAGCACCCATACAAAAACGTGATTTTTTCGCTTATTTTTTGCTTGATATTTATAAATCGAGATAGATATTGTAGAGTGTAGACGCTTCACAGAGTATTTAGTTTTTTACTTACTGTAGAAATAAATAGTTGAATCAAAAGAAATTAAGAGAGAATAATACATTAAACGTGATTTTTTGCTTGTTTTTGATTTGGTGGGCGTTTTGTTTACTGGTACGAAACCCTCCGCGCGCGAGTCCGACTCGCAATTGACCATTTTTTGTATTATTTATAGAAATTATTAAAGAATAATATTTAAAATTGTGGACCAGTGAAAGTTTTGTTAAAATCGGTGCAATTTTTTTTTTTTTTGTATCACTAAACATAGATTACACAGTAATTTACTTATAGGCAATGTAGCTTTGCATTACATACGACAGTATTAAAGTACTAATAGTACTTTGGATCTTACTTATAATATTTACCTACGGACTAACCCAACTTTAGCAAAACAACTTTTTACTGAGATAAAACTTCACGAAGCTTCGACGCTACCGAAGTTTGCTCCAGGAGTTTTTATTGTAATAATTGTTCGGTTTACTTTCACTGTACAGTATCTGTGGGTGACTGAGCTTTGCTTTTATATTTTTTGTATAATCATTTTTTGGCAAAATATTCCTAGAAAAACAAAATTTCATTTATTTTACACATAGGTTTAAATGATAGGCTCTTATAGAAAGTCTACCGTTCGGAATACAGGCTTGCACCGAGAAGAGCTGGAAGAAGCTCGGTATTCTCTCTTTTCACGATGTCCGTTGTCAATTACATACAAATTTTGTTTGATTATTTTTTAATAACTTTTAAAGGATAATAATTCCGTCACACATAATTTTTACGCGAAACTTTAACGCACTAAAAACTTCTACGACTTAGTAAAGACAAACTAAAAATAGTCGTAGGTATGATAACAGGGCCTGCCCACTAAATAAACACTTTTCTACTCTAGGAATCACGGACAATCCTCTATTCAGATCCGGCATGAAGGAGGACGAAACACCGGCACACGTGCTACTACGGTGCACGGGAGAGGCGGATCCACGCGAGACCTACTTGGGTTCCTCAGCAACACTCCAAGAAATCCTGCGCGACCTAGGAGGCCTCTTCGGATACTGGAGTGAGCTCGGCTGGCTGGAGTGATCCGGCGAGGACCCGCATCGGCGACTTCACGCGCAACGGACGAAGGGATTTCGGCCAATCGTGGAAAAGTCCCAGGAACAGAAAGAAAAAAAACAAAGAACCGTTTACGCAGCGCATGCAAGGGAAATTCTCCAAAAAGAACAATTTTTCCCGTTTATACAACATTTAGTTGATTCTCCGCACCAATTAGTATAGCGGGATGTTGTACAGCATTTCTCGATAAATGGACTATCCAACGCAAACAGAATTTTTCAATTCGAACCAGTACCTTAGCGCCTGAGATTAGCGTATTCCAACAAACATACAAACTTTTCAGCTTTACAATATTATATAGGGTAAATGTACACAGAGGTAAATGGAAACGCACGTAGTTTTAATTAATATCAGTTTCAGAGTGTAACGAAACGCATCTATAGTCTATTCAGACATATTCAGACTATTCTAGTCTATGGATGCGTTTCCATTTACCTCAGTTTACATTTACCCACATTGACTATATAGATGTTGAATAGTTACTGAAATACACAGTCAGACGCTAGTGTACTCATCCACATTAAAATAATTAACACAATAGATCAAGGTCAACTGATGAAGTTCTGTATGGACAGTGATGAAATGATAATTCAAAAAAGTGAGTTTTGTTAACCTGGTATTGGTATTTTAATAAATAAAATATAAAAAAAAGGATTGTGTGGTTTTATGAAACCACGGTAAAAATGAAACTTTTGTGGCTTTGGCTGCTCTGATGAGCGCCTTTCACTTTAATCCTACTCCGCGGCTGACCGTCACGCGACATGCAACACATCTGTGTGTTGCATGTCGAAAAAGTTTGAGACGATGTAATAAAAGTTTCACTTTAAAAATACAAAAAAAAATCAAGAGGCAGTAAACCTAATCTAGCTAATTCATGTGCAAGATGGACGCATCGATGATACTCGAAGCTCGTTTCCGTGTTGGTCCAGAGTCGTAGATGTTGGTGAGAGATGAGCGCGAAGATGACAGTTCAGATGTCAAATGATCCGTATCCGTAAACATTAGCGGCAAGTGATTGCACTCGTACCTTTCCTGGAACAAGAAATAAGAAATCTGAGACAAGTGTGCTTTTCTTATAACCCAACTAGTTTTTTAACCGCCCGCGTGAATTTCTGACTTTTACAAATCCCGTATAAGCGATGGATTTTCTGGGAATAAAAGTAGCATATTATGAGTTAACCGAACTTCGTTCTAAAATACAGTCACATGGGCTAAGTAAATAGTTTCATTGCCCTTCCCGCTCCCTTCCTTAATCAGTATAGGTTTAACTATGGAGCTCAACTAAAACACGCATAAGGACGATTAATACTTTTTTTAAACGGATTTTTGGTAACTGGTTAAGTTTTTTAGCAATTAGTTAAAACTTCGTTTTTCTTTTATATTCCTCCGCGACGCCGCATATCGCACCCACCAACGCATTCGGAAGGACAAAATAAATTCAGTGAATCCTCTTAATACACTTTCAATGTTTACAAGTAGAGCCGGCTGCCGTCTCTGCTTGATATCATTAAGGTTCCATACCAAAATGGTAAAAATGGAACGCTTATGGCGAGACTTTCTCCGTACGTCCGCCCGCGGGTCGTCCGTCCGTCCGTCTGTCACACTAATAGATAAAAATAGTAAAGATACCGATCCGATCCGAACATTTTACGTAAACCTTCTTCATACAAGCAAACAGTAGCGCCAACTGTCAAAATACCGCCGCCGCCGCTGACCGATCTACCGCGTGGCCTTATACTGTTGGTACTAATGACACCCATAAACTGGCGACATTTTTTTGCGCTGTTCGCCCTATCTTTAGTATACAAGTCTGTGGTCACACTCGATTTTTCTCTATTTCTTCATATCTTGCTAAAACAAAGTTTCGGAGGGTATCGCGTAGGGGGATAGGCGAAAAAAACTACGAAAATTTAAAAATGAAAGTTTCTCATAGTAGTCAACAAAATAAAAACGCATGCAATCACGTATATAGAGGTTAGGTATTGAACTCTTTAGCGTCACCTAATTGCAAACAGCGCCATCTATCGAGCGACGATGGCTGAAATCTCTCATGAAATCATAAAATGGAGTTGTTTTAGATATTTCCAAACCTCTAGGCCTCTTTTAAGTAGAGTACCTCTATTCATTGATTTCCTTATCAATAGTGCAGCAAAACAAATAAACATTGGCAAATAGCTGAGAGCGCTAAATATAAATAGCAGAATAATGCATTGACCTATATTAACATCACATGTTTCACAGGTCGTTAAACCCGATACGAACATAAACGAATGTAGCAGTGCCGTGGTCGGCTTAATCTATTCTAGATTTCGTATAACCATTACTTACACAGAGTTAATTGGGAGCTATATTTCATGCACTACGGCATTTGTTTAAACAAATCAAGGTCAGAGTTGAACATATTACGAAAAATATAAAAATTAGTCAAGTGCGAGGCAGGGTCGCGAGCAATAGTATGTACTGAGATTCATGAGAAACTGCCTGGTGACAGATGGACAAACAAACGAATGAAAAGCGTAGTCTTAGTTATATCGTCCCGTTTTACCCTTTGGGTACGAAACCTTAATACCTAATTGATCAAGTGCAAGAGGGTTCCGTCAATCAACTATCAAGTCCAATTCCAACAGAAACAGCTCTTTCAAAAACGAGCAAAAAGTCGCGTTGGTTTTTATTATATTTTATTCAATTATAATAATTTATTTGTTTTTTCTTACACGACATAATATGTCGGCTTAAATGAACATCCCGTCCCACAACCCGCGGGAAAAAGGACATCCATTTCCCATTCTACTATTAATCATTTCCCACACCCCAAATCCATACTCCTACTGTCTCCCTCTTGGTCTTCCCCGAATCGTATCCCTGCTTCCTCGCCCACTCCTTCTACTACTTCCGCGTCCCCTTCTAAGTGTTAACTGTTGTGTGATCTGTGTATGACTTGTGCCTATCCTTCCTCGGCCTCGTCCTCTACCCGTTCCTGGCCCTCTTCTATGTTCTGCGACCTGTGACATATCCCGCATACGATTTGTGTCGGTTTGCATGTTTTGCTCAATAATTGTGTCCGATAAAGCGTTTTGTGAATTATGTGTATGGGCTATATCTCCTACACTTGATATTGTTAAAGCTGTTTGATCATTTAACGTATGCGGTGAGGCGTGAATATGTTGTTCTGTTTGTGAGTTGTGAACGAATACACTATCCCCTAGCACTTTACTTATAATGGTGACGGTGTGTATGGCTGCTTGTTTCTGTAAAATGCTGATGTCAATATGTGCGTCCAATTTATCTATATATTTATTTATGCTTCTAGCGACAACACCTGTTGCACCAATTACTATTGGTATTACATAAGCTTTGGTATTCCATAAACGGCTCACTTCAGTTTTTAATAAGTGGTATTTACTTAATTTCTCAATCTCTTTTGCCCCTATATTGTAGTCTGATGGAACTGTTACATCTATTAAATATGTCGTGTTACTGTTTTTGTCAATATATATTAAATCAGGCCTGTTGTGTGTGACTGTGATATCTGTTTGAACTGGCATTTCCCATAGTATTTTAACGGATTCATTTTCTGTCACCTGCGGTTCAACAAGAGTATCCTTCCACCAGAGATCAGAAACCGGTACTTTGTGTTTTTTGGCAATACACCAGTTCACATATTGGACAAGGTTATTATGTCGCTTGACATAATACGTCCCCGCCAATTTTTCGCATCCCGAAATAATATGTTGCGCAGTCTCATCTTTAGTTGCACATAAGCGACATTTCCCATCAACTGCTTCTTTTATTATGTCTCGTTGTATCTGCCGTGTTGTAACAGCTTGATCTTGAATAGCGAATATTGATGCTTCCATGCTTGGGGATATCTTCTGCTTTTTCATCCATTTAAACGACATTTCACGATCTACATTTGTTTGGTCTAAGACTTTTTTGGGAAATTGTCCATGTAACTGTTTACTTCTCCACGTCTCATTTAGTTTTTTCTCAACTGCATCTTTTATCTCTTTCGCTGTATGAGCACTTCCTTGTGTTAGGCGCAGCTCCCTTTCTATCTCTTGTGCTTCTTTCACAATTGAGTATTTTTCCCTTTTAGCGTCATGCTGTATTATTGCCTCAATGAGATAATCCCTTTTTGCATTTAGGTACTGCTTGTACTTTACTATCTGAGTTTTGTACATATTTTCAACACTAATTAGCCCCCTTCCACCTTGTGTAACTGGTAAATATAACCTTTCAACTTCTGCCTTCTGTTGATGTGCTTTTTTTATTGCAAATAATTTTCTTGTTTTAGTATCTATTTTTTTAAGATCACTACGTTTATAATTAATGACACCGAATGAATACATCAATACTGGTATTGCATATGTATTTATACCTTTCATTTAATTTATTATTTATTTAATTATTATTTATCTTAATTTTAATTTAACTTCTTATTTTAAGGGAATATATCACTAAATTTATATTTTCTGTGAATATTTTAAATTTTATTCTATTTTTTACTATTAATTTGTTGTTATAGCGGCAACAAAAATACATCATCTGTGAAAATTTCAACTGCTCAACCATCACGATTCAAGAGAACGGACGGACGGACGGCGGAGTCTTAGAAATGGGGTCCCGGTTTTAACTTTTGTGTAAATATGATGGTCTAAATAGGGTTCCGTTTAGATCATCATATTTTTTCATCAGATTGTAGTGCTTGGTGTCTGATACCTACATCTATGATCATGCATGCATGTTTACATTGCCTGCTGTGGTACAATTCGTTGAAGTTTCTTCTATTTTTCCGGTCCTCCAACTCTGGTGGTCCATATTTTGGATCGCTTTTGAAGATGCCAACTAAATTCTGCAAATAATAAACGGCATTTTGAAGTAAAAACCACGAAAACTTTATTAATTATATTATTATATTACTTTATTATATTACTTTATTATTATATTATATTATTATTTTACTTTTATTTAATTATATTATTATATTACTTTATTATTATATATAATATTATTTAGTTCCTAATAATGGCATAGATGTTATCGAAATGTTTTTATACCTCCACGCTAGGTACTCCTAAGGCGGAATGGTGAAGGAGATGAGTACCACCCGGGTGACAATGACATTTGACAATTTTTTTATAATATAGGCTAGCATTTGACTATATTATAGCCAAGCAAAAAATCTGCCGTGCTATTCTGCAAAACAGCGACGAGCGTACATCTATGCATTTATGAATTTGTCAGTTGTAATAGAGTACAATTTTGCATGCCATATTCAGGTTGGCAGCTGTCTGGCAGCTATTTCATTTTGTAGAATAGCACAGCAGTTCGTTGAATGGAAGCTATCTTAAATATTTACTTTATTTTTTATGTTTTAATGGATGTTTGTTTTTAAAGCTGCAACAGAAATAAAATACATCATCTGTGAAAATTTCAAGTGTCTATCACGGTTCAAGAGATACATCCTTGTGACAGACGGTTGGACGGACGAACGAACAGGTGGAAGTCTTAGTAATAGGGTCCCGTTTTTACACTTTGGGTACGGAACCCTACAAATATGAGGGTTCCGTGACAAATTTAGTGATTACTTAGCGATCATTTTTATACCATTTTTAATTTCGTTCCATCTTTTTAGCGTATCGCGAAATGCCATAATATGGCTACGGGTGCTGGTAAACTTACGTTTTCCAAAATGTATTTGGCAATAAGTTTTATATGGAAGATCAACACAATAACGACAGTTATCAACATCCACGTGACAGCAGCCCATTGTTGCTTGGAGTCATCCAAGTACGCGATAGCAACGACTTTGTTGATTAGAACTACCTGTAATTAAATATTTCGGTATTTTTATTAAGAAAGTAAGAAAGAAAGAAAACAAGTTTATTTAGGACCAAAAAGATAAAAAGGAATACAAAAAAAGATTACAGAAAAAAAACATGCTAAAAAACAAAAACAAAACTAAATAAAAATGCGGTTTTGGTCCCAAAATGGCATCCACTCAGTGTTCACCTCGCATGTGGCCTGTGGGAAGGCCAGCATGCAAGGTGCTGGTCTTCCGTGGAGGCTAGTGGATAGGTAGGAACGAGTAAGTGGCGGCTGGACAGAAGAAGCACTTAATAGAAAGAAGATTAAAATTTAAAGGAGTTAAAAATGATGAGTATTATAATAAATTATTATAATATTGTTTGTATATAATAATGTTTTGATGTGAAATATTAGATATATTATATTATATTATATTATTGAGAATTGGTCTTAATACTACGGAACCCTTAGTGCGCGAGCCCGACTCACATCATGTCTTTAAATATTAATCCGTCGCCGTACATTTTATTAGCTCAAGTTAGCAACGCAAAAGAAAGAAGCAGCCACGAGGAATCCGATAATAACATGTACTCGGTATTTTCAAATAAAAAGCTTTCGAGATGAACTACTATTGTGTTCCACTGCAAGCTTTATGAAATTTTATTTCAAGAGAACTACTTAGCTGTTGCCCGCGGCTCCGCCCGCGTGCATTTTTTTTCCAAAATCCGTACCACCTGTCAGGAGGTACCACTGCCTTTTCCGGGATAAAAAGTGGCCTTTTTCTAGTTCTGGTTAAAATCTTTCTCCATGCCAAATTTCAACAAAATCGTTTCAGTATATATACATATAAAAGCATTTTGAATGAACTCATTAGTTATCATAACACATTAAATAACAAATTAATAATATCCAGTATTAAGCTCCACTGACAAGTCAAGCGCTGAATTAATCATGACACGCCGCCAACCGGAGTTGAAACTAAAATGGCCAATCAATTAATTCAAAATAACACGCTAAATATTTCGCGCTATTTGTAATTTGTCGGAGATAGACTCGGTTAAACGACGAGAGATTTTAATTAAAAGGTTATTTTCGGGTGGGAACTAAATTAAGCAGCTACTAATGAGTAACAAGAGCTAAACGATTAAAAATATTTCATTATCTGGACATTCCATTCCGGGAATTGTATTGGCTAATAGGAAGGAATTCATCGTTGAGCCTTGAAAACAAGCTCATAATAAATGCATCATCAAACCTATATGGACGTATGGCATCCAACTCTGGGGTTCTGCAAGTCACTCCAATATAGAAATATTGCAGCGCTTTCAAAATAATGTACTGAAAGTCATATGTAATGCTCCATGGTTTACCAAAAACTCCGAAGTGCACCAATACCTCGCCATGCCAACCGTCAAAGATGAAATAGAGAGGTCAATTGAATCTTACAAAAAGAGACTAGAACAACATAAAAACAGTCTGGCTGTCAAACTCCTCGACACCAGAGACTGCACAGTTCGCCTAAAAAGGACACAACTGGCCAACATTGTTTAAGACTTTTTTTCAAATAAGGGATGCTGCATTATTGGATGTGCTAAACCCAAAAAGACTTAACATTATAGACCTCAAATCTGATTATGGTCAAAAGACTGATCTCAGATAGAAAGACAAAACTAGAGAAAAAAAAATCTGGACATTAAGCACATCGCAATACCTATCAGTATATTATACTACTAGCAGTGCCCGCGGACTCCGTTCCGACTCTGAAACTTAATATTGTAAGTATTTTGGAATAATAGAACGATACTAAAGCTCAATTTGTCTTTACTTTTATATTTTAGTTACAATACCATTCACTCAATCATACATTCACTCAGTCACATGCCGCTTGGTCAAAGACAACCCATCCTATAGAAATCAATGTCAGTGCTCATTCTTTACAGGTAGATCACTTTATAACATTCGATTACTATTAAAATCGAAAGAAGCTTGTGAAATTCACTAATTAAGTGGTTATACGACACTAAAATTAAAAAAGACCGAGAACATAAATGGCTTTAAAACACTTTAATATTATGTTATAAATTATTATTCAATTATTTCTTTCAGTTTCGTTCCAAGTTACATTCTATGGTCTGTCTCAAACGCCAATACCGGCCTGTTATATTTTTTCAATACTAATGATGCGAAACAAAAAAAAACACGTTAGGTATCGCAAAGATATTATCGTGCTTTGATATTTTTTGGCAATCCGAGTGCATTCTGTTACTATCGAATATTCAAGGGCACCAAATGGGAAAACTTTTTAAACGATATTGCATGTAAACGTTACACGTGTGGAAAAGCACACTATCGCCCAATCATTATTCTTATACGCTAAGTAATTACCTTTTATGATACATATAGACATATCAGAGTCAAGGTCTCGTTATAATTGTATTCTAGAACTGGGGACCTAGACAAAGTGACTTGTCGCGTTGACGATAGTAGAACAACCACGTGACCGAATGAATGAAACTAAATGAAAGCAGCAGAAATCTACAACGTCTGCGAGAACGCCAGGGAGCGTTCAAGTTGACGTACTCGATTTTCTATTCGGTCACGTGGTTTTTCTACGCACGTGGTTTGTCTGTCAAAAGAAGAAACTGACTGACTGACTGACATATCAACGCACAGCCCAAATCGCTGGGTCTAGAGACTCCAAATTTGGCAATGAGGTCTGGGGGTGCACTAAGGAAGGATTTTTCAAAATTCACCGTCTAAGGGGGTGAAACGGGGGTCCGAAGTTTGTATTTTACCAAGTTAAAATACTCCTTCACGCCCCAACTTCGAAACCGATTTGGCTAAAATTTGGAATGTAAGTTTTGTATCTTGGATTAAGACATAGGCGACTTTTCATCCCGAAAAATTCATGGTCCCCGTGGGATTAGTTAAAAACCGAAATTCACGAAAAAAATCTTCACGCCGCAAGTACAAAACCGATTTGGCTCGAACTTGGAATGGAGATAGTTACTTTTTATCACGGGAAAATCCACGGTTTCCGCGGGAAAATCGAAATATTTATATTCACGTGCGAAAAGCTGTAATTACTGAACTGTAATGATTGAAATTATCTATATCTTATCTTAATATATATAAATCTCGTGTCACAATGTTTGTCCTCAATGGACTCCTAAACTACTGAACCGATTTAGTTCAAACTTCGTGAATATCTGTCATTTGGTCCAACTTAAAAGATAGAATAGTTTTTATCCCACGTGGACGAAGTCGCGGGCATCAGCTAGTATACTATATTATGAAAGGAAATATGTTTCCTGGATTAAAACATAGGCTATTTTTCATCCCGGAAAATTTAATGGTTTCAATGATAATAGAGAAAAATTTGGTTAAAAGTTGGAATGAACATGGATTTCGTATAAATTAACACAAAGGCTACTTTTTATTCCGGAAAAATTGATGGTTCCCGAAAGAATAGGGAAAGCTAAAATTTGCGCGTGCGAAGCTGCGGGTACCTTCTAGTTTTAAGTGAATATAGTGACGAATGGATCGACGGATGGACAGCGAAATCTTAGTAATAGGGTCCCGTTTTTTCCCTTCGGGTACGAATTACGGACCTTAATTGAGTAGGGGTTTTTCGATTTGAGTCGAATTTCGAAATTCAGAATCATAATTTAAGACGACTGAATGGATATAACTTCAATCATAACCAGCTTTATTAAAGTATTTGATCACCATTGATCACTGATATAATAATCTTTGGTAGTGGCTTTGCCTTAACCCGGCGTAGGTATTCAAGTCCTCTCAGAACTACTATCAGAATAAAAAGAGAGGTTTGATTACTACCAGGCAGGCTTCACACATCTATATTTACCTACATTATGATGAATTTTCAAGCTTGCTAGTTGCAGGTTTCTTAACTAAGCAAATCTTAATAATTTATCTAAAATGTACATTATTTTAAATATTCCTTAAGGAATTCATACGTTCAGTCACATAACGAATCACAGGCCAGAATAAATAAATGATATGTCTGCATCAACCTTTATTTACGCGTCCTGCACGTGCAAATATGCTCTGATTGCTTCTATTGGTACGTTTTGATTAAGCGCTTCATCAACGTACATAAAAGCCTGATTGAAAACCATGTACTAAATTGCGATTCGGGGAAATACTATTGGACCAAAAATTACATGGCCAGATTCTGCCCTCAAAAAAAATATTCATGGCCATCGACAAACTACGTCATATTGAAGCTTATTATTATGTCTTTACAATCGTTTAAGTTTTATGATCTGAAAACTTGCGAGAGACATAATATCAGCATAACAACTTGCAACAAAATTACTTAGGCGCATTTTGTTGCAAGTTGTTATGCTGATATTATCATAAAACTTAAACGATTGTAAAGACATAATTATAAGCTTTAATATGACGTACTGTTTGTCGATGGCTATGAATAAGTATTTTTTTTTCCAGGGCACAGCTCCATACAAGTTTCGGCCATGTCCTTTACACCAGAATAGTACCTAAAGAAGTAAAGTAAGTTTTTGGGCCGAGTGCCTTGTATGGATGGTGAGCATCGAAGGTTTCTAGAGTTGAATTTATTGAAACTGTTTTGCTTGTGGCGTTTGTATAACAAAACAACGTTTGTCGGGTCTGCTAGTTCATTTATAAAGTAAACTTGCTAACGAACCCCCTGGTTTGCTCAGGTATCCTAGTTGAAATTCCACAAATTTCAGTCGTATTATATTCATTGATTACACCCTTTAAACTTCTCAAATAATCGATCTTTCTATTGTTGAAACCATATCTTTGAAATTCCGTAAATATTCCTGAGATTATTACGAAAATTTAATCATAAAATATCATTAGCTATACATACTCGTAGGTATAGTTATAATTGATATTGCGTTTACTCACCAAGTCAAGTTTTAATTTCAAACGAGACGAAAAGTTCTAAGAACTAACACACTATAGAACTTCAGTGAGTCATTTTGTATGAAAGGTTTATTCAACGGGAACAAAACTGTTTCCTGCTCTAATTTCCTCTCTCAACCTCTCACGAGCCTATGCGGACCTGGTACTCGCGACTGAATGAAATGAGTTTCACCGTGGAAAAAAAAAACGAAATATTGCTTTTTCATTGCAGTTTTCATGGTGAGAAAAATCCAAAATTTTTGAAAGCTAACTCAACGGTTACGTTTGAATATACTGTAAAAATTGTAGCAAAATTTTCTCGCCAGTGCCGCTGGTTTTTGACGGTGCAGTTTTTGTGTAAAGTTTAACTTTGATGTTGAACCGTGCGAATTGTTTTACAAACTCTTTTCTAAATAAGAAGTATGTAGTAATCCACTTCAATATAGTCTCTAGATATATAATGGGTACGAATACGGTTAATAATCGGGAAATAATCAACTAAGGTTGTGCATTTCTCTATTGGTCCATTCGATCATCACTGGCAGGTAAAATATTGGCAATAGGACTCAAAATAATATTATTGCTAGTCGAGCAAAGACTGCATATTGCAGTCAGTTTTTTAACCATGGTAAAACTTTTAATTTGAATACAAAAATTGGAAAATTATAATATGGTGAGACTTTCTTGGTCCGTTCGTTCGTCCATCATACTCTATCGACTGTTTGGAATAGTTATAGCTAATATTAGGTCATGCCATAGCAATTATAAAATAATTAAAATCGTTTTTATTCTTAATTCATATTGGGGGGAAAACATTGTTTTGAAATTATAAGTATTTATGTTACAGGAGATGTATTTCCTAAGAAATCTATAGAAATCCAAAAATCGGCCGTAAATGTGAGACATCACTGATCCGAAATGGTCGCTATTTCAAAGCTGTCTTACCTCCGCATGCTGGCCTGCGGCGACAAGCCTTGGCCACTTCGGCTCACCTGGGTACAATCTTTGCTACGTAAGAGCGAAGGGGTTGTACTTAACGCAGCGGCGGAGACGTCACAGATCCGAATTGGTCGATATTTTAGAGCTGTCATAGATCAGATTTGGACACTGCACTCCCATGATCTCGTCTTTTACACATCTCCTAACGCCGTTTAGTATTTGTAAAGATTTCTTGATGTAAAATTCTCCTTTCACACTTTCTTAAATGAGCCAGGAATTGTATACATTTCCTGGTTTTCACACATTTCCGGTAACATATGTACAACGTGTAGATTACTTGCTTTAATTAGCGCAAAGCCTTAAGTAGGGAACGATGTATAGATGCATGAAAATGTGTCACAAGAAGTGTAGCTCATATCTTGAGGGAACTACTATAGGTAGTTCAAAAATGTATCATAAATTTTAAATGACATCTCTAAAACAATATCAATGAACTTGCAATAATAAAAATAATATGAGATTTGTCGATATTACAGTTAGGGTTGCCAAATTATATTTTTCTAAGAGCCGCTTTTTAAATCTACGATAGCTATACGAGGAATACATTTGAAAGATAGCTACTTATGCCATACAGAATCTGTCGAAACGTCATATTTATTCCATAGTTAACGATTATCTGGCGATTGAAAATAAGCTCTTTAAATGTCAATGATACAACATTTTTTTTCTTGAAAATAAAATAAATTAATTGGGAATTCTTATCATGTTAATGTGTTTCTAGAATCAAGTTAAAAGGTTAGCTGCGGGCACACTATACGAATAAACCCACACCTTGTAGATAGATAGAATAGTATTATAGATAAAGTAGATTAATCGCTTAGAGTGCGCTACAGTAGCTTCAGTTGTATATTGCCTGTACGTGGAGACCTGCACTCAGTTAGTTAAAACACGCGTTAAATCGATAACTAGCCGATGCTCTCGACTGCACTGCTCTATATAGTCGATTGGAAACCAATAGGGCATCAAAGTTAGTAACTAGTTTCACTTGATTAGGTTCATTGTGAGCTATGCCTTAGCATTCACCTCTGCGATTACTCAGATCCACGAGCTTTACGGCTGAATACTGTATAGCATCTATCCCACTCGCGCTATATCGCGTCTCAGCTGAGAGTGAGTGAGTGCAAGCAACTTTTACTAGCGACCGTGACCGCGAAAAATTGGGTCAGGGCGCTTTATAGGGCGCCTCCTGTGTATCCAGGTCTTGGCTTAAGATGTAGGCTTGAATCTGAAAAATGTAGTTTAACTACTTACATATTTATTTATTAACACCTTTTCAAATCTTGGTGGGTGGTTCTTTCAGCAATAATTTTTGAGGCAGATAAATTGAAGGAAACGGGCGATTTTGTAGCAATTATAGTGAAAATCGATAGGTAACTAGATGGCCGGATAGTCCTTAGATTTTTGCTTATTCTGACGCAATGCAGTGAGTCTTGGTTCATCCACCAACTCGCGCTTTTCTATAAAAATGTTGGTTTTGACCAACAATAAGTCAAGTAAGAGGAGTTGAATGGTAAGATACCATGGAAACGTAGCTAAGAGAAAAAATATTATTGTTTTAAAGGTGCCGTATCTACCAAAGTGTTAAAAACTACAATCTGAGATCTCCGTACCGCACATAAAAGCTAGAAAAAATATTATCGTTTTAAAGGTGCCGTATCTACCAAAGTGTTAAAAAAACTACAAACTGAGATCTCCGTACCGCACATAAAGCTTGCAAATTTTTTGAATATTTTGTTGGAGTGTTAAAACATACTCCTACTAAGAAAAAAAAATTATTTTTACATAGAACAAAAATTAAAAGCTCTTATGAAATTTGCACCTCATGTGAATACTGACCGTCTTGCTTGTCCCGTCACTTAATAAAAATATTTGATAATAATACAAAATTTTTATAAAAATATTCCTATGTTCCAACTTTATGTTCTTGCACAGTGACGTAAGCCACTTTCTATCGTAGAAAAACGAAGGGATAAAAACCTAATTAATATTGTGAAAGTCTTCTATAAAAATATTGTAAACATCCAGTTCAAGTTCATGATTACATGTATTCTTTTTATTTTTATTTCTTTTCCGCATAAAGTTTCTTCATTGCATTGCGAGATAATTTCCAATAAGGATAATTAATTAATGCTTTCAAAGCAAAATGAATTTCAACAAAAATGCGTAACTTTGTAACTATGGAAGGATGGATCTTTGTTACTCTTTCACGGCGTAACTACTGAACCGCTTTGGCTGAAATTTGGAACATAAATATATTATAACCCGGATTAACAAATAAGCTACTTTTTATCCCGGAAAAAGTCATCGTTCCCACGGGATTAGCGATAAACCGAAATTCACGCGGGCGGAGCCGCGAGCAACAGCTAGTTCTACATAATGACGTTAATTTTGCTTTGAATCGAGCCTAAAACAAGTGGTATATTTAAGTTTTTACACAAGATTTTAAGAGTTATTTACCCGAAGAGTAAAAAGGGACCCTATTGCTACGATTTCGCCATTCGTTTGTCCGTCTGTCACCAAGCTGTATCTCTTGGTTAGACAGTTGAAAATTTCACAGATGATTTTATGTTGCAGCTATAACAACTCGTATTAAAAAATAGAATAAAATAAATAGTAAAGGTGGCTCCCATTTCGCAAACGTGTTTTTTGGCGTTTTTATTGATATTATGGATGATGGAAGCCTTCGTGCGCGAGTCCAATTCGCACTTGGTTGATTATTATGTTCAGTTTTGCTTAAACACACTGATTAAAAGAATTATTATTAAATTTTAATTACATTAACATTTTCTTTACTCTATATAAGTTATTAATAAAATTAGACTGCGATCTCACCTGATGGTAAGTGATGATGCAGCTGAAGATGTTATCGTACTCACTTGGAAGGGGTAAGTAAACTCACCCCTAACGGTTTCTTCACAGTATCGCACCGTAACGCTTAATTTGCACAAAAAAACTCTTGCCTATTTAAAATACGATAATTTATGTCAGCAACTTCGGTACATAAAAATAATCTGGGGGCCTAGAGTAAGTGACATTCTATTAGCGAAGTTTCGAATAAAATGTGTAAAATAGAAATGCTGTGCTAAAATAGATATCGTTAAGTATACCTACTCGTAATTCGTAAAGTAATGAAATGGAAGGCTACATAGGATATCTGTACCTATGTTTGTAGCTTTGATTCCTAATCAAAGGTTGGTAGTGTAGAAACTAATGAAATGCAAGTTTATCAAATAGCAGGTACGTTTGTGTGGTTTGTGATAGACTAGTAAGCAAACTTGACATTGACATTCAAAACTGTAGTTACATTAGGCTTTCTACACATCAACGAAATACTACTAAGGAAATATGTAATACTTGGTCACACTTTTGATCTATTACTTCAATCGACACTGTTGTCGTCGCTTTGCTGGGTTTATTAATTAAGCAAGTGAGTAAATAAGTGTACTTTCAAATTGCGTATTTAACTGCTCGAACATTGCTGTAGCAAGCTATATGTAGCGATATGGCCGCCATATTACACTCCTAATTTCGTTTGTGTTTTCTTTATTAAGCTATTGCATAGCTTCTATCGCGGGCCTTGAGCGTGGAGACCGAATCCAGAAATTCCGTAAAGAAAATAACCCAACACCCCCCACGCCGACCGGCCCGCTCTATCGCGAACCTTGAGCGTGGAGACCGAATCCAGAAATTCCGTAACGAAAATAACCTAACTATCCCCCGAAGTGGGGGGTGTTAGATGTTAATATAAAATAAGTTGATAAAAATGCTATGCAATAGCTTTACCGCAGCAGTCTCCGAGTGCCACACGTCTTTTTTATATTTTTATTATGTGGTGTGCAATAAACAGTTCATCTATCTATCTTTATTCATCTGTATCAAACGTGTGTGCAATTTACACTGCAGTTTTTGTAACTTTAACAAATTCTTTATTCTACACATCCTATTTCGAATAATATCCATTGAAATAATATTCTTCTGAAATTTACTGGGTTTAAACCAGACAATTTTTTTAAAAGCCAGGAAAATTAATGGCATCAGAAGCGGGTCTAATTGGGTAGTTGAAAACAATTTTATTATTATTTTGTATAAGCTAGAATAAACAAAACAAAATTTAGAATGAAAATCAAACTGAGAAATAAAAAGTTACAGGTATTCGTGAAAGCGGAGAAGGAAAAATTATTAACAAAGTACTTAGTTAGACCTTGCTCATGAGATCACCATGTGGAGTGTGAACTCGACGATTATTGTTCCGATAGTCGTTTCAGTTAACGGTCTTATAGCTTAAAGGTTTGACCAACATCTTAGAGGCTTTCACTCGACTGTTGGATCAAAATCCGTTTTTAGATAAGTACATTGTTAAAAATATTATTCAACTGTAATAAAAATAAATGAGATGTACTAAAAATAGTATCTTTTTTCGTTCAACTTCCCAATAGCGCCGCGCCACGCCATGCCAGGTCATTTCTGTCCAATGTCGTCCAAAGCCGCCCGTGTGTACCCTCCCTTAGGCCGAGGTTCAGGTTTCAATCAACTAATGTGCCGTGTGCAAGGTCTAGTTCAGTCAGGAGTTTGCAACAGCGGATCGAAAACTAACAACAGAGGCAGATTCCACATATAAACTCCAAGTTTCGTATTCAGTCCCAGTAGAGAAAACAACTGAGGCTATTATAAAATACATACCGAATGTGAAAACCAGGCTCGTTTTGTGCCACTGCACCAAATCAACGACGAAGTGTGATAATTTAAATAATTAAAAACTCGACTGCAAACATTTCAAACTTTAAAGTTACATACTTGAGTGCAGTATGGAAAGGTCTCATACTGCACTTTTTCCTTTTCTTCATTTTGATACCGCACTCGATAGGTTTGCTGTTAAGAGCACTGGGGTGTATGGCCCAAATCTAACGATTTGACAGTTAAAACCCGTATTTCTTTGTTACCCGTAGATACGAGGTAACAAATTTACGAACACAAATAGGTACGAGATAAGCGCGAAAAACATAAATTCAACTAAGTTAAAATTTTGTTTTCGTAATCTGGGGACACGGTAGTGTCCCCGCCAAGACGAGCCAAGCGAAGCGCGAGGGCACTACCTATCTTTTCTCGAAGTGTTTCGCCGTATTTTTAAACCCTTATAACTTAGGCCTGAATTATTTCAGATAATCAAAATTCTCGGAAAATGATGTCGCCAGTGAACTTATTAAACCTATAAAGTTTCAATTTTATAGGTCTTATACTTTAGATTTTATTGACGTCTAAAAAACCCAAATTTCGTCACTGACTGACTGACTGACTCACTGATGATCATCAAAATTCCTAGGTACTTCCTGAAGACCTAGAAAGCTGAAATTTGGTATATAAGCTAGTATTAGCACACAACCAACAAAAAAATTCCAAAAGTTGGAAATTTAACCCCCCAACCCCTTAAAATAGGGGATGGAAGTTTGTATGAAATTACCGCAAATATTGATGCTAGAGGTCTGAAAATTGATATAGGGACTCTTTGTAATAAACAATTAAATACGTGTTTCAGTATTTTTAGTTAATCACCCCACATCCATAAAATTAGGGGGTTGGAAGTTCGTATGGGGTTTCCCATAAGTATATAGGTATAATAAAAACTTAATTTCTGGAATTTGGTATATAAGCTAGTATTAGCACACAACCAACAAAAAAATTCCAAAAGTTGGAAATTTAACCCCCCAACCCCTTAAAATAGGGGATGGAAGTTTGTATGAAATTACCGCAAATATTGATGCTAGAGGTCTCAAAATTGATATAGGGACTCTTTGTAATAAACAATTAAATACGTGTTTCAGGATTTTTAGTTAATCACCCCACATCCATAAAATTAAGGGGTTGGAAGTTCGTATGGGGTTTCCCATAAGTATATAGGTATAATAAAAACTTAATTTCTGAATTTTGGTATATAAGCTAGTATTAGCACACAACCAACAAAAAAAATCCAAAAGTTGGAAATTTAACCCCCCAATCCCTTAAAATAGGGGATGGAAGTTTGTATGAAATTACCGCAAATATTGATGCTAGAGGTCTCAAAATTGATATAGGGAGACTCTTCTTTGTAATAAACTACAAATAAGGAAAAAAATAAACTAGGTGAACCAAGTAGGGTTCCCTCATTTAAATGATCGCGGGGGGGGGGGGGATACTTGATTCGGACAAATATCCACCTTGCAATGATATTCAAGAAATACACCAAAGAAAAGGAAATTAACCAAATAAAAAATATAGTCGTAAACAACCTACAAAAAGAAGTGAAATCCCAGCAAAAACATTTTCATGTAAAATGTTGCCAAGACGAGAACATGTGGCTCACACTATCAAAAAGTTATCAAATCTCATGTAGAGCAAGACTTCTAACTCTACACGCCCTAACTCTATAAATCCTAACTTTATAAACTCTACACTTTAGTCAAAATATATTATGTCTTGGCTGTTTCGTTACTGTCACATGGGTGTAAAGTAAAAATATTATTCACTGACTTTGTACTTTTCTGATATACAATACCTAGTTTCTGTAGTAACGATTATTTATTAGATAGGTATTGAGTCTCCTCAGAAACTGCATTTAGGTTTTACTAACTGCATTGGTTTCAAATACTTCATCACACTATGCAAAAGTGTGTTCCTTTGCTTTAGAGGATATTTTTAATAAATGGAAGTTTTTTCCCATAACAATGGTAATACCATTTAATTTTAATGTGAAATTTCTTGAATTTTGCATGGTCCATTATGCCACTTGCAAAACTCTATTAGAAAAGTACTGAACAGTGAATAAATTCTTCAATTTACGCCTATGTGACGGTACCGAAACAGCCAAGACATAATATATTTTGACTAAAGTGTAGAGTTTATAAAGTTAGGATTTATAGAGTTAAGGCGTGTAGAGTTAGAAGTCTTGCTCTACATGAGATTTGATAACTTTTTGATAGTGTGAGCCACATGTTCTCGTCTTGGCAACATTTTACATGAAAATGTTTTTGCTGGGTTTAATATTCAACAACTACAATTCCTTTTCCGTGTATTTTATTGAGCTCATTTGGGAACTTAAATTTACCTTAAAAGGTACCAAAAAGATAAATAAAATAATTGGTCAAGTGCACGTCGGGCTCGCGCACTGAGGAATTCGTACTATCAAGACCAATTCTCAAGTGTTAAAATAATTTAAACTCTCCTTTTTTATACCCACAGGAAATGCCATACCCCTCCATCAGGGGAAACGAAGGGGTTATGTGGGGCTTGCACCCACTAAAACCTGTGCTTTGCCACGACGGACCACGTTGGCGGGAGTACGGGATTCACTTGCGTACTCACCGCGCTCCCGCCAGGCCTCGACCCGCCACCAGAGCGGCAGGTCCCGTCGCTGCTGCCGGCAGCCTGGCCGCTGCCGACATTCCTGGGAGGCGCGTTCCGGACAGGTCGCCTCGGCCTGTTTGTGGAATTTGGGTGACGGACGCCAGAGCCCCTTACATCCGTCACCCGCAGACCGGCACCGGTTCCCGGAAGAAGGTGTTCGCATTCCAGCAACCAGTGCGACTCCTGCGAGAGGGATGTGCCTTCGTAATTTTCCCTCTCTACGGGTGTTCCCGCCCACTTCGGTGATTTTTTTTACGAGGTTATCTTCCTCGTAGTGCCCCGAAGGGAAGGAAGGGCGTTTCCGCCCCCGCCTGTAATTTTTTAATCCCACAAAAAAGGAGAGCCAAGTTCAATAGAAAAATTATGCTTGGCTGTCGGCTTCGCCGCAAAAAGAATGGAGATCTAAATGAGTGCCAAGTTCTATGTAAAATCGAAATTTGTATTTATAGGAACAAAAAAACAATATGAACAATTATGAAACTCTATTTTTTTGCTTTATTGAATACCTATAACAATTGCTGTTATTCAAAAATGTTAGATCTTAAAGTAGGTTAGATTTGACTTGGCCAGTTTTCATTACATCAGTCATTTTATAAAGTTATATACAACATTTTAATTCAGATAAAAACTCGCCAAGTCAAATCTAACCTACTTTAAGATCTAACATTTTTGAATAACAGCAATTGTTATAGGTATTCAATAAAGCAAAAAAATAGAGTTTAATAATTGTTCATATTGTTTTTTTGTTCCTATAAATACAAATTTCGATTTTACATAGAACTTGGCACTCATTTAGATCTCCATTCTTTTTGCGGCGAAGCCGACAGCCAAGCATAATTTTTCTATTGAACTTGGCTCTCCTTTTTTTACATTTATGTTTTTGGTGGGATATCATTACTTTTTGTAAAGAAGACTTGGCAGGTACTGAGTTTAAAGCTTTTTCTTGCGTTTCTGCTGCGTGATTTTCTTTTTTATACTATTTTCTTCTCTCTCTTGAATGTTAGAGATAATAGTGCGCATTGCCCATTCATTATCTGCTACCTTTTTAGTACGCTTCCTGTTTATGCTTAAATTAGCTAAGTCCGGGCGATATAGGGATCTCAGGCGGTTATATTCTATTATAGAACTATCTTGTGCCTTAATTTGACTAGGGTCTAGATTAATAAGGTGTACTCCGTCTAGGGTTTTAACCCTGGAGAGCGCAACGTAGGCCTGTCCTCTGCTAAATATCGAAGTGCCATGTCCAGAAGAGCGCTGTCCAGACTAAGTCCTTGTGATTTGTGGATAAAGAGCTACAAACAAATGAGGTTTTGAAACAAACTACTTTACCCAAGTAATATTAATTGACTCTCAAAACTCGTCGAACAACGCAATCTTATAGGAGGGTTTCCGCTAAACAACCAGGCATAACGACGATGCTGGCGCAAAGCAAATGAGCGCCGCTAAGAGCATACCTACTTTAGTTCGTTCGCAACTTCGCGTATCGGGTGCGCGCGCATAGTTGTAACACGCTAGTCCTCGCGTACAAGTGCAAGGCGCGAGCGAGTTCAATTCTTAAATTAGTCAATCATACATAAATGTTATATCGGTAACAAAAATACATCGCTATTGCCTTGATCTTGGTATACCTACATACACATTGGACTTTCTTTTAAGGTACAAAGAGTTCGAAGTAACAAATTTATACCTTAAAATATTATTTCTTATTTTTTAAATAAATAAGAGAAACGAACCTTGATTACTGATCTTTGTTATTTTAGTGAGCCGTGGACTATAAAATATCGTGAAATATTTATCACCATTGAAGAACTAATATTTGTAATGACTTGTCATAAGTGCCTGTAAGTTAGGCCTATATGAAACTAGTAGGGCGCGTGGGTGCGCGGGCCACATGTGGCCCGCGTGCAGTCTTCCCGCCCATAACGGTATCGCTGTCATCTCCATCGCCCATTGGAATCCGATTGACAGTAAGCTGAAAAAATTACCAAGGAGCACTGTCATGGTTTTAAAGATAGTTAAGGGCAGTTCGAACAAAAAAATATGCTGAACCTCATCGAATGAGGTTCAGCGTATTTTTTGTTCAACAGCCCTTAACTATCTTTAAAACCATGACAGTGCTCCTCAATCATCATCCAAACCCTAGATCACTGTCTCTTCTCATAGTATGTACATTTTCCATGAAAAGATAAATTCCGCCACACTGAATTATTTTCCATGCATCCCGTAGAACTTGAGATCCTGATCACCTCTTGCTAAGAAACCACTCTCTTATCTTTTATACTTTCCGAGATAGAACAATACGAAATTTGTATGACGGCCATCTTGAATCCGCCATTTTGTTTTTTTTTCAGCTCACTTCCAATTGCGTGAAGTTCCGAGTATTTTTTGTTTCAGCAGTCCCCACCTAACTATAATACCTGCCCCTGCTCCTTGACTGTCTTTAAAATCCTCAATCATCACCTCATTCCATATTTTTCTCTGGTAGTCTTCCAAAAAACCGCGTCAAAGCACTTCACGTTTTTCAACTCGTGGTCTCTTCAATATTCCTCATACATTTTCTATGGAAAAATAAATTCCGCCATTTTGATTTTTTTTTCTATCCATCGAGTAGACCTTCGGATCTTGATCACTTCTTGTCAAGAAACCGATCTTTCATCTTTTATACTTTTCAAGATGGACACCGATGAAGTTTGTATGGCGGCCATCTTGCATCCGCCATTTTGAACTTTTTTTCAGCTCACTGCCAATTGCATGACATTTCGAATGACATTTGGTCGAGCACCCCCCACCTATATTTAATACCCTCCCCGTGCTCTTCACTCGTCTTCGAAATCCTCAATCATCAGCTCTCTCCGTATTTTTCCTCGGATTGATTTCTTTTCTTCTATAAGACCCCATCAGTGAAAAAAAAATTTTTCATACAAAATTGTTTAGGAGAGGTGATAATCAGTCAGTCAGTCAGTCAATCAGTGAATCAGCACGAGTAGCTATATATATAGTAATATAAAAGTACTAGCAGTGCCCGCGGACTCCGTTCCGCGTTAAAAATATTTTTATCCCGGCCCGTTTATCCCATATAAGGCCCAGTTTCCACCAAAGCGGAGCGGAGTGGAGATGTGTTTGAATAACCAACCAGATTTCATCATTTCGACATCACCTCTCCCCTCAGTTTCGGAGATGTTAAAATGTCGAAATCTGATTGATTACTCAAATACAGCTCCGCTCCGCTTCGCTTCGGTGAAAACCGGGCCTTATACGTGCTTATAACCACAGCCACGGAACACCTAATAGTATGCCACAGCCCACAGCGCTGGACGCGAGCGAGGCATTCGCATAGATACTGCGGACTGCCGGGGCGGCGCGTTTTTATTTTGCTAATATCTTGGAAGATATTTGTTTAAAACTGTATAGCGTAAAAGGCACAAATATTCTACATTAAATTTCCGTTCTGAAAAACATATTTACAAAGATATAAATTAATACCATATGAGCTTCACAAAAATTATTTATTTGTAATCCACAATTTTAAAAGTACAAGCAGTTATTGAGAGTTACCCGTAGGAGATAGGCATATGCTATCGCGGACTTTTTTGCAGATTTTGATACGTTCTTTAATATTGTAGAACATTGTTTTGTTCTATCCTCAATAGTTTCCGCAGCGTACGCGATGAAAGCAATTTTTTTTTGCGACTTGGATTGCATTATTCAAGTTTTCGTAAAGATGCATAGTTAATTTTGGAAATTATTATAGCCTATGACACTCCACGATAATGTAGCTTTCTATTGATAAAAGAATTTTGAAAATCGGTTCAGTAGCTACCTCTTTATAATATTATACTAGCTGATCTGGCAAACGTTGTTTTGCCCTTGGGGATTTAAAAAATAGTTGAATTGAGATTTAAACTATCCTATCTCTCAAGTTGGATCGAACTGCACATGGTGTGCGAATTTTATTATAATCGGTTAAGTGGTTTAGGAGTCCATTGAGGACAAACATTGTGACACGAGATTTATATATATTAAGATTTTTGGTTTGATTTGATATCTACCATGCAGATACGTTTTATACTACTTGTATATGAATACGGTAAATACAACAAAATAACATTCTTTACAATTTTTGCCTGTCTGTCTCTCTGTCTGTTTGTTCCGGCTAATCTCTCAAATGGCTGGACCGACTTTGACGTGACTTTTATTAGCAGGTAGCTGATGTAATAAGGAGTATAGAAATATAGGAATAGAAATCTATAGAAAATAAAATCCCAGCAAAAACATTTTCATGTAAAATGTTGCCAAGACGAGAACATGTGGCTCACACTATCAAAAAGTTATCAAATCTCATGTAGAGCAAGACTTCTAACTCTACACGCCTTAACTCTATAAATCCTAACTTTATAAACTCTACACTTTAGTCAAAATATATTATGTCTTGGCTGTTTCGGTACCGTCACATAGGCGTAAATTGAAGAATTTATTCACTGTTCAGTACTTTTCTAATAGAGTTTTGCAAGTGGCATAATGGACCATGCAAAATTCAAGAAATTTCACATTAAAATTAAATGGTATTACCATTGTTATGGGAAAAAACTTCCATTTATTAAAAATATCCTCTAAAGCAAAGGAACACACTTTTGCATAGTGTGATGAAGTATTTGAAACCAATGCAGTTAGTAAAACCTAAATGCAGTTTCTGAGGAGACTCAATACCTATCTAATAAATAATCGTTACTACAGAAACTAGGTATTGTATATCAGAAAAGTACAAAGTCAGTGAATAATATTTTTACTTTACACCCATGTGACAGTAACGAAACAGCCAAGACATAATATATTTTGACTAAAGTGTAGAGTTTATAAAGTTAGGATTTATAGAGTTAGGGCGTGTAGAGTTAGAAGTCTTGCTCTACATGAGATTTGATAACTTTTTGATAGTGTGAGCCACATGTTCTCGTCTTGGCAACATTTTACATGAAAATGTTTTTGCTGGGATTTCACTTCTTTTTGTAGGTTGTTTACGACTATATTTTTTATTTGGTTAATTTCCTTTTCTTTGGTGTATTTCTTGAATATCATTGCAAGGTGGATATTTGTCCGAATCAAGTATCCCCCCCCCCCGCTATCATTTAAATGAGGGAACCCTACTTGGTTCACCTAGTTTATTTTTTTCCTTATTTGTAGTTTATTACAAAGAAGAGTCTCCCTATATCAATTTTGAGACCTCTAGCATCAATATTTGCGGTAATTTCATACAAACTTCCATCCCCTATTTTAAGGGGTTGGGGGGTTAAATTTCCAACTTTTGGATTTTTTTTGTTGGTTGTGTGCTAATACTAGCTTATATACCAAATTTCAGAAATTAAGTTTTTATTATACCTATATACTTATGGGAAACCCCATACGAACTTCCAACCCCTTAATTTTATGGATGTGGGGTGATTAACTAAAAATCCTGAAACACGTATTTAATTGTTTATTACAAAGAGTCCCTATATCAATTTTGAGACCTCTAGCATCAATATTTGCGGTAATTTCATACAAACTTCCATCCCCTATTTTAAGGGGTTGGGGGGTTAAATTTCCAACTTTTGGAATTTTTTTGTTGGTTGTGTGCTAATACTAGCTTATATACCAAATTCCAGAAATTAAGTTTTTATTATACCTATATACTTATGGGAAACCCCATACGAACTTCCAACCCCCTAATTTTATGGATGTGGGGTGATTAACTAAAAATACTGAAACACGTATTTAATTGTTTATTACAAAGAGTCCCTATATCAATTTTCAGACCTCTAGCATCAATATTTGCGGTAATTTCATACAAACTTCCATCCCCTATTTTAAGGGGTTGGGGGGTTAAATTTCCAACTTTTGGAATTTTTTTGTTGGTTGTGTGCTAATACTAGCTTATATACCAAATTTCAGCTTTCTAGGTCTTCAGGAAGTACCTAGGAATTTTGATGATCATCAGTGAGTCAGTCAGTCAGTCAGTGACGAAATTTGGGTTTTTTAGACGTCAATAAAATCTAAAGTATAAGACCTATAAAATTGAAACTTTATAGGTTTAATAAGTTCACTGGCGACATCATTTTCCGAGAATTTTGATTATCTGAAATAATTCAGGCCTAAGTTATAAGGGTTTAAAAATACGGCGAAACACTTCGAGAAAAGATAGGTAGTGCCCTCGCGCTTCGCTTGGCTCGTCTTGGCGGGGACACTACCGTGTCCCCAGATAAAATACCTAATTTTGCAATGTCCAAATTAAAGAATCGACTGTTAGACGGAAAGAAGTTCGCCGGGTCAGCTAGTACAACATAAGTTTGCTGCTGTCAAATGATGTCAGTATAGCGTTTTCTCACTGGAACTAGAACTAAGTGGCTGAGACAACGCAAAACGCGTGACAGTTGACAGCGGCAATCTTATAGCGAACGGGTTGTATAAAGTATTTATTTATTCATCGAATCTCATATATATATGTACTTCACTTTTACACTATTATTGGTTTAGGCACGAAGAACCTGGTTGTTTAGCGCGTTTTTTGTATGAGGACACGTTTTTTGTATGAGGACACCGCTTATTTTTTTATTTTTTTGACTTTTTTATTTTTTGATTTTTTCCCTACGCCCACACACAATTACCGAGCTGGATTCCAAATTTTATCCTTCTAGGTCATCTGGAAGTAGGTTAGATTTAAGTACTACTATATGTCGCTTTGTATGAGAACACAACTTATTTTTTTACTTATTTTATTTTTTGATTTTTTCCTACGTTTACACACAATTAACGAGCTGGATTCCAAATTTCATCCTTCTAGGTCATCTGGAAGTAGGTTAGGTTTAGGTACTATATGTCAGTTTGTATGGGGTCACCCCTTATTTTTTGACTTTTTTTAATTTTCTGATTTTTTACTACGCTTACACACAATTACCAAGCTGAATTTCAAATTTCATCTTTCTAGGTCATCTGGAAGTAGGTTAGATTTAGGTACTATATGTCAGTTTGTATGGGGACACCCCTTATTTTTTGACTTTTTTTTAATTTTCTAATTTTTTCCTACGCTAACACACACTTACCAAGCTGGATTTCAAATTTCATCTTTCTAGGTCATCTGGAAGTAAGTATAGGTTAGATTTAGGTACTATATTTCAGTTTGTATGGGAACACCCCTTATTTTTTGACTTTTCTTTATTTTTTGATTTTTTCCTACGCTTACACACAGTTACCGAGCTGGATTCCAAATTTCATCCTTCCAGGTCATCTGGAAGTAGGTTAGGTTTTTGTACTATATGTTTTTTTGTATGGGGACACCCCTTATTTTTAGACTTTTTTTTATTTTCTGATTTTTTCCTACGCTTACACACTCTTACCAAGCTGGATTTCAAATTTCATCTTTCTAGGTCATCTGGAAGTATAGGTTAAATTTAGGTACTATATTTCAGTTTGTATGGGAACACCCCTTATTTTTTGACTTTTCTTTATTTTTTGATTTTTTCCTACGCTTATACACAGTTACCGAGCTGGATTCCAAATTTCATCCTCTCAGGTCATCTGGAAGTAGGTTAGGTTTTTGTACTATATGTTAGTTTGTATGGGAACACCCCTTATTTTTTGACTTTTCTTTATTTTCTGATTTTTTCCTACGCTTACACACACTTACCAAGCTGGATTTCAAATTTCATCTTTCTAGGTCATCTGGAAGTATAAGTTAAATTTAGGTACTATATTTCAGTTTGTATGGGAACACCCCTTATTTTTTGACTTTTCTTTATTTTTTGATTTTTTCCTGCGCTTACACACAGTTACCGAGCTGGATTCCAAATTTCATCCTTCCAGGTCATCTGGAAGTAGGTTAGGTTTTTGTACTATATGTTAGTTTGTATGGGGACACCCCTTTGTGACGGAGCAGAGCCGCCCGTCACATCAGCATCGCATGAAGCGGCGGGTCGAGCCGCGCGCCTACAACCAGGCGCAACCGTGACGTCACCAGCCGCGGCCGGCAGCTCGCTCCCCCGCGCCGCCACCGCACCGGCAGCGCGCCCCACCCAGCGATCACCTATATAAGCCCGCGCACGCAGAGCGCAGCGGGCTTCTGTTCCAACAACGCGACGGCTTGATTACCCTCGGGTCGTTGCGGGGCAGAAGACCCCCAACCCCCAAGTCCATCAGACGGAGGTTGGCTCCGGCACCTTCCGCGCGAATAAAGAATATTATTTGATTTCAACCGAGAGAATCGTGAACGCATTCCCAGCTGAGTTCTCCCGTGACTCGACCCCCAGAGACGTGATTTAAATCTCCGTACCAATCGTACTAATTTACGATCAGTAATGCTTGTACCGTTTGTAAACCACAATAGCCTGTAAGTAGATTAATTCTAAGTACGGTATAGTGTATATTTGCATGCCCTGAAAGTTCAATAAATAATCATTGTTGTTAATCGTGGATTTTATTAATCTCTGTTAGAATACGAAATACCTAAGTCTCTGTAGGTCGAAATCAATATAACTGGTGGTTATCTAAAACCACCACGTTACATTTGGCGCCCAACGTGGGTAAAACAAAAATATAAAACCACGTTACATTTGGCGCCCTAACGTAAAAAACCCACCCGACTAGCTAAAATTTGACCGCGTTAAATAGAAATTAGTGCTGTGTAAAACAAAAATATAATAATCGCGGCGCGCTCGAAAATTCTCGACACGCGGAACAAACTCCGCACCGCACCGCGTAAATAAAATAAAACAAGGAGGTAGGAACGATCGCGCGCAAACGCAGGGGTCGTAGGTACACCCGCGCCGTGCATATTGTAGAAGCGTAATTTCGCAAGAATCTTCGTAACGGAATAGGGTTACGGAAGATACCGAGCCGATAAAGGCAATCTAGATAGACTTCATCGACAAAGATCGAATTTAAATCTTTACCTCGTGGAGAAAAAAATAGTAAATTTAAATATTTAATCTACAGATACCGGAGAAAAACGGTAACGATAGATAAAAAGCCGAAGTACGCATTCTATAGGGCTTCCTCGAAATAACTCGAATATTGAGCCAAAGTATCGCACAGGCGAATAAAGATATTAGAAAGTTATAAGTAAAAAGTATAGGTAATAGATTGAATGAGTTAAAATAACATACTCGGCAACGCGGCCAAAACAGGGTAGTTAAACAAAAAACTCGCGGAGAAACGTTCGAACGAAATCGGTAAACAAGTGTACCATTGATATAGAAAACAAATAGATACCGCAGGAAAACCGTAGATATACGAAACACCCGGGAAAGATAGGGGCCCTTCTGAGTCGGTGTGATTTCTCGCTGCTCGAATCGGAAGGTTTAGAAAATAGGGAATCTTCTCCGTCGGTGTGATTTCTCGCTGCTCGATTGAGAAGAATAGCTAAAAAGTAGGCAGGGACCCTTCTGAGTCGGTGTGATTTCTCGCTGCTCGAATCGGAAGGTTTAGAAAATAGGGAATCTTCTCCGTCGGTGTGATTTCTCGCTGCTCGATTGAGAAGAATAGATAAAAAATAAGCAGGGACCCCTTTCAAGTCGGTGTGATTACTCGCTGCTCGAATTGGAAGGTGTAGAAACTAGTTAGATCACAGGACAGGATCGTGACTAGTCCCAAACGGAAAACGCCTACAATTAGGAACCGTCTAGGTCAGGACGACCCATCGCGACGCGAGTAGACAGTCCTAATTAAATGAATAGGGGTTAATCGTCACAAAAACAGAAAAATAAAATAAAAAGTTTTTAAAGCGTAATTAAAATTAAATAAGAAGACAGTTCGATATTGCATAGAAATAAAATGAAAATAAAAACGTATAATATAATACAGAGTTTGAATAAAACACTATTTATAAATATATAATAATCAGAAAAAAGCAAATAGTAATCATTTCTCACTAAAAACGCGGAGGAAGGTGCATGCACAAAAAAAAGAGTAGATAACATAAAATCAAGAAAAATTTTGTAATAAAATAAATAAAAACTATAATAAAGTAATAGAATAGTACGAAATAAAGAAATTTGTCTAAGTAAAACGCAAAGTAAAATAGGAAAATTGGTATAATAAATATAGAAAAATACGTAAAAGTATAGAACGTAGAAAAAGAAAAAAAAAGAAACTTGTATATATATAAAAAAAATTAGAGTAATATATTATTTAATATAGCATAAAATAACAAAATAAAAATAAAATAGGAATAATTGGCTCAAGATCTTTATCTAAAAAAAAAAAAAAAAAAAGAAACTTGTATATATATAAAAAAAAATTTGAGTAATATATTATTTAATATAGCATAAAATAACAAAATAAAAATAAAATAGGAATAATTGGCACAAGATTTTTATCTAAAAAAAAAAAACCTTAGAGTAATATTACTGAGGAAAATTTTTCACAAAAAAAAAATCAAAGATAAAGAGCAAAATGGGAGGAAAACGAAATAAGAGAATTAGATAACGCCATATCAAGATAGAAAATAGGACTTGAACCTGGGGAGACCCCCTCGAGTTCTTAGAGAGATTGAAAGAGTCAGCAGACACTTTAAATGTCAGTAAAGACAAAGTCTTACACTTAGTACCGAGATAGAAAGCATCTCTATGGTACCGCGATAACAGTCAAAATTTGACAATGTTGCATTATTATCCTCAAAAAAAAAATAAGGAAAATGTACATAGATGTAAATATAGCTAGAATAATAAGTATAGAAACAATGGCCATTGGAATAAGAAAACATTAGAAATAAAATATAGATTAAATTAGAAAACATTAGCATAATCAAGAATAGAATAAGAACATTAGAAAAAAAAACAACGTTGGAATTAGCATAATAGAATAACAAAAAACCATTGGAATAAGAAAACATTAGAAATAAAATATAGATTAAATTAGAAAACATTAGCATAATCAAGAATAGAATAAGAACATTAGAAAAAAAAAACAACGTTGGAATTAGCATAATAGAATAACAAAAAACCATTGGAATAAGAAAACATTAGAAATAAAATATAGATTAAATTAGAAAACATTAGCATAATCAAGAATAGAATAAGAACATTAGAAAAAAAAAACAACGTTGGAATTAGCATAATAGAATAACAAAAAACCATTGGAATAAGAAAACATTAGAAATAAAATATAGATCAGATATAGTAGAAAACATTAGCATAATCAACAATAGAATAAGAAGATTAGAAAAAATTATAGGAGTAAGAATACGTTATAAACACATTAGAAGGTTAATAAATTGGAATAAAAACACTAGAATATAAAAATACTGTAAAAAAATGTACATATATCAAGAATACTTCATAGAATAGTAAAACTTATTAATGAAATAGAAACACTAAAATAAAAATGAGTTAAGCAAGTAAGACAGCAAATATAAATCAAATAAACAAGAATTAATGATAATTAAAAATACGAAAAGTACCCTCAAGTAAGAAATATAAGAATCAATGTTACAAGAAAACTACAAATTCAGCCATTCCGTAAAATGATCGTCGTCATCCTTCATCGACGCGCTTCGAACTAGGAATTATCAACGACGAGAAATTTTACGAACCCGAACATTCGATGGCAAGCTATCCTCACGTATGGAAAAAAATATATAAGCAGTTATAAAATGGAGAAAATTATAAAATGTTATAATAATGAAATATTCAAGAAGCCAAGGGAGGCATCTAGAGAAAGTTATACAAGGTCAAAGGGACCAATCGGGCCAAAAGGGCCATAGAAATCATACGTATGAGGGAAAATTTAGTAGGTACCTATAATCAAGCCGGGAAAGGCATCAAGATGTAGGTATTCCGGGTCAAATGTGGCCAACTAGACATAGCAAATCTCATCGGTATAGTTATTTTGGCATAGCCGTGGCGGGCTATCCTAGAAAATGTACAAAAGTGTTCAGGGTGAAATATGGCAATCAAATAAATAAAAAGGTTTTAACGTAGCAAGATTGTAGTAAAACCAGAGAGAAGAAAATAAAAGTATTCGGATCTTCGGCCAGATAGGGCCATCAAAGAGTAGGCTTCATCGACGCAGTTCGACACCAGCCATACTAAGAGGAACGAATAAACCAAAAGCAAGCAATGCCAAGTTAGGCTTCATTAACAGAAATTGTAATTAAAACAGGGGCCATCAAGCCCACATGAAAGCAAGGAAAACGGAAATGACAAATTAGTAAACTAACAAGAAAAATAAACCAAGTATACCCCAGAAGGGACAATTGAGAAATTGAAACATTTTATAAAGAGCACAAGCAAGTGCTACCAAAGAAAATAGCACCTCTAACTTTGGATTTTTTTTACAGGTAAAAAAAATCTTTCTGGGAAGAAGGGGAGTGTGACGGAGCAGAGCCGCCCGTCACATCAGCATCGCATGAAGCGGCGGGTCGAGCCGCGCGCCTACAACCAGGCGCAACCGTGACGTCACCAGCCGCGGCCGGCAGCTCGCTCCCCCGCGCCGCCACCGCACCGGCAGCGCGCCCCACCCAGCGATCACCTATATAAGCCCGCGCACGCAGAGCGCAGCGGGCTTCTGTTCCAACAACGCGACGGCTTGATTACCCTCGGGTCGTTGCGGGGCAGAAGACCCCCAACCCCCAAGTCCATCAGACGGAGGTTGGCTCCGGCACCTTCCGCGCGAATAAAGAATATTATTTGATTTCAACCGAGAGAATCGTGAACGCATTCCCAGCTGAGTTCTCCCGTGACTCGACCCCCAGAGACGTGATTTAAATCTCCGTACCAATCGTACTAATTTACGATCAGTAATGCTTGTACCGTTTGTAAACCACAATAGCCTGTAAGTAGATTAATTCTAAGTACGGTATAGTGTATATTTGCATGCCCTGAAAGTTCAATAAATAATCATTGTTGTTAATCGTGGATTTTATTAATCTCTGTTAGAATACGAAATACCTAAGTCTCTGTAGGTCGAAATCAATATAACTGGTGGTTATCTAAAACCACCACGTTACACCTTATTTTTTGACTTTTTTTTATTTTCTAATTTTTTCCTTCGCTTACACACACTTACCAAGCTGGATTTCAAATTTCATCTTTCTAGGTCATCTGGAAGTATAGGTTAGATTTAGGTACTATATGTCAGTTTGTATGGGAACACCCCTTATTTTTTGACTTTTCTTTATTTTTCGATTTTTTCCTACGCTTACACACAGTTTCCGAGCTGGATTCTAAATTTCATCCTTCTAGGTCATCTGGAAGTAGGTTAGGTTTTTGTACTATATGTCAGTCAGTATGAATTTTAACGACTTTTTGACCTTCATATCTTTATGACCGTTTGAGCTAGCTTCATAAAAATTGGGCTTCTATATGATCTTATGGATATAATTAAACACACGAAGTTTTATGTGTTTACGTTAAATAGGTTTTGAGTTATAGAAGGGTCAAAAGCGGCACCAAGTGGTTCGTGTAAACTTACTCTTGGCCAGTGGTTCCCAAACTTATTTTGTCTACTGCCCACTTTGAGAATAAATATTTTTTTAGCGCCCCCATTTTTTCACCTATTTAAAAACCACTATAACTTCAAATTGAATTAATTAATTATTGTGACCTATATATGTATATTAACGGAGAATTCTAAACGAAACTTTTACTATAACCCGCAACTTGAAACCTGAGCGCAGTAGGTAACATACAACGGCGCTTAAGGTCTCAAGTTAACTCTTACGGGCTCCACCTGCCAATAAGAATGATTATTGAAACGCAACTTTATAGTATTAAAACAGAGTATCTTTTATTAAAAATATAACTAAAATAATCAATCCTTATATAAAAACTAATGTGAAGGATGAATCTGATGCTGTTTAATAAGTTTGTTGATATCAGGTTCCAATTTACTCAAGAACAGTCGCAAGTCGCCACGTTCGGTAACAAGCAAACGATTTCGCTTTTTAGTAAGCAATGTTGTCACAGCACTAAATCCACGTTCACACAAATATGACGATGGGAATGCTATCAAGAATCGTTGAACGATTGACCACAATCCAGGGTACAATTGCGGGATCGGTTTTGTAGCCAAAATTCTTGGTAACCATTTTTGAACTTGATTTTTATTTCCTCGTTTGTTGTCAATTTTATAAGTTCTTCTTCCAGCTGAGGTGACATTGCTGTGTTGACATTTGAAAACGGATCCAACACCCAGTCTGGTATTTCCAAGTTCAAAATGTCCTGGTATCGTTCGGTGAAGTCAATGTGGAGGTTTTCCAAATGTTGGCAGTAGGCAAACAATTCGTCGTTACTGCATGATACTGATAAATTTGGAAAATTGTGAAACTCACGTCTGCCCAGATTCTTTTTGTGTAGAAGCAGTTTGGCTGCGAAAGCAGCAACGACGTTTTTTGTTTTAATTAAATTTAGTTTATCGCCTTGCATTTGGAGATTCATGTCGTTGAATAATTTATACAGGTCTGTCATGTAAGCTATATCATTTTTTGATGTTATGAGCTTGTCGTGCAATTCTGTATCTTTAGTTTCCAAGAACTCTATAACAGAGTCAAACAGGTTGTAAAATCGAGTCAGACAATTGCCTCTTGATAGCCAACGAACTTCAGTATGATACAACAAACGGTTGAAATCCTCGTCATTAGTAACACAAAGCTGATGAAATAATCTATCATTCAAAGAGCTGTTGCGGATTTTATTGACTGCTTTGATGACATATTGCAGTGATTGAAATAGTTTTTCACTTAAGTTTCTAGCAACTAAATGTTGTCTATGAATAACGCAATGTACACCAAGGACATCTGGAATTTTATTTTTTAAGTACGCTATGAAGCCTTTATGGCACCCTGTCATAGCCGGAGCGCCATCCGTAGCAACTGAAATAATATTTTTCAAAGGAATCTCTTTCTCATCGCAAAACTTTTCCAATGTATTGAATATGGTTTCACCTTTTGTATCGGTCTCTAAATTTCTAGCAAATAATAGTTCTTCACATATTTTCTCATCTTTAATAAACCTCACGTAAGACAACAACAATGCTTCATTAGTTGGTAAAGTGGACTCATCGAGCTGAATTGAGAATTGACTTGTCCTCAGGTGATCGCACAATGATTCTTCAATGTTTTCAGCCATTTCATCAATTCGTCTTTGCACAGAATTATTACTCAAAGGAATTTTTCGGATAATATCTGCGGCCGGTTTATGAAGCACAGTAGTTATTACTTCATTTATTGCTGGCAATATTAACTCTTCTCCGATGTTATGTGGTTTGCCTTTTTGAGCAATTAACAAAGAGATATTGTACGAAGCTCGAAGTCCGTCGTCATCTTGCTTAGCAGCCGCCGAAAATAGTTTTGCTACACTTGGCTGTGTATTATGCTTCTTCTCTAGGTCTTGAAAATATGCTACATTCTTGTCTTTCTTATCTGGATGCATTTTATTCAAATGATCTTGCAGCCTTGAAGGCTTCATTGCTTCATTCGAAAATGTTTTTAGACATAGAAGACACAAAGGCGACGATGGGTTTGTGGGATTTTCAATAAATCCGAATTTAATATATTCCGCACAGTATTGCCGTCTTTTCTTTTTTACTTCCGACATTGTTTTGCAATGAGAAATACGTTCAACTTCGCGAGTAGTGTAGAGGAGGTGTAAGTAGTGCTCATCTATTACGCGCGAGACCACAAATGAAAATAAAATAAATATTACATTGTTTATATAGAAATGCTTAAGCAGCACGCACCGACAGGAATAAAACAAACATGCATAAACTCGTTAATCTCATTCGACGCTCAATCGTACTCAACAAGTCCGAACAAGTATTCAATGAATCATCCGACTGCTACAGGAATGCACAATTCGGGTTATTTAACAAAAACTTGTTAAAACATGATAGATATCTACGAGTACTAATAACTATTAAAATGCGAAAGTGTGTCTGTTGCCTTTTTATTTGTGTCTACTTTCATTACGAAACGGAGCGACCGATTGACATGATGATTCATTTTTTCTATATTCAATAAAATATGACAGATATATGAACTACGCGGAGAGAAATATAGAATCGAGTTTGAGCAATCTTTTAATTCATATTAGTTGATGTTCACAAGTTGTTGTTGAGAGTCGAGAGCTCTTGCAGTTAAGAGGTTGTTTAAGAGGCCTACTAGCTAAATAAAATTACAAATCACCCCCCCGCCTCGACACAACGCCCCCATTTTCTTTCTGGGTCTCTTACCGCCCCCCTTGAGACCTGCAGCGCCCACAAGGGGGCGTTATCGCCCACTTTGGGAAAGACTGCTCTTGGCGCTGGCTAGCCAGTTCCTTTGCTTGAACTTGGCTTGACACGCTGCCGCGTGTCTTGATGAGGTTTTCTTTCTCCTCCGGTGTAGGTGTTGGCGTTTCGACACAGTGCCCTCTGCTGGGACTCAGAGGGACACGCGAAGAAAGACCACCTGTCCACCGTGCCAAGCTATTAGCCGTCGGTTATAAACTGACGTCACTAGGGAGCACCGGCCCGTGCGCTTCAGATGGGGCACCGTAGCACTCGGGCACACGTGGAGGTTGCTTGGCCAGCCAATTTAAACTCCCCTGCCCACCAAATTAAAAAAACAAGAAAAATATCAGGTTTAGTGTATGGGAGCATCCTTATTTTATTCTATTTTCTAGTATTTATTGTTACAGCGGCAACAGAAATACATCATCTGCAAAAATTTCAAGTGGTGACAGAGAAACAGACAGACGGAGAGCGAACTCTTAGTAATACGGTCCTGTTTTTACCCTTTGGGTACGGAACCCTAAAAATGTAAATAAATAAAATGAAATGCCCGTCGAATTGTATTTCACAACAAAACAGTACAAAGCTCACTATCTTTTGAAAGTCAAATGCTCCAAGGTACGCGTATAAGTTTTCATCCGGAACATAATATGCGGGAAATCGTGCCGGTTCGAAAGCATGAGATGAAAATAATTCTGTAGTGCCCCATCATGAAAATATGTAAGTATTTGAAACGGTTTCGTCCGCATGAAAGATGAAAGGTAGGTATTGCGGTACACTGTACAAAAGAGATTTTATTTTCCACCACTTCAAAACTTAGCTGCAAGTTTTATGTCAAGATAACAATGTGGAATAAAACAAAGTTATAACACAAATCACACAACTACAGACTTGAACATTCTGAAAAAAGTCTTATATCCTTCTCGTGAAACCCTAAAATTTACGTAGTAGGGGAGCCCACGATGCTAAATCGGTAGTTACTCAAGCGTCGTGAGGACCTATCGCATTGTAAATATTAGGTGTGAAAATGAAAAAGAGGTTAGGTGGGGGAAGGCAAAAAAAAATCTCAAAAAATTAAAAAAAAATATTTGTCCATGAAAGTATTATACTCGAGCGCATCAGATTTTTATACAGACGCTTCTTAATATGCGTGTCGTCCTTACCCATAATTAGACAAAATGAAAAGGAATTTCCTTAATCTGCCGGGTTAAAAATAAAATTTTGTAACCGGCAGATCCACCCCCCATTGAAATATCATACATCATAATATAACCTCTTTCTTTTTAGCATCTAATATTTAAAATCCAATAGGCCCTCAGGCGCTCGAGTAACTACCAAAATCTCCGTCTTGGGCTCCCCTACTACCGCGGATGGAGCCACGGGCGTATACATGTGTGTAACTCGTGTTAAACAGCACTAGATTATCTAAAATAAGCAAATCCTTTGCATGCAACTGTATAAGATTTTATAATAAGTTACCACATCATGTATCTGAAATGTAACTTAATAAATTCAAAGGGTTTGTCAAGCCTAAACTCATTAATAAGGCTTACTACAATATTAAGGATTATATTAGCGACACAAGCCCTTGGAATTGATCGCTAATGAGTTGCTCTGTTGTTACCTAGCCTATTTACGAGTAGTATTTTGTTATCTATACTACTTGTTGTTAAATGGTGATAACATAAAAAATAATAGGCTGAGCTGAGTTTGTTGTCGGCTTCTTCTCAGCGGCAGGGCGCGTTTGTGAACCCTCGTAAACTTAGTTTTAAGTCGTGAATGATTATCACCATGTAAAAGAAAACGACGTATCATAAGAGCCTTTGTATGCTAGGCCTATATGAAATAAAGAATTTTTCTATTTCTATTTCTATACGCTGTTGAAAAATACTCACTAAAATGAAGATCGGCAACATCCCCCACATAAACAGCCAGAACCGGGTAGGTTTGAAACCAAGCCAGAACTGTATGTCTGTAGCGAACCTCTGCACTCCGTAAACCCACATGATGATAGCTACCTTGAAACCACCAAGGTATAGGGTGCATGCGTTCAACCCGTAAAATACACCCAATCTCCTTTGTGTAGTGAACTGAAAGAAACAAATTATTTTATTGGCCCAATCGACAGCGAACCCCATAACTTATGTCGGTTCCCACTATTCTATCTATAGCTTGGCAACTTCGTGCGGGACCCTCCTGCGGGATGACAGACGGTGGGGGAGGTAAGGGACTTAGATGTCAGCGGTTAGCAGACAGAAATTTGACATAGCTTGTATGGAGCTTATGCCACATGATAACTGCAGGTGAATCATTGATCTGTATAATATATCAGGATCAAATAGAAGATAGATAGTTTATTAGGAACCACCATTCAATGGAAAGCTTGCAATTGTACAGAGTAGAGAATTTTTACAGAGTATTCCTGACATTTTAAACACTTCTAATTTCAAAAGAATTTCAGGTTCAAATACAACTAAAAAAAAGTTTGCTCTTTTATCTTCCTAAATTAAACAAAAGATAACGATGGTCGTCGCTGGCGCGATGTATGTAAATTATATTGAAATTTCCACGACAATAAAGGCATAATAAACAAGGGCGGCTAATTAATAGTAGGTACGTACAGGTGCACTGTGCTGTCCATGGTTTGCTGGTGTATGCCATCACAAAATATAGTACAGCGCTGGGCCGTTGAAACCCCGGCAAGTAGAAAGAGACCATAAAATAAGACTACCTGACTTGCTTTGCCTATATAAAGTATTCAGAAGCAGCGAAAAATTCACCGCCTGCGACTTACCCACGAGTACGGGCAGACGAGAAAAGCGTAAAAATAAAACGAGTAGAGGCTACTGTTCTATTTACACACGGTTGTTTATATCACCTTTTTATGTTCACGAAAATTCATGATTACCAATTTTACATAATATGAGTATGTTACAACGATGCGCGCGTTAAAGAGTATAGGTATACTAATAGTTTCAACTGCATTATGCTTGTGTGCTTGAATGCTCATGTGTTTAACGATTCTTCAAGTCTTGAATGATGTATCGCATCCACGAAGTTTCGTACAGCATTCATGTATATAGTAAAATCCGTATATTTATAAATATTAATTAATCACAATGCCAGGGAAATAACAGACATGCAGAGCGCTGTGCAGAAAATAATCACTTACCAATTATTACTTACCTTTTTGATAAGTACTCTAAGAATTATGTTTATGTAAAACATAATTCTTAGAGTACTTATCAAAAAGGTTTTTGGCCTTATTCTTCAACTATCTTTAATATTTTTGAAAACTTTTTTGAAACGCTGTTGATTACTTTACATATAAATAATAATAATTATATAATCTCCTATTTTTATTACGTTACTTTGTTTTTACCAAGTATCCCACAACACTCGTCGTTTTCGGTTAACTTAGACGACCACCATAAATTTTACATTATTATGAGCCCAGAATTATAATTACATTGTAACTGTTTTCCAGACTAAACTATAGCTAAGGGGAAAAGTTATTTGAATAGCGCACTGACGGCGCACTGTGGTTTTGACAGACAGATTTAACCTCAAACTCAAAGACACTGAATTATGCAGGCCGGAGTATGAACTATACCATGCACATAGTCAGTAGACACGGTATCAATGACCGGCTTTGGCATACATATAGGTATGTGAGGAGTTATACATTTTTTGTGAAAAAAAGATCGTAGGTAGGTAGCATAACGGTGTTACTTTTATAGTAGAGGAGTCCAAAAGGGGATTTTGGTAGTTACTCAAGCGTCGTGGGGACCTATAGACCTATTGATGAATACCTTGATGTTAAATATACGTACTTACAATGCTACAAGGGACTATTATAGATCTCAACTGTACATTGTTTTATTTTCAATGTTTTTGATATAACGGGTCGTGCCAGACAGACAGATAGGCAGACAGGCTTACGGACAATAAAGTGTTCTTATGAGTTCCTTTTTTTGAAGTAAAGAATCCTTATAATGGAAGGAGAGTGCCAAGCTCGCATTCATGACGGTGCAAATGGTACCTACCTAATCACCATCAATTCATAAACAACTAACGAGCTCCCGCAACTCCTCTCGCGTGAAATTCGGATTGTTACCTCAGGAACCGTAGATTTTTGCGGAATAAAAGTAGCATATGTTTGTTATGTAGCCGCAAGGTACGGTAAGGATAAGCCTAACGGATTTTTCATAGGCTATATTTCGAGGAGTGTGCTCGGGAGCTGTTTGATCTGGTCCTTCCCTCACCATTTTTCCACCGCACCGCAAGACACCGGGCGGGCTTTTATCCCTATGTCGTCTGTATACCAACAGTACGCACAAAGCGGTTCGCTTCTTCATTTTAAGTACGCATGGCTGAGGTTTGGAAGATTGAATAGGCGCAACATCTTCGACCAAATCGTCACTTTCCATCAATGAGATTATCGTCAAGCGTAATCCTATATAGATTAAAAAATCCAGGGTATAATCCATCTTTATTACAACTTTCAGCCAAATCGGTTAAGCAACTACTTAACCGGGTGAAGGAGTCACAGGCCTTTGGCCTATGTAGCGTGAGAGATTAGTAGAGATGCGAATATCCCAAAGACAGATTAAATAAATAATACACTTACGATACTAAAAGGTAGCGATAAGGTGAATCCCAGGAAACACAGCAATCCGACAATATAGATGTTTTTCACAGAGCGAAATTCACTGTGCAATAGTCTAGAAATACTTGAGGTGAACATTGCCTGTAAAAAGAGTTTATTAAGTATGATATTTCTCAATTAAATTTTGACTACTTATAATTTCATGTATTTCCATTTAAGATATTTTAAAGGGCTAAGAAGATATTATGAATTTTATTAAAAATAAAACCGGCGAGGCTGAAATTAAATACAACAACCAGCTTAGCGTCGAAGTTTGCATCTAAACTCACAAAGCCGTATTACTGAAGCGTGGAAAGTCTATTAACTGTGTTATGAATAACTTGTTACACACAAAATAATTAATGTTCCATACAACACAAGCCAGATTATAACTGAACAACAACAAAATAGTAGCTCGAATCAAATAGCTTTTAACTTCAAATAATATAATCTGTTACGAAACATAATCTACTATGAAACTATGTGAACTTACAGTTTCATGACTAACTATAACTTACGTACTTTTTACGGCTTCAAAACATCAAACGTGATTATTTACTAATTTTGAATTTGCTGGGCAGCGGTGTTTTGATTGGATTTGATTGTTCTTGAATACTCAGTGCGCGAGCCGAAATCGAACTTAACCAATTATTTGTTTTACTAACAACGTAAACTCTTCAAACTTCATACAAACGTTATGTTAATATGACAATGGAGTGTAAGTAGCTGTGTATAAGTAACCAATCAGATTTCGTCATTTTGACAATCTCCGAAATTGAGAGATTTTGTCATTTCGAAAAATGCTCCACTCTGCTTTGGTGGAAACCGGGCCTAAAGGTCAACTAAAAGTCTCAGCCCGTCACAGTCAAATTTACTTGGGTTTTTCACAATTGTGAAGTAATACGACAAAATACGCTTTTTTAAAAACCGTATTTAAAATTGCAGGAATGCGAGTATCATCTTTACATTCATAATGATATGTTCACGTTAAACCATTTGCTTATGTATAAATAAAAAACAAATGACAGAAAGTACCTATAGAAGACCTGAATTACTCGCAAATTAGTCAATACTAGGACTAATTTCCTGAATTAAGTTAAGATTTTAAATAAACCTGATAAAATGATTCTGCTATCCCTGCAATTTTACTGTCATAGTATGACGTGTTATTAGCTTACAAATTACGAAACCTAAATAAAATGAGAATTTCGCGGGCAGAGGCGCGCTTTAAGCAAGGCAATTATTAGCTAAACAAATAAAAAAACCACTTACAAGACACGAAACCAACGCAGTCATGAGATATGTATAAATATATAACACAAAAAGTTTATGTGCGTCCATAAACTCCGTGCTCAGAGGCAATATAGCGAATAGTAGGTAGTGGGGCATCTCAACTGACTTCACGTACACACAGTTAGCCAGTTTCATATACAGAACCCGCACTATAAGAGATCTGGCGAAAGCTGATGCTATGAAGACTAGGGTAAAAATGATAGCAGCGTTATCCACCATAAGGAATGGTGATAAGGTTCCAAAGTCGTATGCGCCAATCAGACCTACTCCGAAAGGATCCGTCGCAAGATTGATTGAATGCTGCTGAAAGAAAAAAATTACGTTACTAAGACAAAAATAGAATTAATAATCCTACTACATAATATTATCGGTTATAACAAAATCCACCGAAACGACTAGACCGATTTTTATGATTTTCTTTTTGTGTATATCCGGCAGGTTTTTAGGTTAGGAATTGAACGCAAACTTTTTTTCATATACCCCTGAGTGAGAAACAAATTATATACAAAATAGCAAAGTTTGCCGTGTCTGATAGTAATACCCTAAAGCTCCGGCTATAGAATGTCAAATTCAAATCAAACGAACGCATAAATACAATATTTATTACCATTACACTGTAAATCGTTTAGGTATCTAGTAAAGCCGCCGACGCGACGCGACGGAAATCTCGGAAACTTTCCTTCCCAATCAATATTCATTCTGATTGAATACGTACATTGTAAAAGAAACTCCCTTGATGTGCCATGCGGCTTAAACTGTACCTTGTACGCCGTCAGCCAATCAATCATTAGAGATCTATTACGTAGACTACAATACAATCATGCTTCAAAAATGTGCTTCAAATTTGTTTAATTCTTACAATCGGTTGCGCCTATTGGTTGTAAAACCGTGAATTATGAATTTTATGTATCTGAACTCTTATTCCATATATTTTACACATTTGCTTGCAAATTCCATTTTTGGAATAATTTCACTCTTTACATATTAATAGCTAGGTACTCCTACTATACACATTAGCTACTTAAAAAGGTAAACAAAATTCATAAGTAAGCATCGAGAATTGAGATTCCGCTCATCTAACTTTTATCAATTTTTCCGGAAATTAGTCGCCGCCACGATGTTCTTTTACAAGAGCGATGTTTTTGCTTACCTACCGAAACTCTAAAAATATAGAGTGACTATTACACATTAATAATACTATAAATAGTAAGTACAGCTAAGTGCGAGTTGGACTTGCGCACTGAGAGTTCCGTACTACTACAGAAAAACTAAAACCATAATAATCACTTTTCTTATGGATCCGCAAACTAAACTTTGTTTTTGTGCTTTATTGTTATAACCAAAAAAAGTATGCAAGAAAGAGAATTGATTTTATTTTCCCGTAAAATACACATCAATTTCAATTATATTAGTTCAGATTTTTAGATTGTTTGTTTTGACAGTTTGTCCAATAAATCAAAAAGTATCAGACATAAAAATAAATAAAAATCTATCTACACTTCTACACGATATAAATCTTTGCTTCTACACTAATATTTAAAGAGGAAAGATTTGTTTGTTTGTTAGTTTGTTTGCACTGAATAGGCTCCGAAATTACTTGACCGATTTGAAAAATTCTTTCACTGTTGGGAAGCTACACTACGAGTATCTCCGGTGACCATAGGCTATATTAAATTTCAAAAAAGATAGGGATTCGTACTAAAACTCCAGTAATGTAACCCAAAGTGTGAAAAAAATACCAAAAAACTTTCTTACACCGCGTGCGCTGCGAAAACTATTGATTATTGTAGTACAAAATATTGTATAACGTTTTTGCAAGAACATATGATTGTCTACAAAAAATATCGCAACAACATATGTCTTATAGTTATGTTACAATAAGTGTTATTTAATTTACAAAAAAAATATAATTATAATCGCCACCGTTATAAAAGCTCTTTTATTTATACTTTGGAGTTAATCCTTACCAAAATAAATGCTTTCATATTTAAATATGCTTCAAAAACATTATATAACTTTTGAATAATGCAATTTGGACATTCCATTCGAAAGATATTATCACAAGTTTTAAAATGTATGTTATTTGGAAAATGTCACATGGTTGCCGCTCGGGCGTTCACGCCGCTGCCGATGCTCGGTTATAAGCGAATTTAAATATGCTTCAAAACCATTATATAACTTTTGAATAATTCAATTTTAACATTCCATTCGAAAGATATCACAAGTTTTAAAATGTAAGTTATTTGGAAAATGTCACATGGTTGCCGCTCGGCCATTCACGCCACTGCCGCTGCTCGGTTATAAGCGATGTAGGCATGCGTTACAGAGGTACGCGGGTGGCAAGAAATAACGAAAATTAAGAATACAAAAAAATATATAATTTCATTTTACTTTATTTTAATGACCCCACGCAAAAAGAGAAAGTACGTATTTATAGCAGAGTGTGTGTGTAAATTTTTTTGAAATGTTTGTTTTTCAAGTTTTTATGATTTCAATGACGTTGCCGTTTGACCACTATTACCTATAACTATTCTAAATTGCAGGACGATAACTTTTATAGTTAAGCCGATAACTTTTACAACAAACGTTGCGACTGACTTGCCACATGGCTAAAATCGACTCGTGTAAATCCGGCTTTATTGAAATAATGCAGTGTGAAAAATCGACGGAGAAAGTCTCACCATAAGGGTTTCATTTAACCAAAATGGTATGGAACCCTAAAAAGAATATCCAGTTCCTTATAAAAACTATGTACTCTACCCTACTTCTACTATGTACTCCTAGCCAATCTCTTCTAGATATAGGCCGCGATTTCACCCGCGTACCTAATTAATTGCTTATTTAATTATGTCTTTTTAGGGTTCCATACCAATTTAGTAAAAATGGAACCCTTATGGTGAGACTTTCTCCGTCCGTCCGTCCGTCCGTCCGTCTGTCACATTCGATTATTTCAGTAACTATCGAAGCTATCGACTTTAAATTTAGAATAGTTTTAGGCAATAGTGACCCAACGTCATTGCAATCATAAAACATTGAAAATTGTTTTTATTTTTATTTAAAAATTCGAATTTTCAAAATGAAATAACAATATTGAGTGGGGTATCATATGAAAGGGCGTTCCTTGTGTATTCTAAAACCGATATTTATTTATTTTTATGCCTGATAGTTTTTGATTTATTGAGCAAACTGTCGAAAAAAATACCGTTCCCACCCCCTTATCTCCGAAGTTTACGAATCAAAAAATCTGAAATAATTATGATCAATAGAAGTTACTGTATATTTTACAGGAAAAATAAAATGAACTCGCTAACTTATATACTTTTTGTGATATTAACAATAAACCGCCAAAAACAAAGTCGCGGTTTGCCAACAAAAGTACCTACATGTAAATTATACTCGTAAATTCATGAACAAAAGTGATTCTTTCAATGTTTTACTTCTTTTATGGTATGGAACCCTCGGTGCGCGAGTCCGACTTGCAATTGGCCGGTTTTTTTTCATTCAAGAACACATTGTCCTGACCATTACAAAAGCAGCACAAAAAGAATTATTAGCAAAAACTTGTTCACATTGACCTTTCGATAATCTTACAAAAGTGGTCCTCAGTATGACTATGAGTACGAAGAAAAAAGATTTTTACACAAACCCTTTCAGATTGTCGAATTAATACGAGGCACTCGTATTTAAATTGGTAAATTGAAGCGCGTTACAATACAATGAGTGCGGTAAATATACAGCACAAAAGCTGAATGACTTTTACCCTAGATCAGCGTATTCAATTGTAGGTACTATTTAAACTTAACGATTAAAGGCAAATGGGTTTTATTTTACTACTATCAAGTTTGTGTGCATTGAAATTAATCGTACCAATACTTATAATAAAACTGGTATTCTTAATTATTTTTAAAATGTCAAGAAGTGTGGAAAGCAAAAAACTTTAAGACACGACGGCACTATATTATGGCATGTTATTTATTATTTATTTATTTCGAACAACATCATTTTTTATCATAAAAATACATTTATCATAAAAAATATTATTGTTCAACCAAATCTACCTAGATCAACCAAAGCTTCATAGCTATTCAATCAATAAATACTATCAGGTGACCCGCCCGCTCGTTTGCTCGCGTTAACTACATTATATAAAAAAAATCAATCAGCAACATCGAAAAAAAAATTTAACTCACATTAAATCCATCCTTTATATTCATAATATCGTAAAAAGCTTTGGTTGTGTATTCCGTTGATAACATCAAAAATATTAATATGAACGCGGTCGAGAACAATCCAAATAGAAATGAGAACTTGAAGAGCTGAAAATAAATAAGTTATCATTATATAAAATTATTAAAAAAAACAAGCTTTTATACGTTTTATCCGTCTTCTTCTCAGCACCAGACCCTTCAGGTTATCTTACATTTAGCACCAAAGTACTCGCCAAGACGAATCAAACGAATCCAAACTCGATGGTAAATTCCTATGACCACCTTTCGATCCCATCACCAGATCAGCTCCATGATAATTTTGCTTTGTCATCTGATTAACAAATGTATGCAAAATTTCAACTCCGTCGGAAACCGGGAAGTGGATCAAATTTTTTTTAAAAGATTTGATTACATGCAAACAAACATCGAGACAGGTAAATAAAAGCTTATAAATAAAATCGGCTCAGTTCGAGTCGGACTCGCACGCGACGTGTTCCGTACCATTTTCTATGAAAACGGTAAAAATCACGATTGTGTATATGGGATGCCATTACTTTCACTATTTTAAAGTGAATGTAATAAAATCAAATATTTTCTGAATATTTCAAGCGTCCACTCTGTTGCCATTTTCAATATCGAGCAAAAACTAGCCAATCGCGTTTGTTGTATAGGAGCCCCCTTTAAGTTTCATTCTATTTTTAACCGACTTCAAAAAAAGGTGGAGGTTCTCAATTCGACGCGTATGTTTTTTTTTAGTATTTGTTTTTAAAGCGGCGACCGGAATACGTCATCTGCGAAAATTTCAACTGTGACTATCGCGGTTCAAGCTTGGTGATAGACAGACGGACGGACTGACGGACGGATGCTAAGTCTTAGTAATAGGGTACCGTTTTTGGGTACGGAATCTTAATAAAAAATGTGTAATCAATTATACTTGATACAAAACTTATACCTAGGTAATACAACTATGTGAATAGATAAAAATAGTCAAGACAGGCCCATCCGAACATTTTAAGTAAACGTTCTTCATACAAGAAAATGTAGCGACATCTGACTAAACTCCTATTTTTATCTATGGTCACCTTGCCTGCAATATTATAAATAACTCAAAAAAAAAGAAATAGGTCTTTACCTATCTACCTATACTGACTACTGCCGGAGGGGGTGCAAAATAGTCATTCTTGCTCCCTTAAACTGGCGACATTTTTTCGCGCTGTTCGCCCTGTCTTTAGTATACAAGTCTGTGACTATGTGTCAGTTTCTTTCTTCAAGTTACTTAGCCGGTCTTATAGAAGTTGATACCTCGCCTCCTGAAGGTACTTAGCTTCTGAATTTCATAAAGCGGGATTCATAGCCGCGGGCTAAATCTCTAATTGGATATTATGTTTTACGAAATTTTCAAAATATTCTAACGCCTAACTCCCTCGAGCTACAATTGTTTCACGGTTGGTGCTTCCAAATTAACATTTTGTTACCGTGTATTTAATAATAACAAAAATAAAAAACTAACACTTGGCTAAGCTAGAAAAATTTCGGGTTACTCTCTTCCAAACTTCTTAGCTATTTCGTAAAATATTAATAAGGTGCAGTTAATTTCTTCCGTTACTCTAATAGTTTCTTTTTTGTATAATATAATTTTTAATTATTTATTTTCATACCCCATGGACGACCACACATAAGATTTAAAGAACCTTTTTAGGGTTCCGTACCCAAAGGATTAAACTGGACCGTATTATTATTACCAACGAATATATAATATTAACGTAGTATCACTAAGATTCCACCATACGTCTGTCCATCCGTCTGTCACCAGGCTGTATCTCTTAGAATAGACAGTTGAAATTTTAACTGTTAATGTATTTCTATTGCCGCTATAACAATAAATAATAAAAAACGGAAAAAGGAGCTCATAGAACAAATGAGATATTTTTGCTTGTTTTTAACCGACTTCAAAAAAAGGAGGAGGTTCTCAATTCGTCGGAATCTTTTTTTTGCAAAATATTCATAATGGTAATAGGGAGGGAGACGCTTGAAATATTTAACGAATATTAAGTTATGTATTCACTTTAAAAATTTAATAATAAAATTATCTATACTAATATTATAAAGAGGTAACGTAACGATATTTGCTATTTGTGCGTTTGTGAGTTTGTGACATTGGAAGGGGTAATCTCTGGATCTACAGAACTGATTTTCAAAATTCTTTCACCATTAGAAAGTTACGTTATTGTGGAGTGTCATGGGCTATAATAATTTCCAAAATTAATTACGCATCTTTACTTAAACTTGAATAATGCAATCCAAGTCGTAAAAAAATTGCTTTCATCGCGTGCGCTCCGGAAGCTATTGAGGATAGAACAAAACAATGTTCGACAATATTAAAGAACATATCAAAATCTGTAAGAAAGTTCGCGATAGCATATGCCTATCTCCTACGGGTAACTCACAATAACTGCTTTTAGTGTTAAAATTGTGGTTAAAAAATAAATACTTTTTGTGAAGCTTATTCAGCCCATATGCCACTAATTTATATCTTTGTAAATATGTTTTTAGAACGGAAATTTAATGTCGAATATTTGTGACCTGTACTCTATAAAGTTTAAAAAAATATGTTCAAAGATATTAGGAAAATAAAAACGCGCGGTGCTGCTGAAGAATTACGCGGGACAAACGGGTCGGCACAAAAATATTTCTATCGCGGAACGGAGTCCGCGGGTACTGCTAGTAATAAAATAAATATTGGAGCTCCCATACAATTTTTGCCGGCGCCCTTAGTGCGCGAGTCCGACTCGTACTTGGCCGATTTATTTTTAAAATAGCACCAACCTTTAACAGCGCGTTTTCGGAAATATTGGCGACAAAGAAGTTACAAATCCACACGATAGCAATAACAAAGAGCCTCATCGACAAGCTGTTCCGATCGAAGCTTGAAAACTGCCTCCTGTAAAATGTAAAATTCAGTCAAATAAATCGGCCACGTACGAGTCGGAATCGTTTACGAAGGGTTCCGTACCATTATCTATATACCTTAACGAGATGATGATGCAGAAGACAGAAGCCCCATTTACCTACTATTATACTGCTAACAAGTAGATTAATATTGGGCCTACTGGATCAACGACCAAAAACGAGCAAAAATTATGTTTCTTATATGGGAGCCCCCTTTAAACTTTATTTTGTTCTATTTATTATTATAGCGGCATCGGAAATACATCATCTGTAAAATTTCAAGTGTGCAACTATCACGGCTCAAGAGATATAGCGACGGATAGACGGACGGTGAAGTCTTAGTAATAACACCGAATATATACATATAATATTACTAACGTATAGGGTCCACAGTTTTACCCTTTGGGTACGGAATTCTAAAGATATTATTGGCTCGCCCCAAACTAACACCTCGCAACAGTCTTGCCAATTATTGTAAAATAAAATAGACAATATTTTATTTTACATTCTACAAGTTAGTCCCTATTTGACTACGATCTCAGTTCCACCGCACGTTCGGACGAACGTGCGGTGGAACAAGCAACTATTTAATATAGAAGTAACTGTGATAAACAACGAAAAGAATACTACTCGTATTATACTGATAATATCTGGGTGACCGAGCTTTGCTCGGTAGTATATCTACCCACCAACAGATGGCAGCAGGGGTCATATTTTTTTTGGTAAATTTGGCATTTTCTAAAAATGAATCCTAGCTAGATCGATTTATCGCCCCAAAAACCCCCTGTATACTAAATTTCATGAAAATCGTTCGAGCCGTTTCCGAGATTCGGATTATATAGAAATATATATACATATATACATAGAAGAAATGCTTGTTTAAAGGTATAGGATTAGTGACGCAATTGCTATCGACATCCAATAAAGGCACCTATTCAAAGTCATCGAGTTGTCATTCCGATCCCGACCCCAGGCTCGCAACAGTAACTTACAAGCTTGAAAACCTAGTAAAGTTTCAGCTCCGTCCATCCCACTCCGCATCACTTACGAGTAACTGATATGAGCCGAAGTGTCGGTGAAGTCGACGATCCGCGCGGTCCGCGTACGACAGTTCAGCATCAGCTCCCGCGAGGAGTGACAGGTCACGTTCTTGTAGCATTTGTCCCAGGAAGGTGAGCTGGTAATGCTCACCACGAAGAACCGCACCGAATCCGCTAAATTGCTTGCGTGCTGGAACAATAAACCTATCAGTACTTTATTATCAGTTAAATTAAATAAATAAATAAGGGAATTCTCAAATAACAAATTCCCAGTAACTACAATATTAAGGGAATGCTCAATTTCTATAATTGTGTGCAAAATGCATCCGTATGTGTGCTACACATAGACAAATGCATGAAAGCTTTGAAATTATAGCATTGAATATACAGAGTTATAGTAGGGTACTATATAGATGTCTTTGGGGTTATATAAAAATACCAACTTTTGCTCTACGGATTTTCAAAATTCTGTATTAATTTATTTAATACAAAAAACTGTTGTCTGTAAAGTGACATTACACTGTTGCGGTTGCGCCCCGGCCACGCCGCGTTCCGCGCCATTGCCATTTGCCCATGTTACATTACAGAGTAGAAACAAGTGGATTATCTCTGTAAATTATTGAACATTTGATATTTCCCAAAATATCGAGTAAAAAAAGTCGTACAACAAAAGTTGTTACTTTTAATGTAATACAGGCCGAGAGCAATTTGGTATTTTTATATGACCCTGTATAATATTACTTGATTATAGTGCCCTTTTTGCTTCGTCACTGGACCCCTCTATAAAAGCAGTAAAGTATTTAGAGATCAGATTATTCAATGAAAAAAAAAACTCAAAGAAGATTCATTAAGTGAAATAATTCGACATTCGAAGCTGCTCACTGTCGTTAAGCTAATTCAGTTTCACATTGACTTTTTAAAGAGAGAAATTAACTTAGCTTCGGTATGCTTTGAACACGCGACGTTTTATTATTGTGATATACTCGTACTTAGTCTGTTCAAAAGAGGCACCGTTGTGGTCAAACCGTAGATCTACATAGTTCATTCCCAATGTCAAACACGTCAGATATAAATAAAGAAATACCTATTGCCCGGTATTTTGGAAAGAAGTAAGAAAGAAATCGAGTTTATTTAAGACCATAACGTAAGAACGTAAGCGTAACATAAAAATACAAAATAAAAATAAAACATAACTAAAAAATCCTTTCCTTTAAAAATGCCTTTGTTGTTTTGAATGGATTTTCTTGTCAAAGCATAAATCATGATATCTACATAAGGGCTTGCTTGTTGGATTTAAATTAGAAAATATTTTCCTGTGCAGAATTTTTGTAGCGTATCCGACTACAATAGTTCTTGTATCGACTTCAAAGTGCTTGAATTTTTTGTGCATCCTTAAAGGGATCTTTTAATATTCACACCGTTCCAGAGTAAATATATTGCTTTTGGTTGAATTCCAAAAACATTTTTTTTTTGACCTGAGATAGACCAGGGTTAATCGCTGGACTTATAAGTATCGCTGATAGCAGTTTGTGCTTGTAATTGCACGTCCACTGGCGAAAGCGCATCAAAATTGATGCTTTCAGTCACCTTAAAAAACATGAGTCTGTCGACAAGTTAGCAAGCAAGCAAGCAAGTTAGTCGGAGCGATAACCAACTTGCAAATAGCCTCGAATTCAAGTTTTTTTCTATCGATTGATGGTAGGTACTAACCCGAGGATCTGTATCTCTCTCTCTCTCAACCCCTTTTTACGTCCCACTGCTGGGCACGGGTCTCCTCTCAGACTGAAAGGGGTTTGGCCATAAGCCCACCACGCTGGTCAAGTGCGGGTTGGCGGGCTTCACACACCTTCGAGAAAATTTTTGTGAACTCTCAGGCATGCAGGTTTCCTCACGATGTTTTCCTTCACCATTAAGCAAGTGATATTTAGTTTCCTAAGTGATATTTAGTTTCCTAAGGATCTGTATAGTTTTTGGTAAAATTTTGATGGTCAGTGGCCGAGATATGGGCAAAAAACCGTGCGAAGTGTACTTACAAAAGTTTACTACGTTAGGTAGTAAACTTTTGTAAACGGTGTGAATATGCCCGCGAAGACTTCTATGGCAGAAGTTCTTCCGAGTTCCACGAGATTTGTAAAAAACTTTAATTCACGCGGACGGAGCTGCGGACAACAGCTAGTATTGTATTATACAAAAACATAGAACCCGCGATAAATAGTGATTACTTAAGGGTATAAGCTGTCCATTTTCTAAATTTAATCCAAATCGATTAAGTATTTTGTGCCTTGGTTGATTAACAAATATTCAAACATACAAACTCTTTCAATTCAAACTTACTTTCATATTAACAACATCAATAGGAAAATTATACTCGTATTTTTGCATCAAGTGTATATTTTTTCATTTAAATAAAAACATTTTAATTCTTGTAATACGAGTGTAAATATTTTCCATTTGAAACGATTTACCAACTCGTGAAATTATAAACTCATCATCTCCTGCCACGTTGCTGAGGCTTGAGCGGTTTGTATTGAGATAATTGGATTTATATATATTATGTAACTAGCGAACCCGACAGCCTTCGTCCTGTCAAAAAGATTTTTATTGTGGCAGTTTTTCGCCCCTACCTATTTTATAGTCGGGGCAAAAAGCGGTAGTAAAGCGCAAATTAACTTTTGATGTTAGGAACACACCAACATGGCTTGGACAACACTGAGTGCTTGTAATATGAACTTTATGCAATAGCAAATTATACAAAATTATTAATATTAATTATTCACTCTTTGTAAAGGCATTTGAAGTCGGTTTTGTGAAAAGAATTTGTTTTTTAGCCCTTTTGATGAAATGCAATATTGTGTTTTTATATATTCTTTATGTAGTAGTCATTGAAAGTTTCTAAAACTTACCAGAATGGCCCATACTGCAGTCTGCAAGAGAATCCCATATGAGATGCCTCTCATCAACGGATTTAACGCCTTGACCGTATCCAAGCGCCTCGTGTACAGCTTTATGAAGAAATCCATAAACATATAGCTGACACCTATGCATACAGCGTATATTATATACTCGAAAATGTGAGCTGAAAAAATTTAATTCTCAGTTCTCAGCACTTAATAATCTCCTCTGCCAGCCCAATTCTAATTTTATTTTCCTTGATTTGTAAATTGAATTGTATGTCAAAGTACTATGTCACTAAAATTGCGGGAACGGCAGTAATATCTTCTCATATTTTAAAACATCCGACAATTTTAGTCATCAGCCAACTATATGGTATTAGGTTACAAATGACGAAAAACTTTGTTTTATTGTAGATAGGCTTGCGCTTGACGACAATCATATCTGATGGAAAGCAACGATGAGGTCTAGGTTGGAGCGCGCTTGCCTAGACTAAATGAAATAAATATTTGTCAAGCAGACTGTTGTATTCACCTCTGCGAAGCGGACCTAGTAGTTGGTGATGCACATAGTCATTTATATGTCTACTGTCTGCAGAATAATCGACTGTCGTGAGCGGACGGGAGCGGACGGACGAAATCTAAGTACCTATATAAGACATTGAGGATCTCCAAAATTAAACCACAAATTGTTTCTCTGAAATAACAAAGAAACGACATTTAAAGTTCACTATATCTCGAGTCCTCAATCACATTCTTTCTATGAGTTTTTATTACGATAAAAATGCACAAAACAATCCCAGCGTCACTCGCCATTTTAAATCATAGACACAGACCACCAATCACTACATCATAGGTACGCGACAGACAGCTGATACGCGAAGCGCGGCAAATTCAAATGAATGAAATGTCACTCATTTCATTACATCTCCCCCCCTAAGAGCGAAAATTCTAAGCAATATATCTGTAAAATGTACTTATAAGTCATCTTCATATTCATTATCATCTCCTTCATCTTCTTCAGCCTCTGTTATGACAGGTTGCAATTTTGTTATATGAAATAATGTTGATTCTGTTTTTCTGTTGCCTGTATCAATCCTATAAATGGAATTCGATATTTTCTCTATTATCTTGAAAGGGCCTATTTTTAATTCGTCTAATTTCTTTCTATTCAGTCTATTTCCATTTTCTACATATACACTGTCTCCTACATTAAATTCTTGCATTTTTCTATTTCTATCAAATATTTTCTTATTATACTCATGAGATTTTATTGTATTCTCTAATGCCAATCTTCTATCAGCAATCCACTTGTCTTCCTTTTCCATCGTTTTGAATTCATTTGGTAGAATACTGACATTTGTACCATCCAGTAAATATTTTGGTGCAAAACCTGTAACGGAGTGTTCTGTTTCATTATATTTTTGTATACATTCTCTTGCCAGTGTTGTCCATGTTCTCTTATTATTTTTCTCATTCATTTTACACCTTATTTTATTTACTATTGTTTGGTTTAATCTTTCATTCAAGCCGTTCGAGAATGGTGTATTCACGGCTGTAAAAATTAGTTTAATATTATTTTCCTGCAAAAATTGTTTAAATTCTCTTGAATTTATGCCCGGATATTGATCTGTCAGGATAATTCCAATCTCATCTGTCTCTAGTACTTTCTTTGTTAAATTTATAAAGTCACATGCATTCTGGGTTTTCGAAGTCGCAATAAATGCATATCTTGTGTAGTGATCTACTAAAAGGTGTAGATATTTCTTTGTAGACCTAGATCCTCCAAATCCACCAATAGTATCCATTGACATTATTTCAAATGGTTTGGTGGCTGGTCCCAGTTGTGACAGTAATCCAATTTTTTTTTTTGACATCTTGATTTATTTTTTATGCATATTTCACATGTTTTACAAATATTTATGATATTTTTTGTTAGGTTTATAGCCGTATATATTGAACTTATTTTTTTCTGCAGTTGTCTGATCCCAATATGGCATAAATCTTCATGCACCTTTTTTATAAGTTTTTTACTAAATTCTTCTGAGAGGATAATCTTTTCCTGTTTCTTTATTTTTTTATAATAGATATTATTTTTTAGTATTAAATTTTGTTTCTTTTCTCTTATTGTTTCATTTTTCTCTTGGTCTCCAACTATATCTTTTATTTGTATTAAATTAACTATTCTCAATGTTTCCTCTCTGTTATCTTCTGGTTCTAATACAGGGTTTCGGCTCAAACAGTCTGCTTCTACATTTTCTTTACCAGGTATATATTTTACGGTAAAGTCATACTGAGATAGGTAGTATGTGAGATCACCCAATTCTTCATCTGTCCTGCATTTAATGTTCATGTTCTCTAGAGGTTTGTGATCTGAGTAAATGGTGAATTGTTTTCCGATGAGCCAGTGCTGCCAATATTTAACAGCTTCTTTCATAGCAAGACATTCTAAATATATAGCCTTTTTCCGTTTTTGATGTTCATTCAATTTTTTTGAGAAATATGCCACCGGTTTGTCTTTACCATCTAGTTGTGTCTGTTTTAATATTGCTCCAATGCCCTCCAAAGATGCATCGGTAAAGATTTTGATTGGTAAGTCTTTGTCGAATATTTCCAAGACCGGTTGCGAACATAAATATCTTTTTATCAGATTGAATGCTTCTTCACATTTCTCTGACCATACAAATTTCTCGTTTTTTCGTAATAAATTGTGTAATGGATCTAAGATAATTGCACTTCTTGGTATATAGTCATGGTAGAAGTTTATTTTTCCCAAAAATTGTCTAATGTTCTTTTGCGTCTTAGGAGTTGGAAAGTTCCTTATTGAAATCAAATTGTCTTTTAGTGGTCTTACTGAATTGTTCTGAATTATATGGCCGAGGTATTTTACCGAGTCTGAAGCAAAGGTACATTTCTTAAACTTCAGTCTAAAGCCTTCTTTAATTATTGCCTCTAATACATTTCTAATGTGCCTTATATGTTCTTCAAAGGTAGACGAGTATATCAAAATATCATCAATATAGTTAACAGAGTATCCTGTGAGATTGTGTTTTCTTAGAATATTGCTTAAGATTCTCTGGAAAATTGCTGGTGATGTTTTCAAGCCAAAAGGGAGGCAGGTCCACTGGAAGTGGCCATCTTGTGTGACAAATCCTGTTTTACTTCTGTCTTCCACCCGTAATGGTATTGCCCAAAATGCTGAGTTTATATCTAGTGTAGTAAAATACTTGCAATTTCTAGTTTTAATAATTAGATCATCTATCAAAGGAAATGGTTGAGCTTGTGGTATAACTATTTTGTTTAACTCTCTGAAATCTACACATAAACGGGATTTTCTATTTTCACCTTTTTTAAACGCCAATGTCACTGGAGCAGCGAAAGGACTGTATGATTCTTCTATTAAATTGTTCTTTAGTAACATCGATATTTGCTCTTCAATTTCTAATCTATCTTGTATTGTACATCTGTATGGTCTTTTACTACAATATTTATTTACTTGTAAATCTATGCGAGCTTCATAATCTTTAACTGAACCTATATCATACTTGTCCTTAGCAAATATTGTTTTATATTCCTTTATAATTTTCTCTATCTCAATTTTCTTTTGATTATCTAAATGGTCTGTCATACTTATAAATTCCTCTGTTTCTATGTGTTCATTGAAATTTACTGTATATTTTTTTATATTATTATCTTCATTTCTGTTATCTTTAGACATCCTGTCTATTTTATTTGTTATTTTCTTTTGTTCTATCTGCAAGTTCTCATTTTGGGTTAATCTGAATTTCTTTATCATATCTAATCCGATTATGAAATCATCAAAATCTTCATTTTCTACTATGTATACATCCACCTCTTCTTCTAAATCAAATATTTTAATTTTTATTGTTATCAAGCCATCCATCTTCTTCACACCATTAACCGTTTTCATGTATGCTATGTTCACATCATCTTTTTTTTCTTTTACTTTTATTAATCTTGAATTTATTATAGAAATCTGTGAGCCTGAATCATAAATACCACTCACTTCTAGTTTATTTTCTAATAAAAGCTTGATTTTGATTAATGGTGTGCTTACTAGTTTTTTTTTTCAGTATTTATGTCTACTTCAATTATGGAGTTATTGTTTACATTTTTAGTTTTAAGAACTTTTTCAGGTTCATTTTTATTTTTCTTGAACCAACATGACTCCTCCGGATGATATCTAATTCCTTTGTCCAAAGACTCACAAGTCTTACATGACTTCTTCTCATAAGTTTTATTTTTATTATAAAATGTACTGCTCTTTATGTTAGTTGAGTTTTTCTTATACATCGTGCCTTCATATTTTCTTATCTCGTTGAACAAGTCAGTAGTGTTGTTGAGTTCATCCCTGTTTAACTTATTTAAGATAAATCCAGGTAAACCAGTTGCAATAAGATCTATCATTGTTTTGGAATCTATAGATTTGTTTATATCTAATAAAAGCCGTTCTTTTTTTATGGCATAATCAATTAACTGTCCTTCTTTATACCTAAATGCGAGAGCATATGTGACTATGTCCCATCCTTGGTTTTTAAAAGTTTCTAAAAACTTGTCTTTCCATTCACTCCATTCAGAATTTATGGTTAGTTTTATGATCATCGAGCTATACCAATCCAAACAAGGTTTATCTAAAAATAACCTCAAAATATCTATTTTTGTCTCATCTTTTGTTATATTAAAGCGCGCACACTCTTTTTCAAAAATTTCTATCCATTGCATCGCATTAGGATTTTTGCTTGTGAATTTTTCAATAATAAATTTTTCTGAGATATGTTTTAAGTTATGTTGACTTTCTTTCTTAGTTGTAGTTTCTATTAATTGTTCCAAGATTTGTTGCAAAGTGTCACTTTTGTCCTTTGCTTGTGTTGTGCTCACTGTGATGGTGCGGGCTGATCGTCTATATATATAATTGAACCATAATTGAGTACACTAGAGAAAGAGCCTATTTTTATCTACTTACTTACAATCCTTACCTTATACATTCCAGGAACTGGTTTATTATCTCCCGGCTGCCACATTCGCGCTGTGTCGTTCCCTCAAAAGCACCACTCAATTTCGGTGATTGCAGTTTAAATATAAAACTAGCCTAAAACTGTAGCCTGCTAATTTTGACTAGATTCTTTTAAAACAATTTAAGACTCTGACTTTACTGCTATGCAAATTTAATTCAATATTAATTAACGTTCAGGCTTTATTGAGGTCCGGTCTGGTTCTGAAGGAACACCTGGCCATTCAATTGTTAAGCTATATTTTTGAATTTAAATAAATGCTGTCAGGTCTAGGTTCTGTACTTCAAAGCATGTTAAGCACACTCAAATGTAATTATGAATCGTGATTTAGATATAGGTACATAAAGACATTCGATATTGGAGAGTTTTGATCTAGTTAATCACATGTACTTGTAATAGAATTGAAAGTTACATTTTATTATTATTTAACTAGAGTCTGGATTCTAAACGAGGCTCCATTAGCGAATACCCTTGAACGAGAGGGAATTATATAAATGAAATGAACATATTAGAGCTTTAAATCATCTGTATTTAGTGAAATAAATTTATTGATATGAGAGAAAGAAACTTTATAATTATTTAGAATTTAGATTCGATGGGTCACATCGATATCTAGATCCAAGCGTTTCTGTTCCTATTCTAGCCAATCCAGAGAAAACCAACGCTTAAAGAAAAAACTCTGTAGGCATCATGTAAGTATATCTTAATATAATATTACATACACACATGAGTACAAAATGAAATGGTACATTATAATACACAACGACATCGGTAGAGACAAAACACATACTCTATTATATAAACTCTTGCCTAAAGATAAGTATTTACAATAACCGATCTAATCTCACAGCTGGTTTATTCCAAGTTTACTAATAGAATTTAGTTTATATTGTCCATCATTATCTTAAAACAACCGATAACACGCGTAATATCGCACATGGTGCGTGCGATATTTAATAAGGTGCATTTTTGCCTAACCTTTCCATATAAAATAGATAAAAGGCACAAAATTATTAAAACAGGCACGCCCGTGAAACCTAACAGCCCAGACCTTGGTTGTCTTCCGCTCTTTCGTTCCTGCTAATGAATGACCTGGAATCCCATGCCAGGATCCATTATGTTTAACTCACAATTTGTCTTACGACTCTAGCATCAAAGTTCTAAATTTCAGCTGTGAAATTATCTCAAGTAATAATTTAATAAAATGATTGGAGTACATTACCAAAATCTCCGACACTCGTCTCGCCTGCTTTGTCACTAACACAACTCTATTTTATTTTAGTCAAAGTAAAATATTAAGTGTTTAGACTTAGAATTACGAATTTAATTTATACAAGTTGCAAAAGGGTTAACACTGACTCTATATAATATAACGTACAATAATTAGGTACGAGTAACTTGTTAGTGGTCGTAGTATGACCAGCGTAGGCGCCCGAATGCATCTCCCCCGGCGCGAGCGCAGTGCGTCCCCTCCCTCGTTCTCCATTCCTGTAAGCAAGCAACAATACGCCCCGAAATCACTCTGTCTTTTATTGTAATTGGTCACCGATGGCTCGGTGACACGTGAAAGGTTTAGTTCATTGCCCCGCCTCTGAGTTAAATTTCTAATTTTGTGTTAGGGCGAGACAGCGAAGTATTTCTGTCTCTATATTTTATACTGGTTAGCAACGCTTTCTTAAATTTTTTTATACAAACTTCACCTTATCGGAAGACATCTGGATTGCATTCAGCGCATAATATTTTAACGAACGTTCGTTTCAAAAAGGATTTATGGGTTTCGGTCTCTCTGCTAAAATTTAAGAACATGCCTCTTTTGTTTTATAGTTTAAATGTATTTTCGAACCCTCATAAATTTTATTCTAACGCTTTGAATCGCTTTGGATTTCATATTTCTATTTTTTGTTTATTTTTCGAAAGTTTTACAAGTTTGAGTTTTAAGTACCGTTCCGTCGACAGAATTTTACCTACTTTCAGATTTATGGCTATTGCGGATGCTTTTTTGTTAGAATTTTTAGAGCTTTATATAATTTTATCCGTGAGAAATATTAAATACCATCTCATTCTCCCTCGAATAGATTTATTTAAACACCTAGTATTTATAATATTCCTGTCCCTTATACCTAGGTCGTTCAAAAAATCTATTTCTTCTCTTTATTACGCACGCTAGTCCTAACTTCTCACGCTCGTTTTAATTTTGTTCTCCGTTACGGCAATAAACCTATTCAACTTCGGTTTACCTTTTTTTTGTGTGTAGCTCAGGCTACCCGTTTTTATGTCGGTGGTGCCTCAATTTCCTTATCTCTTTGTTTATAGTCTTTGATTAAAGTGCTCTTTGTTTGCCCCAATTCTATGATAAATCCTATTCTATAAAGTATTCTAATTATAGCCGGACAGGTGAATTGATTTGCAGTTTCCTTTGACTTTGTCCATATATGCGCCAATTGATGTGTACACATTAATATGTGAGATTGCCTCCTATAATTGCATTCCATGTAACTTCATGAACTTCTTTGTTAACCTTATATCAGCACTTGTAAGTCTTAAGTTTTACCCGAACACCTATATCAAACTGTACCAACTTATGCTTTTCGTTATAATGTTAACTATGTTCAGTCTAACTATTTATTCAATCATGCCTGTCGCCTAATCTGTTCTATTGTTTACTTTTAAGAATCGGCTCCCTTCATTAAGCACATAATACTTCGATTCAGGTGTGCTTGTTATTTCCATACGCCCGGCTATCTCCTTAGCGACCCTGTCACGTTTTTGATTGACTACCTACTTCTTTCTTATCGATCCTGTACTACCTGCCCTAACGTTATCTTGAACCATTATGCAAGGTTACCACGGTAAACTTAGGTGCTTCCCATTTAAGGGAATCCTGTATACCTCATTGAATCATAATGCTACGGAAATCATGGCAAGCTTAGGTATTTCCCATTAAAGAGAATCCTATGTCCCTCTTTGAACCATTATGTTATGGAAATCATGGTAAGCTCAGATACTTCTCATATAAGAGAATCCTGTATACTTCCTTGAATCATAATGCAAGAGTGCCTGAAATATATCATTATTCAAATCAATTGAACTGATATAATTTAATCAACAAAGAATTGTAAAATCTCAGGTGTGAGTGGCGATACCTCCGCGTTTCTTATCATTTATTATTAGATCCACGCATATTTAATAAGTTTTATTGACTTGTCTCATTTCCTAGTGAATGTGAGTAGCTGCAATTCGGAGTTGCCTTCGGTCTGATTACGCATAAGTTATCTAACTACTCTAGTTATCTTTTACCTGTTTCCTATATGCTAAAGATACCGGTTAACTATTTTCCACAAAAGAGTTTCGTCCACCCACTCAATAACGTAATACCTATCAATGCTTGTCTAATACAGGTAAAAGTTCCCTCTGTTCACAACTTAATCAAATCAAATCAATCAAATCATCCGACATAATTACTCGCCACGCTACGCTCAACTGGCCTAGTATGTTGGTTTAATATCATCTTAATCGCGGCTGTATTCGTCTCTTCCCCTACCCTTCCGACTTAGTACTCTGAACTCAGTCTAACGCAAAACCTAACTCTCAAATGTTCAACCGACAATGTCCGTTTAGTGCCGGAATTCACCACTTCTTTTACCCGCTCTAGCCAGTCAGGTCCTAATATCAATGACCTAGATAACTGGAGCATAATAAGCACTGGTGCTTCCGCTAAAATACTACCTAATTAGAATCATCCGATTTGTGCTTTCAGTCCGCGATTCGAACTGACTTTGTCTTTGTGTTTGTTTGTTTGTGATTGCCGGAATCGAAATTCCGTGATGATCCACCCTGATCTAATTAATTAATTTATTAGACTTAATCTAACCATGATTGAATAACTTGGATGAAATTATTAGTTTTATTTACTTTCATTTTATTTACAACATGAAACGACAGATGCATGGAGGCGAGACAAAGCCGTACTCCCTTTCGGTTGAGACAATGGAGTTTTTATTATTCTATAGTTAATTCTCTTTCATTACGCCAAGGCAAATCAACACAGGGCAAGTCATTGCATTCTATTTGTTTCTTTTTTTCCTTGTAATAAGGCTCAAAACTGAAGTTACATAATGTGGCTTTAGGAATAGCATTGTTGTACTCTCGAATTCGGTCGATTCAAAGTTGACATGACATGAGTTTAATTAATCAAATAGAATGAGACTGGTGCTGGCTGTGTGAGTGGGTCAGAGGTTATCCACCAACGAACCAAAGGAACCTTGAAGCTAGGGAAATCCTGCGCCAGCAAACTGGCTCTGATATCAGATTATTTGGGCAGATTCAGAACTTTCTATTTTATTCGCTACGAAGCGTATTATTCCCACATACCCGTAGGCTAGGTACATGAATTTTTTTTTAGAGCCTTTTAGGCTTGCCCAGGTACCATGGATTTTGATTTTATTATTAATTGATATGATTGTAATTTGGCCAAATTACGGTCGAAAGTTCTGAATTATTGAGAGGGCGTGTATCTCGGGCTCCCATCCTTTGCCATTCGAGGATTGCCAATCAGCCATGAAAGAAACCTTGTATATATATAAAACCCAATCAAAATTTGAATAATGTTCTGTCAGCTTCGTCCCTTTCTCCATACAACTGTAGTTCCCATAAACAGATATTACCTATTCCGTCATGTTAATGACCCATCTGTATAACAGCCGTAAAGCCAGGTACACTCTCTCCTTCAAGTGCATCCCCACGATGAACAGTTCTGTGTATAAAATATAGCAACGAGCCAGATGAGCTCGGCATATCTCGCTAATGTTACTTGATTAGTTCTGAAGGAACTAGAAGGCTACTTAAGGATTAACTTCAATTTATCCACGTTGTCTAAAATCATTCAGGTTAGCCGATTTTAATTCAACCAGACTTCAAAGGAAATGCTATATTATAGCTTATTTTAATTAGTCTATTTTGATTAAGTATTCAGGCTTAATACTTTGAGTTCATTGAAAGTCATAAAAGAATAGATATAACTCTATGCAGCCTCACATTGTTAAGTTTTATGAATACTCAAATTAGGTATACAGAGAAATTCAAATGTTGGAAGGTTTCAGAATACTTGTATTGATAAATGTATTCATACTCTTACCATACAAACACACACACATACTTTAAATAACTTAGGTAATGGATAATGAATTTTTACATCATCCAACCCATTTAGAGTTCATGAAACAGTGTGTTCATGCTAAAGTTTCCCTTTATACAAGTCTGACACGTAGCGTAACGCTATTTCTTTTCTTGCATTTATTTATTTATTTATTATTCATTCCTACTTGTACATGCTTACAATTTATTCTAGTAAACTATGGCAATTTAACATATAATAATACTAGCTGACCTGGCAAACGTTGTTTTGCCCTTAGGGGTAATACAAAATAGATAAATTGAGATTTAAACTATCCTATCTCTCAAGTTGGATCGAACTGCACATGGTGTGCGAATTTTATTATAATCGGTTAAGTGGTTTAGGAGTCCATTGAGGACAAACATTGTGACACGAGATCTATATATATTAAGAATATTGTCCCCTCAATACATGTCGTTAATAATAGTAATCTAACGTAGGTTAAAATCAAAATATTTACAATTTAATCAGATACATCAGTAGATATGTCAATAAAATAAAATTATTGTAAAGCCATTCTACTACATTGGTAAACTGTTCTTTTTTTCCTTTTTTTTTTTTTTTTTTTTTTAGTAGGATTTCTATTCCTCAAATTTACGACTGACAGTTTATACGTCGTCAACTGCACTCCCTCTCAGCAATCGTTTAAGGTTCGCAAACTCCCAACTCCATCCTGGCTTCTATTCATTGCTAGTTAAAATTTAATAAGCCACACATATCCTTTCGCACTCCGATATCCCTATAACCGCCTGTTCAATTATCGGTGTGGGGGACCTAGTTTTAATTTTCTTCTCTCCCTCACATCTTTTGACCAAGTAGCGCCTTCGCCCTCCTTCACAAACAATATAACCTGCCTGGTATTATTAACTCTCTTTATTCAATTTCAAGCAATGACGTCCTGCTAAAATATTTTGTCCTATGGCCTAACCGTCCCTGAAGATAACTTCGCCTTATCGTTGAATGCTTTCTAATTGTGCACCGATTAATTGAAATTTTCGTAGCAGTAGGGCGAGTCAACGGCAAACCGTTACACGGCCATCTCCTAGTACTCTCGTCAAAATTACCTCAGAAATTCCGCTCATGATGTTAATTTCCTCGGCCTTAATAAACCATAACCGCTGTGTATCTATCGCATAGTATCGCATAATAGAATTTATTACATCTCGTTCGCTCAAAAGTTGTCAAGCCCGAATCGCTAACAGTATATCTACACAATATATTATAATTATGATTGAGTATTGAGTATGTACTATACTCGTTTTATACTTGTAACTATTTTAATATTTAATTTATTATTTTATTTTAGTTATCTAGTATTTGTAATAGTGTGTACTTATTTGGATTTTGGTATAAGTATTATAGTTTTGCACTACCTGCTGTCCGTGGTTTTTCGTATTTTCCTAATCTTTAGGTTGCCTGACAGAGATCGCCACTTAGCGATAAGACCGCCTTTTGTACTAATTACTTTTTACTTCTTAGAAATTATAATATTTAGTATGTTTCGTGGTCTACAAATATATTCTGAAGTAATTAAATCGCTCGTATATACTGCATTAATCAGTCTATAACTCACAGATTGATAACGTCGTCTAAGTAATTTCGTCTACAATCAGCCTGGAAATTGGCAAGTGAACGATTTATAAAACGCTTGTTTAATTAAATTTATATAAATTTAAGAACCAAGATGTTAACTATATTCAGTAAATAAATCATTTCATTTCGTTTATTTCTCTGCGTTCAACACTAGCTAACGCAACTTTCTCTCGAATTCGCTAATTTTTCCAAAATCAACTTTAATGACGTGTTGCCTACGGTCTCATTTCGTTTGTCTATTCCTACAACGCGCTAACCTACGGATAACCGTCCCTATTGTTTTAACCTCGCCAGGGTTCGATACGATCCCAACCATCTGTTAAGCATTAAATGCAGCTTTGCCCCTCGGCACTTTTACCTAGAACCGTCTTATCTCTGCTAGCCATAAAACCAAATTTTTACAACGCATCATTTGTTTTATTTTTCTTTTAACCGTTCAAATCCGCCTAATGTACGTTTATTGTTTACTTGTGCCGCGCTTTTCGTTAAATATCAGAAAATTAACTAAATGTTGCTACCCGGTGCTATCTCGAATCCAGATGTTATCCGAATAGGTATACTAGATTTCAAGGTATAATAGAATTTAGCCTAAGAAATAAACAAGGTAAAATATCTTAAGCACAGCCGTCTCCTTGATATCCTATAAATTTTACATTTGCAAGGTATAAAGTTTATTTCTGCTCCCTATATACCTACGACATTTTTAAATGAAAACATATTATAAATATAATGACATGCACAATGGCTCCCTTGTAAATCCTGTAAAATGTTTATTTCTGCTCCCTCTATACCTACGACATTTTTAAATGAAAACATATTATAAATATAATGACATACACAATGGCTCCTTTGTAAATCCTGTAAAATGTACATATCTTAAACATAACCATTATATTTATCATAACATGCACAATGTGTTTTGTCTCTCTTTGTGTTGTTTCTATTTAATTATTTCTTAATACACTCTTTATATACCCAATATCACGATCACGATTTCCTACGTTGTGTTTTATTTTTATGCTATTATAGATCTAGTCATATCGTTATTTCGAATACGTACGTAGATCCCTGGTCACTCGGCATCAAATTCTGTGATGGTGCGGGCTGATCGTCTATATATATAATTGAACCATAATTGAGTACACTAGAGAAAGAGCCTATTTTTATCTACTTACTTACAATCCTTACCTTATACATTCCAGGAACTGGTTTATTATCTCCCGGCTGCCACATTCGCGCTGTGTCGTTCCCTCAAAAGCACCACTCAATTTCGGTGATTGCAGTTTAAATATAAAACTAGCCTAAAACTGTAGCCTGCTAATTTTGACTAGATTCTTTTAAAACAATTTAAGACTCTGACTTTACTGCTATGCAAATTTAATTCAATATTAATTAACGTTCAGGCTTTATTGAGGTCCGGTCTGGTTCTGAAGGAACACCTGGCCATTCAATTGTTAAGCTATATTTTTGAATTTAAATAAATGCTGTCAGGTCTAGGTTCTGTACTTCAAAGCATGTTAAGCACACTCAAATGTAATTATGAATCGTGATTTAGATATAGGTACATAAAGACATTCGATATTGGAGAGTTTTGATCTAGTTAATCACATGTACTTGTAATAGAATTGAAAGTTACATTTTATTATTATTTAACTAGAGTCTGGATTCTAAACGAGGCTCCATTAGCGAATACCCTTGAACGAGAGGGAATTATATAAATGAAATGAACATATTAGAGCTTTAAATCATCTGTATTTAGTGAAATAAATTTATTGATATGAGAGAAAGAAACTTTATAATTATTTAGAATTTAGATTCGATGGGTCACATCGATATCTAGATCCAAGCGTTTCTGTTCCTATTCTAGCCAATCCAGAGAAAACCAACGCTTAAAGAAAAAACTCTGTAGGCATCATGTAAGTATATCTTAATATAATATTACATACACACATGAGTACAAAATGAAATGGTACATTATAATACACAACGACATCGGTAGAGACAAAACACATACTCTATTATATAAACTCTTGCCTAAAGATAAGTATTTACAATAACCGATCTAATCTCACAGCTGGTTTATTCCAAGTTTACTAATAGAATTTAGTTTATATTGTCCATCATTATCTTAAAACAACCGATAACACGCGTAATATCGCACATGGTGCGTGCGATATTTAATAAGGTGCATTTTTGCCTAACCTTTCCATATAAAATAGATAAAAGGCACAAAATTATTAAAACAGGCACGCCCGTGAAACCTAACAGCCCAGACCTTGGTTGTCTTCCGCTCTTTCGTTCCTGCTAATGAATGACCTGGAATCCCATGCCAGGATCCATTATGTTTAACTCACAATTTGTCTTACGACTCTAGCATCAAAGTTCTAAATTTCAGCTGTGAAATTATCTCAAGTAATAATTTAATAAAATGATTGGAGTACATTACCAAAATCTCCGACACTCGTCTCGCCTGCTTTGTCACTAACACAACTCTATTTTATTTTAGTCAAAGTAAAATATTAAGTGTTTAGACTTAGAATTACGAATTTAATTTATACAAGTTGCAAAAGGGTTAACACTGACTCTATATAATATAACGTACAATAATTAGGTACGAGCAACTTGTTAGTGGTCGTAGTATGACCAGCGTAGGCGCCCGAATGCATCTCTCCCGGCGCGAGCGCAGTGCGTCCCCTCCCTCGTTCTCCATTCCTGTAAGCAAGCAACAATACGCCCCGAAATCACTCTGTCTTTTATTGTAATTGGTCACCGATGGCTCGGTGACACGTGATAGGTTTAGTTCATTGCCCCGCCTCTGAGTTAAATTTCTAATTTTGTGTTAGGGCGAGACAGCGAAGTATTTCTGTCTCTATATTTTATACTGGTTAGCAACGCTTTCTTAAATTTTTTTATACAAACTTCACCTTATCGGAAGACATCTGGATTGCATTCAGCGCATAATATTTTAACGAACGTTCGTTTCAAAAAGGATTTATGGGTTTCGGTCTCTCTGCTAAAATTTAAGAACATGCCTCTTTTGTTTTATAGTTTAAATGTATTTTCGAACCCTCATAAATTTTATTCTAACGCTTTGAATCGCTTTGGATTTCATATTTCTATTTTTTGTTTATTTTTCGAAAGTTTTACAAGTTTGAGTTTTAAGTACCGTTCCGTCGACAGAATTTTACCTACTTTCAGATTTATGGCTATTGCGGATGCTTTTTTGTTAGAATTTTTAGAGCTTTATATAATTTTATCCGTGAGAAATATTAAATACCATCTCATCACTTCATCTAAATATTGATCTAAAAATTGCATATTACCTTCCTCATCTACATATGTCTTCTTTAGATTTTCATCCAACTTTATCCATACTTTTCTACTCTGGTGTCTTTTTTTAATGCTATTTTTTACTTTTGCGAAAGTGTTCGTTTTAACAATATATGTATGATGACTCACCGGCTTCAGTTCCTCGGGTAAAACATAACATTTTCCTTCTTCAGTACATATTGAAGTTATGGCTAATACATTTGATTTGCCATCATTTGAGGCTATCATCGTAAACTCAAACTGAAGCCGGTCCATATTCTCTTAGTTCACAAAAATGTCGTTTTATAAGACATTGAGGATCTCCAAAATTAAACCACAAATTGTTTCTCTGAAATAACAAAGAAACGACATTTAAAGTTCACTATATCTCGAGTCCTCAATCACATTCTTTCTATGAGTTTTTATTACGATAAAAATGCACAAAACAATTTCAGCGTCCCTCGCCATTTTAAATCATCGACACAGATCACTAATCATAGGTACCTACGCGACAGACAGCTGATACGCGAAGCGCGGCAAATTCAAATGAATGAAATGTCACTCATTTCATTACACCTATTATATTATGATAGATTTTGGGAACCCAAGGCGCTGTCTCCCACCAGTGGACTTAGTGTTGGTAAGTTGATATTATGAGAGTTGGGGAAAAGTCACATCTGCGAATGCTGGCGAGCCTGATAGAACGCTAAGGTCCGGTTTCCACCTATCTCATCTCCGCTCCGCTTTGATGGAAACCAGCCGTTATGCGGTGGAGTAGACGTCCAATGTCCATCAGCTGTGAAACGAATGACACTAGCCTAGTGTTTAAACCTCGTGCCTCGTCGTCGGGTGCGTCTGCGCTTGATCGATCCTTCAGGTATATCTCCTGTCCCCTCACAATTTGGCAAAAGTAAGTAGGTAAATATAGAGCGCTGCATTTATACGCAATGCGGTTGGAAGTTCATATAAAACACTACCTGACCCGGCAAACGTTGACATAAAGGGATATAAAAAATAGCTCACGACCTACTCTCAGACCTATCGAACATACACTGAAAATTTCATAACAATCGGTCGACCCGTTTCGGAGGAGTTTGGCAACAAAATTGGCACGAGAATTTTATATATTAGAACCAAAGACTTCTATGTAGGTACCATAGAAGTCATTGATTAGAACTGTATCTAAGTATTTCCTTATAGTCGGCTTTCATGCTAACATTTTTATTTAACCTCAGATAATTGCGGGCATCAGCTAGTAGTGTACATAAAATATTTACCATTTACACTCATTACTTTTGAGAACATGTCGAAACTGAAAGTTGTGGAAGAAAATGCGTGCGCTATATAAATGAACTGCTTAATGCTTTTCCATCGAAAGTGATCACCAATATGTGACTCCTGGAAACGTGAAATAAGATTAAAATAAAAGATACTTGGTAGTAGTATTCCTAAATATACTTAACCTTCCTAGGAGCTATTCAATCGAATTCATATTATAAATTCCACTACAACTACAATTTAGAATGTAGAAAAAGACAAATCACAAAACACTGATTATCTGAATAGGTACACTTATTTAATGAACTTAGAAACAATGTTGAACGTTTAACAATTTTTGAAACATTCATAAACATCCAACAGAAACAAAAACTGTTGAAATTGTATTTTCTACAAATAAACAAATGTTGTATGTTCTTATGTGTGTGTGTTACTTCTACACGCCAAAAATACTTAACCGATCTGGCTAAAACTGAGAATGGTGATAAGGAGATAAAGTATACCCAGGATAACCAATGTATCTCGAAAAAAATCCGCTATTCTCATGGGATTTGTGTAAAAACTAACTTATCTCGGGCAGAGCCGCAGGCAACAGCTAGTAGATCATTATATTATGTCAAATTTATTCCATAAATGCATACGTTTTCTGATAAATTCCTTTACTAAAATTGCTTACCGTTTTCTCACTTGTTAACGACGATGTGTTTGCCGTGGCCACATCAATGTATCTATGCCTCATTATTATCCTTTTATAATCCACTCACTATGGTAAAGATGGTTTTTTATTCAACTCAATCCGAGAAGGTAGATATTCTGAAATATTTGCTTACAAATACTTCTATTTTTATCAATAAAGCGTTATTCAACGAACAGCTTAAACTTCGTAAGCAACAAAGGAAGGTTAATCCGTCCATACTAACTGATACCAACCTAATATTCTTGTTGTTAAAGTATAAAGGAATATATTTTTTTACCTTAACAACAAGGTAAAAAGAAATATAATTTCTTTGTAGTTGTTTTAGGATGGATATGTTGCCAGCCGATTTCAGGACAAACTAAGTTGGCCTAAGCTAAACCCAATTTCAGGACAAACTAGTTTTGCAGGACTAACCTAGTTCTTCCTATACGCAATACGATTAATTGGTATAAACAAGTGAATAACCAAGTAACTCCGTGGACTGGCTCTTAGAAGGTGTGAAGAAGCGAGCTAAACAATCTGCGAGTTGGGCCGATAACAGATATAAAAGTCCAAAAATACATTCAAAACTTCTTGGAAATCGGAAATTACAAGCCAAACTTACTTTGACGGACTTTTCAAAAGTAAATACATTAAACACAAACATTTGTGGACTAACTTGACTCCATAATATTAGGTACTGGTAAATATCAGTAGGAGGCTACTCCTAGTAGTACCTACTAGACTTAGTATTTTGGATTTAATTCTTACTAAATTTCTTAATTTATGGAAAACGAAAATTAATTGAAAATAAATGATTATATTATATACCATCACTTTTTTGTGTGTTTTCGTCTACCTTTGTTCCCTTTTTATAGTCCCTTATGGCCCCTTTTCTCAGAAACTTAACTTCCTCCTACAACCCTTCTAGAACAGAACTGTAAGGCGCCAAGAGTGTATTAAGCAACTATTTAAAAATAAGTCGGGTTTTCCTTCCTGACGCTATATCGATCGATATAATCGATTTCCACGGTTTTGCATTCGTTGGAAAGGTCTCGGGCTCCGTGAGGTTTACAGCAAAGAAAATTCAGAAAAAATTTCAACAAAAAAGCGGTAAAATCTATTTAGCGGGAAAGCCATCTGGTGGTGAAACGGAGTTCGCCGGGTTTGCTAGTATTATATATAATTTATGAAAATATTATCACAGATAATAATAATACCGCAAAGGTGGCGTCCATCGGACATTCGTGCCAAGTTCCACATATACCCAATTGGGATGCCTGTAAGAGTGAAAAGTCCCGTCCACCATCTGTTATAGCAGTATTAATTTAATATTGTTTTAACTTTTTCATACAATGTCAGTATGAATTTTTAATGATGAGCTGATGGTGGTACGGCCCCTGTTCGTGACAACCGCATCTTTCTAAACCTCATCATAGTTTTCTATGTGGAAAAGTCACAATACGTACCAACTAATTTAATTAAAACCTTCATTACTGAGAAATTCAAACCTCTCGTTAATTATAACATCGGTTGGCCTTCAGGCGTCGAAACTTTTCGCATGGGTTTTTTATTTATTCTATCGAAAATACAAGTTATGGTTAGGTTTCAGAGTTTGTATTCGCAACGAGTTTACCGCGGTAGCCGCAACTTGTGATTAGTTCGGAAACTGCAATCGGAAAATAAAATATAGAGGTTAGCTACGGATAAGGAAATGCGAATTTATTAATAGGGCAACCTGATAAAATTTGAATCGGAGATATTTCTAACTGGATCATCCGTGCCTACTTCCTTCGGGCAATCTGATGGTAATTAATAATATTTCTTCCTGACCAGCATTCTACCCCATAAAGGGATTATCTGTGAAAAATATAAGCTTTCTAGGCCCCAAGTTCGGGTTAAGTGATGGGTGAGTCAATGAGTCAGGCCTAAGACAAACCTTTCATATGTAGGAACACTACTTATTGCTAATCTGCCCTTATTCCGCCCTGGTGATCTCTTGGAAATAAAATATCCTTTTTTATCTCTTGTCTATACAATCAAGAGAACCTCTGTGCAAAATTGCGTCTTTCTAGACTGATTTGATTTTTCTTGTGATAAAAAAAAATATTATTTACATCTATAGCGTCAGCGTTTTTAACACATTTCTGAGCACTGACTCTCCTCAGGATCAAAAACTTGTCCATAGTCTGCCACTAGTGTGGTTTGGTAAACTTCATAAGCTTTGGTCATAAATAAACGTCGTCGCTGTGGATTTTAGTATTGCCAATTGCGGAGACCTCTCTTTTATACGGATTTCAAGACGTTTTCCTTTATCGTTAAGTAATAAACGTTATTAAGCACGTGTTAAGTTTCCATTAACGCACTACGCAGCAATTTATAATTTTAATAGTTCTATAGTATTGGTATAACTAGAATCTTTGACACTTGAATACGAAGCCAAAACTTTGAATAGGCTGAAAGCTAAAAAGCACCGTTTAAATAATTACTATTTACTATCACTTACACAATATTTTCTGAGCAATTAATAAGTATAACTTTGAAAATAAATCCAGCAATTTTCAAACGAAACACATATTTTAAGGATTATCAGAGGATTATAATAGGTACTGATTTCAGATCTTGATATCATGTACTCACGAAAACATCAACTTCAAATAGGGATGTCAGAAAAAAAACTATTTTTTTATTCAATTTTAACAAAGTTTATATTAATTTTAAAATCATAGAGGTTGCTAAAGGTACCCATATGCTACCCATATGGAAAATTAATATGATTCTAGGATTAATTTGCTGACAAAATAGACAAAATCGATTTTGCCATTTTTGCAGTTTCCGATAAAAATGAAAAGAAAGAGATTTTGGAACAATTTTTGCTAGAATTTCTATGGAGATTTTTTTGTCCCGTTAAATTAACTGTTAACTTAAATCGATTTAAGTTCAGCCGCGGGCATAACCTAGCATAACCATCATATTAAGTTCAATTCTACAGCTAATTGTATTGAAGAGTCAAGTTTTTACAGTTTTAACACGAGTAAAATGTAAATGTATTATGTAGATGTAGTTTACGTTTCACGGTCCTCACAACCTTTCACGGTCCTTCAGATCTACATACATTAAGCTAAGCCCTAAGCTGCCTACTTAGGTCTAAACATACTTATTGCAGCCAACTCCGAGTGCAAGTGTAATTAAGTACAAAGCTACAGTTTTTTCCAGTAAAAGGTCATTGGGTAATGGTCTTTCCAGAGTCGAGATCTTAATGAAATTCGTCTTGAGAAACTTCAAAGAAAAATGAAGGCTTATGTGATCCCGTTTCTTGACTCTACCTTAGACTGAATCGGTCGCATTTCATTATACGAAATGGATGTCTGGCTTATCCGACACTTTTTCTGAGATCCGCAGGGCGATCGGCTAAAAATGTATCAATCATTAAAGAACAGTATCAATGTCAAAACGTGATATTCAAGCGTTGTGATTGGTCAATACCTGTGTTTTGACATTAATACAGTTATTTAATGGTTGATACATTTTTAGCCGATCACCCGGCTGGTGAGTGGGGAAGCAGTCCATTTTGACATTAATATACTCGTATCTTTGATTCGATAATGGCGTTTCAGAAAACTCATGAAAACAAAGATGAAAACAAAATCGGAAGATGATTTTGCGGATAATTAATTATATACAACCTGAATGATTGAAGCTAAACTCCTTAGCTCATTTTTTTTTTATGATGACGTAAAGAGCTGCATAGGCGTAAAATTAAAGCATTAAATACTGCTATATAATGTTTACTAGAAAACGTTCTTTCTACAAAGCCTCTCGCAGCGGGGTCCATTAGCAAATTGACTGCAATGTATCTTTGACCTTAAACGCTAAGCTGGTAAATGTTGTCCTGATTGTAGAGGGAAGCTTAGTAATGCTTTAATTGCTTACACGTTTAGTATTAAGTGGGTTTACATGTTAGTTTAGTTGGATTTGTTTTAGGGTTCCATATTATTATAGCGATGAAAAAGGAGGTTTGTCAGTCTCGCTCGATAATTTCAGTAACTAGCTATTCGCATGTTTGGAATAGATGTACCTATAATATAATAGTGGTATGAGGTTACTTTTAATTCGTTTTATTTAGCTTACTATAGGATAATTTTTATACCGTTTAGTCACCACTTACTGCCCATTTCACAGAAACGTTTAGAGACGCTACTGACTGAATTTTTAGGGTTGTTCCTCCACTGACAAATCGAAAAAAGTTTAATTCTGTATACCGTTTATTAATTAAAAACTTACGAAAAATCAGACACTCACCTCATACCATGGTCGAAGTGAATACAAAAGTACGCATGATAGAAACCAATAGAAACCCTACTTACTGTACTTGTCCTTGTTAAGTCTTCAATTTCGAAATTAGGAGATTTATCCGCAGGATATGTTAAGTGGGCTAAATCCTCAGTGAAGTACTTAAATTAATATTGACAAGAACGAAAAGTGTAGAGTATACAATCCTGTGATTTGATTATGATAATCGCATCGATTTTCGCAAAACAAGGAATTCTAGTATATAGATACATTGTATAGATATCACAGAGCCAATCCAATATTGTGCCTTATTTTTGTATTCTTTTTGTAACCAAACTCCTCCGAAACGGCTCTACCGATTGTTATGTGTATGTTGGGTAGGTCTGTGAGTAGGTCATAAGCTATTTTTTATATCCCTAACGGCAAAACAACGTTTGCTGGGTAAGCCAGTAAATAAATAAAAAAAATTATATTAATTCGGTATATTTATTGTCCCTCAATTAAACTAGCGAAAGAGCCCCAACGTTAATGTCTCGCAACAAATTCGGCGGTGTAAGGCCTGGCTGAGGAAAGCATGCCGATGATTGGCTCTTCAGAAGGCAGCACGCCATTGCTGCACTGAATGCGATAGTTCTGTATAATCCCCACAAACACTGTAAATATGAACGATTTTGCTAGCGAATCACCGGGACAGCGTCTGCGGCCTGCAACAAGAAAACAAATAAAGATTTTTTTATGTTGTAGATAGGCTTGCGCTTGACGACAATCGTGCCTGATGGAAAGCAATGATGAGGTCTAGGTTGGAGCGCGCTTGCCTAGAAAATGCCTATTCACTCTTCTCTTGAATGCACCCAGATTATACTTAGCTGGAAACACGGAGGCTGGAAGGGCGGGTCCATACCTTAGCGGTTCGCATCAGAAACGTGGAAGAAAAACGTTTCGTGCAAGTTTGTTGGATGTCAACCACATAAGGATGCCACCGCTCACGGCGTCTTGCAGTCCTATTAAATAGATAAATATAAGGAGTAGGTATAATTATACCCAACATCTCAAGAAACATTCGCTCGGCCGTTGGATCATGTGCAGCACACAGAATGCAGTAAGAAGTACTAGGGACGTCACGCATAGTGAGGTTCCTAACTATGGAGTCAATAACTACCTGTATCTTGGTTCTGAAAGCCCTGCTTGCTGCTAATAAGATGACAAATTTTTAATAATTTTAAACGTGTTTTGTTGTATTTTTGAATGCTTGTGAATAAAAATGCTCAAGTTCAGATCGATCGATCAATACCAAGACCCATTTTCAATAGTATCAAAGTAAACTATAAACACCGAAGCCCACCAAATTCAAAAATGAGTAAAAAATCACGTTTGTTGTATGGGAGTAATATTTTAATTTATTTTAAATGAAATATTTGTTTTTAAATTGATTTTTATCTAAATAGCCCTTGAACTTTTGAAGCGTATACCTGTTATCGATATCAATATCGAGCATAAACAAGCAAAACATCACGTTTGTTGTATAAGCCCCCTTAAATATTAACTTTATTCTATTTTTTGGTATTATTGTTGTTAAAGCTTCAACAGAAATACATCATAATATGTTTTTTCGGTGAACAGTATTTTTTTCGACAGTTTGCCCAATAAATCAAAAACTATCAGGCATAAAAATAAATAAAAATTAGTTTTAGAATACACAAGTAACGCCCTTTCATATGATTCCCCACTCAATATTTTTATCTCATTTTGAAATTTTATCGACCCGGTTTTCCCCCCTTTTTAAATAAAAATAAAAATAATTTTCAAATTTTTACGATTGTTATGACGTCGGGTCACTATTACCTATAACTATTCTAAATTTCAAGTCGATAGCTTGAATAGTTACTGAAATAATCGAGTGTGACAGACGGACTGACGGACGGACGGACGGACGGGCGGAGAAAGTCTCACCATAAGGGTTCCATTTTTACCATTTTGGTATGGAACCCTAAAAATAGGCATATTTAAAGTAAGCGCGCTCTATTTTCGACCACATACGTACTCTCTACCAGATGAGATTGTGGTCAAGCCTATATTATTGAATCAGAAAAAAAGGACAGATCACAGAATACTACCGTTTTTAGGTAGATTATGATCAGAATTCGCAATGCATTAACATATTATTTAGTCAATAGAACTTTTAATTCGCCTTATAAAGAGCTGTTATTAAAACTTAAAAAATATAACTCTAGTGTTATGAATTAAAACATACGAATAAAACATGCGTCGCTACTATTTATGTTAAATCATTTATGAGGTGAAAAATATAAAATGTGCAAAGAAGTCGTTTTCACCCTTTTGGTACGTAACCTTAAAAATAATGGTATAGTAGTAACTTTTAGTAATTCAACAACAAATATTTTTTTTGGGGATTCCAACAAACTCACCACTTCCAAATGGAAACATATGCTCTGTGTTCTTAATATTCCCCTGCTCATCTATAAACCTTTCTGGGATGAACTTGTCTGGGTTTACCCAGATTTCTGGGTCAAAATGCACATCGCCGACTCCGATGAGGATGGTTGTGTCCTTCGGTATTGAATACCCGTCCATAATGACGTTCTCCAACACTCTCCGAGGTCCCGCTATGGGCACTATCGTGAAATACCGCTGCACCTCCAATAGGAATGCCGTTGTATAGACTAATCTGTAGATAAATAGTGAGATCAGTTATTATTTGTAACGCTAATAATATTAGGGAGAAAGGAGACGTGTCATCAATGTAGAGCCCTGGGGCAGGTCTATGTACGGTAGGTATACTTGGGTATAGTCCAGATAACAATAAACAGTTTTTACCTATATATTTTCTTTAAAAATGGCTTTTTCGGTGAACAAAACAAGTATTTCTGCTTATAATTGCAACACTTAACAACGATTCATCATGGCGGTAACATGTCTTTCATTCTGAATTGACATTTGACTTTGACAGAAATGTCAACTATTGATAGATTGTGTTGTGGTTGACGTCAAATCGTAAGACGCCAGCAACGCCATATTGAAAATCGATCATATAAATGATGAACAAAAGATATTTTTGTACACCGTCGAGTTTGGGCTCGTTCGATTTGTCTTGATGAGTACTTTTTTCCTACAAGTAAATGGTTACCAGGGTCTGATGATGGAGCTGGAACATAACCATAGGAACTCAGTGATCAAACGATATAAGCGAATCGAGTTTGGGCTCGTTTGATTCGTCTTAACGAATACTTTGGTGTCTAGATAGTGGGTGTGGTGCTGAGAAGAATACGGATAAAAACGTTTTTTTTATTTTTTTTTAATCATACTTGTTAAGGACTTTGTATGATGAAATTATGCCTTTTTATTGATTAAATACTAGCCAAAACCTAAACGCAAAATAAATTGCTTTTTCACTTTATAACTCCTGTAAAACTTCCCTTACTGATAAGAAAACTGTACCTTGCACTGTCTGTCCAAGAAGGGGTTTCTTTGCCAATAGTGTTGTTAATCTCATCAAAAATCTTTTCTTGTATAACGTTGTTTCGTAATACTGTTAAAATGGCAAATTCTAAGACATTGCTTGTCGTCTGGGAGCCAGCTATTAGGATGTCGAGGCAAATGATCTTCAACTGCTCCTCTGCAAATAATTAGATATCTATATATACTTATAATAAAACTGTAAAGGGTCGAATTCTGTACATTGAAGATATTTTGAAAATTTTTGTTGGAGGACACTATTTAGTCGATACTGAAGCCAAAACTGTAATTTGTTTAATTTTTGTCTGTCTGTCTGTCTGTCTGTCTGTCTGTCTGTCTGTTTCACGACCGGGCATCACGGCTAATCCGCTGGATGGATTTAAATAAAACTTGACATGATTATAGTACATACCCCGAGGTAGGACATAGGATACTTTTTGTCCCAAAATTCATCATGGTTTCCCTGGAAGACGGCATCAAAGTCCAAACATTTTTTAGCTATAATTCATTAACGCGTTGTCCAATTCCATTCATTCTTTTTTTGTTAGAAAGGAGGTTCTTTAAAGATTATTCCATACAAATTTTATTATCATCACTTTTGTAGTTCAGAAATTACAGACATCAGAACCTTTAAGTTCAAGTATGTAGGTGACTTGAAACTCGGAATGCACAAAGAACCTAGGGCTAGCACGTAGGGCTCAAGTAAGACTGGAGTACCCTTACAGCCGTAAATAAATAGGCTTAGCAGGAGATTTTGAATGGTTAAAAATTTTTCACTTTTAGGGTGAACAAAAATCATGTAACTGGCGTTATCGCTACGTTATACCGTATAGCGCCATCTCTACAATTTATGTGGAACTTGAATGTAAAACTCTGAGATAGGTACTACCGAATTTTTTTAAATAAAAATTAACTGTCATGTTATTTACTGTTTTCTGACTTTATATTAAGATGGCACTGTTAAGACATGAACAGATTTAAACTTTATCATCCGCAATATGGAAAGGGTAAGATAATGGTTCACAAATATTTTTAACTCTTCGATCCTAACCGACTGACTGTCATCTAAGGTCTTTTTATACGTAAGGAAATATATAGCCATTGCCCATTCTGATGTTTTGGATTGTATTGAGATGAAGCAAAGATTTTTAAAAGACTCTTATATTATGTTGGGCTGGGGAATATTGTTAGTAGAGTAATTTATCCCAGTGGTACCTACCCGGCCGAACTCTGAAAGAAGAGTTCTACCACCAGTACAACTTTTCACATGGTTTAATAATTTTTGACATATTTCGTGGTTTCAGAATAAAAATCACAATGAAAAGGACGATTTTAACTGTCGATATTTCGATACATTGGTACAAGTCGTGGTCACGTAGTGACCACGACCTGTGCCACTGGGTCGAAATATCGACAGTTAAAATCGTCCTTTTGATCTTTCAACTACGTATCAATGAAACTTTATATTATTATTAAGAAAAAGTAGTTTTCAAAATCCCCACAAGATAACCCGTGCAAAGTAAGAACAGGTTTCTGTACAACATCACACCAGAATCCCGCGAAAAGTCAAGGAATTCCAGTAGGAAGGTATATTATGTAAAAAAATCGTTATTTACGCGGGCGGAGCCGCGGGCAACAGCTAGTCATATATATAAACTAGTAGGGCGCGTGGGAGCGCGGGCCACATGTGGCCCGCGGGCTGTCTTCTCACCTATAAAAGAATCGCCGTCATCTCCATCGCCAATTGGAATCCGATTGGCAATGGGCTAAAAGAACTACCTCGGAGCACGGTCATGGATTTAAAGATAGTTAAGGGCTGTTTGAATAAAAAATACACTGAACCTCATCCGATGAGGTTCAGTGTATTTTTTATCCAAACAGCCCTTAACTATCTTTAAATCCATGACCGTGCTCCTCAATCATCATCCAAATCGTAGACCATCATCTCTTCTCATACTTTTCATAGTTTTTCATAGGCCTTGTTTATTGTAACATTCACATTTTCCATGGAAAAATAAATTCAACCTCTTTGATTTTTTTCATTCATCCCGTAGACCTTGAGATTCTTATTATGTCTTGCAAAGAAATCACTCTCTTATCTTTTATACTTTCCGAGATAGAACAACACGAAATTTGTATGGCGGCCATCTTGAATCCGCCATTTTGATTTTTTTTCAGCTAACTGCCAATTGGATGTCGTTTCGAGTTACATTTGGTCGAGCACCCCCCACCTATCTTCGATACCCTGGCTGTGCTCTTCACCCGTCTCCGAAATCCTCAATCATCAGCTCTCTCCATATTTTTCTCTAGTAACTCTCCGAAAAACCTCATCACAACCTTGCATAATTACCAACTGTTAGTCTCTTCAACATTCCCCATACATTTTCTATGGAAAAATAAATTCCGCCATTTTGAATTTTTTTTTCTATTCATCAAATAGACCTTCGGGTCCTGATCATCTCTTGTCAAGAAACCGGTCTTCCACCTTTTATACTTTCCGAGATATTGACGAAATTCGAATGGCCGCCATTTTGAATCCGCCATTTTGAATTTTTTTTCAGCTCACTGGCAATTGGATGACATTTCGAATGACATTTGGTCGAGCACCCCCCACCTATCTTCAATACCCTTGGCTGTGCTCTTCATCCGTCTTCGATATCCTCAATCATCAGCTCTCTCCGTATTTTTCCTCCGAATGAATTTTTCTCTTATATACGAAGTGATCATTAAAAAAAATTTTTTTCATACAAAATTGTTCAGGAGAGGTGATCAATGAGTCAGTCAGTGAATCAGCACGAGTAGCTATATATATATTAACTAGTAGGGAACGTGGGGGCGCGGGCCACATGTGGCCCGCGTGCCGTCTTCCCGCCTATATGTGTATCATCGCCGACAGCCTTTAATTTTCACCATACATTTTCTATGGAATAAAATTTTCCGCCACATTGGATTTTTTTTTCTAGCCATCTAATAGATCTTTGGGTCCTGATCATTTCTTGTCAAGAAACCTTTCTCCCATCTTTTATACTTTCCGAGATATTGGCGAAATTCGTTTGGCCGCCATTTTGAATCCGCCATTTTGAAAAATTTTTCTGCTCACTGCCAATTGGATGACATTTCAAATGACATTTGGTCGAGCACCCCCCACCTATCTTCGATACTCTGGCTGTGCTCTTCACCAGTCTTCGAAATCCTCAATCATCAGCTCTCTCTATATTTTTGTTCTTAATGAATTTTTCCCTTCTATACGGAATGGTCATTGAAAAAAAAATTTTTCATACAAAATTGTTCAGGGGAGGTGATCAATCAGTGGCCAATCAGCACAAGCAGCTATATATATATTAATATACATATTATATACCCTTATTAGCTGAAAGTCCAATATTAAAGACCAATATTATATAAATCGCTCAGTTTTGAGTCGACAAAATATGTACAATACCATAAATAATCATCATGTACGTTGTACGCACACAAATAGTTTATTTTGATGTTTAGGTAATAGTTATTTTATTTATTGGTAGTAGTTAGAAATAAGTTCTTTTTTCAGCCTTTATATAATGTCGCACTTGTTAGCCAGGAATCTGGATTTGATCTCAAAGGTATATTTATTATATATAGCAATATACATGCACAGGGCGGACGGCGCGAAAAAATGTCGTTAGTTTACCGGTGCCAAAAATGCTTGTTTTGACACCAGCAGTAGGTAAAGCAACGATGTAGTTCACCAGCCTATAGAATTTTGACAGATGGCGCTACTGTTTGCTTGTAAGAAGGGTGACGTAAATTTTCGCATTCCCATATCGTTATTGGTTTCTTATCGGTGGCTATACCTACTATAGCCCACCATGCTGTCAAAATGCGCATTGGTGGAAAACGAATACCTTAATGTAAACTCTCAGGCATTGCTGGTTTCCTCAAGATATTATCAGAAGTACGTGATATTTATTTTTCCTAAACGCACTTAAGAGTCTGCTTACCCACGATGTCTCCTATACATTCGTAATACCAAAATTTGTAAATCGTGCAAATTTCGATCATGTTGTGGTGAAAGATGTTTTAAAGGAGTATTTCCGAACCAAATATGGCCAACATCATAGATTATTACTATATGAATCCGAATAACACCACTACATGATCGAAATATGCACGAATTACAAATGATTTGGTATTTTGAATGAATGGAGACATCGTAGTTCACAGGACTCTTAAGGTGTTACGGCCGTACTAGCCCGCGAAATTCAAATTTTTAAAACGTGTAGATGCATAAACGTTATGCTCGCAAAAGTCATTGCCATAAACCTACGATGTATGAGTAGCCTAATATTTGCGAAAAATTAAAAAAAAATTGAATTTTCGCCCCCTGTTACCCATGTCCCTTATAACTCTAAAAAGCCCATGATTCAAACCACAGACCCCAAATGAAGGCAGAAATCCAGAACAATGGGTTATTATTTTTTCTTCTATTAAAATAAATTCCATACCAGTAAAACTCCCTTTATGTTCTCCACTGATCTCCTCCAAAAAACTGTATATAAAGTCTTCTCCAGGTATTGTCTGGCTTTTGTGCTTCGCTATTGCTTCCTTAAATATGAACACAATGAATTAATTAGTTGTATTATTATTCATCATCATCTCAACCCCTTTTTACGTCCCACTGCTGGGCACGGGTCTCCTCGCAGACTGAGAGGGGTTTGGCCATAGCCCACCACGCTGGCCAAGTGCGGGTTGGCGGGCTTCACACACCTTCGAGAACATTTTTATGAACTCTCAGGCATGCAGGTTTCCTCACGATGTTTTCCTTCACCGTTAAGCAAGTGATATTTAGTTTCCTAAAACGCACATAACTCGGAAAAGTCAGAGGTGTGTGCCCAGGATTCGAACCTGCGACCTCATTATGAGAGGCAGAGGTCAGAACCACTGAGCTATCACTGCTTATTATTATTGATTATTGGAAATGACTAAATTTCTATTAATTAAATTCGTTTAAATCTTAAATTTAATTGTATAGGTTCTATTTCGACATCTTGCATAGATTCAGAAGGACATTTACGAGTATGAACAGTTAGTTAAACAGAGATGCCTATACGTAAGAAGAGAGGATATTTTAGCCACAATAACCTACATAGTTGATCCCAATTTGTTTGTCGGTCAATATCATTGATCGATCAATCAAGATTGGTATGTTTTAGGAGAGGGCCTGAAATTGAACAGCAATGAATAGAGCTCACAGAAAATGACCCACTGAACATCCAGCCACGTCCTAAAGAACCAAGCTCCTGTACCAAGTCTAAATCTGATGAATCTCACTCCTCACTGAACCAGACAAGTTTGTGGCACTATACTGAGTCCTTTTGGAACAAATCCCAGAGGACTGATACAAACTTGAATCGATTCATCATGAGGATCGAGTAGCGAGTCGTATGGTTCATTATTAGTCTCGTCGCAATCACATAATGTCAAAACGGGTTTTTAAAATGTTTACAACTGAAAGATTGTGCGATTTGTCGCTCTACTTCGTCTCCCCTCTATATCTTTCAGGCTCGAACGGGAGTCTAAAAAACCGCTTGGACGGCGGTATGTAATAACTTTTTTTTTATATATTATAGATATTTCCGTGTGAGTTTTGCCCTACGCGGAGCGTGTGCAGCATCACGCGCCACCGGAGCTGGCACTGCAGCCGGCACCGGAGCACGGCACGCAAACACAGAAAATCAGGCAAACGCGCAAAACCAAAGTTTTTTCGCAAATGTATTAAAAAACGTTGTTCAATGCACGTGCGTAATTGTCATTTCTACTCGTCTCTATAATTGACACGCGCCTTCGGCTTGGGTCAATAACTCGGGGAAATGAAAAACTTTCCGCACTTATTTTGAATTGCACTATTGTTACCTACAGTAACTTTAGTATTCGTAACACGACCTTTACTCGATTACCTGCCAGCGACTACTTTATACTAAACGTATTGTAGTGATACTGTACCTCAATAATATCCGATAGTTGTTGGTTCATCTTGTTTATAAGCGTGTATCCGCTCAGTTCAGGCAGCAAAAATCTAATCCACGGCCACTGGTTCAGCCAGCCTCCGGCCATGGAGAAAGCTTTCGAGCGTTCGCTAAATAAATGTAAAAGGAAGTTCAGACGATCCTCCTCTATTCGCTCACCTGTAAATTTTATTTTACTTAATTAGTAACATCTTTAAGGATGTCCTAACCTACGATGTCTCTCATACATTCGTAATGCTTAAATCATTTGTAATGATTTATGAGAAGTATTTCCGAACCAATTATGGTCAGGAGCATAGATTATTACTATATGAACCCGAAAAACACCACAACATGGTCGAAATATGCACGAATTACAAATTATTTAGTATTTAGAATGAATGGAGACAATATCGTAGTTCATGGGACTCTTAATTAGTGTCACTGTGTGTGTTAAAATTATGCGAGCAATTATTATATTGCGAGCTGAGTTATTAAAATAAACTAAACACCTCTCAAATTACCAAAATGATTAAGTTTGTTGTGGCTCCCTTACCGGACGGAGCCTCCTGAAATATTTATTTTATCCTGGGTTTTAGTATAAATGTTATTCCCAGCGGCAAAAGAAATGCATTATCTGTGCAATTTTCAACCGTCTAACTATCACAGTTCATCATTGCAGTTCATGAGAAGCCTGCCTGCCAGTGCCTGGTGACAGACGGACAGACAGACATATATTCACAGCGGTTTCGTAGTGATAGGTCTATATAAGGCCATGTTTTACCCTTTGGGTAGGTACGGAACCCTATAAATATATTTTACAGGGTATTTGGTTTAAGGTAATATATAAGTATGTAAAAAAAACCTGTAATAACCCATTTGTTTAATCTTCTTTCAAATCAGAGGGTCGGGGATTCGAATCTTGTGTTCGATTTTCTAAATTTTGAAGTTTGTGAAGACTATTATAAATGTCATTAGCTAAACGGAGAAAGAAAACATGTTTTCTGAAAACATGATTTAAATCTCTAGAAACATAGAAAGTATAACACATCCTTGTATAGATATTTCAATCCACGAAGAAGCGCTCGCCCCACTCTGTCAAAATTGCTATGTTTCATTCGATTAGTATGGAGTTTGACAGAGTAGGGCGCTTCGTCGTAGATTGAAATATTTAAACTACATGAATAAAACGCCTTTGACGATAGGCAACGATATTTTGCTCTAGTATCAATTGACGATAGGTAATTGGCAATGTACAAATTCTAAAAACTCCAAACTCCCCGAGCCGGGAACTGATCCCGGTACATCCCGCTGAAATCTGAACGCGCTGAATGCTGCGGCCAAGAAGGTCATCTGTAGTTTTATGGAGAATGATCGATGGTGTAATGAAATCGTCATACCTGCAGTGAACTTCCAAAGTATGTTCATAACTGACATAGCTAATATTGTCTTCGGATATATAGGCTTGCTTTTATTTTTTTCTATATAGTTGAGTATAATCTCCAACTCTTTCTTAATTTCTGCTTCCATGGCTGTTTTGCCGAAGCCGACATTTTTTAAGTGTTTTAATGTGAACTGCCTGTGCTCCCGCCAAAGTTCTCCATCGGCAAACGTGATTCCTGGAAAATAATTTTGGTACGTTGGTGACAATGTTCTTAAAGGTGTGTGAAGCGTGCCAAACTGCACTTGGTCAGCTTAGTATGATATCTAAACATTTATCATTATTTATCCAGATTCCTTGCTGCCTGATAGGCTGTAAAGAGGCTTATGTTTTTACGACTGCCCAAAAAAGGAGTGTAAGGTTTTTTGGGTTCATGTATGTATGGATGTATGTATGTGAGTTTCTTTATTCCACTTATCCACCATAACTTCTGAACGGCTGCATAGATTTGGACATGTGGGGTATCGTTAGATTGTGGTTAGAATCCTTACATAAAATCGAAATTCTTACCCATCTTCTTGCCAAGACACCTTAGCCGTATAAAAAAACTATTCGGTCTCCCTTCAAACTCTCTCTCCGTAAACACTCTCCTGACGTTACTCTCTCCGAAGACCGCCACTATTGGCTCGGACCCCAACTTTATGCCAAGCACTTGAGTAGAATACTCCTTGGCCAAGTGTGAGAGGCCTTTCCACTGTGACCCGTAGGCTTTGGTGTACTTCTCCACTAATCTACTGCATCCGAGTAGCGGATACCATGTAGGGCCTGTAACAAAGACATACCGGTCAAGTGCGAGTCAATTTTGCCTAACAAGGGTCCCGTACAACAAAATCATATATTTATTTGATTACTCAGTAATTATAGCTAATACTCAACAGAGTCTAATTACCTTATATGAAAGGTTTAATTACAGAAAATAAAAACTATTCATCATGTGATTTTAGTAAAAATTGATCAAGTGCGAGTCGGGCTCGCGCACTTAGGGTTCCGTACTATTAAACCAATTCTCAAAGTAAATTAAACACCAAACCTACCCTACCCACCAAATTCAAAATCGAGACTTTTGTTTAAATTTTTAAGGAGTATATTGATCCACAATTTCACACAACATAATATCATAGACATGTTAGCTGCGGCGCGCACCGCTTTTCTTAAATATCGTGCATCTGAGTTCGAACCTCACTTTGCTATAGTTTTTTTTTAACTTAACTTTTTTTAATTTTTAACTATTTATTTTTAAAGTAATTACCTATATAATTAAATATTCTGTGAACATTTGAAGCATCTTCCTTGTACCGTTATTAATATGGAGTAAAAACAAGACGTTTGTTGTATGGAAGCCCCCTTAAATATTTATTTTATTCGACTTTTCAGAAAAACATCATCTGTGAAAATTTCAAGTCTGTAGATATCAAGGTTCCAGTGTTACAGCCTGGTGACAGACGGACGGACGGACGGACAGCGAAGTCTAAGTAATAGGGTTCCTTTTTTACCCTTCTGGTACGGAACCCTAAAAAATCACCACTTTTGGTTTCATTTTTACGCTGTTCATCAAACACCGGACATGTACCTACCGTTACAGAAACAAGAATTAATGTTATTCGACAAAGTATTTGTAAAGGTAATTAAAAAAAAATTAAAAGAACTTTAGTGCGAGATCAAGATAGGTTCCGGTAAAGTGAGATAGTTTCAGTTTAACACTAAATACAAAAATGATCGTCGACTTACACTTGGCATTATTATTCAGAGTACTTACCTAGCACGTGGAAATTGATATGATACTATGAATTCAAATGAATGAAACAGAGTCAAATTTCGATACATAAGCTAGTAGGTATGAATGGTATCGAGTACTTATTTTACAATGCTTGGCATCTCTTGTCACAAATAGACATAATACATTAGGCAGACGACTATTTATAAATGCACTCAACATTTAACCGCTCATTAAGCGTCGCCGTTCCATTCAAAATAGTTCACGGAAACAAATTCAAGTAACTCATTACAAAAAGTTATGCAACTCTAATTAACGATCCAGTGCTGTGCGATTTAAATTTCAAAGTACCAGGAGTTGATAAGTTACAAAAAGTTGAATCGTACCTGGTGGGAAGTTCCTCGGTTTAGTGACGGATCGCAATACGATGTACACAGTCGCCAGGAGCACAAGCACTGCTGTTAATATCGGAAGCATTGTCGCGTGTTTAACCAATGTGTATCGAAGATTGCGAGCACAATGCGCGACGATCGAAACGAGACTGTCGATGGTGTGTAAAACACACATACTTTTTATGTTCCCAAGCATTACGTAAAGCCCATCGGGCAAGGTGTCATATTGTGCATTGTTTAAAACGACCCGGCGACCAAACGGATTTTATCGTTTGATCAAATGGTAACTGGAATTCATTGTTTTGCGCACATGTCAACAACTTCTTTATCAATTTTACCGTTCTGGAGGGCTATTAGCTAATTATGCTATATAATTTAATAGCGAAACCGAATCGAGATTCGAGTCGATCCAACGACTCGTACTAACTCCGCTATAATGTCTATTGTACAAATCTTGGTTGGTTAGGTAACGGAAATTTCGCATCAATACTAATTAACAGATGACGTGGACTCAACATACATTTCATACAGATTTTATAATTTTTTCTGGGGAGATTTCCCACTCTGGAACCCTGACCACCGGTGGATTGGACGTGGTGGACTCAATTTTTTAATAATTTGAAACGTGTTTTCTATTTATTTTATTTTTAAGAAACATTGTTAAAAATATTATTGAATTGTAGTAAAAATAAATGACAATAAAAAATAAAAAAAAATAAGTTCTAATAAGTTTTCGTTATTATGAAGGAAATCTAATTAAATCCGTCGGTAAAGTACAAGTACCTTTAGTACTATTATGTATTCCGTGGTATAAGTAAGCTGACGGGATATGAGAAGTATCGAGAAATTGAATTATTTAGTTACCTGATACACTATCGTATGTAACATTAGTGTCCAGTTGTCTCAGCACCAGTTCAACGAATTTTCTATTTTTTGAAATATTCCTAATATAAAGTCTCAATGTAATATTCTATTTATTTAATATATTTACATCTTAGTGCACGCCAGCTTAAGTTGAGCTGCAGGTTCTTCATTTATACATTTGGGGTTGTATGTTGTTTGGACTTGACACTGAGGGTTCGTAGGTCTATAAACTCTTAACTAAAAAGTTGATGACCTTTAAAATTTTTCTAGGACAAAATAAAAGACTCAAGCTCGATTCAACTGCAATTTAATGCCGATCAGAATATACAGCTATTAAATTAGAAATAATAAGGAATCAAGGAAATGACAATTATTGAAAAAAACGCCCTAACAAGGCCTTAGGGTATTGCAATAAAGGCTGTAATTATTACACATTAAAGCTTATAATAATTGACTAAATTACTAGGTACGATCTAAGGATTCAATAAATCTCGCTGGCTGTTATAATGTAGTTAATTATTCTTGGGTGACATAAGCGAGATTTCCTGATATACATAATAATAATTATCATTGATGCAATCAGGTTACTGTAGTACAACCAATCAATACCATAATAGGTAAAAAGTTTTTTTAGGGTTCTGTACCCAAACGGTAAAAGGTGACCCTATGACTGAGACTTCACTGACCGTCCGTTTGTTCGTCCGTCCGTCCGTCTGTCACCAGGCTGTAACTCTTGAACCGTGATAGCTCGACACTTGAAATTTTCACATAATTGATGTGTTTCTGTTGCTGCTATAACATCAAATACTTAAAAGTAGAATGAAATAATAATAATATTCAAGGGGTCGCCCATACAACAAATGTGATATTTTTGTTTTTTTTTCCTATTGCAATTTTTGGGATTCCGTCCGAAAAGGTAAAAATAGGACCTTTTTACTAAGACTTCGTTGTGCGTCCGTCCGTCTGTCACCAGGCTGTATCTCTTGAACCGTGACAGCGATCCAGGCTTGGAATTTTCTTGGCTTGGAAAATGGCAAAACAACATTTGCCGGCTGAGCTAGTAATAGTATATTATTATGATATTTTTAACGATACAAGTGCTTAAGACCATAATTAATTAATTATAATTAATATGATCTTATGAACGTGTTTGATTTGTCGAGGTTAAAACTTGTGATTTTATTCACGTGCAACCATGCCAATGTGGTAAGGCACGTAAGGCACTCCTTTGAGATGGAGCTGAGTAGAAACGTGAAGAATAGACCAATCAGCGGGCTAGCACGGAAGTTACACATCGACAAGACGTAAACTTCATATATCTTTTTGAGTTAGGCGTCACAAGGAAAAATATAAAAATATCTTTGTATTTTTTTTTTGCTATGCTAGAAAAAAGATTTTCAATTTTTTTCCAATCGTGATAAATGATAATAATATCCTTTTTAGGGTTTCGTATTTAAACGTAAAAACGGGACCCTATTGCTAAGACTTCACTGTCCGTCCGTCTTTCACCAGGCTGCGATAGCTACACACTTCAAATTTTGACAGAATATGATGTATTTATACATTGTATTTATACATCATATTCTGTCAAAATTTGAAGTGTGTAGCGTAGCTATCGCAGCCTGGTGAAAGACGGACGGACAGTGAAGTCTTAGTAATAGGGTCTCGTTTTTACCTTGGAACCCGGAAAAATACCCGATAATTATAAACAATAATATTATGGCCATCGGCAGTTAACCTGCATATAATTATAGGAACTGCATTCACATAATATTGTAATTTTATTAAATAATACCTGAAATTAAATCTAAACTAATATTATTAAAATTAAATGTATCTAAATTAAATCTATCTAAATTAAAATTAAATCTAAACTAATTTAAAAAAGAAGTAAAAAAAATAACAATAAGAACTACAATTTTATTTTAAGCGTCAAAGTATTCCTCCGAATCGGTGTCAACTGGAAAAGTGCCCAGAAGGCTGGCAGCATTGCCACGCTGGATGGCAATGCTTATCCTCTGACCTAAGAAAAGGCCAGCCCTCTGGTCACGAGAGGCGTCGATTAAACGCTTTGATAGTTCTCTGAAGAAGAAGCGAGTACTCGGACCCCACGGACCCAGCGTCTCGACCCCAAACGGCTCAAATACGTAATCTCCAACGATTAGTAAATAAATAATTAGTTTAAATTATTATTATAAAATTGATAGTTGAGTCGGCAAACGATGTTTAGCCATGAAAACTATCACTCACTTAAGGGGTATCAAATTAGTTCACGCCCTATTCTGCACAAAAAATTAGTCAAATGCGAGTCGGGCTTGAGCACTGTGGGTTCCGTACCATCAAAGTATTAAAGTAAACTATACACCCCTGCCCTCTAAATCAAAAACAAGCATAAAAATCACGTTTATTGTATGGGAGCCCCCCCCCCTTAATTTTATATTTAATTTTAATTTATCTATTTAATACTACCGTAAGTATATAACTAAATATTCTGTGAAAATTTGAAGCGTCTATCTGTTACGTACCAATATCAATATGGAGCAAAAACAAGCAAAAAAATCTCGTTTGTTGTATGAGAGCCCCCTTAAATATTTATTTTATTGTAGTTTTCAGTATTTGTTGTTATAGCGGCAACAGAAATACATCATCTGAGAAAAATTGAAGTCTATAGCCATTGAGTTAATAGCTATCACGGTTTTAGAGATACAGCCTGGTGACGGACGGACGGACGGACGGACAGCAGATATATCTTCATCGTTTATGAAGATTGAAATTATTTTAATGGAAGGAAAAGAAATTATATACGAGTAGGTATATGAATATCCCGTTCCCGCTCCCTATCTTGACCTTTATATCTATTTTCAAGGAAGTTTGCTAAAGTCATCTAGGTACCTATTTGCTGTCGATATCGATTAGGTACTCTAAACAATTCGGGTTTTTAGGGGTCCGTACACAAAGGGTAAAAACGGGACCCTAATACTAAGACCATCCGTCCGTCTGTCACCAGGCTATATACCTATCTCTTGAATCGTGATAGACTTGAAATTTTCACAGATGTATTTACTTTGTAAATAAAAGTGGCCAAGTGCGAGTCGGACTCGCCCATGAAGGGTTCCGTAGCAGCAAGTAACGTAATAATATAAAAGTTGTTGCAGTTAGTGGGGAAAACCCATAAATGTATGATTTTCCCCCATTAAAATGTGAATTTCGGAAATCCCATTCTTAGTGCACCTTCATTACGTAATATCAACCTTGGTACCCAGATCTACTAGATTTCGTTCAAACCAATTTTCGGTGTAAGTTGGCGTGGTAATCTACATCATTCATCTACATCATATTTTTTTAGTCTTATCATTTTCTTATTTTAGAAGTTACAGGGGGGGGCACCACTTTGGAAGTGTCTCTCGCGCAAACTATTCACTTTAAAAAAAATTATACATATAAGAAATCTCAAACCATTTTTGAAGAGCTATCTATAGATACCTATGAGTTTGATGAAAAAAAAAGTTTTTTTAGTTTCAGTTCGAAGTATGAGGAACCCTAAAAATTTTTTGTTTTTTTTTTTCTATTTTTGTGTGAAAATCTTAATGCGGCTCACGGAATACATCTACTTGCGAAGTTTCAACAGTATATTTCTTATAGTTTCGATAAAAAGTGGCTGTGACATACGGACGGACAGACAGACAGACAGACATGACGAATCTATAAGGGTTCCGTTTTTGCCATTTGGCTACGAAACCCTAAAAATATAATAAAATAAATATTTAGTGGGTAGTCCCATACAATAAATGTTTTTTTGCTTGTTTTTGCTCAATATTAATAATGGTAACAAGAAGACGCTTCATCACAGAATACTATGTAGTTATTTATAATATATTCACTTTAAAAATACATAGTATAACGGTCCCATGTAAACAAACGCGACTTGTTGTTTGTGGTTGAATTTGGTGGGCAGGGGTTTAGTTTACTTTATTTATTTATTTATTTATTTAATTACTAATTTTTAATTTAATACTATTGAGAATTGGTCCCACTCGAATCCGACTCGTACTTGACCAATTTTTCATAATAATATTCTTCCGCAACGCTGCATTTGTCCGTGAGAGTGAAAAGATAACAAACCAACTTATTCGTGAGAGTAGGTATGAGAAAGACAAAACTTAATTTAATATAATATACCTATTCTCTTCATCAGAGGATGAATTTTAAAAAAAGTTGAGTAGCAGTATTTAAAAAAAAAATATTAAAGATTATTATCTTGAAAGAGCAAGTGCCGAGTTTCTAGCCCATTCTTCTCGCTGCAAAACTAATTCCCGAACGTGGCGCTTCATAGGCAAGTGCCTATAAGTTACGCCTACGAGAAAAAATAAACAGTTAATTTGGATTTGGTTTGCTCAAAGGCATAAGTAATCTGGTAGAAGGCTTCGGCCGCGGCTGAAAATTTGGATAAGAATGTAACATCTGTATATGGTACCTGTACCCAAATTCGCAATAAAGATAAACTGAATTGAATTGATAAGAGTCGAAATTACGCGACAGAAATTCAGTTGCGTAACTTTGTGCGGGCATTACTGCCTCCCCACGCCGCGCCGCCCGGATCTTTCTCGACAATCGAACTGAACTTCGGTCGCGTATAAAGGTAGTTCTACGCTAGGCGAAGCACGCGCGGAGCCGTTTCTTCCAAATCCCTTTGTATTCGCCAAAATACCGACAACAGGCGGAACGCAGCGCGCTCGTTCGAGGCTTTTAACGGCGTAGAAGCCGTATTTAAGCGATCTTTAGTGAAGTTTAGTTTAGAAACTATAAAGACAATTACTTTTAAATTTATACGTCATGTATTTTGGGTCTTTAATCTAAAATCGTTGAGAAGCAGAAACATGATTAGATAAAATTTTCTCGATAGAAAGTTCTCCCAAAAGTTGCTCCAAAATCTCAGTTTTTCTTCTTTTTTTCCGAAACTACAATGGATGTAATTGTAATTTTTGTTTTAATGTGTCTGTAATAATAATATCTAAAAACGTTGAGAAACAGATTTTTAATAGCTAGCTTAGTTTTAGAGAAATTAGGTAAAAGGTCGTTTTTCTGTTATATTCTTCCGCGACGCTGCATGTCGCACCCATCAACGTATTCGTGAGAGTGACAAAAACAAAAATAAATTCAATAAATCACCTTAAGTCGGTCCACACTACACGAATTGTGTTCGGCTCGTGTTCGGCACGTGCTCGATTCGCCTAACGTAGACTCACCTTTATGTCAAACTTCCGCTCGACCGAAGTTTGGCCGAACGCTATAACGCGACGTAATTTCGGTTCTTTGTGTCATCAGTACCTAATTAAAAATACATTGCAGGCGTAGTCACGCCGAACTTCGGTGGCGTATTTTCAGTAGGTATAGTGTATTTAAACTATTTGTGCGGTCGTGTGAAGTGGTTTATATACGTTATACCTACCTACGTATAGACTATACACATACCTACCTACATCAGTAACAGGCAGACATACAGACAGAAAACATAAGAATTCCGTTTTATGGGTCCTAAAATTGGTCAAGTGCGAGTCGGCCTCGCGCACTGAGGGTTCCGTACCATCAAAACCAATTCCAACCGAAACACCTCTCACTCTGCATACCAAATTTCAGCAAAAAAGTTACGTTTGTTGTATGGGCTTCAAAAGATATTTAATAATATAATAGCTCTACTTGCGAGGAGCGCCATTAAACCACAGAATATATAATATTACCAACGTAATAAAACCAAATAAAACCTAGAATAAAGTCGATGCTTACGCGAGACCAAAGACTTCTATGTAGGTATCCCTAAAGTCTTTGCGCGAGACCCCAAGTTCTAAATTCGCAAACACTGCAGTTAAAATCTCCTAACGCCATCTAACTAAAAGTAAGTTCAAAATTTACAGCGCCATCTATGACTCTAGTGTGTAATCATCATGTAGAGCGGTTTACTTTACTCAAAGTATGAAAAGCCGGTTTTAGTTTTGGTTTTGAACTATTTTACTACAAAAGGAGTTGTGTAAAAAAATGTCAATAATAATTTTTGTTCCTCTGAAGTGAGTCATGTGGAATAAATATTTATACTTATTTATTCATGTATGTTTATTTATTTATGTATTATGCTTAGTATTTTTAAATCGCATAAATAAGTACGTTATTGAGATCATCTTAAACATTTGGTAAAATACTCAACACCTAAAATAGTATGTTTCATTACAAGTGCGGAAAGGCTGTTATTGCAAAGAGTTCCGACAAATGTCTACCCGAGCCGAGGCGCAGCCGAAAGCGAGGGTTGACAGTCGGAACAAGTTGCAATGACGGTTCCGCACGTGTACTGAACGATTATTTTTACAGTTGCGAAAAAATGAAGCAATTTAATAAAATAATAAAAACACAATAAACTCAACTAACTTAACATTTTCTGAAAAACTATTTGCTTTTTTCTCTTCTCTCCACGCAATAAATTCGTCGTATGTAGATATGTAGCGACTTTTTGACTTTTCCGGTAAAATGTTCTCCGAAGCATTTTGTGCAACAAACAACTAACCTCGCAAAGAAAATTTCCGAAAAATGGCGCCAACCGTAGAATATAAGCAGTTTTTTTTTCTTCACCCATTCTGGTGATTTAAAAAAAAAAAAAAAAAAATTTGGTCATAGACTAAATAATATTCTGGTACGCAAAGGGAACTATGCCCATACAATAGATCAATCTAAAATATATATTGATCTATGGCCCATACAGCCAAGTCTTCAGTAGAATTTTTTTTATTGATATGAAATGAAAATGAAAAATGAGATGAAATGAAACCTAACCAAACTCATTCAATCAAATCTGATATTGAAACAAATTAGTAGCTTCTTTTAAGAAATATACGTATTTGCATGAATCATAAAAACTTCTATGATTTTTTTTAGTAAAAACTTCATGGTTGGTTTTTCTTTTTAAAAGACATTATTTTGACAGTTGGGAAAAATAACGCACGAGTTCGGGAAAGGTAAAAAAAAAGCACGAGTATGTAATAGCCCACATCCCGAACGCTATACGTCCCTGCAATACGCCACTTTTTGAGCAACTGTATTAAAAAAGTAGTTTCCAGGAAGCCGGACCGGAGTCCAGCTATGCAATGCTGAAGACATTTTGTAAGCTGTAAAAAAATAATTACCTTGACAACGCCATCTATGAGAATAGCATTAAACTAATTTGTTACGAGCTAGTTGTAGGGTACTGCATCACACTACGAAAATCTGTTACCATTTCATGAGATAGTATTATATTATTCCGATAGGTAGCGCTGTCACTACATGATAATTTAATACACTGAAAAGTTGCATTTGAATTGAATTTGAGTTGAATTGTTACTTGTTAGTGTATTAAAGTATTTAAGTATTTCCGTATAAGAAGAACCTACCATGCACCTAGTACCTAGTACCAATGACGAAATACGCTACGCTAAGAGGACGGGAAAGATGTGACTTAAATGTTGAAGCCAAAAAATTTTTCTCAAATATGACGTCGCACTTCACACATTTCAGTACCTACCGCTGACAACACATACTTACATTACCATTTTACAGTTTAGAGAACTTAAAAATCTGTTCTGTTTTTTCATTTTTTCTTAAATATTTCAAAAACTGTCCAATTTAGGGCGAAAGTATAAAGGCAAAAGTAATTTAAGGTTAAATCACAAATAAAAATGATAGTAGGCACCTAAGCATAAATGAACGAAATGCTAAAATGAACAGTTTCAGGTAAGCTGCTCGCTATTCACTAAGTATTAGTGTTTTAATTTTAAATCCGGATGTTAATTAAACTGTGATTATTTTATTAATGGTTATTTAATTAAACACACATTTAAAGCACAAAAATGGGATTAACTTTTTTCACATGAAACATACCTCATGACTTATTAAGTTAAGTACCCACTTATTTTGAGTTTAATTACTCATAACAAATAATTTTTAAAATTTAATTTGTAAGTAAGTACTTACATCAAACAGGAACGATCGAATCTTTACAGATGGGTAAGATAAATTATTATTATTGACGACCTCCGTGGCGCAGGGGACGCACGCTCGGATTCGAGTGGGAGGTCGCGGGTTCGATTCCCGCCACCGGCCACTTTGGAATTTTATAATTTCTAAATTGGCTTAGGTCTGGTCTGGTGGGAGGCTTTGGCCGTGGCTAGTTACCACCCCACCAGCAAAGACGTACCGCCAAGCGATTTAGCGTTCCGGTACGATGCTGTGTAGAAACCGTTGGGGTGACATAACTTACCCCTTCCAAGTAAGTACGCTAACATCTTCGGCTGCATCATCACTTACCATCAGGTGAGATCGCAGTCAAGTACTAACTTGTATAGCGTAAAAAAATATCAACTAAGTATATTTATTTCATCATTAAAAGCAGGGCCGTACGAATGGTTCCGTACCGTCATGTCAAAGATTATTAATATTTAATAATCTCAATATAAAGTTTATTAATCTTTGGTCATTCGGTCATAAAACCGGCAAAAAAATCACGTTTGTTGTATGGGTGTCCCCATAATTAGGGTTCCATATTTTTTTGTTATAGCGGCAACAAAACTGCATCGTCTGTGAAAATTTCAACTGTCTAACTTCAAGGTTCAAGAGACAGTTAAGTTCAAAAGTCAGCCTGGTGACAGACGGACGGAGGAACGGTGAAGTCTTAGTAATAGGATCTTGGTAGGGGACGATGTATAGATGCCTGAAAAAATATCACAAGAAGTCTAGCTCATATCCTGAGGGAACTATAGGAAGTTCAAAAATGTACCATAAATTTTAAGTGACATCCCTAAAAACGGCTCTTTCAATATCAATGAACAGAAAATAAGGAAAAGTATTACGCTTTGTCTACGTCATAATTAGGAATACTAAAAATAGTTTTTGTTTTCATTGAAATATTAAAAAAATTGGGTATCTTGAGTTCGAGTTGGGCGAAAATATCTATTTTGAAGTTTTCAAAAGTCCTTTGTTAAGGTCAGTTGAAAATTGTCCTTGAACTGACTTCAAAAATGGACGAGAATTTCCAGTGCGTTTTTTGTAACTTGTTTATCCCTAGGAGTAAGCAGGCTTGCACTTGATGACCATCTTGTCTGACGAAAACAATGACGAGGTCTTAATTGAAGCAACCAAGACGCTCGGATAACAAAATAACAATATCGTTCCAAATAAGATCACTCCGTATCAGCATTCAGCAACCTAATTGGTCACGATTTAAGATAATAATTAATAACTAATACAAATATTACTTTTGTCCTTCTCACTGTTATTAAACAGTCATTGAGATTACTAAAACACCAAACCAATTATCAAAAAAATATTTCTAAGTGTTTTTGGAAATCATTATTAGGTATACTAACAAAAACATTGAAGTTTCTTACAGGAATTTGTAGAGCATTACAGGAAAAAATGAAGAAATTTCCAAACAAACAAATAAACGAGAACCCGTATAAAGTTACTTTAAATACAAAGTACAAATAAAACGGTCCGTACGGCGCCGCGGGCAAAAGCTAGGAGATAAGGTAAGTGAGGTATAATTCGGGATGTCTGGTAATTTCGTTAGATTTTGCTTCTGGCGTGAAAATAAAAATAAGTTTCATCATATTACCCGTTAAAAAATCGAGTATGAGAATCTTGGTGAAAAAGCTCAGGCCAATATTATGACCCTTTAAAATCTAAGTCGGCCGCAAACTGCTGTAGTACACCTGCGCGCTTGTATTTACCGTAAGCTTAAACACCAAACTTTATAAGCTTACAGAAAGACAAAGGTAAGTCTATTTGAATAGTTTTTTTAATAGTGTTAATTTGTCAATCTTAATCATTAATATAATATAAATCCAAGTACTAAATTCACTTAAAATTGCAATTAATCGACTCACGAAATATTATTTTTGTTAGGTTAGGTATTTCGTATCACTACCGAATTAAGAATTTACGAGTTTCTTTTTTATAGCTCGTGTATTTCTTGATTATATTTTAAATATGAAATCAAAATCATAATTTGAAAGTAATGAACTTTCTTATGAGCTAAATCCGGTATATGATTTGTTTTTTAATCTAAACCTAAATTTGAATTTCAAGGTGAACTCGCATAAGTACTAGCAGCATGGTTTTATAGTTCGTTTTATTTTCATATAATATATTTATATTCAGAACTAGCAAATACCCGCGGCTTTTTCCCTTTTCTCACGGGTAAAGAGTAGCTTTTATATTAATTAAGGACGAAATCTATCTCCATTCCAACTTTCAGCCAACAATTTTCAGTAGTTGCGGCGAGGAATAGGAGTATTTTTCCCGCATGAATATTTGATTTGCACTATTTTCTTAGAAACCATGGAATTTTTCGGGATAAAAAGTAGCCTAGTATTTATCCAGGATAAAATCTATCTCCTTTCCGAATTTCAGTCATATCAATTCAGTAAAGAGTAAAGTAGTATTTTTCCCACGTGAAAATCTGTTTTTCAGTTTTTCCGCGGAAACCATGGATTTTTCCGGGGTAAAAAGTAGCCTTCGTATTAGTCCAGGATATAATCTATCTTTGTTACAAATTTCAGCCAAATCAGTTCAGTAATTGCGACATGAAGGAATATTTTTCCCGCGTGGTTATCAGTTTTTCACTATTATCATACAAAGCATGAATTTTTCAGAAATGAAAAGTAACCTATGTATTAATCCAGGATAAAATCTATCTCCTTTCCGAATTTCAGTCATATCAGTTCAGTAAATACAGGGTAAAATAGTATTTTTCAAACGTGAATATCCGTTTTTCAGTTTTCCCGCGGAAACCATGGATTTTCCCGGGATAAAAAGTAGAATTCGTATCAGTCCAGTATATAATCTATCCCTATTCCAAATTTCAGCCAAATCAGTCCAGTAATTACGGCATGAAGGAAAATTTTTCCCGCGTGGATTTCTGTTTTTCACTATTATCATACAAACCATGAAATTTTCCGGGATGAAAAGTAGCTTATATATTAATCCAGGATAAAATCTATCTCCTTTCCAAATTTCGGTTATATCAGGTCAGTAATTACAGCGTAAAGTAGTATTTTTCGTGCGTAGATATCAGTTTTTCAGTTTTCCCGCGGAAACCATAGACTTTTCCGGGATAAAAAATAGCCTTCGTATTAGTCCAGGATATAATCTATCTCTGTTCTAAATTTTAGCCAAATCAGTTCAGTAATTACGGCGTGAAGGAATATTTTTCCCGCGTGGATTTCTGTTTTTCACTATTATCATAGAAACCATGAAATTTTCCGGGATGAAATGTAGCCTATATATTAATCCAGGATAAAATCTATCTCCTTTCCGAATTTTGGTAATATCAGGTCAGTAATTACAGCGTAAAGTAGTATTTTTCGCACGTTTTTCAGTTTTTCAGTTTTCCCGCGGAAACCATGGACTTTTCTGGGATAAAAAGTAGCCTTCGTATTAGTCCAGGATATAATCTATCTCCATTCCCAATTCCAGCCAATTCGGTTGTGCACTTGCGGCATGAAGATTTTTTTTTCCGCGTGAATTTCGGTTTTTTACTAATCCCACGGGAACCATGAATTTTTTCGCGATGAAAAGTAGCCTTCGTATTAATCCAATATATAATCTATCTTTATTCATAATTTCAGCCATATCAGTTCAGTAATTACGGCGGGAAGTAGTATTTTTCCAGCGTGAATATCTGTTTTTCCCTTCTCCTGCAAAACTCATGGAATTTTCCGGCATAAAAAGTACCCTATTTATTAACCCAGGATATAATCTATCTCCATTCCAAATTTCAGCCAAATCAGAGTAGTACTTGCGGCGTGAGATTTTTTTTCCGTGTGAATTTCGGTTTTTAACTCATCCCACGGGAACCATGGATTTTCCCGGGATGAAAAGTAGCCTATGTGCTAATCCATAACACAATCTACCTCCATTCCAAATTTTAGCCAAATCGGTTGAGTAGTTGCGGCGTGAAGACGTTTTTTAACTTGATAAAATCCAAACTTTGGACCCCCGTTTCACACCCTTAGAGGGTGAATTTTGAAAAATCCTTTCTTAGTGCTCCCCTAGACCTATAGAACCTATAGAATAGATATTTAAAAGTTACTTTAAATGGTTTTTGAATGATTTACAAACTTAAGTATGGGACTTTTCCAACATAAGTATCACGAAATAAGATGCTTTTATTTTAGCACTCACTTTTAATTTCGAGATAAGTAAACCCTCTAAGGAACTTAAACGTAAGTTATGTACCAATGACTCCCGCTGAGTGACTTGAAACCCCCATTTTTATGGAAACCACCTTGATGTTTGCCTTGATGTGACTTAGGTACATCAATATGTCATCAGTGTTTTCGATAATTTTGTTAGCGTGTGTATAACATAGATTTTACTTATTGGTCTTATGTTCCTTTTCACCAACATTTTACTGGTAGTAGTACCTACGCCAAAGAGAGGAATTATTATGTATTTGTTTTTGTCAAACATGCATGGATATTAAATCATTATTTTAGCAAAGATACGAAATACATATCGAAATTGCTGTACCCACGCTATCCCAACCAATCAGCGGCTGCCGAAAGTCGTATAAAAATTATTATTGCTCACGTTTTCGTGGTTAAGTGTTCGTATAAATTAGAATAGAGATCAGTGTATAAATTACATACCTTCTAAATTCATATTGTCTCGTGTAATTTAATCATGTGAGGTTCTTTCAATCTGATGTCATGGCAACCAAGGAGGTAATTTAACAAATAGAAAGTTATTAAGTGAAAAAAAAAAACAAATGAACACTTTATCTCGTGATATAGTACATTGTGATACAAGGGTGGAAAGTAGGTTATTGCAAACGAGTGCATTTAACAAGCCCGAGCCGAAGGCGAGGGTTCTTAATGTCACGAGTTTGCAATAACCTACACACCCGTGTATCACACGACGTTTTTCAATACAGTTGGGGGAAATAGAAAAAAAAACAATGAATTAAGTAAGTTTATTTTAACATACGTGCTAGAGTATAACATGTATAGGAAAATAGAAATATAGGAATTAATTATTTGTGAAAATGGTTGTTGTAGATCGCTCAAATCGTATAGACTCAGTAGTTTTTTCAGCGGTTTTTTTCTCGAAACTTGTAGTATCACTGAATTTTAACTGCTGTGATGGCGTAGGCAGCGGCAGCTCTTCGCAAGATTTTGATGGATTTGGATTTGGTTAAAATATCGGGCACGGAGTTAATCATCACTTGAACTCATATCTTCAATAAAATTTAAAACTATCACACGCAAAAATGAAAACTTTCGGAAAACGGCGCGATTTAGCAACAAGAAGATTAGTTTTTTTTTTATAATGAAATTAAAAGTGATTCTTTAAGTGTAATAAATAACATAGACATTTCCAAAAAGTTTTTAACGTTTATTAGTTAAAAGATTTTTGAGAATTTAATGCTAAGACGTACAAAGTCATTAATTTTTCCTTGTATAAAGTCTATCCGATTTAATTCTATATATGAAAACTCCTTGCTACTAAACTTTTTAAATTTACTTATAAATTTAAAAAAAAACTGCAAAAGTAATGATCGAGCGCGTAAAAGAAAGTCGCGACCACGAAAAAGTAAGATCCCTGTGCACAAGATTTAATTTTCGAATCATAGTGACAGCCTCTGAAAGTGCGCCATGATGAACAACTGTATTGAAATAGTACATTGTGATACAAGGGTGGAAAGTAGGTTTTTGCAAACGAGCTGTCATTAACAAGCCCGAGCCGAAGGCGAGGGTTTTTAATGTCACGAGTTTGCAAAAACCTATACACCCGTGTATCACACGACGTTTTTCAATACAGTTGTGAGAATTAGTAAAAAAACAAATCAAAGAGAATATAATATGTTTGCTCAAGATTTTGGGGGCCAATTTCCATCTTGTTTGGTTTTTACCTTAAATAAAATATCGAAGATCGAAATCGAAGGCGACTTCGAATTCGCAATCGAAAAGATAAAACATAAAAGATAAAAGATAAAGATAAAGATAAAAGATAAAAGATAAAAGATAAAGATAAAAGATAAAAGATAAAAGATAAAAGATAAAAGATAAAAGATAAAAGATAAAAGATAAAAGATAAAAGATAAAAGATAAAAGATAAAAGATAAAAGATAAAAGATAAAAGATAAAAGATAAAAGATAAAAGATAAAAGATAAAAGATAAAAGATAAAATATAAAAGATAAAAGATAAAATATAAAAGATAAAAGATAAAAGATAAAAGATAAAAGATAAAAGTTAAAGATGAAAGATGAAAGATGAAAGATGAAAGATAAAAGATAAAAGATAAAAGATAATAGATAAAAGATAAAAGATAAAAGATAAAAGATAAAAGATAAAAAGATAAAAAGATAAAAAATTCCTTCTGTGTCCATCCCATCCCAATGTCCATCCCATTTCATTGTACAATGAAAACTCCTTGGTATCAAACGTTTTGCAAAAGTAATGATCGAGCTTGTAAAAGTAAGTTACGACCACGAAAAAGAAAGATGCCTGTGCGTAAGATTTAACTTTCGAATACTAATGACAGCCTCTGAAAGTGCGCCATACCATACAACTGTATTGAAAAAATATTATTGTTCTTCGTTCGTAATTGGTTTTGAAAACAATGGTATTACCACCGAATATAATATAATATGTATTATTCAGTTAAAATTTCCGCGGATTGTTTGAGAAACACACACTACACAAGCCTAAGCGTGGGCCGCAATAACGATTGATGGACTTACGTTTGTGTGCTTCGGCTTAAATGTACTACAAAGGGCCTGGAGCCCCGGATGATCGATCGTTTACTATTTTGGATGTAAAGCGAATATGAATACGTGTCTTAGTTCTAACAGTGACGACAAGTAACAGCAATAAAAAGTAGCTACTATGTAAATTAAAAGTAAAGTATATACCTACCACATACATTTTGGACATTTATAACATTAAGGTTCCGTATCTCAAAATGATAAAAATGGAATCGTTATATAAATGACTTTATTGTATCACGCTTCACGACCCTCTATTGAAATAACCATCAAAGCAATCGACCTGGAATTGGGAAAAGTTGCAGGCAATAAGGGCCCAGTATCATTGCAAGCATAAAATATTGAAAATCCATTTATTTTTGTCTTTTATTTTAGGGTTCCGTATCCAAAGGGTAAAAACGGAACCCTAAATACTGAGACTTAGCCGTCCGTCCGTCTGTCACCATGTATAATATGGCTGTATCTCTTAAACCGCGATAGTTATAAAGCTGAAATTTTGACAGATGATGTTTTTTTGTTGCTGCTATAACAACAAATACTAAAAACAGAATAAAATATAAATAAAGGCCCCATACAAGAAACGTGATTTTTTTGTTTGTTCTTGCTCGATTTTGATAACGGCAATAGATTTTTAGACGCTGGAAATATTCACAGAATAAGTATTTAATTAAATATTCACTTAAAAAAATAATAAAATTAAAATAAAACAGATATTTGAGGAGGGCTCCGTATAACAAACGTATTTTCTACTGTGTTTATAGATAACATTATGGAGCCCTTCGTGCACGAGTCCGACTCGTACTTGGCCGATTTCAATTATTTTATTGTTCGTTAAAATGTCGAAGAAGAGATAGCATAGTAGCTCGGACCTCTGTCTCTCATAAGGAGGTCGCAGGTTCGAATCCTGGGCACTCTCTGACTTTTCCGATTTATGTGCGTTTTTAGGAAACTAAATATCACTTGCTTAGTGGTGAAGGAAAACATCGTGAGGAAACCTGCATGCATGAGAGTTCACAAAAATGTTCTCGAAGGTGTGTGAAGCCCGCCAACCCGCACTTGGTCTGCCAAACTAGTGGGAAATAAAAAGGGGTTGAGAGAAAATGTCGAAAAAATATCTCCGAATTTTACCCATCGAAAATTCTGAAGTAATCATGATTCATAGAGATTAATGATTTTACAGGAAAAATAAAATTAACTCAATATCTAGTAGTTTTTTATAATACACTAAAATATTAACAATAAACCTTAAAACCAAAGACAAGTTTCCGGTTCAATAAGAAAAGTTATTCTTTGAATAAATTCATAATAAAAAATTCATAATTTGCGTTTGTAAAAATAAGAAATAATTATAACACTATAATTATTCTGTGATAATTTGATCTCCTATTACCGTTATCACTATCGACCAAAAAAAGCAAAAAAATCACGTTTGTTGTATTCTATATATATATTACCTATATTATGTAATAATCATTTATTAATAATGTTCCTGGGAGAGAAACGACACGTGTATAGTCACTCCGTTCTGGATAAATTGCACCCCTGTAACGGTGAATATGCAGCGCTCGAGCTATTTTCGGATTTCCAGCGACCCCTGGCGTTTCATACAGAGGTAGGTACTACAAATATATCAGGGGGAGTTGGGCTGGAAACTGTGGAAGGGGTGAAGTTTATCCTCGTGACGTCTGCACCCTCGATGCCTCAAGCTATTTCCTAGAATTTCCCGGGACCTGCCAACTAAGCCTCTTCGCACACAGCTCGTAAGCGTAAGCGTAGCGTAATCCGTGCGTACGACGAGAGCAGTACGAGCACGTCACATCTTCAAACATGTCCGCAGACGAAGCGGTGTTGAAGTGAATCCTAGGACAGGTGTTAATTGACATTACTATAGTCGTAGCGTACTGGCGTAAAAACACAAGCGTATAAAGTTATATTTTCATTATTTTCTTTGAAAATCACCTAAAAACTGAACATCAGAACCTTTAGCGATAAGTTCAAGTAGGTGACTTGAAACTGGGAATGGACAAAGAACCTAGGGCTAGAACGTAGGGCTCAAGTTAGACTGGAGTATCCTTACAGCCGTAAATAAATAGGCTTAGCAGAAGATTTTGTATGGTTTAAGATTTTTCACTTTTAGGGTGAACAAAAATCATGAAACTGGCGTTATCGCTACGTTATACCGTATACCGACATCTCTACAATTTATGTGGAACTTGAATGTAAAACTCTGAGATAGGTACTACCGAAGTTTTGTTAAATAATAATAATTTTTTTAATTATCTAACCCACTTTGGTACAGTTTTTACTAGTACGGGGGTTAGAATGACTTGTCTAGTGAAATATAGCATTACGAATTACTAATGATTTTGGTATTATTATGGAGACATCGTAGGTTATGCAGCTCTGTTTTGAGTATCAATTTTACCTTTCGACTGAATTTGTATCCAAGCGAAAACTTCATGATGGATAAAATATAAAGAATGCATGGCATTTATAACAAACCTGGTTTTATTTAAAGTAATTTGGATGAAAAATAAAAATATACCACCTATATAACATTAAACATAAATTGTGCAACTTTTAAAAGCTTTAAATAAACTCTAAAATGACATGCAAAAAAATATTTTGTGGCTTCTTTTTTTTCTAAATATATAGGTTCATTATAGGTTGAGCAGTCTACTCCCGAAGCCAAAAATTCTGATAAAAAATAGGAATAATGAACTCTCATTACTTTTTTATTGTATTCGTTTTAAAATTTAGAACTGCCAGAAAGTCAAAGGCCAAAAGTGGTTTTTAGATGGCATATACCTATACCTAATAGTTGATAATCGTATTGTCTATGCCCATGACTAAAAATAATAGTCGCCAAGTTAATATTTATACATAGATCCTCGCCCAATATTTCAACTGTCTTGTATAGTTCTGCCAAAAACTGGCATGGCACTGGCATGATAAAATTCCTATTTTTGCAGCTCATTTAATTTAACAGCCGCAAAAATATTTAATCGCTATCAGGTTTTTTTTTAGTTCCAAACACTTAGTCGCCTTTAAAGTTATTAGTCGTCTGCAAAATACTGAGCCAAAATAAAACTCGTCTACGGCCTTTATTACCATACTACAATAATTAAAAAAAAATTTATCTTGCAAGTTTACAATTCATCCATCTTTCAACATCTAGGCCTGCATGATTTTTATATAGGTACTTTACTACTATAAATAATTTAGAGTTAGAATAGTATGTTGTGTATGTAGAACCTATGTTTACCTGGTGGAAAGCCCTTTGGTTTCATAACGTTACTGACTAATGACGATGTAAGTCAATATTAACACAGTGCATGTAAACAGGAATGCAAACATTGATAGCATATTTGCCTGTGCCAGACTCTCTTTGATAAATATCAAAGAGAGTCTGGCACAGGCAAAATAGCAATGCACACAAGAGATGTGATTTAACTGACCAACGCAAAGGAAATACGCCAGCGACATTAATTTATACCTAGGTACTCTTATGACGTATTATGGATTTTGTTTATAAAAACTTTATGGTAAAGTCGAAGCGGCTGGCATACAGGTGTAGAACTATCGAATTATTATAAATTAAAAAAAGTCAACAACGTCTCTTTTTAACCGACTTCAAAAAAAGGAGGAGGTTCTCAATTCGACTGTATGTTTTTTTTTATGTGTACCTCATAACTTTTGACTGTGTACATCGATTTTGATTTTTTATTAGAAAGCTGACGCTTCCCGTCAATTCCCGTAATTTCATCCAGTTGTGATAATGGTATCCATGCGAATAGGCACGTAATTTGGTTTGACACCGTCTTCAAATAAGTATACCCAGATATTTAGTGGGTTTGTTGTGTGGTTGGTTTTATTTTTTATATTGCAAGTCGGTTTTTATTTTTGTTAGACTTTTATTACATAGGTAATAAGTGATTTCTGGCACTGTTGTGGAAATATGAAATCTTACTAATCTTTTTAAAACTATATGAGTTTTTAATTATTTTAAGAATTAATGAAATAAGGCCGACCGCACCGGGGCGCGGATTTTGTAAAACTACACGCCAAATCCGGCACACACTTTATTTTACCTATTTAAAAGTTTATACGTTTATGATTCAGAGTCCCAAATGTATGTAACATAATATAATACCAGCTAATATTTGATTTTTAAAACTTTTCCGAAATATACGTTTATTCATAATCATCATAATTATTTCAGATTTTTCGAACGATAAACTTAGGAGAAACCTTATTTTTTATTTAGGTATTTTTTTCGACAGTTTGCCCAATAAATCAAAAACTAGCTATCGGGCACAAAAATAAATAAAACTCGGTTTTAGAATACTCAAGTAACGCCCTGTCATATTAAAAATGCCCCACTGAATATTGTTATCTCATTTTGAAATTTCAACAGCCCGGTTCACCCCCCCCCCCATTTAAATAAAAATGATTTTAAAAAATTTATGATTGCAATGTAATTGGGTCACTATTGCCTATTATTCGAGTGTAACAGACGGACGGACGGATGGAGAAAGTCTCACCATAAGGGTTCCATTTTTACAATTTTGGTAAGGGAACCCGACGAAGAAAATTTCGACGACCCAGTTTTCCCCCCTTTTTAAATAAAAGTCAATTTTTTTTATTGCAATGACGGCGCGCCACAACTACAACTACAAGCCAAGTACACAAGTATAAAGTACTGGCAAGCGCACCGTGTGTAATTTTACACGGACCACTTGGAGCCACTTTTGACACCCTCATATCTTAAAAACTATTTGACATAAACGTGTCAAATTTGGCCCATATATTTGGACTTGCAAGATACATATATGCTCCAAATTTCATAAACACATCTCAGGCGGTTATTTAGATATTAACGTCCAAAAATCGACATTTTTATCAATGTTTGAGTTCACTTTATAGGGCTTAAAATAAATAAAAACCCTTTGTTATAATTTAATTACCTTTAATATTAATTTATCTAAGGCCGGAGGACATTTTACTAGCGAAAGGAAATTGAAAAGAGAATGAATAGACAAATTGATTCTACTTGACATAAAAATGTTACAGATTTTGTTCAGAGGCTACGCTACAGAACATATTATTATGTCTCTGTCAATCACTGACCTATAGATCAAAACTATAACCCAGCTCCTGATGACCTAGAAAGTTCAAATTTGGCATGCAGGTAAGTGCAAGCTAAACGCACACAAAACAGTTTGTCTACTTTGTTTTTTAAGCTATTGAAAAAGGTATCGTACATACATAAGGTACTCGTAGAAATTCGCTAGGACAGCTTCCACCGTGTGTTGCCACAATGCCAGCCCAGATTAAGTATAGAATACTTGGCTAGGACAGCTTCCGCCGTGTGTTGCCGCAATGCCAGCCCAGATCAAGTATAGAGTAATTGGCTGGACAGCTTCCGCCGTGTGTTGCCGCAATGCCAGCCCAGATCAAGTATAGAGTAATTGGCTAGGACAGCTTCCGCCGTGTGTTGCCGCAATGCTAGCCCGAACAAGTATAGAGTAATTGGCTAGGACAGCTTCCGCCGTGTGTTGCCGCAATGCCAGCCCAGATCAAGTATAGAGTAATTGGCTAGGACAGCTTCCGCCGTGTGTTGCCGTAATGCTAGCCCAGATCAAGTATAGAGTAATTGGCTGGACAGCTTCCGCCGTGTGTTGCCGCAATGCCAGCCCAGATCAAGTATAGAGTAATTGGCTAGGACAGCTTCCGCCGTGTGTTGCCGCAATGCTAGCCCAGATCAAGTATAGAGTACTTGGCTAAGACAGCTTCCGCCGTGTGTTGCCGCAATGCCAGCCCAGATCAAGTATAGAGTAATTGGCTGGACAGCTTCCGCCGTGTGTTGCCGCAATGCCAGCCCAGATCAAGTATAGAGTAATTGGCTAGGACAGCTTCCGCCGTGTGTTGCCGCAATGCTAGCCCGAACAAGTATAGAGTAATTGGCTAGGACAGCTTCCGCCGTGTGTTGCCGCAATGCCAGCCCAGATCAAGTATAGAGTAATTGGCTAGGACAGCTTCCGCCGTGTGTTGCCGTAATGCTAGCCCAGATCAAGTATAGAGTAATTGGCTGGACAGCTTCCGCCGTGTGTTGCCGCAATGCCAGCCCAGATCAAGTATAGAGTAATTGGCTAGGACAGCTTCCGCCGTGTGTTGCCGCAATGCTAGCCCAGATCAAGTATAGAGTAATTGGCTAGGACAGCTTCCACCGTGTGTTGCCGCAATGCTAGCCCAGATCAAGTATAGAGTAATTGGCTGGACAGCTTCCGCCGTGTGTTACCGCAATGCCAGCCCAGATCAAGTATAGAGTAATTGGCTAGGACAGCTTCCGCCGTGTGTTGCCGCAATGCCAGCCCAGATCAAGTATAGAGTAATTGGCTAGGACAGCTTCCGCCGTGTGTTGCCGCAATGCCAGCCCAGATCAAGTATATAGTAATTGCTCAGCAATTACTCTATACTTGATCTGAAATGACTTTACCAGAAATCCTACAAAAGTGAATTTTAGATTTTGCTGAGTTCCCAAAATGACCCCCGTCAACACCGAGATTCAATTTTCATATTTCTGCCTGTGCACTGGAAAATATAAAAATCTATATCTAAAAGAATTGTCTACATAGTACCTACATAATTTTGGTATATTTATAATATGTGTTTCAAAAAAAATCGTTAAACAGGGTTCTGTCCGAAAAGGGATATTAATTAATGCAGACGTGCATTTAGTTATTGGTGAAACCTTCTGTCACACATCGTGTTACAAAGGCTCCACACGAGTTGTGAGCGAAATCGTCCAAATAAAAAAAAGTAATAAGTACAAACATTTATTCCATTCAAGGTACATCAAACATCTATAAAATATATTATTGAGACATAAAGTCCATAAATAGTGGTCATTATTTCATATAGATAGATATAATACTAATTTGTATAGGTAGATATACGATGTAATTATAGGTATAGGTACAGTATAATATTAGAACCATCGTCAAGTATAAGATTATGCAAATGCATGGGACCCATATGTTACCAAAAATATTTGAATACCTACTCAAATATTCTTAGAGTATTCTAAAGATATGGAAAGTTCAATAAGTAGTAGACATTCTAATAACAAGCCACACATGGAGTTGAATTGACAATTTATACTTATATATATTGATTTATAAACTAAGGATTTGCGGTCAGCGCTAAAAAGTGTCCGAACCATATGACATACAAAACGCGATAAGACATAGGTACAATCGCACTTAAGTCTCGTGTTTGAAAATTAATATAGTTTTTCTCGGGACACTTTTTTTCGTGAATTTTGTATTACTACTAATATGGCTATATAGGTATGAGTAATGCCTGGATGATAACATAATGAACCACTAAATACCATACGCCACACTTTATTGTCTAAAAATGGAAAGTGAACCTGTGTATTGATGATGAAAATATATAATGTTGTATCATGATTTTTATCTAACTCCATTCATAGTATACACGCAGTGATACATAGATTATCATGACAATAGTAAAGTCGGGTGTAAAGTTGATAGGTACTACATTAGGTACATCAACAACATTTATAGGTACATGAAATCCTATACCTTTAAACGAGCAATTCTTGTATATATATTTCTATATAATCTGAATCTCGAAAACGGCTCTAAAGATTTTCATGAAATTTAGTATACAGGGGGTTTTGGGGGCGATAAATCGATCTAGCTAGGATTCATTTTAAAAATCAAAAAAAAAAATATATGACTACTGGTGCCATCTATTTGCCACCGAGCGAAGCTCGGTCACCCAGATTAACTTTATGTCAAAGTTAGAATATTTTGAGTTCAAATTATTTAGATATATTTTGTAATAAATAGGTATATCTAGCCCCCCTGCCCTATTCAATTTATTTTTCTAACACTTTCCCCTCTCAACTCCTTTAAAGCTTAAGTTCGCGATAATAACCCAACGGCATCGATTGGGATGGGGATCGACTACGTTCTATCAGCTTGCAGTCAACTGATGACCGTTGAGTACGTAACCCCGCATATTTAACTCAATTCGGCAAGTAAGAAGTCTGTCTCTCTCACATTAAACGTAACCAGACCTTAAACGCTATTATTTTTTCAATTTATATTCATTTATTTAGTGTGGCGAGCTGGCCCCCAAATTCCGTTAATAGCAACTTTATTAATCTGAGCTCAAATATCAAAACTACTACTAACTCAGACCTAATATTACGAGTATCTTTAAAATATATAGTATGTACAAAAATATAAGTATACAAATATACATAAATACTAAAATATACAAAATAAATAGTACATTTATACTAAATTTTTGAAAATATATTATATGTTCCAATCAAAGTAATAAATCTATTATCTAGCCATTATTATCTAGCCATTATTTATAATGTCTACTCAATTTAGATTAAGTGATAATTGTCAAGGAATTAAACACACTAACTTTTAGTAATTTTACATAATATCTTCGAAGACTTGGATAATTTAATAGAACATGTCGTCGCGTCGTCGTTTCAGCCACTGGACGCCCTCTGCTGGACATATAAACTCCTGAAATTACCTCCAAACAACACGATTTTGCGCCGATAATTTTTGAAGTAATTCTTTACTTTTTAGTTTTATTGAATTACTAGCTGTTGCCCGCGGCTCCGCCCGCGTGAATTACGATTTTTTTACACCGTAGAATTCCTTGGTTTCGCGGGATTCTGGTGTGATGTTGTACAGAAACCTGTTCTTACTTCGCACGGGTTATCTTGTGGTGATTTTGAAAACTCCTTTTTTTAATAATAATATAAAGTTTCATTAATACGTAGTTGAAAGATCAAAAGGACGATTTTAACTGTCGATAATTCGACCCAATGGCACAGGTCGTGGTCACTACGTGACCACGACTTGTACCAATGTATCAAAATATCGACAGTTAAAATAGTCCTTTTCATTGTGATTTTTATTCTGAAACCACGAAATATGTCAAAAATTATTAAATCATGTGAAAATTTGTACTGGTGGTAGAGCTCTTCTTTCAGGGTTCGGCCGGGTAGGTCCGACTGAGATAAAATACTCTACTAACAATATTCCCCAGCCCAAAATAAGAGTTATTTAAAAATCTTTGCTTTATCTCAATACAATCCAAAATATCCGAATGGGCAATGGCTATATATTTCTTTACGTATAAAAAGACCTATGACAGTCAGTCGGTTAGGATCGATAAGACCTAAGAGTTAAAAATATTTGTGAACCATTAATACCCTTTCCTAATGCGGATGATAAAAAAAGACGCGGCACTCCGGGAATGTCGACAGAAGTGAAAACTTTAATCTGCAGTGCCATCTTAATATAAAGTCATGAAACAGTAAATGACATGACAGTTAATTATTATTAAAAAAAATTCAGTAGTAGGTACCTAGCTCAGAGTTTAACATTCAAGTTCCACATAAATTATAGAGATGGCGCTATACGGTATAACGTAGCGAGTTTCATGATTTTTGTTCACCCTAAAAGTGAAAAATTTTAAACCATACAAAATATCCTGCTAAGCCTATTTATTTACGGCTGTAAGGGTACTTCAGTCTTACTTGAGCCCTACGACCTAGCCCTAGGTTCTTTGTGCATTCCGAGTTTCAAGTCACCTACCTACTTGAACTTAAAGGTTCTGATGTCTGTAATTTCTGAACTACAAAAGTGATGATGATAAGATTTGTATGGAATAATCTTTAAAGAACCTCCTTTCTAACAAAAAAAGAATGAATGGAATCGGACAACGCGTTAATGAATTATAACTAAAAAACGTTTGGACTTTGATGCCGTCTTCCAGGGAAACCATGATGAATTTCGGGACAAAAAGTATCCTATGTCCTACCTCGGGGTATGAGCTATAATCATGTCAAGTTTCATTTAAATCCATCCAGCGGATTAGCCGTGATGCCCGGTCGTGAAACAGACAGACAGACAGACAGACAGACAGACAGACAGACAGACAGACAAAAATTAAACAAATTACAGTTTTGGCTTCAGTATCGACTAAATAGTATCCTCCAACAAAATTTTTCAAAATATCTTCAATGTACAGAATTCGACCCTTTACAGTTTTATTATAAGTATAGATTACTCATAATATTGCCATAATACTAAAAAGTATTTCAGCTTCGGTTTATATTTGGCATTTATGTGAGCTAACTCGCCATACTAATCTGGCTAGACCATTTCGTTGATAACATTTATTTTTCAATTACAATATAATGGATTCTTTAAAATACATACTTTGAGCATAGTTATCATAGCTATTAGAAATATATCATATTTAATAATATATAATAATATATCATATATATTATTATACCTATATATATAACAACAGAATCAATAATGTATAAGTATAGGTTAATAATATATATTAACCACATTAAACTTAATTACGATTATAGGGTCGGGTTTATACTGCGTATACAGTCCCGAACATAGACCATAGAAGCGTGAGCCCATCAATACATTTTTTCTTTATTTTTACTTAAAGGTACATTTTTTATTGTGCTTCCCACAAGAGGATATGTACTTTTATATGCTTAGTAGACAGATAATAATTTTCCCTCGTGGTCAAGTAGCGAACGCTCAGGCCATGATAGCCAAGAGTAGAATAGAGATACGGGTTCAAATCCCCCTAAAACTTTTATATATTTTTTGTGCTAAAATTTTTGAGTGCTAAAACTTTTATATATTTTTTAAGTTTATAAATTTCAACTTGTTTCATTGAGCACACAGCCAACTTCATCACAATATAGATATATATTAGAATAACTTTTAATCAACAATCGTATTAGTTAATATTTCAATCCAACGTTTAATTGTTTCAATCACGTAAATAAGTAACGTTGTATTGTTTATATGCACCACTGGTGCTAATAAAAAAAGTCAGTAATAGAAGCTGTACTATCCCTGTTTAACATGGGCTTTTTATTATCCTGAGTTCCTACGAAGTGCAGATGTGCGCAGTAGAAAAGCGCCTAGAATAATCTCTCCTTATGGCTTGCACTATCTGCACTGTAACCTAGCCTATCAAACCTTTCAGCCATATCAATTAGTGCTTCTGGAACATTTTGTTGCCCTTGTCTCAGAACTTTAATGAGACCATTAGCGAGAGCCTTATCTTGTTGAGTGAACAGATTGATAGCTACGCTACGCTTTCCTGTCCTTCCCACTCTACCAATTCGGTACACGTAGTCGTCAATTTTCCTAGGAAAATCTGCGTTGATAACGATATTGAAATCTTTAAAATCAATGCCTCGTGCCACCAAATCAGTTGAGACCAAAACGTTGCATTGGCCATCTAATATCTGCTGCAAAGCAAGTTTGCGCTGCTGATATTCAATATGCGCATGTATTTTTTGACATTTAATGTTCAAGTTAAAAAGAGCAAATGATATTTTATTTACGGTTTTTGCACTATTACAAAAAATTAAAACACTCTCCCCTTCGAGTTTTCTCATCAATTGCATTAAAAGAGCATGTTTATCGTCGTATAATAGCACTACAGTTATCTGTAGAACTGATTCTACAACATTTAGTTCACCAGCCATCATTACTTCTGTCGGATTGACTAAGTAGTTATGAGCAAGCCAATTAGACCGTTTAGGCCAGGTCGCAGAAATCATGACAGTTTGTTTAGGATGTTTTAATTCTAATAATAATTTTTGGATCGGTAATTTTAGTTCCGGGATGTCCAGCAACATATCTGCTTCATCGAATACTACGAATGAAAAATTAATTTCATTTAAATAACCAGAACTTGCAAGTTGAATCAGTTTTCGTGGAGTTGCGATAATTATATCATTTTCTTCCAAAATGTTCTTGATTTCCTCCTCCAGATGTTTTCCGCCATGAAGATTAATAGATTTAATCCCTTTGAATTCATATTTTGCAGTTTCGTTTTTTATTTGATCTACTAGTTCTCTTGTTGGTGCCAATATAAGAACAGAAGGATGATTCCTGGGCAACGGTTTAGCATCAACATGGATCAGAGCGGGCAGTAGATACGTCAATGTCTTGCCAGTTCCTGTGGTGGCAATGATGATCGCGTTCTCTCCTCTCAGAACAACAGGCAAAGCTTCGCATTGAACAGGAGAAGGTGCTGCAAAACCTTGCTCATCGATCTTTTGTAATAAAATCGGAGAATCTTTAAATATATCATAAAAAGTTACTACTGGTTGTACGCCTTTAGGAGTAAAGTCAGTGTTAGCTCGTATGGTTAGCTTATCTCTATCTTCTTTAACAAAATATTTTTTTAATATTTCCAGTTTGTTTAATCTGTTTACCCACTCTCTTACCTCACTATCCGATAAACGGAATAGACGGTTATCATCGAAAGCTCGTTTCATGTTCATTTCTTCCTCACTACAAAAAACATCACTAAAAAGATCATTTAAGACAACCTCAACATCCGCGACTGACTCTTTTGTGCCAGACATAGTAAATATTACGTCAAATCTACTTGAATGGTCCATGCTTATGATGATATGGTGATCCTCTTCGAGAGCCTGTATTATTATTTTCGCGCTTTCCATCGACCAGGTGAGTTTATACTTGGGTATAGATATTACTTTACAGAAATTATATACGTTTCTCCCTTGGCTGCCCTGCTTTGGGTCAGCACGTTGCGAAAGTGCGCCTTTGCTGTCTGTAGCCGGATATTGTCTTGAACCCTGCTTACTAGTACTGGGTACTGCGAGTAGCTGAGGCTGATTGCTTGTACATAGCTCCAGTGGCATGTCTTTTTGATCAGGGCCATCAGGCCATAACGGTGCAGCCATTTCAATTTTTTTAACAGCTGAGTTCTAAAACTGCCTGCAACAAAGGAAAACGAAAATTCTAAATGAATGCGTTACTGTAAACTAAAATAGTTGAAAAATATATTTTATTTCGTAGACCTTCGCATCTCTCAAATTGTAATGATCACATGAATTTTAAAGTTCCTGCTTAGATAGATAGATAGATAAACTCTTTATTGCGCACCACAGAATAAAAATATAAAAAGAAATAAAGTAAACACAAACAAACATAGGGGTACAACTTAGCGGCCTTATCGCTTAGAGGCTTAGTTCCTGCTTAGTTAAGCTATTGAGCACTTTTGCACTCACAACGATACGATGCGATTTTAAAATGCTTTGGGCACTGATCTCTATGCTATGGATTAAAAATTCTAAACAATTGACAGTTCATATTTTGTGCCGATTTGATGCGCTCCCTCGAAGTTCCACGGTACAAAATTGATTAATATTTAATAGTCTATTGTCTCTACCAACAAATGTCAGGGTATATGTATACTTTAGACAGGGCGGACGATGCTAAAAGTTAGACGCCAGTTTATCGGTGCCAAAAATGCTCGTTTTTCCATGAACAGATAGACCTGTATTTATTTTATTAGGAGCACAACCAATAGGCGATACAATTTTACATACACCACTCAAAAATTACATTATAATATGGTCATTGCATAACTAATTAAAGGTTGCTACAATTCAGTCAAACCTCTACTTAAGTATTATATTAATTAATAACAAAATTTATTACAGGTTAAATTATAAATTAAGTAACAAAGTCACAAATGAGTTGTAGTTCGCTCGGCAGCCGCCTAAAGAATGTTGACAGAGTGCATTACTGTCGCTTGTACGAAAAAGGTTTACGTAAATCGTTCGGATGACCATATCCTGAGTTTTCTTATCGGTGGAAGAGACCGTCATTTTGAAACAATCAGCACCAAAATGGCGAAAATCAAGTGTTTTAATTTTTAAGTTAACAGTCTGCGATCTTTAGAATAGGTTCAGATCAGTGACTTTGGGACTTTCATTGTATTTGCTTCTCTCACAATAACGACAGGCAGAAAATATAACTAAAACATCATGACATTCACAAAATATTTTAATTCACATAATATTATCTACGTTGTCTGTTAGTCCCAATTCGGTGCTCACATCAATATGGGTTTTTAAATCATAAACAGAATAAGCAACAGACCGAATACCTTTAAACAAGCAATTATTGTATACGATTTTCATGAAATTCAGTATTCAGGGGGTTTCGGGGGTAATAAATCGCTCTAGCTGGGATTTATTTTTAGAAAGTGCTCCTGCTGCCATCTATTGGCCAGTAGTTAAACTACCGAGCGAAGCTCGGTCACCCAGATATTAATAATTTAATGAAGAACAAAAGGTACGGAATGTTTATGATATTTTTTTAAATTAAATCTGTCTTTAATATATTAATCTGTATTAAACGCTGAAATCCATGCAGACATATTCGCTAGCAACGGTATTTAATAAATTTATAAATTGCAATTGTCTTTTTATTTTAGTCGCTTTGCAAAATAAAGATGTATCTACCGGTGCTATGTCACAATTATAAAGAAACCACAATAGTCCAGTGATTAGTTACGCATATTTCAAATACCGGTAAAACAAATTAAGTCTTGACAGTAAAAAAAATTCACGCGCTCAGCACTGCCTTAGTATGTTTATAGTCACTTACCTGTAGGTAGTCATTAATTTGGAGAGCCAGCAGATACGCACGATGCAACGATCAGCGTTATTATAACGACAAACAGTAACAGTAATGTTATTCTTTTCTCAGAACAGCGCAGAGTTACCAACTGCTGAAACGAATTGCGCTCTTATTGATTTTTCAGGTAGGGTAGAATTTTATAAAGCCACAGTTAGACAAAGCAATCAAATTGATGCCCAAATTGGTTATTTTGACTTGTTTTAGTTCTACAATTGACCGACTGTCAACGATCATTACATGTACACGAAATAACATGCAGAAATGACTACGTTTTTAGGGTTCCGTACCAAAATGGTAAAATGGAACCCTTATGGTGAGACTTTCTCCGTTCTTCCGTTTTTGAAGTATTGGGCAAACTGTCGAAAAAATACCGCCCCTTATCTCCGATGATTATCGTTCGAAAAATCTGAAATAATAATATGATTAATAGGAATAAATGTATAGTATTTTACAGGAAAAATAAAATCAACTAGATCTAACTATTACACTTTTTTTGAAAATATCAATAAATCGCCAAAAAAAAGTTAGGTTAGGTTTGCGGTTCGCCAATAAAAGTACCTGGTAAATTATACTCGTAAATTCATGAAAAAAAGTGATATTTTTAATGTTTTACTTCTTTTATAGTATGGAACCCTAGGTGCGCGAGTCCGACTCGCACTTGGCCGTTTTTTTTTACTTAAGGCGAACTAAATGAGTCTGACAGACTACGAGATCATAATATTGTAGAAGCGTACACTGAACACCACATAGGACCTCTGTACCTTACGCAAACAGTGTGGCAACTAAAACTAAATTAAAATAATTGGTCAAGTGCGAGTCGAGCTCGCGCACTGAGGATTCCGTGCTACTATAGAAAAAGTGAAACCATAAAAATCCCTTTTCTTACCGGTTTTTCTTTTCAGGTACGGAACTCTAAAAAAAATTAGCCTTTGCTAATCACTATTATCTTTTTTTTTTGTTCTGTGTTTCTTTTTCTATGTTTTGTGTTTGTATGCAATAAAGTGTTTCTTCTTCTTCTTCTTCTTAAAAAAATTAGTTTTTGCAATATGTAAGCTAATAATAAATAACATGCTTATGGCAGTAAAATTATGGGAAATCATCACGTGCGTGATATTTCAAAAAGTCATTAAAAAGTTCTGCTATTTTTTGATAGATGGCAAACTAAAAACTAAAAAGTTGTGGAGTTGCGCTCCTTGCTTTCATGTTAGCCTAGTACCGAAAGCTCTACTTTAGGAGTGCCAGGCTATTTTCGTTACGAAATTTCTGGGTTCGGTCTGCACCGTCAAAGCCCGTGATAGAAGCTATGCAATAGCTTAAAAACATTGGTTAAAAACAAGCGTATTGAACGGAACTTCCAGAGATGGAACGTTCGGCAGCTGGCGTGTCGATAGACATAGATTCATTTTGTTCATTTGTCAGATCAGTTGCTATGTCTGTCAAGGGCCTAAATGTTGTTAAGCGTCTCGTATGAAGAGCAACATTGTGTGCGAATGTGTCGTTTAAGCTTGAAGACGTTGATTTCAACATTTAAAGTTGGCAGCATTGGCAGTGTTGCCATTTAAATATTGGTCAGGAGACGCATGCGTACTTATGATAAGCAGACATACAAGCGAGAGCCATGGGAATCTATGGATTTAAGTTGGTTCGGCCAAATTAGCCCGCGAAATTCTCTATAGTTTTATCACTAATAAATACATAATTGTAGGCTATGGCAATGAATTATTTATTTGCGCGAATAATAAGAGAGAAAGAGAGAGAGAGAAAAAAATGGCTCTTATTTGTAAATTCCCATTCAACTCATATTGGTCCTCGAAAGATCTTTTTTCAGTTTCCCAGATTTGGATACCTATAAAATATAAAGTGAATTAATATTTTTGAGTAAAGTTTTTATTTATATCATATGGATGTATAAATGTTATTTATGTGCAAAACTTTTTGTGGATAGCCTACCATATTATCATGTACCTATATTAGCCTACTTTATGCGAAAATCTAATCTTGATTTTAAAAGCTAATTATTATTTATTATTCCTATATAAAAACAACTATATGAAACTACAAGCTTTTACATATCTACCTTAATATTATAAAGAGGAAAGATTTGTATTTTTGTATGTGTATGTATGTAAGTCTGTAATGAATAAACTAATTCAAAGTCAAAATATTTTTCTTTCATATAGGCTCTTGTAAAACGTCAATATGATATTGGTTTCATAAGTATGGTGATAACTACAAGTCGACTTAAAGCTAAGTAAAAAAAAACCGGCCAAGTGCGAGTTGGACTCGCGCACCGAGGGTTCCATACCATAAAAGAAGTAAAACATTGAAAGAATCACTTTTGTTCATGAATTTACGAATATAATTTATATGTAGGTACTTTTGTTGGTGAACCGCAAACGTAACTTTGTTTTTGGTGGTTTATTGTTATTATCAAAAAAAAGTATAATAGTTAGGGAGTTGATTTTATTTTTCCTGTAAAATATACATTAATGTCTATTGATCATAATTATTTCAGATTTTTCGATTGATAAACTTCGGAGATAAGGGGGGGGGAACGGTATTTTTTTCGACAGTTTGCTCAATAATTCCAAAAATATCAGGCTAAAAATAAATAAAAATCGGTTTTAGATTACACAAGTAACGTCCTTTCATATGATACCCCACTCAACATTGTTATCTCATTTTGAAAATTCAAAGTCCCGGTTTTCCCCCCTTTTTAAATATAAATAAAAACAATTTTCAATATTTTATGAGTGCAATGGCGTTGGGTCACTATTACCTAAAACTATTCCAAATTTCAAGTCGATAGCTTTGATAGTTACTGAAATAATCGAGTGTGACAGACGGACGGACGGACGGACGGACGGACGGACGGAGAAAGTCTCACCATAAGGGTTCCATTTTTACCAAATTGGTATGGAACCCTAAAAACTACTGTCCTGATTTCAAAAAAATAGCTTTAACTTATTAATTATAGGTTTATTTATTGCTTGGAAAGATACGGAATCCTTACTAAAACTAGTAACGTAACCCAAGGTGTAAAAAACGCCATAAAACATGTTTCGTCGCATGCGCTGCAATAATCATTATTTATTGATTATAGAACAAAAGTATGTTGTACAATATTAAAGAAAATATCAAAAACTACAAAACATATACTAATAAAAGGTTAAAATATAAATAAAAAATCATCATTCAATGTCTAACCACAGACTCCATACACTCGAAACCGTAATCCCTACTTCCCTACTATCCTATCCCTTCCCTACTGATATATAAATGTGAAAGTGAGTTTGTTGGTTTATTGGTTTGTTGGTTTAAAGATTTTTTGCACAGATATAGTTCAAGACCCGGAGAGTGACTTTTTATCCCGGAAAAATAAACCTATTCCTGTGAGATTTGCATTTCGAGAGTCGATATCACAGTTAGGGTTTCTAAATTTTATTTAAAAAGAAATATAGTTAATAAATCAATGATGAAATAATATTTTTTGTATTGAAAATAAAATAATTGGGACTTCTTATCACAGGATCATGTTAAAAGGTTAGTTGTGGGCACACTATGCGAATTAACATTTAAAAGCTTTTGAAGGGTTCCATATGAAAATGGCAAAAATGGAACCTTTATGGTGAGACTTCCGTCCGTCCGTCCGTCGTCCTTCTGTCACACTCGATTAATTATTTCAGTAACTATTAAAGCTATCGACGTAAAAATTTGGAATAGTTGTAGGTAATTGTGGCGCGCCGTCATTGCAATCATAAAAAAATTAAAAATCGTTTTTCTTTCTATTAAAGGGGGGGAAACCGGGTCGTAGAAATTTCAAAATGAGATAACAATATTGAGTAGGGTATCATATGAAAGGGCGTTACTTGTGTATTCTAAAACTGATTTTTAATTATTTTTATCCCTGATAGTTTTTGATTCATTGGGTAAACTGTTGAAAAAAATAGTGATTCATTTAACGTTTTACTTATTTTATGCATGGAACCCTCGGTGCACGAGTCCAACTCGCACTTGGCTGGTTTTTTGTATTGAAAATAAAATAAAATAATTGGGACTTCTTATCAGGTTTTTTTTTTTTACGCTATACAAGTTAGTACTTGACTGCGATCTCACCTGATGGTAAGTGATGATGCAGTCGAAGATGTTAGCGTACTAACTTGGAAGGGGTAAGTTAAGTCACCCCAACGGTTTCTACACAGCATCGTACCGGAACGAATCCGACGTTAATTAATGTGTTTCTACTAGGATCAAGTTGAAAGGTTAGCTGCGGGCACACTACGAAATGACATATAAAAGCTTCTTTTTTTTTGAGTTTTGTTACTTTTAAATTATATACAATTATCTAGTAGGCTTCGAACACCGATTTCCGTGATTTCATTTTGCGGTTATCAGATCCTTCCGAGTTTGAACATATTTGTAACAATGAATGGGCCTCAGATTCCAGATTCTCGGCCAAAATTGACTAAAGGCGAAAAGTGTATTCTAGCACATATAGTTGTGACTATTTTGCTTGTAATTATTTTGCTAATTATTTATTTATTGCATATATTTCTTGTCAGTCACAGTGATGTTAGTGCTTTCGATACACGTCGGTCTCTTGCACTAAAAGGTATTTTCAGTTTTAGGTAATGTTTAGTGATAAGTACGCTTGCTATGATGCAGTACCTACATCCCAGGACTATAAGCACGCCAGGTCCACTTATCACGTGATCGAGAAACTACAGGTAGCCGTCTCGACATACCCACTTCAGACGGCCGCCGCTCGCCAGCTACTTTGCTTGCGTTTGTTTTTGTACGGTCTATTTCAAGCGCTGCGTACAAGGCAACCTTAGTACGTCGAATGAGATAAAGTTACGTGATAGAAAGAGACCGCAACTTTGCCTTTGTTGCGTGTACTTTTCGGAGGCGTGGCCAGGCGTTATTGCGAACTGAATCGCACCTTTTTGTGTCAGTGCTAGAGTCGCTACTTTTTAAATCATCTTGCGGTATCTACATCCCAGGACTATAAGCAGGCCAGGTCCACTTATCACGTGATCAAGAAACTACAGGTAGCCGTCTCGACATACCCACTTCAGACGGCCGCCGCTCGCCAGCTACTTTGCTCGCGTTTGTTTTTGTACGGTCTATTTCACGCGCTGCGTATACAAGGCAGCCTTAGTACGTCGAATGAGATAAAGTTACGCGATAGAAAGAGACCGCAACTTTGCCTTTGTTGCGTATTCTTTTCGGAGGCGTGGCCAAACGTTATTTCGAACTGAATCGCACTTTTTGTGTCAGCGCTAGAGTCGCTATTTTTTAAATCATCTTGCGAGTGAGGTTTCTGTACTATTAGGTACTATTTTGTATTCCGTGCTATAAGTAACTGATAAACAGTATTCGTTAGGTACTAATTATCCACTAACTAGTAATTCAGTACTTATATATTTTTTTCAAATTGGTTTCAAAATTTTCGTTAGGGTTTTAAGTTATATTACTTTTCCGGGAAAAATTGACGAAACAAAGCAAGGGTTTAAGTATTTAATTATTTTTTATAGATATCTATTTATTTAACTAGAAATTTATACCTATGACAGTAATATGATTACTGACGACTGAATGGCGCAGCGTTAGCGATCCTGCCGTCTGCGCCGGAGGTCATGGGTTCGATTCCCACGGTTGAAAAATAATTGTGTGATAAGCATGAATGTTTTCAAGTTTCTGTTTTTCAATATAATATTGTATTTATTTATGTATATTTAATATTATAGATATGTATTTATCTGTTACCTTTTTTTACTAGGGAGGGAAATCTCAATTGAGATATCTAATGATGGTATGGAAGTGTTTGTAGGATAACGCGACCGAAGCAAAGAGATGGTAAAATCTAAAATTTAACATACCGGAAATCGAACCCGGGTCGACCTTTCGCTTAAATACCACAGTGGGTAAAACGTCGTTATCAAAAATCCAAAAAGAAGTTTTAAAGTAGCATAGTATCAGTATTTTTACTTAGTAGACTTTGACGACTAATAGCCAAAAAATTTCATCTCATAAAATTTACTTTATTATTCAGTATCTACTTGAGTGATAGAGCGTCTGCTGATCAACTGATATAAATTGTTGTGATCTCCGCTCTTAGACATATTTTTAAGGATTTTAAAATATTTAGTGTATTTTAATTTACTAAAAACTACATTAAAATACACTAAGTACTTATGAAGTCTCACGATTACCTATTAGGGCGATTCCCGCAATTTTATCTAAAATGTCTTTATGGATTCATAATTTGCGAAAAAAATGATACCTAGCTAAGTACCTACGAGTAAGCTCGCGCGTGGCGTCATGCGTTAACTATAAATAACAATCAAAAGTTAATTCTTAACACTTGACAATTAATAATATTATTGTTAACAGATGATGGACCGAGGAAATTTCCTCTCGGATTGCTTTACGTTAATATAACACCAACACGAAGCATTTGCAACACTTTGCTGGTAACTCCTGAATGGTCCATCAGTGCGGGTCATTGCGTGGCTATGCGTGCAGACCCGGGCATGGCGTACCTTCTGTACTACTGGAGGATCAAATATCCAGATATAATGGGTATAGTTGTCCGAGAAAACCTATAGTCTGGCAGTGGTTAACTGCTGTTCTTATTCATTCTCTAACCATCTCTTGGTAAGGCAGTCGTAGAAGTTTTTCAAAGGGAAAGGATAAAATTTTAATACCATCCTAAAGATTTATCAGCCCTCGTTGTGGCGCCGCGCGGGTAAAAAATAAAAAAAACTCGCAATATGACAATGTTGGTTTTTGTTTTTTTTATACCTTCAAGAGGAAAACATTTCAACAGTGGGTACAAAATAGTTGTCTTATAATCAACATATATAAATATCTACGCGTTATTTGAAACAGTAATAAGCTTCTCCCTTAACTTTTATTTGTCAAAGAGGAACTTTGATAAAATCGGAACATAAGATTTTTATCGCCTGCCCATGCTATGGGGGTTGAATAATATTAATTACTCAAGTAGTTGTTAATGACCTCCCAAGTGCAGTTCGACCAAAAAATTATGTCAGGGAAGATCAAAGAAAGCTTCCCCAAAGAACGAATGAAATCAAAATAGGCACCAATTTCTATGCGAGTTCAAAGAAAGAATACTTGGTGAATGAAAAAAATAAGGGTTTAGCATTGGCCCTCTGTGCCAGTGAGCTCTGGAATTTGAAACGCAGACTCTATAAATAAGAGGGCTGAAAGCTTAACCACGAGCATCGACTTTTCTAAGGCTTTACCGAATTATTGTTTAATTTATTACAGGAGTTAAAATAATAAAGGGAGTCGTACATCCACATTTTAATAGAGATACATTCGCTAATAACATCGGCTTGATTCAGCATGAATTACCTGTTAGCAGTATGCAGCAGTACACAAGTAGGTTTGTCCCTATATTGTTTAAAACCATTAGTACATACGAGTAGTATCTCAATGTTTGAAACCCACAAAATAAGATAAAATAGCAGGGGTAGTTGGAGTGTCCAAAATGCGTCCCTCGCGCCTTCAAACTCTTCTCAGTTTTTAGGGCTTCGTACCCAAAGGATAAAAATAGAACCCTATTTACAAGGATACAGAACAAGTACAAACTTTATACAAAAATATTTTTAAGGATGCCCTAACCTACGACGTCTCCCATACATTCGTAATACCAAAACCGTTTGTAATTCGTGAAAATTTCGGTCATGTTGTGGTGTTATTCGTGTTCATATAGTAATAATCTATGCTCCTGGCCATATTTAGTTAGGAAATACTGCTCTAAAAGAAAATATAAATGAATTTTGAATTGCATATTTTTGCGTCAAAGAGGACATTTGTTTTGTAATGAAAACAACACTATCTCACGTCGCATTCGTTCAGGAGCACAGTATTTACTGTCCAGTTAAAGAAAAACACCAGTTAATAAAGAAAGTTACAAGTTTTTATTCATAATTTTTGGCATTACGGAACTCGACCGAAGTTATAACAATTTTGATCAAATTGATTTATATTTCCTTTTTTGAGAAGTATCTCCGAATCAAAAATGGCCAGGAGCATAGATTATTACTATATGAATCCAAATAACACCACAACATGATCGAAATATGCACGAATTACAAATGATTTGGTATTTTGAATTAATGGAGACTTCGTAGTTCAGAGGCCTCTTAAGGGAAAGATATAGTCGAGCAAAAAGTAGTTCTGTGATTAAGTAATTGATTATTATATTATTTGCTTATTATACAGCTTCTGAATTAATGTGTAGAAGGAAGAAAGGACTAGGTACATGAAGGCAATCAAATGGCTTCAACTCCAAGTAGAGGTGTTTGGCGATAAATTCAGGAGTTTATGTCCAGCGGCGGAACATCGGCCGAGACGACGATGACGAAATGTTTACGAACTCCCTAGCGTATATATGGCGTGCTGTACCGCTATAATAAATAGTATTCTAGTGTTTGATTCCCCAAATCTGATACCGATAACCCGATAACTTCTAACTTTAATACCTATGATTACAGACTAAGTAATAATCATTGTTTTCCAGTTCCCAAGATAAATATTTATCACGAAGATTTAGTTAAAAAAGTTTTGGCAATTGTAAGCTGGGATCATGGATTATTGGAATTCAGAGGTAGTAATTTATGCAATAACAAGTCACATTGAGGATAGATAATTTTTATGTAAAAAACTTGATATTGTGTATTGAAATTAAAAAAATTATCCATTTAGAAAATCGAAACATTACATCATCAATCACACTTATTATTTAGAGGCGAAAGGAGATGTTTCAAAGTGGGCTAGGTCTTGTACGTTATCTAGATAAAAACTGTTTATTGTTATTTGGGCTATAATACCTGAGTATACCTGGCCCAAGGCCATTGATTAAACGTCTCATTTGCGTTATGTGTATGTTACTCCTTCACGCCGTTACTAATAAATCGATTTGTCTTGAGGGAATGGATATATATTATACATTGGATTAAGACGTGGGCCACTTTTAATCCTGAAAAAAAAACCATGGTTCCCACGGGGTTTGTGGAAACCCAAAATTCACGCGGGCAGAGGCGCAGGCAATAGCTACTTACTCGTAGTTGAAGTGTAAGTAAAGCATGTATAAGTAGGTTAAGAGTTATAAAATACACTGCATATAAGTGTTTACCTTTACCACCGAATATACAGAGTGTAATTTTGTAATGCCACCTGAAGGGAAAGTCGATAGAAAATTTTATTTAAAGAAAACATTCTTTTATTTTTGATTAGAATGGAAACTGCATTCAATGATTTTTTTAAATTTTGCTTGCCACACCATGGCAGATCAGATTTCATGGTTTTCCTTCCTTTAATTAAGTTAAGTAATTTATCAAGTTTCTGAGAGATTTGATCCTTATAATTGATCTTAGAGATCGATGCAATAAAAGTACCTACAGGTTGTAATTTTTACAGATTTTAGTCGGTTCGATTCCCGGGTGTAGCAAGCGAATTTACAAAAATCTTTGAATGCAGTTTTCTTTCTAATAAAAAATAAAGTAATGTTTTCTTAGAGCAAAATTTTCTATCGACAGTATTAAGAGTACTTTCCCTTCAGGTGGCATTACAAAATTCCACCCTGTATAATATTACTAACGTACCTTTACAGTGCAATCTACCTACTATTTCAGATGGTACTGACAGTATAGAGTTGATTAATGTTCAATATATTCCATTAGAGAGTTGCACAAATTACGTTGCACCTATTATTAAAGAACTGAGAAACTATGAATTTTGTATTGAACTGAAGAAGAAAATGAATAAATCTTTAGGTAATGATTTTTTGTTCGGAACATTACAAAATCAAGAATGAAACTGCCTGTTTAGTATAGGATATAGATATAACAATTATTCTTTCTACTTAAAAAATACTTCTTATGCTTTCCGAAAATAATTATTATTACATAATTAAGTACCTACGTGACATAATTATTTTTCTAATTATATAAAATTCTCGCGCCTTTTTTTTCAAACTCCTCCGAAACGGCTCAATCAATTGTTATGAGAATTTCAGCATATGTTCGGTGGGTCTGAGAGCAGCGACCTACTATACGAGTAAGCTATTTTTAACTGACTTCAAAAAAAGGAGGAGGTTCTCAATTCGTCGAAATCTTTATTTGTTTATATCCCTAATGGCAAAAACACTTTTGCCGGGTCAGCTAGTATGTATTATAAAAATAAAGAGTAAGTAGTACCTATGGGTCATCGAAATTTCAAAATGAGAAATTTCTAAAACCGATTTTTATTTATTTTTATGCCTGATTTTTGATTTATTGGGCAAACTGTCGAAAATAATACCATCTTATGGTTTTATTTTTTTCTATATAGTACTTAGTACGGAACCCTCAGTGCGCGAGCCCGACTCGCACCTGACCAATTATTTCAAAATTAATTGGATATTATACTAGGTAGGTACTAATAAATCAATCAATACAATAAAGGTAATCAATAAAAAGCCTAGAGGAGGTATCTATCTATAAAAATAAATATTGCATTTTTAAGGACATGGAGCTGCAGTCATAGACACGGAAGATTTTCATGTTTTTGGTATTTTTGCATGGGGAGAAAGACATCAAAATGTTTTGCCCTTAGTTGCTTTAAATGTATCACATTTTAAGGATTGGATAGACAGCTTTGCCTACAATGTGTTTTTGCATGGATAACAGTATTGTTGGTAAATATTAAAAAAAAAAAATACTTATTGATCTTTGGCTCGAAAATATCACCACAGAAATGGCGTGAAACTGCACATTAGATATTTTAACATGAATCATGATATCACTTTCACATTATTTAGTGAATAATTATAATGATATTATGTTTTGTTTGATTGTTCGAATGAAGTTCAATATTTTTCATGTTATAGGTATTAGTTACCTATTTATTTTTAGTATGTGTTACCTCATATTGTAATGTATTATATTCTATGATCAGTGGTTTTACCACTAATTAAGGAGCACATCACGGGTGTGCCCGCGAAATTCAAATTTTTCGTGGTTTTTCGCGATTTTTAAGAGTCCACTAACCCACGCTGTTTCACATACATTCGTAATACCAAAATCATTTGTAATTCGTGCAAATTTCGATCATGTTGTGGTGTTATTCGGGTTCATATAGTAATAATCTATGCTCCTGGCCATATCTGGTTCCGAAATACTTTTTTATAAACGAATATAGTTTTGCTTATTTTTATGTCAAGGAGGACATGTTTTCTGCTTATTTGTTTTGTAATAAAAACAACACTATCTCACGCCGCATTAGTTCAGGAGCACAGTTTTAAAGAAGTATTTCCGAACCAAAAATGGCGGAGCATAGCTTATTACTATATGAATCCGAATAACACCACAACATGATCGCAATATGCACGAATTACAAATGATTTGGTATTTTGAATTAATGGAGACATCGTAGTTCAGAGGCCTCTTAAGCCAATAAGACATAATAGGCTACCGGCAGTAAAATTGCGGGAATCCCAATATCATCTTCACGTGTTTATATAAAAATCTCTGCTTGAAAGTGTTCCGAGATTTGCGAGTTACTCACATAAAACTCGATACTCGGATTAATTTCCTAGGATAGATATTTTTATGCAAAGATTTTGATATAATCATGTAAAGATGATACTGCCATTCTCGCAAATTGACTGCCGTAAACCTCTAATTTGTAATTAGTGTACAAATTGCAAAAAACAATGAAAATTTTGTATTTCGCGGGCAGAGTCGTTGATTTCGCCGGGTCAAAAAGAAAGAAGAAAGTTTTGTATTTTTTAATTGCACTCCATTTAATAAAAAAATAAATAACATAATATATAAAAAATACAAAACTTTTACACATATACGTATAAATTAATATAGTTTCAAAGATTTCATACTAAATCCATTCAAAGTCAAAACTCATTCTACTCTCGTTGGGTATATCCCGTGCTCTCGAGCCTCGTCCTTCAAATCCAAGCCAAGAGAAGCTAAGTATAATAGTGCTCACTGCAAAGATTTAAATCTTTGGCTCACTGATTATCAAATCACAAATCTCACTCGCTCTGATCTGAATTCTGATTGACAAGACAAGACGTCTCATTTCTTCCATTTCCATTTCCGTTTCTTAATCATAGACTACTACAAACACTAAGGATTTGTTCATGGGATATTCCCAATCTTTGTTAAATGTCAAGAATGTCAAGTGAAACATAGACAATTTGATTTGATATGAAAACGACAGTTTTGTTGTCAATGTCAAATGCCAACTGTCAAATGTTAGCACCGTGACCATAGATCAATGCCATGTTGCCATGACCTTATTGTATTTGGAGGGGGCACAGACAAACAGACTACAACTACAACCACAGAACTCAAATACCACATTAATACCATTTTACAAAAGAATCTGCATCTAAAGTCACAGAACGTCACACCCCAATAGGTCCATGCCCCAAAGATAACGCTACTTACGCTAGTAATCTGTGCCAAGAATGGTACCCACTGCCCGCTAAATTCAAATTTTGTTTGATTTTTTGCAAATTTTAAACGCTTGCTAGTAAAACAGTAAAATTATAGCCAATATCTTTATGTTCATGTAAATTTTTGAAAGAACAGGATTTGTATTATCTGTCCCACACATACAAGGCAAGATTTAATATATTGCTTGCATTAATTGACGTACGGCTAATGAAAATTAATGTAAATTATTTAACAATGTAATTATATAGTATTTACTTTTCATTAAATTAGTAAAAATATCAAATAAATGTCTCAACCTTTGTCTCAACTTGGTGGCAGGCCACTTGCAAAAGATGAAACTTTCAAAAACCAAGCCGCAAAATAGAGAAAAAAACAAATGTATGACTGATTTTCGCATTTAGACAAAAACAAGCACAAAATTATAAAAAATTGTTTATATTAATTTATATCAAGTTAATCCGTGCTAATCCTGTAACGCTAGCAATAATAATATATAACATTTCGTAACATAATTCAAATTGTTTGTATGGGCAGAAGCAAACCAAAGGCGCGATTATGTTGACATTCAATATGGCGGTATGTCGTCAGTGCTGTGCTGTGTCGTGGTGAGATTTGTTAATTATAAAGAATGTGTTTATGTACTTCCTCGATGATTTAATTACATTTTCCATAAATTGCAAGCGGTGAGCTAAACAATTCATGCCATAGAATTAGACTACACTGCGTTAGATGTAATCGTGCCGTAGCGTTATAATTTTTTTCACTCGTTGATCGTCTGTCGGTCGGGCGGCCGATAGAGGATACCTACCTAGATAGCAATAATAAATGTGGAATGGTACTCCGATGCGTCGCTTTGTGGTAGGTAATCAGTCTAGTGAAGATTGATACTCTTGTGATTCTATACGTATACATTTCGAACGGGTGCATGTAAAGTTCTCACGGTTCGATTAGATATTGTGTTCGTTTTGACAGAATAGTGCAAGAGTTGAACAGATCGGTAGACTTATGCCTTGTGTGTAGAACTCCCGAACTGGGAATGATTTATTCGAATTTCGAACGCCGGGAACACTCTACTAATACTCTGTCTGGAGTCTCGGCCGCGCCTGCGAGTCTCGGGCTTTGCCAAACACAAAGTTGTGAGTTGCGAACGATCCTTCGTCCTGCGCGCACTTCTGCAATTGCTACGCGAAGTTTATCATCAGTGTTAAACGATCGTGTAGGATTTTGTTTATATTGTTGCTAATTAAATACTTACTTTCATCTCAAGTTCATTTGAAATAATTGAAGTTTTTGTTTTCAGTAGGTAGTTGTGAACCAGAAAAATACCTGCAAGCCCATGTTCAGCTAAGCTCCGATTCAGCAAGCATTGAAGACATCTGAGGATTTAGTATAGTTTATCTCTAAGTAGTTTTGTTTTGCAACACAAGTGTTTATTTGGTGTCAAACTTTGTGGACCTCCAAAGACTAAAGTGTTGAAAGTGTGGTCAGACTCTGTGGCGAAAATGTGATTTTGATTTGTAAAAGTCTTCTCATTTTAAAAAAATCTTCACCACACATATTTCTGTGATATATTGGTACATAATACCGAGATTTTTGACTCATATACAAAGCGAGGTACCGTCAAAATGTCGAGCAATCCTCAGTGGAAGATGTTCCAGCCGCCAGATTCACACCCCTCCCCGTTACAGGATATTTTGGAACTCCAGCAATCCACTATGCACCCTAAACAATTTTTGCGTAATGGTAAGTGTTTTGGCTATGTGACTTAAGTAACAGCATATAATATTTGGTGTAGCAAAATCTTAGAAATGTACAGTGTGTTAGTAAACAAACTAGAATGATTTATATATGGGCATAATTTAAAACAGTATTTTGTTGACATTTGGTCAATAGTAATACCATTTGCTCTCAATTAATAATACTGATTGGGATGTGAATGAATGTAATTGGGTAAATACCAAATACATAGCATATAAAAAACAAATAATTAAAATCAGTTGAAAAACCTGACTGCTGAAAATATCAACTTCATAAAGTAACAAGCTATGCACTAAAACACTGAAACAAGTCAGACGGGATCCATTTAATTTTTCACTTTGATTAGGAGGTAATTATTTCTTGTTAAAATATTTGTTATTTCTAGTTAAAAGTCAAATAACTCATTCAATTTGAAATATTACATTCATAAAAAAAAAAAAATTAAAATTACATTTAAGTTTTCCGTACCTCATAAGAAAATCACTTTGTTGTCTGGCTGTCTGTGTGTGACAACCCTTTATTTCAATTACTATTAAAGATATGTATTATTGTTTTTACTTATATTTAAAAAGGGTGGAAAACTGGGTTGTCAAAATTTCAAAACGTGATAACAATATTGAGCGGGGTATCATATGAAAAAGCATTACTTGTGTATTCTATAACTGATTTTTATGCCTGATAATTTTTGATTTATTGGGCAAACTGTAGAAAAAATAATTTTGCAGTTTGTGGAAAAAAGTGGTTCTTATGGTTTTACTTTCTCTAATGTGTTATGGACCCTCAGTGTGCGAGTCCGTCTCGCACTTGACTGGTTTTATTTTTATTAAGACTCACTCTTAACATTGCCATAGACAATGTAGATCCAATGATGATGATGAGTCCAATAACCTATGGCTGTATCTTGTTTGGTATAGACAATAGTGGTCTTGCCTTCTGCATCAAAAGTTATGGTTTTGATTTCGACAACTGGTAAATGTTTGTGTGATGAATGTGTTTTCAGCTGTCTGGGTGTTATAAATATAATATTATGATCATTTCTGTATATTAGGTATACATTTATTTATCAGTTCTCTGGTACCCATAAAACATGCTGTTGCTTTCTTTGGAGCTAGATTGTGAAGTAATGTGTAATGTCATATACTTATGCCCATAAAATGATACTAGTTTGATCACAGATACACTGTAGATTCCCCTGACTTTTTAGCAAATACGGTGTCTGCTATTTTAGTTTCCAGTAATGTGAAAATGCAAATTACGATTGAAACATTTTCTTAAAATCAATGTGTCTTATTGTTCAAAGGTAATTTTAGTAACGAGTACCCAAGCTCTCCGAGAGATAACTTTAGCGGCATGGGAAAGTCCAACAGTGGCAACAGATTCACCCTCGGAAACTATAACATGGACACATGCCCCATAGGGGACTCTGTTGGAGTGTATTCTTCTAGTTCAACCAATCAGCCCCAGTATGATTCTATGAACCACCCACCTATAAGGGAAACAGGGATTATAGAGAAACTACTTGTAAGTTTAATTCTTCTAAGAATCTTTCATTTCCTACTAATTTCAAGATTTCTTCTTGTTACTTTCTTAAATTTGTTCTGTTTTATTAACGTAGCCTTAGGAAGTTTCGATATTGCTTCACTGTACTATTGTCTAGTGAATTTGCAAAATAAAACAACCAAAAATTGCGATACTTATTCATTCTCAGTATATTTTGCGACACGTGACAAAAAACGTGTATCTAAATTATTTGTTTTATTTTAGCATTCCTACGGGTTTATACAATGTTGCGAGAGGCAGGCGCGTCTGTTCTTTCACTTCAGCCAGTTCGGCGGCAATATAGATCACCTGAAGATAGGCGATCCTGTCGAGTTTGAGATGACTTACGACCGGCGCACGGGCAAACCGATCGCGTCCACTGTCACCAAGATAGCCCCAGAGGTGGTGCTGAGCGAGGCCCGCGTCACCGGCGTCGTCACCACGGAGGTGAAGGGTGAAGGCTCCGGAGATAACACCGGGCGGATCTCCTATGAGAACAGAGGCGAATGTTTCTTCCTGCCCTACACGAAGGATGACGTAGAGGGAAACGTGACTCTACGCGCAGGCGATGCTGTCAGCTTTCAAATTGCTACAAACCAAAGGTAATGCCATTTTTGCTAGCTCTACTTGGATCTTAGGATTTAGCCCCAGAAATGGTGCTGATCGAGGCTCGTGTCACCGGCGTCGTCACCACGGAGGTGAAGGGCGAAGGCTCCGGCGATAACACCGGGCGGATCTCCTATGAGAACAGAGGCGAATGTTTCTTCCTGCCCTACACGAAGGATGACGTAGAGGGAAACGTGACTCTACGCGCAGGCGATGCTGTCAGCTTTCAAATTGCTACAAACCAAAGGTAATGCCATTTTTGCTAGCTCTACTTGGATCTTAGGATTTAGCCCCAGAAATGGTGCTGATCGAGGCTCGTGTCACCGGCGTCGTCACCACGGAGGTGAAGGGCGAAGGCTCCGGCGATAACACCGGGCGGATCTCCTATGAGAACAGAGGCGAATGTTTCTTCCTGCCCTACACGAAGGACGACGTAGAGGGAAACGTGACTCTACGCGCAGGCGATGCTGTCAGCTTTCAAATTGCTTCAAACCAAAGGTAATGCCATTTTTGCTAGCTCTACTTGGATCTTAGGATTTAGCCCCAGAAATGGTGCTGATCGAGGCTCGTGTCACCGGCGTCGTCACCACGGAGGTGAAGGGCGAAGGCTCCGGCGATAACACCGGGCGGATCTCCTATGAGAACAGAGGCGAATGTTTCTTCCTGCCCTACACAAAGGACGACGTAGAGGGAAACGTGACTCTACGCGCAGGCGATGCTGTCAGCTTTCAAATTGCTACAAACCAAAGGTAATGCCATTTTTGCTAGCTCTACTTAGATCTTAGGATTTAGCCCCAGAAATGGTGCTGATCGAGGCTCGTGTCACCGGCGTTGTCACCACGGAGGTGAAGGGCGAAAGCTCCGGAGATAAAACCAGGCGTATCTCCTATGAGAGCAGAGGCGAATTTTTCTTCCTGTCCCATTTAAAGGACGACGTAGAAGGAAATGTGATTCTACGCGCAGGCGACGCTATCAGCTTTCAAATTGCTACAAACCAAAGGTAATGCCAAAAATAGCTCCAATGGTTGTGCTCAGCAGGCCATGGAGGGGCTGCTACGTTAGGAGTTTCCCTGAGGGACAGAATCCGAAATGAGGAGATCCGCAGAACTAAGGTCACTTAGCCAAACCATTAGCAAGCTGAATTGGCAGTGGACAGGTCACGCGTGTCGTAGGGGCCGGTGGAGCCGTAAAGCCGTAAAGTCCTGGAGTGGAGACCGCGTACAAGTAAGCGTAGCGTGGGGCGCCCTTCAGCCCGTTGGACCGACGACATTAAGCGAATGGCGGGAAGCTTCTGGATGAGAAAGGCTGAGGACAGTGTGGTGGCGCGCGTATTAAGGACTATGTAAACTGATGTGATGATTTTGGTGTCTGGAATTCATAAAAGTCTAAGACACATTCATATTAATAAAGAAGATAATAATTGCTTTTATGACTTTAGCGATGTCAACAACCAACTATAATAGTCCAATGCAACTAAATTGCAACCATTAATGTCTACACTGAAAAGGATATGAAATTATCGGAATATCATTGGAAACAAGGCCCTTCAATTAAACGATAGTCCTGAAACAAAAGCTTGTAGTTACATTTGGTGGCCATTTCAGTGTACAAGATCCCTACACTGATTTGACAGGTCAAAAAGTAATGCTGTCCTTTTCCAACTATTTCCAAGATACGAGTGAAATGTTTCTAATGATACATTTGTTTTCAGAGGCACGTTAGGGGCTTGCCACGTTCGTTTTGAAAACCCCGCTCATCCAGTGAAGTACCACGGCGTTGTTTGTTCCAAGAAAGAGAATTTTGGCTTCATCGAGCGCGCCGATGTTGTCAAGGAGATATTCTTCCACTACTCGGAGGCTAAAGTCAAGGAGGAATTGTCTCTGGGCGACGACGTCGAGTTCATCATCCAGACGAGAAATGTAAGTACTTTCACAATCGCTTATGTTCTATGCGTTTCGTAAGGAGTTAGCATTGAGTGGCTAGCTCCTCGACCGGTTGAGATGAAATTTTGAAAACACATTCAAGTTCATATTGGGCGACAATCCATGGCTAGCTAATACTTGTAGCTCGCTGACCGCATTCCACAAAAAAAGATTCCGACGAATTGAGAACCTCCTCCTTTTTTTGAAGTCGGTTAAAAAATGGGGAACATAATCAAGGTCGTTCTGAATCCAACATGGCGGCCGACCCTCTTCGCGGACGGGATCGCGGACTATTTATTCTTGGTACACTTCCATGACAAAAACTTGTCAAATTAAAGGTAGGAGGGGGAAGGGTACTTCATCTGTAGATTTTGTTTATTCGAGCAAACAAATCTAAAGCCTGCACTTCACAGAATGTAAGTGTTTTTATTAAGCGTTTAATTATAGATGGTTCATATGTATATTGTGCGTAAACAAGCCTAAAAGCCTGCACCCTACATGCTGCTGTGATGGACGATTAAAGGCTGTCGAGGATCGTGGAGTGGCATAATAAAAATGTCTGTAGTTCGCATGTGATCGTCGAATATCTGTGATTCGTTGATTTTTCGGGGAGCACATCAAAGGGACATTTGCAAATAATGGCAATATGTGGCCTTTTGTTTCTGGTTGCTTATAGTTCCCGCTACTAGCGAGTGAGGCTTTATCGGCATTAATGTACTTGGAATTTTATAATTTCTAAATTGGCTCAGGTCTGGTCTGGTGGGAGGCTTCGACCGTGGCTAGTTACCATCCTACCAGCAAAGCCAAGCGATTTAGCGTTCCGGTGCGATGCTGTGTATAAACCGTTGGGGTGACTTTACTTACCCCTTCCATGTTAGTATGTTACCATCTTCAGGTGCATCATCACTTACCATCAGGTGAGATCGCAGTCAAGTACTAACTTGTATAGTGTAAAAAAACCGACCAAGTGCGAGTCGGACTCGCGCACCGAGGGTTCCATACTATAAAAGAAGTAAAACATTAAAATAATCACTTTTGTTCATGAATTTACGAGTATAATTTACATGTAGGTACTTTTGTTGGCGAACCGCAAACCTAACTTTGTTTTTGGCGGCTTATTGTTATTATAAAAAAAGTATAATAGTTAGAGAGTTGATTTTATTTTTCCTGTAAAGTATACATTAATTCCTACTGATCATAATTATTTCAGATTTTTCGAACGATAAACTTCGAAGATAAGGGGGGTGAACGGTATTTTTTTCGACAGTTTGCCCAATAATACACAAGTAACGCCCTTTTATATGATACCCCACCCAACATTGTTATCTCATTTTGCAATTCGTCACTATTACCTAAAACTATTCCTTTCAAGTCGATAGCTTCGATAGTTACTGAAATAATCGAGTGTGACGGACGGACGGGTGGACGGACGGAGAAAGTCTCACCATAAGGGTTCCATTTTTACCATTTTGGTTTGGAACCCTAAAAAGGTTAAAAACGGAGCCCTATCACTAAGTCTTCACCGTCAATCCGTCCGTTTGTCACCAAGCTGTATTTCTTGAACCGTGGTAATTGAACACTTGATTTTTTTTTACAAATGATGAATTTCTTTGCCATTATAACAAAAAAATACCATTAATAACAATAAAATTTTTGGCGTGTTTGATCGATATTGATAACAGCAACAGGTAGATGCTTACTATTCACAGAATATTTAGTTATAGTATATTCATTTAATAAATAACTAGTTAAATTAAAATAAAATTATATTACATTTCGATACATGTGCGGAAAGTATGTAATTTATTTACGAGATGAAACTTTGATGAAGCCCTACTCGCACTTGGCCACTTTTATGTAGCGTAATAACATCAAAGGAAGAGGCATCGATAGCGCTTTTTGCCGTCAGTGCTTTCAAATTTTGTTATGACTAGACTGTATCCGGCTTAACTAACAGTTTGCACCCCAACACTCTGTCAATTGAATAAACCTGCCCTTAGGCATACGTGGCGGATGTAATGTATTGGTTTCGAAATGCGTTTGAAGCGGTCCTAAAATGAAGGTGTGTAGGTGTCGGCCCGAAAATTAATTTTAAAATCCTCTGAATGAAGCCTTGTATCAAATCAACAAAGTGGTTTGTCTGTGTAATATGCAGATAAAAATATGAAGACAACTACTTTCAAAACTTCATGTATTTTAGGTTTTTAATCTAAGTTCGCTTCGAGATAGAAACGCGATTGGAAAAACCTCGCAAGTTTTGGGAAAACTTTTCCTAAAAAAATCTCCAAAATCTAAAGAAGTATGGCGTGCTCCCAAATATCGGTTTATAATTTATTGGTGGTGGTTCCGACTATAAACGAAAAAAAATACTTTTTTTTGTTGGACTTGCAATCCTGAGGTCAATGCTGAAAGATTTTTCTTACAAAAAAAGTGTAGAAAAAATAATATTTATTTTTTCAAAATATTGTATCTGAGTATCATAACAACAGCGACCCCCGCCATGAAACATCCGAGAGCATAGACAATACACTAAATACTTTTTGATAAATACATGTCACTTGCCCCCCAGAATTAGTCACTGTTGACATTTGTGACTTACCATTTAGAGCTGTAATTGTCAGACAGTATTGCGAGATGCCAGAATTAAAAATTGGTCAAGTGCGAGTCGGGCTCGCTCACTGAGGGTTCCGTACTATTAAAAGCAATTCTCAAAGTAAATTAAACACCCCTGCCCAAACGAAACGTCTTTTTAGGGTTCCATACCAATTTGGTAAAAATGGAACCCTTATAGTGAGACTTTCTCCGTCCGTCCGTCCGTCCGTCCGTCCGTCCGTCCGTCCGTCCGTCCGTCCGTCTGTCACACTCGATTATTTCAGTAACTATTCAAGCTATCGACTTGAAATTTAGAGTAGTTATAGGTAATAATGACGCAACGTCATAACAATCGTAAAAATTTGAAAATTGTTTTTATTTTTATTTAAAAAGGGGGGAAAACCGGGTCGACAAATTTTCAAAATGAGATAACAATATTGAGTGGGGTATCATATGAAAGGGCGTTACTTGTGTATACTAAAACTAATTTTTATTTATTTTTATGCCTGATAGTTTTTGATTTATTGGGCAAACTGTCGAAAAAAATACCGTCCCCCCCCCCCCCCCCCCTTATCTCCGAAGTTTACCAATCGAAAAATCTGAAATAATTATGATCAATATACATTAATGTATATTTTACAGGAAAAATAAAATCAACTCACTGACTAATATACTTTTTTTGATAATAACAATAATCCGCCAAAAACAAAGTTACGTTTGCGGTTTTCCAACAAAAGTACCTATTACCTATTAGTACCTACATGTAAATTATACTCGTAAATTCATGAAAAAAAGTGATTCTTTAAATTATTTACTTCTTTATGGTATGGAACCCTCGGTGCGCGAGTCCGACTCGCACTTGGCTGGTTTTATTTTTTATTTTTAACTTAGTATTAGAAATAGTGAACCTATTTTGTTAATCCTATAACATCAAGATTTAAAAAAAGAAGAAGAAAATGTTCGACTATTAACATTCGGTGAAAAATATTTAAAACTAAATATTGTAACATGATTTGGTATAAATAAAATGTTTAGTTATTGGTAAAATAGTCCACTGAAATTATTATTTTATTAGGTTACTAGCTTTTGCCCGCGGCTTCGCCCGCGTGAATTTCGGGGTTTTACAAATCCCGTGGGAGTCCTGGATTTTCTGGGAAAAAAACAGCATATATGTTAACCTAACTTCAGAAACACGATTGGATAAAAATTTCTCGACAAAAAGTTCTCCCAAAAATTGCTCCAAAATCTCCATTTTTCTATTTTCCATCGAAAACTACGATGGACGTAATTGTAATTTTTGTTTTAATTTATCGGTAAAAAATAATTCCCAAAAACGCTCAGAACGACTTTTAAATAACTGGATTAGTTTTTGAAGTAATTAGGTAAAAAGACGTTTTTCTGTTATATTCTTCCGCAACGCTGCATACTTACCTAACCTAACCTAACCCACCAACGAGTGTGAAGGATAAAAATAAAATCAACTTATCCGCTTAAGAGTGAAATAATTTCAGAACCTTTACCTTATAGGTATCCATTTTCGCATTTATAGCATAATTACTATCACATATTCTATTGTTCAACTAAAACACATATTTTTAATAGCGAAACAGTTCTAATATCAGAAACTATACAGGAACACCTTTTTAGCATTATTAACCTGTATCCCATTGCTTAACCAAAACACACATTATAAATAGCTAAACAATTGTACTTTCAGAACCTTTATGGATAGGTACCCATTTCCACATTTACAGCATTACTAATTACTATACCATATCCCATAGCTCAACAAAAACATACATTGTCAGTAACGAAACAGATGTTAGTTCAGAACTAATATCATATAGGTACCCGTTTTCATAGTTATAATATTATTAACCTGTATCTCATTGCTCAACTAAAACACAAAATGCTAATAGCGAAACAGTTGTAATGCCGGAACCTATAATACAGGTACCCATTTTCACATTTATAGCATTATGCATTATTTGTAGCATTATAGCATTATTATTTATAGCATTATTATACATATACATACATATACATATACATATTATACATACAATTATTATCCCATATCCCCTTGTTCAACTAAAACACACTTGTTAAATGCGTACAGTGCTATGTTCAGAATGCCTACATACGAGTAGTGGCCATTTTCACATTTATAGTGATAATATCATCAATTTTTGCCCGTGGCCCCGCCCGCGTCAAATTCGCTATATCATGAATCCTAAGGGAAACGTCATTTTGCCGTTATCGTTCCCTATTCCAACCTTTAAACATGCTTTCATGCAAGTTCGCTTGAACAATCTATCTATAGATGTAGCTATAGATTGCTCTAGAAAAGTTGGTATTTTGAGTATCCCACGGGAACTACGGATTTTTCCGGGATAAAAAGTAGCCTATGTTTTAATCCGGGATATAAGCTACCTATGTTCCAAATTTCAGCTAAATCGGTTCAGTAGTTGAGCCGTGAAGGAGTAACAAACATACACACACACAAACTTTCGCCTTTATAATATTATTAGGATGGGCTTGTATTCTGTTCTAAATAAGCGTTGAACGTAAATAAAATACGATGGACGAAAATCAGTCTGGTTCCGGCCTTTGCGGTCATATTGAAAAATTGAAAGGCACGGATAATTTTGCAAATTAGAAATTTAAGATTAAAAACTATCTTGAATTGAAAGGCTAGTGGTGGGTCGTATCAAATGAAGTTCAAACAAGTAAGCAAAAAGAAAGCTTAGCCGAAGTGGACACAAAAGTAAGAACAACGCTTTGTCTTTTATTAGAACCTGATTGTTTTACGCACGTATATAGAGCAAAGACTGCAAAAGAGGTCTGGGATAGTCTCTGTAGAGCGTATGAGGATAAGGGTTGGGGAAGACGTATCATGGCAATTTAAACTTGAAAATATGGCAATGTAAACTTGAAAACTTCGAGTCTATGGAGAAATACATCTCGGAAATTATGTTTCTGTCAAACCAGTTGCACGATATCGATGCTCCCATTGATGATGACTGGATTGTATCTATTATGTTAAGCGGGTTAAGCGAAATATATAATCCCCTTATAATGGCTATAGATAACAGTGGACAGAAACTTAGTCTTGAGCAAGTGAAAACTAACGACTACGACCTATGCCACTGGGTCGACAGTTTAAATCGTCCTTTTGATCGTGCAACTAGGTATAACTATACAAGATAACCCGTGCGAAGCAGGAACGGGTTGCTACACAGCAGCGCACTAGAATGCTTAATTACAATATCTGGGCGTTGGTATTCTCTCAGAATAAGATGAGTTTGGTTAGTATAGATATTTCAATCCACGATGACACGCCCCACTCTGTCTAACTCCATGCGAATCGAATAACAAAAGCGATTTTGACAGTGTATAAGTAGAGGAAGACCAAAGAAGATATAGGTGAATTGTGAGAAAGAAGATTGCACATTGACAGGAGAGATTGGAAGAAGACTCCTTTACGGGTCCATCGAACCCAGGGACCACTCATTTATCTTGAGAAAAATTACCAACCCGAATTCACTCATTTATCTTGGGAAAAATTAAGAAATTCCACGGGAAACATTTTTGTAAAAAAAACGAACTGCACGCGGGCGGAGCCGCGGGCAACAGCTAGTTCTGATCTAAGAATTAACGTAGTACCTGAAAGTAGGTTTATTTTTAGTATCTGTTACTAACACATTGTACTCGTACAAAAGTGGACCGATCAACCAAAAGATGGAGTATAAAAGTGGAAAAATTTGGCATACGGCAACACTAGCTGTCAGGAATGTGGAAACTGAACCTATCAGTAATCAATTCAATTTCTTAAAATATTTAATTTTTGACTCGTCCTTTACAATACCTGGTGATACCTTGAAAAAGTTTAGTTATTTGCTAGAGTCGTCGAAACATTATTTGTATAAACTTCCGCCATTGTTCTTTTTTAGGGTTTCGTACTTCAAAAGAGAAAAAACTACCCTTTATTTCGGTATAGCTATACAACGGTTCGGTACCCCTTACAACGTCACAAACTCATTAACATCTTTACGTTACCTCTTTATAATATTAGTCTATACTAATATTAGTCTATACTAATATTATAAAAAGGTAGCGTAACGATGTTTGTGAGTTTGTGAGTTTGTGACGTTGTAAGGGGTAATCTCTGGATCTACTGAACCGATTTTCAAAATTCTTTCACCAATAGAAAGCTACATTATTGTGGAGTGTCATAGGCTATAATAAATTCCAAAATTAATCACGCATCTTTACCTACTTAAACTTGAATAATGTAATCCAAGTCGTAAAAAAGTTGCTTTCATCGCTAACGCTGCGGAAACTATTGAGGATAGTACAAAACAATGTTCTACAATATTAAAGAACGTATCAAAATCTGTAAAAAAGTCCGCAGTAGCATATGCCTATCTCCTACGGGTAATTCACAATAACGTCTTTTAGCGTTAAAATTGTGGTTAAAAAATAAATAATTTTTGTGAAGCTTAGTTAAACTATACCATATGGTTTTAATTTATATCTTTGTAAATATATTTTTTTAGAACGAAATGTAGAACATTAGTGTCCATTACTCTATATAGTTTAAACAAATACCTTCAAAGATATTAGCAAAATAAAAACCTTGCGCACCGCTCCGGCTTCCGCTGCGCCGCCGCGTGGCGATACTTAGGTAAATATAGGCAGTATCTATTGCGTCGCGTTCAGGCGCTGTGGGGGAAGGGACTGTGGGTGTTACACGGGACAAACGGGCCGAGACAAAAATATTTCTAACGCGGAACGGAGTCCGCGGGCACTGCTAGTTAAAGATATAAATTAATACCATATGGGCAGCTTCACAAAAATTAATTAATTAATTTGAATCCACATTTTAACAGTAAAAGCAATTATTATGACTAGTAGTAGGACATATGCATATGCTATCGCGGACTTTTTTTAACAAATATTGATACGTTCTTCAATATTGTAGAACATTGTTTGTTCTATCCTCAACACTCCGCAGCGCACGCGATTAAAGCAATTTTTAAGACTTGGATTACATTATTCAAGTTAAAATTAAGATGTGTATTTAATTTTGGAAATTATTATAACCTACTAGCTTTTGCCCGCGGCTTCGCCCGCGAGAATTTCGGGGTTTTACAAATCCGGTGGGAGTCCTGGATTTTCTGGGAAAAAAACAGCATATATGTTAACCTAACTTCAGAAACACGATTGGATAAGAATAAGAATAAGAATAATTTATTAGCAAAACTTACAAATGTGGCTTACTATCTAAGGTCACAAAGTATAGATAGCAATGGCTTGTATTTGATACACAAATTTTGTGCGCGCAGACTCTGCACTAAGATAAAATTTCTCGACAAAAAGTTCTCCCAAAAATTGCTCCAAAATCTCCATTTTTCTAATTTCCATCGAAAACTACGATGGACATAATTGTAATTTTTGTTTTAATTTATCGGTAAAAAATAATTCCCAAAAACGCTCAGAACGACATTTAAATAACTGGATTAGTTTTTGAAGTAATTAGGTAAAAAGACGTTTTTCTGTTATATTCTTCCGCAACGCTGCATACTTACCTAACCTAACCTAACCCACCAACGAGTGTGAAGGATAAAAATAAAATCAACTTATCCGCTTAAGAGTGAAATAATTTCAGAACCTTTACCTTATAGGTATCCATTTTCGCATTTATAGCATAATTACTATCACATATTCTATTGTTCAACTAAAACACATATTTTTAATAGCGAAACAGTTCTAATATCAGAAACTATACAGGAACACCTTTTTAGCATTATTAACCTGTATCCCATTGCTTAACCAAAACACACATTATAAATAGCTAAACAATTGTACTTTCAGAACCTTTATGGATAGGTACCCATTTCCACATTTACAGCATTACTAATTACTATACCATATCCCATAGCTCAACAAAAACATACATTGTCAGTAACGAAACAGATGTTAGTTCAGAACTAATATCATATAGGTACCCGTTTTCATAGTTATAATATTATTAACCTGTATCTCATTGCTCAACTAAAACACAAAATGCTAATAGCGAAACAGTTGTAATGCCGGAACCTATAATACAGGTACCCATTTTCACATTTATAGCATTATGCATTATTTGTAGCATTATAGCATTATTATTTATAGCATTATTATACATATACATACATATACATATACATATTATACATACAATTATTATCCCATATCCCCTTGTTCAACTAAAACACACTTGTTAAATGCGTACAGTGCTATGTTCAGAATGCCTACATACGAGTAGTGGCCATTTTCACATTTATAGTGATAATATCATCAGTTTTTGCCCGTGGCCCCGCCCGCGTCAAATTCGCTATATCATGAATCCTAAGGGAAACGTCATTTTGCCGTTATCGTTCCCTATTCCAACCTTTAAACATGCTTTCATGCAAGTTCGCTTGAACAATCTATCTATAGATGTAGCTATAGATTGCTCTAGAAAAGTTGGTATTTTGAGTATCCCACGGGAACTACGGATTTTTCCGGGATAAAAAGTAGCCTATGTTTTAATCCGGGATATAAGCTACCTATGTTCCAAATTTCAGCTAAATCGGTTCAGTAGTTGAGCCGTGAAGGAGTAACAAACATACACACACACAAACTTTCGCCTTTATACAGGGGTCGAAACAAGTCAGTAAAGTCAGTAAAAGTCAGTTATTTTGACGTTGGTCAGTAAAAGTCAGTTTTTCGTGAAAAAAGTCAGTAAAGTCAGTATTTCAGCATGTCGTCGGCAATATATTATAATGTAGGACGTACTCATATAGCGTTGCGAGAGCACTCCGCGCGCCCAACAAAAAAGTACAATATATTCGAACTTTTCACAAACTCAAGTCAAGACTGTCTGATGAGACTACGAAAGTTGGTATTTTGAGTATCCCACGGGAACTACGGATTCGCAATCACTGTTAGCAATGCTTGATATCTTTTAATTTTACTTTAATTTTAACTAAGAAGTACAACTTGATTGTTTGCCTATAACTTTAGAATCCGGATATTAATTAAAAAAGTAATAATTGTGGGAGTTAATGTAGAGACCGTAGTCTATAAAAAAAAAGTTTGGGTTTGATTCAGCTTGATACGGGAATCCATACATCCATGGTCATTGTCCTTTGACCCAACATCATAGAAAAAAAAAATATTAAAATTATATTTATTTTTACTTAAAAAGGGGGAAAATTTCAAACTGAGATAGTGGTATAATTTGAAAGGACGTGTAAATTCTTAAAAGAGATTTTTATTTTATTTTATGTTTAGTTTTTTATTTATTGGGCAAACTGTCAACAAAAAAAATTCATTCTCCTCGAATAAAGGTCAGTAAATGGTCAGTAATTTTGAAAATTTTGGTCAGTAAATCAGTATTTTGACACCGAAATCTGTTTCGACCCCTGTTTATAATATTATTAGGATGACACTCCACAATAACGTAGCTTTCTATTGGTGAAAGAATTTTGAATATCGGTTCAGTAGATCCAGAGATTACCCCTTACAACGTCACAAACTCACAAACGAACAATCATCGTTACGTTACCTCTTTATAATATTAGTATAGGTTAAAAACTGTTTCTATATTTATTTAAAAAAGGGAAAGAGCGAGTCGTCGAAACTTCAAAACGAGTTAACAATATTGAGTGGGGTATCATATGAGTGGGCGTTATATGTGTATTCTAAAACCAATTTTTATTTATTTTTACGTTTGATATTTTTTTGAGTTTCGGGCTAAATATCGGTTAAGTTTGCGGTTGGATAATTAAATGATTTTTATGGATTACTTTTTCGGTCCTCGAGTCCAACTCGCACTTGGCCGTTTTTTTTTTAATTTATCAGAAGCTACAATAGATTTTCATTTCATTTTTATTAGTATGTGTCGGGAACAAAGCTCCAAAAACGCTCAGAAGTATATTTGTGATATCTGGCTTACTTTTCAGTAAATCGTCGTTTTTCTGTGACATTTTCCCGAAATGATTATGGCACCCACCTACTTATTCGTAAGAGTGAGGAAAATAAAAATGAAATACGTCTTTAACTGACGGCTTTAATTGAGCAAGCTTTGTGTTCATTTCAATTTTCCCTTCCGAAATCCGTACAGTCGCCGAAAAACTAAACTGGTGTATAGGTACGTTACATTCGTACAGAGTTGTGAAATTGTTTTGGCGAGTCGAGTTTGGTGTTACCGTTAATTGTTCGCGAAAAAAGGCTTCTAAGAATAAAATCGTTCGGAGTTCATAGTTTTGAGAATAGGAATACTGCTAAAAGGCTAGGTACCTTCCTGCCGCGGCTTTGTATTAAGTTTTTTTTTATGTAACCCTCCCGTATTAATGTTTATTATCTAAGCCTCAGGTTTCCCAATTTTATTTGGTGATAGTACCTTGATTGATCTTACTTTTTTGGGTTAAACCCTTCTATCTATTTTGATAACTAAAATGTTTAGTGGTAGTTTGAATATATTGCTATCGAGAATAGAACAAAAACTATAAATGACAATGTTTTTAAGTATTGCAAAAAATATTACATTGGTACATTGTAATTATTGTGCGGCGTGGTAATTAATGTTTTCTAAGAACGTTATATTTAACTCTCGGATGGACCGCGGTACCCCTGTGACCTTAAACCTAGTCTTCGTCCCCTTAAACCTAGGCGGCTTGTGTGTGCACATTCCTCTCATTAATATAAAAATTATACAATGCAAAACTATAAGTAAGGAATGCTTAGAATTTAGATACTGAGTTTTATGAAATATTTAGTCAACCTTAATTTTTTTAAAGGATTTAAAATTGACAAATTCATAAAATATAATATCAGCAAAATATTTTTGTCAAGCATTGCAACAAAATGTAAATATGGATACAGTATTTTCAACATTCATTTTATTGTATTTAAAAGAGGCAAAGATGAAATGTTTTTGGTGCTAAAATAAACGCCAACGCGAATTAATCTTCAACAGTATTATACCGAACTAGCATTTGCCCGCGGCTTCGCCCGCGTGAATTTCGGGGTTTTACAAATCCCGTGGGAGTCATGGATTTTCTGAAAAAAAAAAACAGCATATGTTGTGTTAACCTAACTTCAGAAACACGATTGGATACAAATTTCTCGCCCAAAAGCTCTCCCAAAAATTGCTCTAAAATCTCCATTTTTCTAATTTCGATCGAAAACGATGGATATAATTGTAATTTTTGTTTTAATGTATCGGTAAAAAATAATTCCCAAAAACGCTCAGAACGACATTTTAATAACTGGCTTAGTTTTTGAAGTAATTAGGTAAAACCACGTTTTTCTGTTATATTCTTTCGCAACGCTGCATAACCTAACCTAACCTAACCTAACCTACCAACGTATTCATAAGAGTGAGAAGGACGAAGATAAAATCAACGTATACGCTTAAGAGCGAAATATATTCAGAACCTTTACCTTATAGGTATTACCTTTACCTTATAGGTACAGGTACCCATTTTCACATTTATAGCATTATGCATTATTTGTAGCATTATAGCATTATTATTTATAGCATTATTATACATATACATACATATACATATACATATTATACATACAATTATTATCCCATATCCCCTTGTTCAACTAAAACACACTTGTTAAATGCTTACAGTGCTAAGTTAAAAACCAACATAGTGCACATTTTCACATTTTTTGTGATAATATCATTAGTTTTTGCCCGCGGCCCCACCCGCGTCAAATTCGCTTTTTCATAAATCCTAAGGGAAACGTCATTTTCCCGTTATCGTTCCCTATTCCAACCTTTATACATGCTTTCAAGCAAGTTTGCCTGAACAATCAATCTATAGATGTAGCTATAGATTGCTCAAGAAAATTTGGTATTTTGAGTATCCCACGGGAACTATGGATTTTCCGGGATAAAAAGTAGCCTATGTGTTCGGGTTATAAGCTACCTATGCTCCAAATTTCAGCCAAATCGGTTCAGTCGATGCGACGAGAAAGAGTAACAAACAAACAAACTCAGTTTCCCAGTTATAATAGTAAGGAAGGATTTCATTACATACATATATAGATGATATTATGTCTGTATATGGCTATGAATGTAACGAAATTCGATGTCGTTATTTGTATTGAATAGACACGAAACTACACAGGGACGTTTAATTATTATTTGCGAATACGTGGGATTAATTAATGTTCTGGTATTACAGAGGTGGTCATTTAATCATAATCAAAGGAAGCAATCCACCTGCATTCGATATATTACCACAGTTTAGCAAGCGTTTAGTTCAGGAACAACGTACGACGTTTCTTGGACGCAGAAACCTGTGAATTTATCACTCTTTTCGTGATAACCATTTAGTCAGACTTTAAAGGCCATTTGATGAACTTTCTTTCCAAGGACGTGTTGCGCTCACGGTTCTCTGCCTTCCAATAATATATAACCAGCGGCGTTTTAAACTTCGTCGATGCAGTGGACAGAGGGTCGTCCAAAGGTACACTATACTTACTACGGGGCTTACGGGGCTTATGACAGATTGATCCTCTAGAAGTCAATTTTTTTTAGTTTATCTATTTATTTAAAAAGTATGATTAATATTCTGTGAACATTTTAAGCATCTATTTCGTTATAAAGCGAAAACAAGCAAAAAAATCACGTTTGTTGAATTTGAACGATTTTTTAGTGTTTGTTTTTGTAGCGGACAGAATACACACAGCAGAATACATAAAACAGAAAAACATCATCAGTGAAATTCAAATATTTAAATTTAAACTATCACAGTTGAAGATATACAGCCTGATGACAGCCAGACGGGCGGACGGACGGACGGCGATCTCTTATTAATCCCGTCCCGTTCTTTACCCTTTGGGTACGGAACATTCGCTGTACCGAGACTTCAGAACTGTACGCTAGCTAAACTTACCATAGCTGGATACTGGATTTGTGAATATAGTTACAGAATTAACGGCGTGTCCACCTGAAATTGAATTTCATTTTATTAGACATTGAATAATGCGCGAGCTTCCTCATCACATAGAGTGTATAGTTGCCAGACAACAATAATTTAGAAATGCGAAATATGCATATGCTCTGCGTTTATATTATTTTCAAATTGGTTTCAATATTCGTTGGAAATAATAATTACGTACGAGTACGTGAGTGGTCATTCGGTGTTTGTTCTTAGCGACAAAAGCCCTTGGGAGAGATAGTGAATTGTTCTGATTTTAGTAGCCTGTTAACTCATTTTTCGCTAATATATTGTGGTAACATTAAAGCCCGTCATAACCGGCTGATTTAGTCGTGGGCGTCTTCTCAGTAGCAGGGCGCGTTGGAACCATCGTAAACTTAGTTTAAGGCAGTAATGATGACTTCTAGAAAGTGCCTGTAAGATAAGCCTAGCTGCCTATATGAAAATATAAACTTATTAGTTAGTTGGTTATGTTTGAGTTTGAGTTTAAATTATTGTTTACCTACCATCACATTCCGGCATATCTGTACAATTCGTCGGGGAATTTGCTGATTTGTATGTTGCATTGACAATGTGGAATTCTTGCTTTAACTCTATTACCAATATTGCGAATAAGCTTTGGTCAATCGGAATAATAACATACAATTATTATTGCATGTATTGCTCCAAAGTTTAGGACTGAGGGTGCATTCCTGATCGATCGCAGCTAATACAGGAAAGTTTATATCAGACATCGTCAAACCGTCACAACGTATGCGTGAAATCCAATTGTTTTCACCCTTTGATCCCAGGTTCATTCTGCTAAAATGATCCTTTATTTGGACTTTGTTTAAGGTCTGAATTTAAATGCAACTTCAATCAGTGCCTAAAATTGCTTTTGTGGTAATTATAAAGCGTCTGTCTGGAACATGCTTGCAAGTATAACTTGATTGAAGGGAGTTCGGGAGTAAACGTTTTGTACTCAAAAGTCTGTGAAGACGCCAATCCGTAACTCAGTCAGTTGTAGGCCATTTCCTTTTCACTGTGTGAGGCGACCTGTGCTCAAGTGGGACATAAAATGAAGACAGACAAATAATTTTAGGAGACAAAAATACGAATGACCAAGGGTGGTATCAAGTTTTCTCATGAACCAAAACCAAAAAATTCTAGGAAAATAAAATAGTATTTTTAAGAACCATTGGCACTAAGAATTTGTTTCTTATATCCGGAATTAAATTTTGCATATAAAAACTTTTCTTTTCAATGCACATTTCCTGTCATACAGGATTCATTGAGAAATACAAGAATTTAGAATTTCGAAATATATTCGGATAAGAAAATAAAAATTTGAGGAGTTAATGTGGAGACCGTAGTCTATAAAAAAGAAAGTTTGGATTTCAATCAGCTTGGGTACGAGACTGCGTGCATCCATGGTCATAATCCTTTGAATTTGAACGATTTGTTGTGTTGGTACAGGGCAAGGAAGTTGCGTGCAACATCACAAAACTGCCCAGCGGCTCAGTGGTGTTCGAGGATGTCAGCCCCGAGATCATGCGCGGCCAGGTGTTGAAGCCCCTGGAGCGGGGGAACATGGTGCGGATCGCGCAGAACGACCCCTTGCCGGGGAGGATCCGCTACCGCGCGGCCGACCATTCAGAAGTCGAGGTGAGTCTTATAACTTATAGCTTACTGTGTTAATTATTAGCAGACTGCAATATTTGTTCAAGGTTTTTTCAAGGCTCTTTGAGGGTTCCGTACTATCAAGACCATAATTCAACCTTGCGGAGGCATTCTGCCCACCAAATTAAAAAACGAGCGAAAAATCACGTTTGTTGTATTGGAGCCCCCCTTAATCCTATACCTTTAAACGAGCAATTCTTGTATATATATTTCTTTATAATCTGGATGTCGGAAACGGCTCGAACGATTTTCATGAAATTTAGTTATACAGAGGGTTTTGGGGGCAATAAATCGATCTAGCTAGGATTCATTTTTAGAAAATGTCGAATTTACCATAAAAAATAAAAATATGACTCCTGCTGCTATCTATTAGCCAGTAGTTAAACTACCGAGCGAAGCTCGGTCACCCAGATATTTATTTTTTTATTTTTACTATTTATTTTCAAAGTGATTTTCTTAACTAACTAAATATTCTGTGAATATTTCTGTCGGCTACTTGTTGCCGTTATCAATATCGAGAAAAACAAGCAAAACCATTATGTTTGTTGTATGGGAGCCCCCTTAAATATTTATTTTATTATTTGTTATAGCAGCTAGCTAGTTTTTAGTATTTGTTATAGCAGCAACAGAAATACCTCATCTGTGAATATTTCAAGTCTCAGATACCAGAAGTTAAATCGGCTTCTCACTTTATGGCCCATACATCCGAATCGGTCTTTTAGATTATCGAAATAGAAATCGAAATCTTTTAGATTATCACTTGTGCCCATAAGTGCGAGACGCAGAGATCTTGTATTATACGAATTCAAACTCAAAGTTGTTTCTACACCAGCTTGCCGATTGATACTCCTAGCGGTTGTAATTGATCTTCGCCAAAAATTTCCATTGCGTCGTTCGAACTTATATTCGGAAAATTTTAGCTTGAATAAGACGTAATTAGACCACTTAACCTCATTTCTATAGAATGATCATACAATTTCCCGACGATCGGTCTAAACATCAATCTTATTCCGAAAATAACATAATTTCTCCTTGCTAACGAAATTCCCCTTCAATTATTCAATTAGGTATTATTTATTGAGAAAAACATGATATATTCTATTTTCATATTAGTTAGTCTATATTATGTACATGTTTATGCTACCTTATTCGAATTATCCCACCGAGACTTACTAATTTTATTGTATAAAATATAATATATGTATAATGGTAATAATTAATTTTATTGTGATAAATAGGTACCTATAGTTACAAACATTGTTAACATTTTTTGGGAAATAAAGGCTTATTTATTTATTATTATATTTAATTAGGTACCTATAATAACTAATACAGTGTGTCCGGGATCGGACTAGCGATTATTTAAGGGAGTGTTCTTCAGCTCATTACAAGCAAAAAATCCCCTATAAAGGGGGGGGGCCTCTTACCCACTCCCCGGTAGAGCCATTTCAATTTTGGTTGCGTTTTTTGGGTATGTTAAAGTTATCATTGCTTAAACAAAACAAAAGTTTACGCGCCTTTAGTTATGTTATGTTTAAAAAATAATAACTCTAAAAGTTAGTAATTTACAAACAAAATGTTGGTGTTTTTGTATTGTTTAACTCAAAAGCTATCGATTTACTACAAAAATATGGTCTTAGTGTTCCAGTTTTTGCAAAATTTACCAGTTTACTTCACTTTTTATTTTTTTTGGGCAATGTTTTTTTAGTACGATGGAAAACGATGGAAAATATTGTACCCAGTCGAATGAGACCAGTTGAGAACATGTGAAGATACAGACTTCCAAGTTATTACTGATTTTTTGTGCACGTACCCAAAAAAACGCAACCAAAATTGAAATGGCTCTACCGGGGATGGGATGAGAGGGCGCCCCCCCTTTATAGGGGATTTTTGCTTGTAATGAGCTATAGGACACTCCCTTAAATTATCGCTAGTTCGATCCGGACACACTGTATATATAAGTCATAATATACGTAAATATTATATCAGGAAATATACGAGATGTATTCAGACCCGGTATTCATCCTTTACATTCCTTTGGTCCCAACAGATGAAAATCGGCTCAGTGGACTTAAATCCTGATTATTTCTTTGTCCAGGTGGAAAATGTACGTTGCTTTAACGTAAATTTCACTAAGCTACTTTTCATGCGTGTGCAAAGGGAGACTCGATACTAATTGCAGTTGCAATTAGTATCGAGTCTCCCTTTGACCACCATTCACTCCCGCATCAATTGCTCCGGTTCATATATGAATCAAGGATAAATACCAAATCTAACCGTAAATTTTCCTGACGGTTTGGCCCTTTGATTAAATAGGAATGTCTATAATTCTGTTTTTCAATTTTAGCCACTAATAAAATATATCGTATTAATAATAAACTATTATAAGTGTTGTGTAATAATAATCATATTATAGAAAATTAATTCCAATTTTGTTCGTGTTCAATTTTTCACTAACTTCTGCTTACTTTTTTGTATTTTCTCACTAGTGAGGTGAAAAGTATAGCTTTAACCTTTCAGGTATGGGAAATCATCGATAGAAAAAATAATAATAATAATAAATAATAAAAATGTTTATTGTGGCAACCAGATTACATAAAGTAACTTACAGACAACTTAATATGTACGGATGGTCTCTGCTGCCTACTTTAGGTGACCCTGTGCTATAGGCATCAGCGACCTTCCCTCCTTTACAGAAATGGACTTAAAATTACAACATAAAATCAAGGATTCCAGATTTAGCCACTAAAAGCAAAAATTAGATACACGAGTGTGTGTGTGTGTGTGTGTGTGTGTGTTTGTGTGTGTGCACGTATGTGTGTTGTGTGTGTTGTGTGTAAGTGTGTGTTATGTAAAGAGGATGAGAGTTAACGAAAGAGCTTACTACTCAATTTAACTGTTTTATTAGGTTTTCTGTTTCGATATAGCTTAAGTTTTGTAAGTAATTTGTAACAGCTTTTTTGCAATTAAATGAGTTCATGTCGTGCATGGAAAGCTTTTTATTTAATTTATTATATATAGTTTTTCCTAAATAGCAATTAAATTTCTGGGCATATAGTGTTCGAAAACATGGCGTGTTAAATATAATAATAGCTCTTTTGAGGACTGAGGTACAGATACTTCAAGAGTATAGAAATCCTCGGTTGCTTAGCATTCATATCCACCATTCCCAATGACTATTTAAGTATAACTTTATCAAAACTTTCCTATCTAGTATTACCCAAATTACCTTAAAATCGTTCCAATTCAAATTGATACATAGAGTATAGCCATTAGTGATCAGTATCGTATCATGTTAGCAGTTTGCAAATTGAACCTTTTAAATCATGCAAAAAAAAGATTCAGCAATACTTTTCTCGTATTTTAAATGTGAGGCAATTGAATACCTCGATGGTTCCTAAGTACCTAACGAATTTCGACGATTCCACTGTTTAAAATGTCATCTCCTTCAAATTATATCTCAATATCTGTAAAGTTCTTATAAATAACTCGATAAATGGCTTATAGAGCATACCGGGTATCTTGATTGTATTAACATTTTAAATGTAAGCATACGATCTCCTTATCGTCTTAGTACATTTGACTCAATAAACATAGCAGCCATCGAGTATAAACATAGGAGCCATTAGGATATTATCATTATCTGTCGCACTAATCGATGACAGTTAATTACGCCCACGCTACGCTAGGAATGTCTTTTATGCAAACAATTTTGCGTTTTTTAGGGTTCCATATTAACCATGGTACTTTTAAAGTTTCACCATATCCGTCAGACATATGAAATAAACAAGTTATTTCCCTGAAGTTTATTTTTATAGCAAGTTTGTAAAAACTAATCTTTAGCGTTATTTTCTCAAGAAACAATATTAAATTAATAAGTTATAGATTCAATTAGTCAAAACAATTATCACAAGTCACAACAGCTAAGCCAATGTGTAGCTATTGTAACTTTTAAGATTTGGTTTACAGTAATTTTATTTACTTGTAGGTTTTATTTCGAAGAAGCTATTGAGTACGTACTGATAATATTTTCCACAAAAGCGATCGACCGTCGTCACTTGGATACCATCAGGGTCAATTCCCGACATGAGTCAGTTTGAAAGGATATCGCCCCATTTGTATTTTCTACAAATAGTAATGTCATTGAACAGCTTACATATATCCAAAATCCAGACAGAATCACCATCAATGCAGTACATTTGTTCATACTTGAGTGGCAATTGTCCTTTATAATTTCTAAGTAGTCTCAGGTCTCTCTGGTGGGAGGCTTCGGCCGGGTTTGGTTACCACCACCCAACAGGAAAAGACACACCGCCACGCAATTGAGCGTCAAGGTGCTTATCCGAAAAAATATTTTTTATATAATTGACTCGGCAAACGTTTTTTGCCATCAGGGATATACCTAAATAGCTTACGATCTTACCGAACATACACAGAAAATTTCATAACAATCGGTCGAGCTGTTTCGGAGGAGTTTCGTTACAAACACTTACAATTACAACAAACACTCGGAAAAAATTTTTGGTTCGCTGTTTGTTGATTGGTTTTAAAAATTTCTGCTTAGGTACTATACTTAGTTTGAATTTCGGCGCATTGTTTCAGAAAAGTAGTACACCATAGATTTATAATAGGTCGCCGCTCGCGCTCCGACTAGATAGAGCCCTACCAACAACTGCAGCTCCGTGAATGCGGCAACTTTTCTGGTAGTCAATCTGAGTGTGTCAATTTGTAATTTGTACTGTGCGCGGATGCAAGTGTGTGTAAAAAATTGCAGCGTCAGTTCTGATTTGCCAATTTAGACAAAGCATTTTTTGGCGCACTTTTGAAGTCGAGGGCGGCCACTTGGACTTTTAAGTACTATACAGTATACAAGCCTTGGCCACGACTAAGCGTTGATGGACTCACGTGTGTGTGCCTCTGCCTTAGCTCACTTTTACAAGTTCGTCTATCAATGTCCGCTGCAATAATGTACTATTGATTAAACCTTCAACGACTTGAGAGTTCAAGAGTTTCTCCAGACGAATACTAATCATTATATTTTAACTCTCATTTATTTTTATTACAATTCAATAATATTTTTAACAATGTTCCTATAAATTAAATAAAAAAAAAACGCGTTTAAAAATATTAAAAAAAATTGAGTCTGGAAAAACTGGTCGCGCTACCCTTAAGAATGCGGTTACCTACGATGTCTCCATACATTCGTACTACCATACCAAAATCATTTGTAATTCGTGCATATTTCGGTCATGTTGTGGTGTTATTCTTGTTCATATAGTAATAATCTATGCCATATATTTGGCTCGGAAATACATCTCTAAAACGAAATATAAACGGCGCGCCGATCGGTTGACTAAAACTATGTCAGGTCTATCGGCAGCAGTTATAATCGACCGATCCCATTAGAGCAATGCACTACTATTCTCCCGAACTGACGCAGGGTCGTACCTGTAGAACGGTATCTCATCATCTACAAGGCCATTCTGTTGAGCAAGTTGTTGACATCCGATCTTGGCTACTTGATTGTCTGTGCAAGTACTCGTCGCTAAGCCTTGGTCTCGCGATTATGTCGCACAACGCTGCGGTACAGGTCAGGACACATAATCGTATGAAAGCGTCGAGAGTCTCTCGTTCCGTTGCAGTTTGCCTGACGTTTTTCATACGATTTGGGTCAAATGCCGCATGTCGCGTACCGCAGCGTTGTGCGTTATGATTGCGGGACCGCGGCTTTAGCAGGATGGGAACAATCGGAAACAATATGCCTGAGGGACTCCCCAGGACGATGTCGCGCTGATCGTGATGTTATTGTTTACTTTGTAAACAAACCCTTTAGTGGTACCCTTTAAAGGTACCCTTCGGTGACAAAGACCAGTGCGGCGAGTTCACGCTGCGCCACGGAGACTGGGTGCAGTTCCAGGTGGCTACCGACAGACGGGATCAGTTGAAGCGCGCAACCAACATTTCTCTGCTCGACGAGTCCTTCAACGTGTCTGGAGAAAGGTAAAATACATTCTAATATATACTCGTATATATTTTTTTACACTATACAAGTTAGTACTTGACTGCCTCACCTGATGGTAAGTGGTGATGCAGCCGAAGATGTTATTGTACTAACTTGGAACTTGGAAGGGGTAAGTAAAGTCACGTCAACGGTTTCTACACAGCATCGCACCGGAACGCTAAATCGCTTAGCGGTACGTCTTTGCTGGCAGGGTGGTAACTAGCCACGGCCGAATCCTCCCACCAGACCAGACCTGAGCCAATTAAGAAATTATAAAATTCCAATGTATTTATAGAAACCAACTAGCTGACCCGACAAACGTTGTTTTGCCATTCGGGATAAAAAAAAATGGTCAAGTGCGAGTGCGGGCTCGCGCACTAGAGTTCCGTACTATCAAGAGCTAAATAGTATTAAACTAAACGTCCTTGCCCAACAAATTCAAAAACGATCAATTAATCAAGTGAATAAATAACCAAATATTCTGTGAATATTTTAAGCGTCTACCTGTTACCTTTATCAATATCAATTAAAACAATGGATAGATAGAATATTGCTAACCGACATTAGAGCTCCAATTGTAGCCGTGTTAAGAACTAGTATCTATATTCTATACTATCTGAAATTGGAAGTTTTGTGTTAAGATGCCGCTTCTTGTGTGTCCAAACAGGAGGGAACAAGGCATCGTGTGCTCCCTACGCGAAGGCTTCGGGTTCATACGTTGCGTGGAACGTGAGCAGACCATGTTTTTCAACTTCGCCGAAGTACTCCGCTTGGGGCAAGAACTGAGCGTTGGCGATGAAGTAAGTATTCTGTTCATTTCATATGTTTACCCCTCAAATAGTTTCCAAACAAAAATCCCAAGTCTACGTGCTATTGACACGGAATACATAATAGTACCTAACGGTACTGAAGACTCAGTGCAAGATGGTTTAAAGAAAGGACTCTAGCGCTGACACAAAAAGTGTAATTCAGTTCGCAATAGCGCATGGCCCCGCCTCTGTAAACAACACGCAACAAACTCAAAGTTGTGGTCTCTTTCTATCGCGTAACTTTATCTCATTCGACGTACTAAGATTGCCTCGCGATCGGGCGCACGCAACGCGTGAAATAGACCGTATAAGATCTAACGCGAGCAAAGTAGCTGGTGGCACGCGGCGGCCGTCTGAGATTAGTACGTCGAGACGCCTACCTGCGTACCTATTCTGTAACTCGGTGCCTATCAAAGAATGATAGCCACTAGCAAATGTTTTTCATCCATTGAAGCTTTGCTAAGGAAATGTTATTTTTATTTCATAGCAAACTTTCAATGGATAAAAAACATATGCCAGTGGCTATCATTCTTTGATAGGCACCGAGATACAGAATACGGGCACAGTAGTTTCTTTGATCACGTGATACGTGAACCTGGCCTGCTATTGAGCTAAATAGTCAGGCCACTGAAGATATAGATATAGATTCTGAGCTGTACAAACGGTTTCTGAACTAAGCTGTGTCTGGTGATATGACGGACGAAAAAACTTGTAATTTAGGATAAATAAACTTCAAGAAGAGTCTTATTTGATTTTTTGGTTATCATGTACCGAAGTTCCTATCTTTTGTTGTTCATTTTTTGGGTTCAAACCTTTATGGTGTCAGTGTCTGCGTTTGTCCGTCACACTCGATTATTTCAGTAACTATTACAATTATATTGTCTTAAAGCTTGGAATAGTTGTATATATTAGTGGCTCAACCTCATTAAAACAAAAAAAATTAAATAATGTTTAATGTTATTTAAAAAGGGGGAAAACCAGGGCGTCGAAATTTATAAGTGAGATAAAAATATTTAGTGGGCTATCGTATAACACGCTGTTACTACTTGTACTTTTATATTTTAAAGCAGATTTTTATTTATTTTTATGCCTGATAGAGATTTTTGGTTTATTGAGCAAAATGTCGAAAAAAAATACCGTTAAATACCGGTAAATACGGTAAAAACGGTTTACCAGCCAAAAATCTGAAATAATTGTGATAAATAGGGATGGACCTATATTTATATATATACCTTCAGGAAAAATAAAATCAACTCTATCCTTTTTTACATACCTACACTTCTTTTGATATTAACAGTCTTCTTTTGATAGTTAGAAAATGAAGTTGCGAAAAGTGATTCTTATGATTTTACTTTCCTCTAATACGAAACCCTCAAACCTCGGTTTCTTAAAGGATCATCAAGATCTGTGTGCTGATTCTGTATCGTTCAGTTAGTTAGTTAGTAACCCGCACTGGGTTATTAACTAAGAAAACGGAGGCAAAAATCCTATTTTTGTATTGTTTTTGTACAAGATATCAACTAGCATAGTATATTGACATAATACCATACCGACCTGGGTTGGTAATTTGTCCAAAAATAGGATTTATGTCTCCGTTTTCTTAGTTAATAACCCAGTTAGGGTTACTAACTAACTAACTGAACGATACAGAATCAGCCCACTGAACTTGAAACAGGAGTTTTGAATTCGTAATTCGTCATTCAGGTGGAGTTCACAGTGGACCCAGTGACCACGTTCTCGAACATGAACACGCGGCAAACGGCCATTCGCATCAAGCACCTCGCCCCCGGCACGGTGCAGTTCGAAACGCTGATGGAGCGCGGCATACGCGGCGTCGTGTCCAAGGAGGCCGCGCCGTACACTAACTCCAGCCCCACACGAAGCTCTCCATTGGTAAGTGCTGAAAAGCTAAATAATTTAATTAAAAATTAAAAAAAAAACATGACTGTCATACGGTAAAACGATATTTTTCAAAAAAATATAGCCAATGTTAATCGGAATTATGACAGGATTCTAACGATACCCCATATGTCTAGATCTGTTTGCCGTTCAGAAGTTATAGTGGAATAAAGAAACTCACATACATACATACGTGCATACATACATGAACCTTAAAAACATTACACTCCTTTTTTTGGGCAGTCGTGTAAAAAAATATAACCTATGTTACTCTGTATGATGTAAGGATTCTAACGACACTCCATAATTTGTCCATATCTATTCGACCGTTCAGAAGTAATGATGGAATAAAGAGTCTCACATGCATACATACATGAACCTTAAAAACATTACACTCCTTTTTTGGGCAGTCGTATAAGAAGACGTGAGTGTCGGTAGAAACAAAGTTTGGAATAACACCGAAAACAAAACACCATTTCATATATTCATGTGAGATTTGACCCATTGCTCTATAGATGGCGCTGTCATCAGTAAGCTCGCGCTAACAACTTCGATACCAGATACGTGATTGAATTGAATGATAGATAAAAGTCGGATCCGGTAGCTGAAAGCTACATAGAAAAGTCGGTTTTAATTTTCGCGCTTTGTTTGATAAAAGTAATACAAACCTTGGCCACAACTAGGTATTGTTGGATTTACTTATGTGTGCTTCGGCTTCGCCTTGGCCACATTTGCAATTTCTTCTATTGAATGTATGTACTGTAAAGGGTAAATCGAAGGTTTATTCTGCCAATTAAGTTAAGAGACAGGCTAGACTTCACTAGTGTGAACTTACATTTTCGCTTTCGCGTCTGTGCGGAAATTTGATTCAGTCTATTAGAGGCGTCGAACACCTCAATGGCATTAATTGAAATTCATAACAGGGCTGTTTCAGAGTGAAAAACAACGGAAATATTCCACGACAAACAAATCTGTCGTTTTTCCGCATAATAATGCATTCTATATCTTACTTATTTGGAAACTAGCAGTGCCCGCGGATTCCGTTTCCACCAAAGCGGAGCGGAGTTGTGTTTGAGTAACCAGTCAAATTTCGACATCTTTCCCCTCGGTTTCGGAGATGTCAAAATTACGAAATCTGATTGATTATTCAACACAGCGCTGCCCCGCTCCGCTTTAATGAAGACCGACAAAAAAAAAAACAACCCGCAGCCCACAGCGCTGGACGCGAGGCATTAAACTGCCTTTACCTATCGCCACGGCACGACTGGGGTGGCGCGCACTTTTCTATTTTGTTAATATTATCTTTGAAGATATTTGTTTAAAGCGTATAGAGTAAAGGGCACAAATATTAAACATTAAATTTCCATTCTAAAAAACATATTTATAAAGATATAAATTAATACTAAATGGGCTAAATAAGCTTCACAAAAATTAATTATTTTTAATGCACAATTTTAACAGTAAAAGCAGTTATTGTGAGCTACCCGTAGGAGATAGGCATATGCTATAACGGACTTTTTTACAGGTTTTGATACGTTTTGTTTAATTAATTCGTTTATTGTAGAACATTGTTTTGTTCTATCCTCGATAGTTTCCGCAGCGCACGCGATGAAAGCTATTTTTTACGACTTGGATTACATTATTCAAGTTTAAGTAAAGACAAGTAAATAATTTTGGAAATAATTATAGCCTATGACACTCCACAATAACGTAGCTTTTTGGTGAAATAATTTTGAAAATCGGTTCAGTAGATCCAGAGATTACCCCTTACAACTTTGCTATGCTTAATAAATAAAAATTATCAATCCCTAGCGTGGTGCAGTCGGGTGCAAAGATTTCTCTTTACATTTTAATATAAAGGTGGTACTTATTGCTTAGCTACGTGTTATGAAATTAATTCAGACGTTTGAGCGTCATGAGCTTTTGAAAGTTACGGCCGGAATTCCAGACAGCTCAATTTATTAATAACTAGCGGACGCCGCCCAGTAACAAAAAAGTTCAAATTGGCGGCCACTTTTTTTTAAATTTTGACCACAAATTCCTTCTCCATGCTTGTTGCGGTACTCAAATATCGATTTTCTGAGCAATCGGCCCAGTAACAAAAAAGTTCAAAATGGCGGCCACTTTTTTTAAATTTTGACCACAAATTCCTTCTCCATGCTTGTTGCGGTACTCAAATATCGATTTTCTGAGCAATCGGCCCAGTAACAAAAAAGTTCAAAATGGCGGCCACTTTATTTAATTCTGACCATATATTCGTTCTCCATGCTTGCTGCGATACTCATATATCGATTTTCAAAGCAATCGGCCCTGTAACAAAAAAGTTCAAAATGGCGGCCACTTTTTTAAAATTTCGACCACAAATTCCTTCTCCATGCTTGTTGCGATACTCAAATATCGATTTTCAGAGCAATCAGCCCAGTAACAAAAAAGTTCAAAATGGTGGCCATTTTTTTATTTCTGACCATAAATTCGTTCTCTATGTTTGCTGCGATACTCAAATACCGATTTTCAAAGCAATCGGCCCAGTAATAAAAAAGTTCAAAATGGCGGCCATTCAAAATTTGGATTTCAAGAATCCCTGAAAAAACTGAGTACGAATTGATTTTATAACCTGATAAAAACCTAGGTACCAATTTTCAGATCTGAACTACTTTCAGTTCTTCGGGAATTCCTGGAACAACGAAAAAAATCGCTTTTGTATGGAAAAATCCCTTAAATGTACGATTTTTACCCCTTAGGATTTGAATTTCTGGAATCCCCGTCTTAGTACGAATTCTTGACCTAATATCGACCTAGGTACCAAATTTCAGATCTCTACGACTTTTAGTTTTTCGGGAATTCCTGGAACAACGAAAAAAAATCACTTTTGTATGGGAAAATCCCTTTAATGTACGATTTTTACCCCTTAGGATTTGAATTTCTGGAATCCCCGTCTTAGTACGAATTCATGACCTAATATCTACCTAGGGACCAAATTACAGAGCTCTACGACTTTTAGTTTTTCGAGAATTCCTGGAACAACGAAAAAAAATCACTTTTGTATGGGAAAATCCCTTTAATGTACGATTTTTACCCCTTACAATTTGAATTACTGGAATCCCCGTCTTAGTACGAATTCATGACCTAATATCTACCTAGGCACCAAATTTCAGAGCTCTACGACTTTTAGCTTTTCGGGAATTCCTGGAACAACGAAAAAAAATCACTTTTGTATGGGAAAATCCCTTTAATGTACGATTTTTACCCCTTACAATTTGAATTTCTGGAATCCCCGTCTTAGTACGAATTCATAACCTAATATCTTCCTAGGCACTAAATTTCAGAGCTCTACGACTTTTAGTTTTTCGGGAATTCCTGGAACAACGAAAAAAAATCACTTTTGTATGGGAAAATCCCTTTAATGTACGATTTTTACCCCTTACAATTTGAATTTCTGGAATCCCCGTCTTAGTACGAATTCATGACCTAATATCTACCTAGGCACCAAATTTCAGATCTCTACGACCTATAGTTTAGGCGGAATCCGTGGAACAAACCAAAATGCCTCATTCTTTTATATATATAGATAAGAAACGTCATGGGCATAGGTCAAAGGCATTTCTATTTGTTATTGTTCCTATTTTATGTTGGAGAAGTAAACACGGGTTTGTTTTTTAATTAACTCTGCGAGTGCCTGATTCCAATTGTGAATTGCGAAACTTTTCAAATTATGCTCTTTGTTACTTAATTACATCATAGTTCAATTATTATTTATGAATTATAATTTTATTCGGTAACTATTACTCTGGTGATGCTTATACTTACACTCTAGAATAATTTCATGTCTATGTATAATGTATATGTTCTGAAACTTTGCTAAAACACTATAGATGTGTTGTTTTAGGTCAAGCGTGTCAGGGCCCGCGTTTTAATACCTACGCCTCAACGCCCCAGATTCCTGTATAGCGACCTATAACCGTTTACTGATTTTTTTTATGTTGAAACAGAGTTGTTTGTAAATGGTCAGACGCTTGAAACCTCACACTCTAGACTCTAGAGCGTCGAAACACTATTTTAAATTTTATATTTTGATCCATGCTCCACTCCAGGCTCCAAGGCTTTTTGTAAATTTAACCTCTTAACTTTGTTTGTATCTGTGGCATAATAGTATAACGAATCGATTTATTTGAGTACGATTTTGAAACTGTTTGTTTAGACTTAAAGAAATTGAGGTCGTGTAATAAAAAAGCTTTGAGTGTTATAATGAAAAGTTTTCTGTTTAAATTTCCATACAATAACTTCATTTCACCCTCTTTGAAATAGGGTTTCACATTGTTATCGCCTCGTACCGCACTCTGCCACTCAAATTGAATAGCGAAGCGCCATTGGAAAAGTTAGTGTGACATGCAACACAGTTAGATAAGTGACGGCAATACGGACACGAAAGTAATATCATTTAAATGCTCCCGATACTTTGTCGGTTTAACAATCACACCCATAAAATTTCTGTTAGATGTACAAGTGTTCACGTAGAAAGCAGGTTGCCAGCGCCGATTTACCAACGCTTATCGGTACAAAGGGTCGGTACCTAAATAAAACTTCTTCTGGAAGAATTGGTTGTACATATGCCAATTAGGTATACCAATTTTTGTCAATCGATGTTTCATTTTGTCTTATATATAGTAAAATGTTTTTGATGACATTCATAAATATTATGTATTTATAAAACTTTTCTTCATTCGCTTTACTTTCCGTTAAAAATAATAAACTACAATGTAGATGTATATACAGACTAGACGCCCAAACACATTACAACATAAACGCTACAATGAATGAATGAAGGTTTTTTTTTCATATGAATAGGATTTCTTGTGCGTAGCTGAATACAAATGCGACTCATTTGGATCTTCAAAAGAGTTGCGTGGCATAACGCGCGCAAGGTTATATCCTTCTAATATTAAAACGCATAACTTTGTAAGTATAGATGGATTTTTGTTAGTCTTTCACGCTGCAATTACTGAACCGATTTGGCTGAAATTTAGTAGATAGATAGCTTATAACCCGGATTAACATATATGCTACTTTTTATCCCTGAAAAATCCTTGGTTGACATCTATATCCTTCTAATATTAAAACGCATAACTTTGTAAGTATAGATGGATTTTTGTTAGTCTTTCACGCTGCAATTACTGAACCGATTTGGCTGAAATTTAGTAGATAGATAGCTTATAACCCGGATTAACATATATGCTACTTTTTATCCCTGAAAAATCCTTGGTTGACATCGTTAGCGAAAAACCGAAATTCACGCGGGAGGAGCTAGTACATACTTAATACAAAATTATTTATTGTTTTGTAATAATCATCATTTGCCGTTTTGTTGAATACAATGGTTTTGTTTGTTTTCAGGACAATGGAATAATAACTTGCACAATTAACAACGTGAAGAAATCCATCTCCTACACCGCCAAGCGATGCGAGGCCAAAATGTTACCCCGCGTCGGAGACAAAGTCATCTTCGATTTGTATCAGGTACTATTCTTGTTCACACAATGTCAGTCATTGATTATACATATTAAGGGATCAGCACTTACTAACGTCACGCATACATTTTTAGTATCGAAATTATCGTGCCAACGTTATTCGCTACTATAGCTCAGTGGAAGAGCGGTCACCCACGACAGGTGGTGGTCACGGGTTTGAATCCCGTTGGTAGCGTTAATTTTGATACACTTTTCACATTTATAAAACTATACCTAGTGTGTGAAGCACTATAACAATAAATTGTAAAACTCTAGAAGTATCATAATGGTATGTGTTATTATTAATATTAAAAAATATATATTTCAGGTGAAACGTACCAAGGAGCTGATCGCTATGTGCGTGCAGATACAGCACAGCCTCACCAACGGCACTTCCAACGGGGCATCGAACATGCGACCCATCATGAAGGGTTTCATCGCTGCGCTCAAAGACGGGTTCGGTTTCATCGAGGCTGCCGACCACACTAAGGAGGTCTTCTTTCACTTCAGGTATCAAAACTACTTTGTTAATCTGTATTCATTATTCAACCTTTGGGAAAATAGTGAATTATGAACTAAAACAAGTAAATAATTTAAAAATTAAAAAAGGCATGTGGCACTTGGAGACTGCCGCGGTAAAGCTATTGCATAGAATTTAAAGTTATTTTTAGTTTTGCCATCAATCGAAAAGTAGAACTTTTGGTACCAGGCTGCCATGAAAGCAAGGAGTGCAACTTCATAAACTTTTTAGTTTTTAGTTTGCCATCTATCGAAAAATAGCAGAACTTTTTAATGACTTTTTGAAATATCACGTGCGTGATATTTCAAAATACTTTGGGAGTGCCAGGTTATTTTCGTTACGGAATTTCTGGATTCGGTCTGCACCGTCAAAGCCCGCGAAAGAAGCTATGCAATAGCTTAAAAACACGACTGCCCTATGGTAAAACTACTTTTTCCAAAAAAAAGTACCCTATGTTACTCGGGATGATGTAAGGATTCTAACGATATCCCATATGTCCAAATCTATTCAGCCGTTCAGAAGTTATGGTGGAATAAAGAAACTCACATACATACATACATACATACATGAACCCTAAAAACATTACACTCCTTTTTTTGGGCAGTCGTGTAATAAATTTCACTCCGTCACACACACACAAACACACACTCACACTCATTTTGTCGCCCTTTTAATATTAGTGTGCTGAGTTTTATGCATTGCGATTTATGAACTTTGTATCTTTCTTTACTGTTTGTTAAGGGAAAGTATGTAAAATACTAACATTATACAATACTGAAACTGTTAAGGTCTAAACGAATGTACCCGAAACTGTGTGTTACTCTAGATTAAAATAAATCATAAAGTTACAAATGCAACAAAAAAGATTCAGCCAAGTTGCAGCTCTTATTAAGTGTTGCGCTTACATAAATTTGGCGATTTTTTTTTTTATATATTTATGTGTATAGTTAACGTCTAAGCGGCTGTGTAAAGTTCCTCCTTTAGGAAACAATCGTAGCTTTTGGAAGTTTAAAAATACGTTAATGAACTGACAGTACTAACTAACTTCACTATACAGGAAAAATTGTTACTAACAAACTAAAAACAAGTAAGCAGTATTGAATAGTGAGGGCTTTGAAATCTATGCCTACAGAATCTACAGTTTTAAAGATATAGGTGAAGATTAAAGAGACTCCTTATTCTTCACCTTCTATCTTCTACCAAAGATGTGTTTTGTGTAACATACCAATACTAATCGCTTGATTTTTAGTTGGTTTATGAAAATCAAGCGCTCCGATTGGTACGTTTGACATTCAAACACGTTTGGTAGTCAGGCAGCGTAAAGGTTGTACGTACAATGCAATATTGGGACATAAGCTCTGCGATTTCATCTTAATTTTTTTAAATAAAATATTTGTATGTTACCTTCTGCAAACTTATAAATGCCTTTGTTTTCAATGTTTACACGTATTTATATTTATTTTTAATGTTTACACGTTTTATGCTACGGTACCCCCTCTTTGATTAATTATTTTACTTACTATGTGGCTTTGCTCTGAAATCTTTTGGTTTTAGCAAATGGATAATTTTCATTTTTTTTTATTTTCAATGCCAATTTTGTCATTATTTAATGAGATTTTCTTTTGTCGATGTGGCTTCTATATACCTATGCTGTCATTTCAATAATTGCACCATAACAGCTATTTTTGCAAATTTCACACATTTAAATTTTCATTTTTTCCATACTTGCTGAGTTTGGTGTCCTTTAAAGCAAAGCATTTTTTTAAGGAAATTCGCCTTTGTCAATGTTACTTCTTCATATCTATGTTGTCATTTCAATATTTGCACTGTGACAGCTATTTTTGCAAATGTTACACATTTGAATTTTCTGATTTTTTTCATACTTGCCGAGTTTGGTGTCCTTTAGAGCAAAGCATTTTTTTAAGAACATTTGCCTTTGTCTATGTTGCTTCTTCATACCTATGTTTGTCATTTCAATATTTGCACCATAACAGCTATTTTTGCAAATGTCACACATTTGAATTTTCTGATTTTTTCATACTTGCTGAGTTTGGTGTCCTTTAAAGCAAAGCATTTTTTTATATGATTTTATGAGATTTGCCTTTGTCAATGTGGCCCCATCATACCTATGTTGCCATTTTAATATTTGCACCATAACAGCTATTTTTGCAAATGTTACACATTTGAATTTTCTGTTTTTTTTCATACTTGCTGAGTTTGGTGTCCTTTAGAGCAAAGCAATTTTTTTTATTATTTTATGAGATTTGTCTGTGTCAATGTTGCTTCTCTCTTGCTTATAATTGCTATTTCTGCAACTGTTACATATTTAAATTTGTTACCTATTTTTTTTTTCTTTGGCTGAATTTGGTCTTTCACAGCATAGCACATTATTTTTCATTAATATTGGTTATTTGTCAACGTGCCTTCTTTGTTCCTTTGTTGTCATTCGAATATTTACCCCATATGCGACTGTTGCATATTTCCAAGACAGCGTAGCAATTTTTTTTCACTAATTTATGAGATTAGCCTTTCTCAATATGCCTTGCCTTCTTCATATTATTTACCTTCAGCTTCGTACATGAGACTTCGTGATGTTTGAATTTCGAAATGCTATTTAATTGTTTCACTTGGTTTTGCCCGCAGCTTCGCGTGAATTTCGGTTTCTACAAATCCAGTGGGAATTGTAGATTCCCCCGGAATTAAATGTGTTCCCTTTTCCGCTTCCTCTTCCAACCTATTTTTTAAAGAAAGCTAAAACAATCTACCTATATTACAACAATCATCATTTCCAATGATCGCCTGTAATCCGTATAATAGTGGTGTCCCGTAATGGTTTCACCCCATATCCCGTTTGGAAATACGTTTGCATATTTTAGCAAAAAAAGACAGTTTTGAAGATTCTTAATTTTTGACTTTTCTAGTTTGTTATAATATATAGTATGTTTACGTACGTAACGTGCTTAGTTTTAGATATATTACTGCAAACAAGAGAAAAATAGGCATAATACTTTTGTATGTTGTACCAGGTGTTAAATCCACCTTTTCAGACATTATTTCTGCTCTCCGTGTGAATGTTTACCCTTTTCCAAGTTTGAATTTACAATTAGGCTTTGAGTTTAAATTGTGCTTCAATAGAAAATTTATAAAAAAAAATATTTTATATAAAGTTCTGTCCATAATCAATTGATATCAGGGATCGTATTTCGCAAGTTCTTTTGCATTGCTACAGATGGAATTTTATAGTTTTAATTTATCAAGTTTGAATGGTCTTTATAATTTATTTTATAAAACGTTAATAATAATATTTCGCTGTATATTTTTCCTTGACAAAAAGTATAATCTAAACACTGAATATTGGAAAACATTTATTTATGCTTATTAAATGATGATTTTAATATACAAATCAATAGCTTGCAATGAATTTATATTGGCGTAAATTTATTTGAAACTACTCGTGAAAAATCTAGCAAAATCTAAATCAATGCCATTTTCCAATAAATAATCTAGTCTTTACGGTCTTTGCATATACACTAAGCACAATCTAAACATACATACAGTTAAATTATTGCTCATCTTTCTCATTATACCCTTGTTGGATTGGTCGTCGTTATCACTTTGCAGTTGCAGTACGTTTGACATCTCCAGTCTTCATTAATATTAGGAGTTGTCTCAGGTAATTGATGACTTAACTGTATCGTTTCAGTAACCTCGAAGGCAATCCGGATGGTTTGGAACTTGGCACGGAGGTGGAATACAGTCTGGGCCGCACCAACGGCTCGGGCGGAGGGTGCGCGAGCGCGGAGTTCGTGCGGGTACTGCCTAGGGGGTCTATACCCACCGCCAAGCCCCTAGAGCCGACCCTGCAGGGCACCGTCACGCGCACACTGCGGGCCCTCAATCCAGACCAAGCCAAGTATTCAGGTACATACTTTATTATTTTACCAAAAATATTCGTCATATTAGCCCAACCAAAAAATTTCAGGCAACAGTTTACAGAACAGTAAATTTTTAACAATAAAAAAGGTAAGTAAAACTACCTCACAAAAAAAAACGGCCAAGTGCAAGGGTTCCGTACTACTATAGAAAAAGTAAAACCATCAGAATCACTTCTTACTGAACCGCACACTTAACTTTGTTTTTTTTTGAGGTTTATTATCAATATTAAGTTTAATTATATTTTCTGAGAAGTACTTTTATCCAATGCACTTTACAATTAATAATTAATCAAATCGATCAAGTACTGATACAAACTTGTATCGATTCATCGTGAGTATCGAGTAGGGAGTCGTACGGTTCATTACTATAGCCGCGCCGCAATGACATAATATGTCTAAACGGGCTTTTTATATTTTTACGACTATAACAACATTCGTGAGAGAAACTTTTTTTAACATATTTGTCACTTAGCTCAGCCTGCTTAAGTATACTTGATCTCCTCCGGGCTAAGTTTGTACCGTCCCAGCTGTCTTGCCCTCAATTTATTCTTAGTTTTCTCTTCCAGGTCTAATCCAAGTGGGAGGTGGTATGTCCTACGAGTTTGGCATCATGGGTTTGGCGTGCAAGCGCGAGATTCTGCAAGTCGGGGACCCGGTCACCTTCCAGTCTGACTCCGAGGGGCGCGCCACCAACATCGTGCCCATCAGGAAGAAGCGTCGCGCTACCGTCGACGCTATCAAAGGTGATGTTGATACAAGAGGCGTCCAAAGGTGATAGATAGATAGATAGATAGATAGAAGTTTTATTTGTTCACGAAACATTACAATATTGCATGCTTACAAAAGTAAATGATTCTATTACTAATTCAGCTATACGTGAACAAATAAGGCTCCTCACTCAGCACAAAGCCACAGCAAGCTGCAGCGCTGGTTTTCAGGAGGAACCTTAAAGTGTCCATAGACGTGATTCCGACCAATTATCCTCTTATCAAATATCACTATGCTATAATATAACACTAATTACCTAACAACTGTGATGTTGATACAAGAGGCGTCCAAAAGCAGTGTGTATGCTTCAAATCTCACTGCTTCATATCAGGGAATCGGGGCACGCAGCTCAGCCCTTTTGGAGTTTTGTGCTCGTTTTCACTAACATTTTAAGTCTCACCTAAGCTCTTAGGTGACAGTTGATGTAAGTGAAAACTGTCACCTATGGGCTTAGGTGTTTCTTAAAATGTTGGTGAAAACGACCATTACAAAACTAATGCTCGTTTTCACCGACATTGTAAGGAACACTTAAGCCCATAGGTGACAGTTTTCACTTACAACAACTGTCACCTAAGAGCATTTCACTTGCTTATGGTAAAAAATGATAAATAAAATTAAAGCCATTTATTTCTAATATGATACAGTATAAAAACATTTTGAAGTCATTATATTATTTATAATCAATGTCGGTCAATAAAATGATTATAGTTTATGTTAACAATTATAGTGTAAAACTTAAAGTTAAATTGCATGTCACTTAGTTATTAGAATATTTCACTTAAAAGTCGCCTCTATGGCGTATTATAGGCCTCTCCTAAATACTCCATATGGTTACATACGAGGCATATATAGTACTTTTATGACAAGAATTATAATATATGCCTCAGTGGAAATAGCGATTGCCTGTCTCGTTCTGTACTATAAACTCATATTCGATCTGCAATTGCCTATTTCGCGGCCTTTGCAATAATGCTCTTCAACCTTTGTCCAGGTGGTTTCGGGTTCCTGTCGTGCGTGGACGCGGAGGATGCCAGGCGGCTGTTCTTCCACATGTCGGAAGTCCGCGGCAACCCTTCGGAGCTGCAGCCAGGCGACTCGGTGGAATTCGTGATGCTCACCAACCCCAGGAACGGGAAGTCTTCCGCGTGCAATGTCATCAAAGTCGCGTGAGTAGCCCGCCGTTCATTAGCCGCGTACCCACCTAGCGGTTTTTTACAGGATATATTTTGGAGAGTGTGCTCAGGAACTCCACAATCTTGTACCTCCATCACCTTTCTACCACAGAACCGCAAGACGTCGAGAGAAGTGGCATCCTTATGTGGTTGATGTCCAGCGAACTCGAACGAAACGATTTTCTTCCACGTTCCTGATACGAACCGCTAAGGTGTGGAATACCCTTCCTGCTTCCGTGTTCCCAGCCAAGTACAGCCTTCAAGAGAAGAGTGAATAGACATTTTCTAGGCAAGCGCGCTCCATCCTAGACCTCATCATTTCTGCCCATCGGACCTGATTGTGGTCAAGCGCAAGCCTATCAATTGTAAAAAAAAAGTAGTTTTGTTCAATTTACACGAGGCCGCCTCGCGAGGCAGGCTGAGCCATCATAAGTCCGCGAGTATTCGAAATAGACAGTCGTGTATTTTCAGCTGCAGCTTTTTTCCTAGCTGCTTATTGTTTAAAGAAACAAAAACAGTCACGTATCAAGAAAAAAACTACACGCTTCTGGATTAGAAAAATTTATGAGGCCTGTTGATCTCTATCAGTATTATAGATGAATACTCACGATGAATCAATACAAGTTTGTATCGATTTGATTATAATTTATTAAGGCTTGGTTGCTTGACTTGACTTTAACCGAAACGTTATAGTTAAATATGGCGGCCTGACTTATTTCGAAAGACATAAGAGTCAGACCGCCATATTTAACTATAACGTTTTGGTTAAAGTCAAGTCAAGCAACCGAGCCTAAGTGGATTGGATTTATCTAATAGGTACATTAGAAAATATAACTTAAACTTAATACTGCAGGTATTTTGAAATGCGAAAGCTTAATTTGTCATTAATAAAAAATAATTGTTACAATACCATTGATACAAGTGAAGTGTCGCTTGGTCAAAGACAACGTATTGTATAGAAGCTAAGAGCTTCGTTAAGAGGACGGGAAAGATGTGACGTATGTTGCAGTAAAAAAAAACTCAAATATGGCGTCGTGTTTCATACATTTCGGTACCGCTGACAGCACATACCACTGTCGGTCGCATAGCGCCATTTTACAGTTTTGACAACTTAAAAATCCGGCTGCAGGGCGGAGCCTAAAAATATATGCGTGACGTCAGTAAGTGACCTGATCCTTTAATATATTTATTTAATTTATTGTATTTATTTATTCTGGCACCACCAACCGCGTATACAGTTTTAAATATTTCTTCACGTTATTGGTTGCCTGGTAGAAATCGCTATGTACCGATAAGGCCGCCAAATTGTAGTCCTTTTAATTCTGTGGTGTGCAATAAAGAGTTTATCTATATTTAATCAATGGTCACAATTTCGAAATACGCTATCAATGGTGCGTCACCCGTTACTGTTTACGGAAGCAGCTATACACTCTGTATAAGAGCTATCTGTGTTTTCCAGCAGCAAGCCCCCGCCGAAGGCTCGCTGCGAGCGGCCGGAGCGCCTGCTCGCTCGACTCCGCACGCTGTCGCTGGAGGGCGCCGCGGTGCCGCGCGTGTACGTCGTGCGTCCGCCGCGCGGGCCCGACGGCAGCCGCGGCTTCAGACCGAGGCGACCTCTGGCTGGTAACTATATACTTCACCATTGCACGGCCAACATCACAGACTACTGTAATAGTAGTTTATCTACGCTCATTGCTTAAAATTCGAATTATGAAATCAAAATATGTGAGACATATTTTGATTGATAATAGACCTACTTTATTCACATACATCTGTAATAATAAAAAATATATTTATTATTACATTGTTTTTCTATGAAAATATTGCCAGATAGTTGCGTTTTCCATTACGTCACAGTGGATTCTGGGTTCGCGCCTTTTTATCCATGGTTATATCTTTGGTGTTCTGTGGGTTTTTGCGAGACCTTGACGAGACTAATCATAACGTTTTCTGCTAAAACTACGATAATTGACCATAGACACATCAATCTGACGCTTAATACCTGGGTGACCGAGCTTTGTTCCTTTTTTGATCACCTTTTTAAACATTTCACACTACAAACTGTAGCCGTCGCGTTACGAGAACAGCCCCGCAGTACTAAAATTAAATCCTGAAATATATTTATATTATTTTTATAACTTTTTCAGAACAACTAGCCGAGTGAGACAAACGATCGAGACGAAGGCCTGAATAAAAAACAAGCTACTCTACTGCTATATAGGTAAACATCCTAGGTTTGATTTAAAATTCAAGTAAAGGTAAACTATACCAACCGTGGCATATCGCTCGTACACCACCGTCACAAAGGAGAAATGAATGCAAGAAACGTTCAAAGCTTGAAAGTATCATGTCATGAGGTGTATAATTTCGCTTATGTGCGTATCGTTTTGGTATTACACCTTCGCTCTTAAACATATAACTTATCTAGGGTCTTTGTCTTCGATAAGTCGCGTGGTCAATTTGTATGTAATTGCCATACTTTTGTGAAATTCGTTCTGTACGATACGATGGTGGATAAGTTATATAGCTCAGGCTGCGATAGTGTTACGACAAACGTAAGCGTTAATGCCTTTCGTTGTATAGTTTACCCGCGATGTCGTTTTGTATTCACGAGAGACTGAATTTGATCCTTTCTTTAGCAGCATTTAGGAAATTGTTTTGTTTATATTTTATGTCTTCTTCTTAAGTATATATTTGATGGAAGGGGTTTAGATGCCCTTGTTAAAGCGGCGTTTTCCAAACCGTCTTTTTATCTTGCAAAATTTTAAATTATTAGTTTTTAAACGAGCAAAGAACATATCAATGTTTATCTACTTTGTTTTGCGAGTTGAAAGAATTCTTTTTTTTTTTAATTTTCTTTTTATATGAACTTTTAACGAGATACATAAGCATGTGTAATTTTAATAAATTATTGTGAGGTTCTTTTCGCATACACGTTGTTCAAAATTCCGCGACCATACCTATAATAGGACATGACACTCTAGTTCTTACTGAGGCATATTTCAAATGAAGTCTATAAGATAGCTTAAAATCTAGGCTTTGAGTAAGTCGAATTTTATATCATGGCTTGGCAATAAGATTGTGTGCATTTTGCGCAGATAAAGCAATTTATGAAATAAGTGTGTCAGATTTGTGCATTTCGCTATTAGTAAATATTTTTCGCTATTTTCATATAATATAATTTTAGGTATAGACGATGTGCGTTATAAAAAATAATAATCCTAAAGCATAAATTCAAATTAAAAAGCACGCTCAAATCTTCTTTGGCCGTGATCGAACAAAAAACAATGAAAATTACGCTGAAAATAGCATTTAAAATTTAAATAAGTGAGATAAACATCTAGTGGACTCAATCACACGAACATATAACATTTTACGAATGGACAAACTAGTTCTGATTTAAAAGTTCTAAAAAATGACGTATTTGTGAAGGAATAAATTTATAAATCATCAAGGATCGTTTAAAAAAAAACAGCAATAATATAATAGATGACTGTATAAATTACTTGCATATATACGTACGTTCTGATATAAAAGTTCTAAAATGACGTATTTGTGATTGAATAATTTTATAAATCATCGAGGAGTGTTTTATAAAAAGAGGCAATAATATAATAGATGATTGTATTAATTATTTGCATATATAAAGTATAAGCTATTCTGTGATTTGTTAAAAAAAATTAAGTGCAATACGATTAATACAAAATCACAATAATGTAAGATTCAAACTCATATCATGCGGGATGCTTCATTTGAAGTTTATGCCTCGGACAGCTTTTTATTTTTCAGTAAAATATGTGTTCACTCATTTGTTCAAAAATTTGTTTACAAAGTTAGTTGTTTGTGTTAGTTGGTATACGGTTAATCAATAAGATTTAAAAAATGTTAGCTTCGTATTTATCTCTTTGAAAAGTACTTCAATGGTTTACCTAAGATTCAATTATAATAGAATACTGACTGCTATTTTATCAAACACATTACATTATCATTGTTACTTTGATGATAATACTGAAATTCCAAAGGATTAGATCTGTTTTAAACTTGTTTATCAATTTAATTTTTAACAATTACACAGTGTATCAACTGTTTAAAACATAAATTTTATTTCAATAATAAATAGAAAAAAGTAAGTATTGTAAATTGACTAAATGATATTGTGAAAAATATTTTATTCAATAGTAAATATAAGGCTTATTTATTTAATATACAGTTTTAAAAGTGATTTACTTTGTCTATGGTTTTTGGATTCCCCAAAAGTTTATTTTCAATTCCTTAACGTTTCAGAGGTAGCGTTGTCAGAACGCTAAAAAGTTATTTGAACAAACGGTAGACCAACTTATAAAGGATGCTTTTAAACACAATTATCAAACAAACATAATATTTAGATATTTAATGTACCGGCATTTATTATGCTATTCGCACACATCTATTTGGGCTGTGCTAAAAATATCGAATGCGACACATCACAATTTTTTTCATCCTAATTTAAACTCTTACGAAATAATAAGTTTATATTTCGATTGCCACACACTTCCTTTTGCACCACTTTAATTAAAAGTGGCCTGAATGCTCTTCCGTTAATCTTAACTCAATTATTTCATCATTGGGTTCATTAACGTTCTTAAAGTAACAAAGGTGACATAATATTTAATTTTGACACAAATTTAACAAAGGTATAATATCAACTTTAGTGCAGTTTAAATTAAATAACAAAAGTTTCAGTCACAAGACAGGTCCTTAATCCGTTACCTGGGTGTGAGTTGACGTATCTCGAAGATGTGCTATGTACTGGAATGTAACCAAAGACTGAGATATTTATTGCAATAAATAATATTGGTATTAGATTATTTTAATAACTACGGCTATTAAATTTAACAGTTAATTTAAAAAATATCTTATGGAAATCATTACATCCTAATAGAATACAATACCTTCCTGTTTCCCTGCACAAGGATTGTCAATCTGACAGTCACACGCTCCACAGAATTTTTTAACAAGAGATAAGTGCATTATAATACAGCACTTCGAGATGAAAATTATACATTGGCTAAATTCGTATTTCCAAACGTGATGTTCTAGAAATTATATCGACAATTTTATTTATTTATACAATAAAGTTGAAATAACGAATGTTTTAACGACCAAATCACTTTCGTCGAGAATTGTTTTTTGACGTTTGCCCATTCTATTTATTCTGTCTAGAGTGTAAACTGTAAAGTAATTAATGAATATAAAATGTAACAAAGCTCTAAAATGTTATTTTTCCATGTTGGAATTTTTTATTTGTTAAATTAACTGAAAAATTATTTTAAAATTAAAATTAGACAATGTAATAAATTATTTATATAACTATTTTATTTACGTGACTAATTCCAAAGAGATAGGAATTTTGAACAAACGTCAGAGATAGGAATTTTGAACAAACGTCATATGCTAGTACGCTTACACTTTGCATACAATCGCTTGTATCATATACGCTCATGTAACCATAATATAGATAATAGTGAAAAAGAAGATATGATACCCAGGATATTGATGTTGTAGAGTGATACACGGAAAGTTTTCCGGATCCTTCGAGTCTATTACACTGTATGAATACATAAACGTGCTGAAAGCTGCGCCACTGTTCGTGACATAGCATGCACAAAAATAATATATTATTTAATATGTCTGGTCATTGTTCGTTTACAAAATAGTGCACATAGAAAACGGAGTGGAACTGTCCTGAACCTTTTTATAACTTTTATTAACACTATGCTATCGATAAGATTCCTTTTCTTTTGTGCAGTCAAACCCAATTTATTTATTACAATTGTATTACATTAGCTTCCATTATGATAAGAACATGCATTACGCGCCAATTATATATTACACTTTTATTATTTTCCCATGGACAGGATCGCGTCTGGTTCCATCCTTTTATATATGTTCACTTTATTGAAAATCACACTTTACAAATTCAATTAAAATAGTTTTCATATCTATCGAATACGCTAACTGTTGGCGCTGTTACTATCAAATATACTTCTTCTAAAAATTACTGGGCTGGTGAGGACAGTGTTTTCAATACATTTGTTTATCAATACATTTTTATCTTATTATATTATTTAAATTATCAAATTGATAGCAGAGATGTTTAACTATAATAGTGACTACAAAGATGCCAATCTCATTGATAATTGTAAAGAATTATTGAAAAAGAAATTTTAAGTAAAATGCACTTGTAGCTTTAAATATACCATGATTATATTGCTTATGACAGTAGACTTTATAACGGTACTTAGCAGTTCTAAAAACGCTGATGATCATCAGCGTTTTTGATATTATTATAATATAGCCACAATTCAAAAGTCAAATTTATTTCTTTCACTTATTATTTCGATAATGGTTCGAAATTGTTAATGTAAAACGCACCCTGCAATTTGTGAGCAAATGTATTGAAAAAAATTATACATAATTTACAAATATGATAATGTTTAGTTGAGTCTAGGTGTTCAAAAATTCACATTCATTTGTAAAATTAACTACTCCCGGATACTGCAGCTTTGTATGTGGATGGACACATATGAGTTATATTGTACTAGTCGTAAAGTCTTACGCCCGGATATATTAAGACGTCTTCTATTTGCTACGTGATCGAACATTTTATCAAGGACACAATGACGCTGCGGAACGGTGTTTTTATTCTTACATTATTGGATTTATTTTATTTGAACTCTTTTATTGTATTTATAAAAAAAAAATGTTTATGCTGATTATATTGATCTTCGTATTTTTGAAGCAAAATGTAGAGTTTGTTGGTGGTACTTTCATCTATAAACGTGAATTTTAAAAATTGGTTTTTAAAATCATTTAACGACTTTTTGTTCTTAGATATATTTTTTAACTAGAAATCAATTATGCAATTTCAGAAATACGTAGATATTATTTGTTCGCTGATGAACAATTTTATTAATTTTATTAGTGATATAAAGAACATGTGTAAAAAATGATGCACATGATTGTGATATTTATTTTACAAACTGTTTTTATATAATTCCAAGATCATTTCATTTCTTAAATATTTCTTTTCATATATTAATTAATTAATATTTTTAAAAAACGAAATGATTTTGGACATAACAGTGCAACGTGGGGACTGGTGTATCAATTGTGCAACAGACCTGCAGAGCTAAAATGTTAGTGAAAGTTCAACTAGAACTTTGTTTAAAAGGGTTATTTTTACTATGAAAAAAAAAATTGACTTACTGAAGCTTCCTTGCGCTTAATGGTCGCAAAAATTGTGTATAGTGATTAAAGTGCATGCAATTTTTTTTTACACATATGTACATGAGGTTTTATTAATTTATGTATTGTTGGTTTTGATGTTTTGTCCCTAGGCTAATGCACCCGTTCCGTGGTAATGTGCATTGTTTACTGGACTTGTAGATATTTTTAAGTATCTCTCTATCGCTAGAATACTATTATTTCAAGCAGTACTAAAAGAGCCTCGTAAGGATTATTTATTCATATTACATCTCTGTTTGTTTTTCAAAGAAAAGCTGATTAACCTTTTCAGAAATACAAAATTTTGGAACTATGAATAAGAGTTTATTTTGTAATTTTTAGTTCACTGTGTACCCATTAAGATGGAGTTATTTATGCCAAATGTTTTATACACCCTTGTACATTTTTCCAATGATTGTGATTAATTGAAATATAAATGTACAACACTTTCAAATAGAGTCCCTTTCTCCAGCCGCCGAGGCGAACTTTTCGTCCGTATGTGGGGTGAATTTTGTGCTGTCACAAAATAAGTAAGAAGCATTCCGATTTATTACAATATTAAAATTAAATTTTAGTTCTTTAAGTAGTGATACTCAACGAGCAAATGGTAATTTTGCGAAATTCTTAATTTTTACATCACAACAATAACCAAAGCATGTATTATGTTATTATTAAGGTATAAAGAAAGTTAATAAGTTATTTTTAAACTGCAATTTTAAAAAACAATTTCACGCTGCAGGCGGGACCATAAAATGCGTACTCAAACGTTTTAAAAAGTAGGTAATACTCGTAGGACTGTGGTGAGGGAGTACATGGGTATTTATTATTGTGGACTGCAACTGATTTTTTCTTCTTTCTAATCGAATCCACGAACTTTTAACGAGGTATGAAATAAGTTACAATCTTAGTGACAGCTACAAGTGTCGCCCCGTATACGGACTTGGATATTGTGGTTCAACATTTTGTGATACGTCGGTTTCTAAAGTATATGTGTACCGCTGGCGACGACCGTCTTCCGTCTGTTCGCCACGCCATATGTAATAGCTATACGATTGCAATAAAGGTTATGAACATATACTAATAAACGATGTCATTATATCTAACTTTTCTATTTTATTTTAGTCCACATCTTCATCTACACTTCACGAGTCGAGCTTCCTAAAGATTTTGCTCTAGTTCGCTCATTGGTTAACGCGTGTTACCATTTTAACCTAACCTCGTTTTAAGAAAAAAAAGATTGTGTGGTTTCATGAAACCACTGTTAAAGTGAAACTTTTGTGGCCTTGGCTGCTCTGACGAGCGCCTTTCACTTTATCCCTACTCCGCGGCCGACCGTCACGCGACATGCAACACAGATGAAAAAGTTTGAGACGATGTAATAGAAGTTAGTTTTTGTAATAGAAGTTGTAATAGAAGTAGGTATTTTGAGAAGCTTGTATTATGATAATCTGGTATTTTGAGAATTTGGTATGTTGAGAATCTGGTATTCGGGTATTTTGGTAATCTCGTATTATGGTAATCTGGTATATTTAGAATTTAGAAACTGGTATTATTATAATCTGGTATGTTGAGAATCTGGTAGGTATTATGCTCTGGAGCAACCAAAAAAAAAGCAAAAATGCGAAAACTTACAAGGTAGTTAAGAAAACAAACGCTATTACAAAATAAAAATTTATTTCTACAAATTTAAAATATTACAATTCCTGTTTCAATTTGTCAGTCTTCTATTTCATTTTTATTTGGACATAAAAATGTATCAATATGTGATATAAAGGTTGACAGATAATAATGTAAATGAACAAAAAATAGCCCTGACTGAGGCCGCCTTCAAATTAGCCTTAAAGTGAAGCGCGGCGGAAACGCGTCTGCAGCGCTGCAGCCGTTCTACTTTGTAAAATCTAAATACACATCTATTCCTTGGTCTGTGGCGCTGCCGATGCGCGTCAGTTCATCGATCGACTAGTGCTGCGTGCATGTATTTTTTTTGTACAAATCGAGCAGGCTAATTTAAAGGCTGCGTTTACGCTGTTACGGCGAGGGAAGTTAACAGCGGCGGATAATGAATCATTCACGAATTACTTGATCAAGATAACTATGGCACGATGTGTAAAACGTAAGTAACGGTGGAATTGTGCCATTTTGTTTCGAACAAAAAACGGAACCCTAAAAACACATACTTAGTCTGGGGGAAGCCCCATAAAAATCTTATCAACTCTTATATTAGTTATTTGGCTAATCTAATCTCAATTACTATATTATTATACTTAAAATGTTAAAACATAGAGACCTACTCAGAGTTAGGGTACGCCTCTACTAAATCGTGGCGGAGAGGACCGTGAATAGGCCATTCACAGATTTCGAGCACTGTCACTGCAATAATACATACAATCTAGTATCTATATTATCAAAGCATACAATAATAATAAAATACCTGACGGTACGGAAGCCTTTATTTATTTTTATTTCAAGAACTATTACGTAGGTAAAGGTATCGACATGAAAGGAGAATGTCGAAAATTGGCCCACCTCTAATAAAAATAACCCAGAGACCGTTCAGATTCTGGAATGATTTATTTTGGATTGCTATTTTTCATAGATTTTTTTTGTTTAAATACCATATTTTTAGAAGTAGGGAATCAAAAAAATACAATTAAAAAACCGGTCGAATGACAATATTTTTTTAAATATGGCAACAAAAAGTCAACCTATCACCGACCCACTACTAGACATGGGTCTTTCAGAATGAGAATGGATTTTTCTGGCTTTTTCAGATAATCTGCAGTAAAATTATTCACTTGGAAACAATGAAATATATCTAAACCTAACCTCACTTTTTACAAAAATGTGAATATTTTCTTTCTCCCTACTTTATGTGATTGACTTTGTATGACAGTTTTGTAAGTCAGGTTGAGTACTACAAGTATCAGAAGTTTCATAACTGAACGTGGATTGGAGTAGATTTTAGTCTGGGCCAGGAAATGTATGGGAGTTCGCCGGTCTCCTTCGGGATAGTTGTAGGTAATGATGTCCCGCTGTCATTGCACTCATAAAAAATTAAAATATTTTTTTTTCAATAAAGGTGGTAAAACCGGGTCTTCGAAATTTCAAAATGAGATTACAATATTAAGTGGGGTATCTTATAAAAGCTACTCCACACCAAAAGCTACTCCAAAATGACATTGAGAATTGATAAACGTGCTAACAGCGCTGCGTAAACTTTATTAATTTGAGCATGAGTGTTTGAAATTGGTTTAGGCAGTATGCCAGAATATATCTTAATATATATAAATCTCGTGTCACAATGTTTGTCCTCAATGGACTCCTAAACTACTGAACCGATTTAGTTCAAACTTCGTGAATATCTGTCATTTGGTCCAACTTAAAAGATAGAATAGTTTTTATCCCACGTGGACGAAGTCGCGGGCATCAGCTAGTAGACTGTATAATTTTTGGATCGTTTTCGTCTTAGGGTTCGCGGAAAGTTGAATGTTAGCAGAAGCTTTGCCAATGACTTCCCCGCCCACTTCATACGAAAGTTACCATTTTGGTATGAACTTATGAAGTACGAACGAACTGGCTACAAATATACGAGTAGGTACGTACTCCATTTTCTATTAAAGAATTTAGTCTAGAATATTTAGGCGGTATCCATAGATGTATGGGTTCCATACAACTATGGATACCGCCATGGATACCTTCCAAAAGATGTTAAGCAATATTTATTGCTTTGCTTATTGCATGATTTATTATTGCTGGTGTTATTGCTAACTGATACAAAATTAATCAGCGCATATATGCTCCAGAAGTGTACAATACGCTAGCGCGGTCTAAACAGCTACAGCGACATCTGTTTAGAGCTTCGTTAAAATGGAAAATGTGAAGTGTGAACCAGGATATTCCACGCGCAGGTGCGGCTTTACTCGCCCGCTCCTCGCTCAGCCTTTCAGAATAAACAAACCTGTTCTATGGGGCTAGACAAAATACTTAACAGTCGTTTAGCGTTCAAGACAGTAGATAAAAATGTATGGAAAACCACTTGACTGTAGAAAAACTACTTGACCGAATAGAAGAAAAGCCGCTGTTTTTGAAAAGCGACCACGACAATTTGGCGTTTTCGCATTATGTTGTCGATAACTTTTAGCCTGCATTGCTTTTAGCGTACTGCGCGTGACAAGCGACAGCAACAGCAGCAGCAGCAACAACGCGTCGCATAGAGTACATTCTGCTTTCATATATTTTGTACTGGTGGTCACGTGGTTGTTCTACTGTCGTCAACGCATTACGACATGTCAATGCTTTGTCTAGACCCGCTGGGGCGGCACATTTGAAAAAAGAAATATTTAGTTCAATTTTCGTCCAAAATATAAGTATGACTAAATATGAGTTTTTAGACCTAGGCTTGTAGAACGCTCTGCTTCTATGGTTTTTCCATTTTCTAACATAATATTATTAATCATACTACCGGAACATTGTGAACACCATTAAATTAATATACGAGTATGTCGCGGACTGTCGAATGTGAGAGGGAAAGATCCTCGCGCGCTGATTGGATGAAAGTCTGACGTTGACCAATTAGCGCGCGAGGATATGAAATATATATTTTACAATTTTAGTTATATTGATTATTTATAATCTTCGGAAAGTATTAACGCTTTGGACTGTAGCCGTATGTTATGGTTCCCTATCTTTCGGTAGTTTGCAATCTCGTGAGATATGAATATTCTAATCTAACGGAATTTGCAACCTTCCGGTGATACATATAATACTCATATTAAATAGGTTCGTGTAAACTAATTATTGTAGACATTATGTTCATAGTCTTACCGGAGTCTAAAAAACTATGGTAGTAATCTACAAAGTACTATCTACTGTGCTAACTGTTGTCTTTGTGCTATCTGTTGCGATACTCAGGTCTACATCACCGTATTGCTCTTGTATTTGTTCACAATTCCTGTTCACGAAACGGTTTTGGTGGTCGAAGTTGTCCCATTTCCTTATGGCATTGTGAAGGTTGGAGCCCGGACTCGCCGAGTCTTGGATGTCCTTCGCTCCGACGACCTGAAGGAGATATGATCATCATCATCAGCGGGACATAGACTTGCTTTACTCTCATAGTAGATACTACCTACATTATAACTCATATCAGGAAGACATAGCTTCAATACTGGGAGCCACAAAAAACGTTACCAGTATTTCTTATAATGTACAACGTACCTATACGCAAATATATAATATCCAGTTGGCACTGAAGTTCCTGGGGTCATGTAGACAAGCATTTCATGCATGAGCTAGTTTGACAAATATTCTTTATTCTTTAAACATTTGGAGCAGCAATGTATATCAAACTATAGACAACAGTGATCATTACTGCAAAGGTCAATTTTATGGAATATTGACTCTGAATGTAAGGCTGGTGTGAAACGTAAATAGTGGAAATATTTCATTTAAGTACTGTACACTCACCCGAAAGTCTTTTCGAAGGTATCCTCGTTTCACGCCTTCGTCAAACATCATCCAAGTCCTGTTTAACTGGGCTTCAGTAACACTCGCGTGGTTTGGTATCTCTTCTCTGTAGTCTCCTGTAGAAAATATTAATCTTTAATATATAATATGTATAAAAATGACAGAAAAATTGGTCAAGTGCGAGTTGGGCTCGCGCACTGAGGGTTCCGTACCATCAAGAGTAGATATATTTTATTTTTCTATAGTAATAAAGCAAACTAAACTCCCTCACCCACTAAATCAAAAACAAGCTAAAAATCACGTTTATTGTATGGGAGCCCCCCTAATTTTTATTTTATTTTAATTTAACTATTTATTTCTACAGTAAGTATATAACTTACTTAATACTCTGTGAAAATTTGAAGCGTCTTCCTGTAGCCTGTTGTTGTATGGGAGCCCGCTTAAATATTTATTGTATTATATGTTTTAGTATTTGTTGTTATAGCGGCCACATAAATACATCATCTGTGAAAATTTCAAGTCTGTAGCTATCATGGTTCCAGAAATACAGCCTGGTGACAGACTGACGGACAGCGAAGTCTCGCTAATAGGGTTCCTTTTTTACCCTTCGGGTACGGAACCCTAAGAAGCAGGTTATTAGGTTTATTTATCATTTTTGTGACCCCAGTCTACACTGTAACAATATGCTGTTAAAGTATGTTTTTACATAATTAGAAGTGAGAAAAAAATTATAGCAATCAAGAAATAAAAATTGGTCCGGTTTCGTAATAATGAAGACCAATTCCATCCAAAACATTCTGCCCATCAAATTAAAAAAATAAGCAAAATTGTTATATGGCCCTCAAACAACAAACGTGATTTTTTAAATGTTTATTTCATTATAATTTTTAGTATTATTGTTTTTATAGCGTCAACAAGAATACATCATCTGTGAAAATTTCAAGTGTCTAGCTACTACGGTTCAAGAGATACAGCCTGGTGACAGACGGACGGACAGCGACGTCTTGTGGGTACCGAAACCTAAAAAGTTCCTTACCAATGAATCCGACACCAAGGGAGCAGCGGTTGTATCCGAAAGTATGCGCGCCTTCGATGTTAAATCCTCGGCCTTCGTACACGCGCCCGTCGTTGCCAATTAAGAAATTGTATCTGTAAAAATAAAAAAAGATTTAGACGAATTGAGAACCTTCTCCTTTTTTTAAGTCAATTAATTAAGGAGGGATAGTATCACGATAGTATGCTAAATAGGTCTACTATTAATCAATATTATTTTAACACAAAATTCAAATCAAACTTCAAACTAATTGTGGGGCTAGTTAAAGAGTTGCAAAAGAGACCCACAAGTGTCATAGTTATGGAGTAAAAAAATCAACGAAAACTACCTGCGGCGTTATTTTTGTATTTGTAAGTTTTCTATTAATCTACAATCTAAATGAAAAAACAATTGCTTGACTCAGAGATTAAGGAATTCAAAAATGCGAAGGTTGAAATTGGGTAATTGCATTTGGCAATTCTTTATTTTCTTTATAACACTTTAGAGCATAAAATATTGGAGTCGTTGAGCTAATGTTTAGTAAAATATTGGAGTCGTTGAGCATGTTTGGAGTTTTCGACACGTAACAAATTCATAATAAGTACATATATGTTTTGAGAAGGGGCTGAAGGAACACTAACTTAGAAAATCTGAAAGATACAAGTGGCACTGGAAGTATTACATCGAACAAACGAAAATGGCAAAGCTATTCTTTTTGATAATTTATCATTTTAAAATAACGGTGCTCTAGTCACTCCAGCATTGCTGGCATGGCCAGGGGACCATTTCGTCCCCGGGGGAGAGGACAAAATGTTATCTTCCTCCACGATTTATTCATCCCTCCTAGCATGGGCACATGGATGGAGAAAAAACCTCTTGCTTTTTATAAAATTATGGATATGGATTAAATTATGGTCGGTCTCTCGGTCGAATGGTCGGTTCGCTGGCCGGTCGAAGGGTCGGTCGGTTATGGGTGTAAGGCCGATATCTTACGGTCGGTGGGTCGGTTGGTCGTTTTGTCGGTCGGTTGGGCGGACGGTCGGTCGGTCGGTCGATCAATCGTTTGCTCGGTTGGTCGGGCGGTTCTCCCCTTTCAGAGGACAAAATCGGGGGAATACGATTTTATCCACTATCCATGCCATGGAGCTCGGTATGGTGCCTATAACATTCATTACTCACGGTATATCGTATTGCATGTACTTGATGAACCAGCTCTGCATGTTGCGCAGTTCCGCCGCGCATTGTGAGAACACGGTGCACTGGGCGCTGACCGTGTGCTGGATGACCACCAACATCACTGGTGACATATTCGCCGCGATTGTGGAGTGGTTGAAAGGCTGCGCGAGCCACATGTCGCGGGTTATATTCCATTCGTGCGGTGCTGGTGGCAAAACAACAAAATACTTTTCAACACACTTTCTCATAAAGTGGCTCTAATTTCACCGCAATTAGGCACATAATGACACCTATAATAATCGCAAACTGTGACTTTTTCATTAATAGTTACTGAAAAAATAGAGTGTGACAGACGGACGTCTTACAAGGGTCCCTTTTTTACCATTTTGGTATGGAACCCTATAAAATCAACTAACGCAACCGTTGTGACGACCACATCCAAAAGCCCAAGATCCTGAGACTTTTACAGCCGTTTTCACTAAATCTAGGAAACGCCTAAATCGAATGCTTAAGCCGATAGGTACAAACAGTTTTCACCTACAACAACTGTCACCTTAGGGCTAGGTGTCTCTTAACATGTTGGTGAAAACGAGCACTAGCCTTTTCTAGAGTTAACGTTTAAGCATGAATTTGTAGATTAACATCAAAAATAAATCTAGAAAAGTATCCCAAAAGTACAAACAGGTACCTATATATTATTAGATCTAAAAATCCATTATTAGTAATTATAGATTAATAACAAATAAATTAAATCTTTTCTCACATGTCTATTGTTATAAGTTTGGTTTGAAAGGCTACTAAAGTAGGTACGAATACGTTATATCTGTTGACCCAAGCGGCCGGATATTATGAATTTTTGCATGATACCTTATCAACTAGCGAATTTGTTATCAATTGTTTTTATCAGGGCATTAGATAAATAACATTTTTTAATTGCATCTAACAATGCCTCTGTTTTACCTTGAACATTTAAATAATACAATACAATGTATAAGTGTTTCATTATCATGATTATACGTACATTATAGTCTGTTCTTTCAATTGGGTCTGGAAGATGTTAATAGTCGATTTTCCAAGCAATTATGAATCTATTAAAATTAAGTTGTTTCACTTTAATCCATTTAAATTCTTCACTACATTATTATTTGAAGTTAAGGGTCTGGTGATGTATGTTAGAGGTGAAAAGATAACGTTGTACTTTGGGGAACGAAATGCTAAACCTTTATAGGGAATCTTCGATAAATTTACTTTTTTTATGCTCGTGAAGTACCTATTTTTGCATAGTTGAGCTTTGTATGCACACGAATCACTATGTACTAGTACATAATTAATAGTATAATACTGAATAAATAATATACACCTTATGCGTATAATATATTATAATGTGATGACTGGTTTGGTATTATCTTTAACACTTGTATGCTACTAAAGGTCAGAAGTCAAACGTTATCTCACTGTTTACTTCAACCAATTATGTTAAATACATATTCATTATTATTACCTAAATATATTTTGTATATTATATTTTATTTAACCAAAACATTTTATTAATTAAAAAAAAGCCCGACTGCAAATGTTTAACTTATAAAGTTACTTATAAAGTATAAAGTTATTATACTTATAAAGTTATTATAAAGTAAAATTACAATTAACCATATTATTATCCATACATAATTAATTTCTTTGGTAATCTCTTTTTAATTTCCTTCTTTTTTACCCCACTCGATGAATTTGGTTAGCGAATAAACTGCCATTTTGCTAAATAAAGTATGAGCCGCAAAAGAGTAAAATTATTTGCTATATAAAGTATATGAACAGCTTAAAGTTTATTTCTGAATAAAGCGCAAATAGCATAATGCCTAAATAAATAATTAAACAACGTTATTCGTGATATTCAACACTTTTGCCAAATATTGTCATTGCTAATTTTATCAGAGAAAGTACATTTACCTCTTTGTATTGGTGGTATACCTATATGAAGTTCAATTTTTTGTGACGTTCAATTTACGAGATTAGCTGGACAAAACAATTGCCTTATTTTCCAGTGGTAGATTTTCCGCGGTTCGCCGCCGCTGGCATGATTTACAAGTCTTCCTCAAAATGAGAGGAGTTGAACGAGCCAAAATTTGTGACACAAAAGAGGTTGAGACCGTACCATAGTTGTTTTTTCTGATGGTAGACAAGACATAGCTTCGAGTCTAGTTGATGGGGTTAAAGCGCAACTAAAATACTTACGACTATCACCAGGTCTGCTTGCTTTGCTGGTCTTGACAGAGAAGTAAACTATGAGGGAGATGCAGACGAGGAGCGCAACGAGCGCGGCAGCACACGACAGCCTTTCCGTCTTGGAGCTGTTCTTGACTATGTTCCACAAGTACAGCGGTAAGGGCAGCTCTGGAATAATGTAATTTTACCTTATATTTTTATGTAATAAATATTAGAAACATACCCTGGACAGGGCAGACGGCGCGAAAAAATGTCACCAGTTTATCGGTGCCAAAAATACTTGTATTGTCACCAGCTATAAGGCTTCAGTGTACTTCGCTCAGCAGCCACCTATAGAATTTTGACAGATAGTTTAATGTAGTAATAAAATAGTAATGGTTTTCAGGCTGGGGGCCCTCTCCACAGATATTTACCAGGCACGCTGGAGACAGCACAAGATCCACAAGGATCTCTTTCTAAACCCTTCTTACTTAATCACATTTGTTCGAACGCTCCACGCCCCAGCACACTATAAATTAACGAAATATTATATTTAAAATTTCACAATGCTACGAGTAGGTATTACTTTTAAAGTAATAATCTCCGAGGCAAGGGGCTGGTTCAGCCAATCCGGTAGATAAGTACTATTTATAGGAAAACTCATACCTACTGTTTATTGACCCGATCCAGGACCTCGTGATACGTCTATAAATAAACAGTATCATGTTACCGAATATCTGCAACCGAAGACATACGAGATAATATTTCGATTTGATTCGTTCAAATGAATTGAAATTCAACTTATTTTGTATGAGAAAGATTGTTCAATTATGCTATTGCCATACATATGTCTACCGTATTGACCTCCGCTGGTATAAGGATAATTAACGTAATCCGGATGCTTTTCTCATATTATAAAGCGTAGATTGATTCTATGCAGGTTGGCGGATAATGAATCAGAATAAGATTTTTTTTCTCAGTCCCAATATATAGAAAAACATTCATCGCGGTTGAGTTACCACCTTACCGACAAATTCGTCTGACGCGACTACATACTTCGTAATAATAAAATGAAGACGTAAGACGTAAAAACCCAAGTGTCTGACGAGGCATTGTACCTAAATAAGCATAGATACAAAGTCACAACGATATAGCTTCGCTTAATAATCGTGAATTGTATTTGACCTTAGCAACACGGCCGGCGCGGCGCAGCGATCAGTGTATCTTATGATTTATTGAGAACGATATCTAGGGTCCTTCTATCGGCACAGACGCCATCTGACGATATCAATCATCAAATCTGACGATTGAAAAATCAGCCTTAAATGAAATAATAATCTAAAATACATTTGCTACTCTGTGTCAAAATAATCTAAACATCCATAACCTTCTTTTCGTTACCATAAAATACCTATTATAAGTGTTAACTCCAATTAAATCTGTCAATACTTATTGCTCAGGTCGACTTTACATACGTGTAGGTTACAACATATACCTGGAAGTTGCGTCTTGATTTTTTTAATAAATTATGTTTTTTTTATAAAATTACTTAAAATGTAATTTAATATAACTTTTTAATTCAAATAACAAAAAACTTTTAAATAAAAAAAAAAATTACTTGCTTACAAAATTCAATGTACGCTTCGTTGGTAACACTACTCTACTGAAACTGTCATTTATAGTTTTGAGATTTTATAATGGAATTCCATAACATTTTAATAAATATCGCAATGCATATAAAAACAAGCGAACTTCGCTTTGCATTAATGTATACAGAAATTAACTACTAAGTATTTATTCTAATTATTTTATTGTTAGATTATTCTACCAACCTATCCACAAACGTTTTTTAAAAATAATAAAGGATTGTAATTTTAAAAAGCAATTGCAGATAGTAGTATAATACGTTTATTAAGTATTATAAGTACTCGTTTAATATAATATATATGTATTACAAAAAAATTAGTACAATCTCTGGGGCGGCCCCATGGTCGATTTTAAATGCAGCGAACGCACATTCTGCCAGTTCTTCTTCAAGAGGGACACCAGGAAGTTGATGGCCAAGTGCACATTTTGAGCGAGGTCGTCTACTGGCATCGCCACGTGACCGACCGCTGTCGACAGGCACAGCACCTTCTTCATCTGGAACCTGATCGTGGCTTTGACTTCGTCGATCTTCTGCGTCATGGACTCCTGGTGCGAGAGCAGGCCGGGGAACTTCCCCGCTTTGTTCAACCCGGGGCCGAGCAGACGCGGGATCTGCTTGATGAGCGATTCGGAAGCTAGGAAAGCGTGGTATTTTTTTGCAAGCTTCTTCACTAGCTTCTTGTTCTTGTTCAGCTTCTTCAGACCCTCAGCGTCCATGCACGGCACGTTCAGGCTCCTGGCCTCGTCGCAGTGCTGTTGATCGCCTAGAATGCACACCTGCATCTTCGGCCTCGGAATAAACTTAAGCTTCACGGTACCGGAGAACCGCTTGTCTTTTTGCGGGTCGTAGTTCTTCAGCCCCACTTGTAGCTCGACCGTCTCCACGAAGTTACGCTTCTTTTCCTTCGCATGTTGAAACACGGCGTTTATACACTCGTATATCGTATCACGAGATACCTTCGACATTTTGGCTACACCAGATTTTTAATCCGACGCCGTGTCTATTTATAGAAATTTAGGGAATTGCGTTTTATTATTAAGGGAATGCGCGCGCACTTTCTACAAGTAATCGAAAGGGAATAATATTTATATTATAATACCTACATACGTACTAAATTTATAGTCTATGATATTATTTCAGAGAAATTGCGCGCGCATTTTACTTTGTCTATGGTCATTTTGCGCGCGCACCATTTATCCCGCCCAGAGGAGCAACCATCGACCACCAAAGGGCAGAGAAATAACAAAACTAGGGAGATGCCCCATTCACTAATTCTAGCCTAGACTTGCGTGACATGATGACGGCCAAGATTTGTTGCCAAACGTTCATGTATTGCTTTACTACCCTATTAGGTGACGCCATCTTTTACACCACTTGACAGATTAAAAATAGTCACGCTAATTTTGTAGATGGGGCCAGTCCATACTGTTTCCTAGATATGCAATTTAAAGCCGAAATAGTATTTACGACCTCAAATTAATATTTAATCGTAAGTTACTAGGAAAACAAAAAACATAGTTTTATTTCAAGACGTTTTTGCCAAGGTAAATTGTGCATATTGCCATCGGGCAATATAATTTACCGTGCGTGCTTGGCTGCTAGGGTGCTGGTAGGCAACAGGTACCTAAGTTGCGCGCGCACCCTCCCTTTGTATATGGAGCCTATTGTAGTACCTATAGATATATTATGTATCTTCCTTTCACAAATCCCGCACACACCCTCCTAAAACCAATGATGAAGTAAATAGAGACCTAATATAAACCTAAAACCTATTCAAAATGTTGCTAGTTCATAACAGTATAAGTAGCTTCATAACAAACAAAAAAATCCGGCCAAGTAAGACTCATAATACTCCTACACCAAGAGTTAGAGACTGTAGAGTTCCGAAGTGAAACGATAAAAATCCGTTTTCTGTATTACTGTAAACTAACTTAATGTAAGTATAAGTGATTATCTTTAGTTCTTACACATTTTTGATTGGGCTGGAAACTACTAAGTTAAGAGTCCACTAACCCACGCTGTTGCCCATACATTCGTAATACCAAAATCATTTGTAATTCGTGCAAATTTCGATCATGTTGTGGTGTTATTCGGGTTCATATAGTAATAATCTATGTTCCTGACCATATCCTGGTTCCGAAATACTTTTGTTAAATGAAATTGTAAACGAAATTTAGTTTTGCTTATTTTTATCTCAAGGAGGACATGTTTTATGCTTATTTGTTTTGTAATAAAAACAACACTATCTCACGTCGCATTAGTTCAGGAGCACAGTTTTTATTGTCCAGCTAAAGAAAAACACCAGTTAATAAAGAAAGTTACTAGTTTTCATTCATAATTTTTGGTATTACAGAACTCGACCAAAGTTATAAAAATTTTGATCAAAATTGATTATTATTACACCCCATACGTACCTACCATGTTGCTACGGAACTCTAATTATTATTGATATAAAGGACAAAGAAATCTGTGGTGTGAATTAAAACAAAAGATAATATATAAAATACACTTATTTATTGCAAATTGAGAATTTGTTCTGATTTATCATTAACATAATTTTATAGTCGGCATATTTAATAGACGATTACACACTTATTTGTCGAGCCCGATCTATGAAAAGTAGACAAGAAATAAACCTTGACTTAAAAATAAAAACAGTTATAGAGAAGTGACCTAATTTATTAATTGATACAATTATTTAATAAGGCACTTTCGTAAGAATGAGTAAATAGCATTTCTTATAAATTACATCAAACCATTTAGTAATTGGGTAAATACTATCACTAACTTAAAAGATTCGGTTTAGGTACCTAACCTTTACAGTGATTACACACGTATTTTAAATAACCCGCACGCAGCGGGTGAGATGAAAACAATTGATCTCAATACAGCGAGGAAAATGCCTGATTTTATCAGAAAAATAGTTCAGTGGTTACGTAAGGCAGCGATGTAAATTAATTAATTTATATTACTTAATTTTAATCGCTGCTCATTTATATCGTTTCAGCCGACGGACGTCCACTGCTGGACAAAGGCCTCCTGCAATGATTTCCAGCCCGCACGATCCTGCGCTAACTGTATCCAGCGCCTTCCCGCGACTCTTTTAATGTCGTCAGTCCATCTGGTCGGAGGCCCGCCAACATTGCGCTTACCCGTGCGGGGTCGCCATTTCAACACTTTGGGTCCCCAACGTCCGTCGGTCCTACAAGCTATGTGCCCCGCCTATTGCCACTTCAGCTTCGCGATACGTTGAGCTATGTCGGTGACTCTGGTTCGTCTACGGATCTCCTCATTTCTGATTTGATGCCGCAGAGAAACTCCGAGCAAAGCTCTCTCCATCGCCCGCTGAGTGACTCTGAGCCTTCTTATGAGGCTTATAGTAAACGACCATGTCTCGCATCCGTATGTCATCACTGCTCATTTATATACATCCCAATAAAAACTTAATTAGACAACATGATTATGATTATGATCAAAATTAATATCGAATATTATAAAAAGTATCAACATATTAATTATTATTTAAAGCTCATTTCTCTTTTATTCAGAGGCCAACAAATAACGATCAAACGATATTTCTATAGCTCAAATATTTATTGTCAGATTTAAATAAAGACTGATTTAATTGTTTGTGTGTTCGAAGAAAGAAGATTTATCATTAAAATAGACGATCATTTAAACACATGCTATAAAAAATAATATTTTCTGCGATGAGTAATTCGCTACTATATGGTACTTCCTAAAAATCACTAAAATAACCAAAAACATCCATTATCTACTTAAACTACATGTACATTACTTGTAAACTTAAACTACATGTAAACTAAGCAATTATACCTACAATCTATGCTAATATTATAAAGAGGAAGCGTAACGATGTTTGTGAGTTTGTGAGTTTGTGAGTTTGTGAGTTTGTGACGTTGTAAGGGGTAATCTCTTGATCTACCTACTGAACAGATTTTCAAAATTATTTCACCAATAGAAAGCTACGTTACTGTGGCTATAGTAATTTCCAAGGTTTATTACGTATCTTTACTTAATCTTGAATAATGTAATCCAAGTCGTAAAAAATTGCTTTCATCGCGTACGCTGCGGAAACTATTGAAGATAGAACAAAACAAAGTTCTACAATATTAAAGAACGTATCAAAATCTGTAAAAAAGTCCGCGATAGCATATGCCGATCTCCTACGGGTAACTCACAATAACTGCTTTTACTTTTACTCCGCTCCGCTTAGTCGTAATTGATTCAGATTTGTCATTTTGACATCTCTGAAACTGAGGGGAGAGATGTCGAAATGATGAAATCTGGTTGGTTATTCAAACAGCTTTTGTGGAAACGGAGCCTTACGCGGGACAAACGGGCCGGGACAAAAATATTTCTAACGCGGAACGGAGTCCGCGGGCATTGCTAGTTAACATATAATATGTAATACCTACTAACTAAATGACCAGCAGTATGTGGAAACAAAGTCCAGATTAACGAAAGAAGTGCAAATGTCCGTACCACACCAGGTGATCACACAGTGGAAAAATATGATGATCTCATTACTATTTTACAACGATATATACATAAACTTGCAAGCCCTAGTTAAAGCCAATCGGCTTTAACTAGGGCATAAAGCAAGACAGTGATGAACGAAAGCTCTTGCGTCGGAAGCCTCTTGGCATTTTTCTTAAGGTCGCTATACCAGTGGAGAATGTCGACCACATCACCTCGGCAAACAACCACTTACTCCAGTGTCATTCCAATGTGCGAAGCGCCTGAGTTCAGAAAGCAAAAGTGGCCCAGGACTAATTGTCAGCGGCAGTAACTGACACTGGCCGTACAAAATGTAATTAGGATGCAACACGCCCTCGTTCACCAAAGTCTTCAGAAGTATCTTTGTATGATTGAACTGCGACTCTCTCGGCTCGAACGTAACATAGTTCCCTAAAAACATAATCGATATACTCCTCCTATTCCACGCTGTGACCATCGCCCCGAAAACATTTGCGCCTCGTCCTTCGAACACATCTCCGTTCCCTCCAACTAAAAAGTTTGGTCCAATATCATTGAAGCCACGCCTCATGTGATCAGCTTGGACTACCAACATTTGTTCAATGCAATCACGTCGCTGCACGCAGTTGTTGGCGGCGGAATGACCGATGATGACGTAATGTAAGGGGAGTCTCAGCCAATCTTCACCATACGAAGGCATCGCTTGCCACTGGTCTCGTCTCAAGTACCAGGTCGCATTTAAACCTTGGACAAAATATTAAAGTAAGAGGGACAGTAATTATAGCACACAATAGACTGCATTTTAGAGTACAAGCACATTTCATCTTTCAGTAAAGTTACCCGCAAATTAGATTCTAAATATTTCCACTTAATTTAAACTCTTTGTTAGTGTTGAAGCAATACTGCTTAGTAATTCAATTGAAAGAGGATTTAGGGAACATCAAAAAGTTAAACTGCATTCAAAATCCTAAACAATTTCTTGTAGCTCTAAGAATCAGAGTGACAGTTAAACATTTTTGTCAATAGGCATATTACGAGTATAGTAGGAGGCGGGACGAATCACGTCAGGTGTATTTACCTATATCTAGTCGAGATGGCTTAGGTAATGCGACATAGACGAGATAAAGTATGAGACCCGATGCGACCAGGAATGCCCAGCACACAAAGACAGCCACGCTGCAGCGCAGCCTCCGGGAGTGTTTTGAGGAGACCAATTCGAGGCCTAAGAAACGGCCTGAAACAGAGGAAAATGTACCATTTAAATTGGTGTAGAAAACAATTTTCATTATACTGGCTGTGTTTGAGATAATAATTTTTGACGGAAAATGTAAACTTTTTCATACTGGGCGGAAATATTTGTAATTTAGAGGCTAAATGAAATGGTTCATTGTATTGGTAATTCTTTTATTAAAGTTAAAAATTGGAATACATGTAAATTATACTCGTAAATTCATGAACAAAAGTGATTATTTTAATGTGTTGCTTCTTTTATAGTATGGAACCCTCGGTGCTCGAGTCGGGCTCGCACTTGACCGGTTTTTTTTTTTTTAATACGCGTTATGTCTAGTAAGAACTATGTAGTTTGAACTAAATAATATGCAATAACGAGCATTAGTTAATTCTAGTTTCCACAAATGAATTTAAGCTGAGGCGAGGCTTTGAACCAGGACTACAATGACACTTTATACATTCGATGATCACTATGACCATCGAATGTATAGTTAATATTGCTATAACCATACCATACTACTAATATACCTACCTATACAAAAGCGAAGTAGGAAACTGACCGAAGACGTCATATTCTGAGAATTGCCCCGACCTTCATCTGTTTCTTTACATATTAAAATGTGTATTTCATTACGATCATGTACATATAATGTTCTTATTTATTATTGTAATGTAATACGTTTATACAATGCACAATGTACATATATCACACTGCATATTATTAAAAGGAGGATTTCCTTATCATTGTTTTTGGTTCCAGCGCTGAATGAACTGATATACTTAGGTATAGTGAAGCAATGACAGAAATGCTGTTCTTTAAGCAACTCCATGACTCCATGCCAAGTTTAATTCTATCATCAATTTTATATTTCTAGGAATTTCTAAAATGGGCAATCTAAAAATGTGATGTGGCGATAAATGTGTATATGTTACAGGAAATGAATACAATTCCTAAGAAACCTATGCAATTCCTATACGGCAATGGGAAATGTGTTAAAACGAAAGTCAATAGATTTTTGATTTAAATTAGACAAACTTAGGTTGAAAGTTGAAATATATTATGTTACATCGGCAAGTGACAATGGCGCGGCACGTAGCGCGACGGCGTCGCATACATTAGCGCCATTTTACAGTTTTGACAAATTAAAAATCCGGCTTCAGGGAGCGGAGCCTAAAATTGTATGCGTTATGTCAGTAAGTGCTGATCCTCTAAATGTTTAATTAATGGATGGTATGCATATAAAATAAAAATAAACGTATATACAGATAAAGAATTCGCTCCGTAAATAAATGGTGATAATAAAACAATCAAATCGTAACGGAATTAGGCTCCGATAAGCAGGTGACACATACCAAACTAAATATAAATAATACAAACCACTTTGTGAACTCGAAAAACAAACCTAAATAGGGTAAATTGGACACTACAGACGGACAGACGGACAGACGGACGGACGGACGGCGGAGTCTCCGCCGTCCGTCCGTCCGTCTGTCACCAGGCTGTATTCTTTTATACCGTGATAGCTACAAACTGTCGCTGTAACAATAAATGCTGAAAATATAGTAAAATAAAGATTAAAGGGCTACCATTCGATGGTCCAAAACTCCTTATACTACTCTACTTGTATACTTGTAATAGTTCTGACAAATAAGGTACGGAACCCTACCTGCGCAAGCCCGACTCTCACTTGGCCGTTTTTTTTAAATTACAGGCACTCATGACGTGTCAATTCATTTTCTAACACCTCTATAATTGTGATAACTATTTATTGTCTAAAAACCAAGTTTACGAGGGGTTTATCGCGCCATGCCGCGGAGAAGAAGTCCACAACAAACTCAGCCGATTACTCTTCAATATTATCAGTTAACGCCATTTAACAACAATGAGTAATAATATTAAATAGGCTAATATAAACAGAATAGTTCACTATTAGATTAGAATTCTTCGCCACTATTGTAATTATAACTTGAAAGTTCTATTTAGACTATTAGGTATTCCGAACTCATAGTTAAAGTTTGGTTCACGTTGCTTTCTCATTAGAATTTAAGTGCATGTATGATTAACAACCATTACGTATATAGTATATTATATTATAATATAATAAAATCGATGGTAGATCTGTTATTGATTTGGAGTAATAGTAATTATTAGTCCAGGATTTTTGGAAGTTTTTTACTGAGAGAGACGAATGAGTTTCCTATAAATCATACTGTATTTGCAAGCTTTTGCAAATGAAATTAAAAAAAAAATCTTTCACATAGGCTTAAATTATAGGCACTTATGAAATGTCGAAACTCTACGCCGCGCCGCCACGTTCGAGAATGAGAAGAATGGGCAAGAAACTCGGCACTTGCTCTTTAGTCTTGCGAATATGAATAGAAACGTTATGATAATTATGATCTATGGATGTATATACATATCCACATATCATATATGTTTGGAAATAAACATATTTTTCTTTCTTTCTTCTTTCTAATATTCAAATATTTACACATACAGGTAGGTTATACTCTGAATTACTTGGCTGTGTGCTCTGTTATTAAACCTACTAATAAATCGCTCTTTGTGGGTATCAGTGTCTACGTCATAAGGAGGAAAAATCTTAATATTAACAATATGGACGATAATTTGCTTGCGAAATATCTACAATTCAAACACTATCTCTCACGAAACCTTGTGTTAAAACATGTAATAAAAATATATTATGTTAGGGTAAATACCAACAAAGTATTTATTTATTTATTTATTTAACACTTTATTTGTACACCACAAAACATAATACTATAACGAAGTAAAAATTAAATTAGTACAAAAGGCGGCCTTATCGCTAAAAAGCGATCTCTGCCAGGTAACCTGCAGATAAGGAAAATACAGAGGAATCACGGACTGCAGGTGGTGCAACACTATAATATTAATACCTAAATTCAATAAATACGTATTACTACATACACTAGAATACACAAATAAAAATAAAAATAATAAAATAAATATATAAATAATAATAAATATTATATATAAAAAAAACTAATATAATATATACTCAATACTTATAATATACTAGCTGATGCCCGCGACTTCGTCCACGTGGGATAAAAACTATTCTATCTTTTAAGTTGGACCAAATGACAGATATTCACGAAGTTTGAACTAAATCGGTTCAGTAGTTTAGGAGTCCATTGAGGACAAACATTGTGACACGAGATTTATATATATTAAGACTAGCTGATGCCCGCGACTTCGTCCACGTGGGATAAAAACTATTCTATCTTTTAAGTTGGACCAAATGACAGATATTCACGAAGTTTGAACTAAATCGGTTCAGTAGTTTAGGAGTCCATTGAGGACAAACATTGTGACACGAGATTTATATATATTAAGATATGTATATATTCCGTAATTGGTTTTAATGAAAAATAGTCTTGATAAGGTAGAAAATCAGCTTCTGTCTGTTCAGGAAACATTTTTGGTAGTGTGTTACTAGGAGGCCCACGGCTTCGCCAACATAAACAATTTTTTACCCAATGACTTCTATGAATCGCCCCAGTAGACTAGTTGCGACATAAAGCAATATTTCTCCATACAAACTTGGGATTTGGAGGTGAGTTTTAGAAAATCCTTTCTCATTGCACCCCTCGCAAGAAACCTAAGTATTGATGTCTCTAGACCCAGCGGTTTGGGCTGTGCTCTAATACATCGGTCAGCCAGTCTTATTTTTAAATAATATATATTTAGATTAGATACTTCTAGAACAAGAGGTCCATTAGTTTGAGCATTTTAAAATCAGTCAGCCAGTTAGTCAGACATTTGTAATCACTGTGTACGAGTAGGTGTCGATATTTCAACCCACGATGACGCGCCCCACTCTGTCCAACTCCATGCGAAGCTAATGAAACATAATCGATTTTGACAGAGTGTGGCGCGTCTTCGTGAATTAAAATACCTATATCATGAATGATTAACACAGGACAGGACAATGCATGAGATAGGTACAATCGCTTAAAAAGAATTTATAATTTATTTACACACTTGAGCGGCTAATATACTGAAAATATATTCGCATTGCACGCTTATCAACAATAATATGTAAACATGGCCATCCTTCGCAATCATGCTGTAAAACTGTATATACTTATGTATACGAGTATAGTATTATAATATGTGTCTACTGGAACTACCTACTCGTATATAAGTAGGAAATTTAGGCATTATACGTATGGATTGTCCAACCAATTTAACTAAAATAACGACACTGTGGCTATTTTACAGTAGTATGGATACATAGAAATTAAATCTTGTAATGACTTCTTTTGTCTCTTTTTCTTGTCTGTGTCCACAGAATCGTTTAGACATCACTTACCCTGAAAGGGTCGTACATAAAATCTTTGGTTGGATCACTCTTGGATTTGGATGGTCACTTACCATTAGGCGAAACTGCAGTCGGTAATAATTTATAAAAGTAAAAAAATGGTTTATATAAAATTCATTTAGGATCCTAAATATATTACAATGACAATTCGCCGTGCGCTTCGCTACGTACGGTACCTAGTATTTAATTAGATAGTATTTGCCAACGGCTTCACCCGCCTGTAATTCGGATTTCGGAATTACTAATCTCCGAGAAGAACGGATTTTCCGGGATAAGGCTGCCAATCCACCGGAGCGGAGCGAGGCAGCGGAGAGGAAAAAAGGAGGGAGAAATAAAAATCTCCGCTCCTCTTAAGTGGAGCAATCCTATTGGTTAATATTTCTCCGTTTCTCGGCTCAGCTCTGCTGCCTCGCTGCGCTCCGGAGGATTAGCAGCCCAAAAGTGAATATGAGTGATTGTTGTCAGTAATTTTTTTATTCGGCCTAAAGTTCTGGTCCAGCCCATCAACCTGCAAAGATAAAACATCATATCCGCCAAAATATAAAATCAGCCTAATTACTTAGGTACCTACCGTTTGTATCTTCGCTACACACAAAGAAGTTACGCTAGGACAGAAGTACAAAAGCGTGCGCCTGCGACTTACCTTTTAGCATTTCCTTATTGTGTACATTCTGCGTAATTGAAACAACTTTGGTACCAACGTGGACTTTTGTGGACTTCGTAACGTTGACCGTCTCTATGTGCGAGGAAGGTGGCTCCACTGATACCGCACCCATCACCCTTCCATCGACCACCGCCACCTCCGACCCATCCTCCCGTTGTTCCCCCACAGGAACAATCCCATTCGAAACCAACATCACTATTACACTTGTTTACCACTTAAATACTTATGACGTAATCGACACTGTCCGAAAGGGAGACGACAGCTCACCGCGGTGTCCTTTGTCTGACTACTGAATAGATGTCTAAGCTAACTTCACTTCACTTAGTGCTCACTTCGCTAATCTTTCCATGAATACGGTTACTGTCTCTAACGCCTTATCATAATCGTTTCCCGTTCTATATCGGGATGTGTCTGATGATATTAATTAAGATATTTATACCACATTACTGTTTACTTGTACATGATCATGAAATAAAAAAATGAATTCTTCCAACTAAGCACTAAGACGGAATACCTGACTATTAAAGGGATTCTAACTAATATAGACTTGACTAGATTATTCAAGCGTAGAGTTCTCTTTCTCAAACTTCCAAGTAGAAACTACGAATATCTAGGTAAAATCTGTGTATCTAGGTAATCTGTGTAGTCCCTTGTGGGGTATTAGGGTTCCATACCAAAATGGTCAAAATGGAACCCTTATGGTGAGACTTTCTCCGTCCGTCCGTCCGTCTGTCACACTCGATTATTTCAGTAACTATTCAAGCTATCGACCTGAAATTTAGAATAGTTATAGGAAATAGTGACGCGACGTCATAGCAATCGTAAAAATTTGAAAATTGTTTTTATTTTTATTTAAAAAGGGGGGAAAACGGGGGTATTGAAATTTCATAATGAGATAACAATATTGAGTGGGAAATCATTAGAAAGGGCGTTACTTGTGTAGTCTAAAACAGATTTTTATTTATTTTTATGCTTGATAGTTTTTGATTTATTGGGCAAACTGTCAAAAAAAATACCGTTCCCCCCCCCTTATCTCCGAAGTTTATCGGCCGAAAAATCTGAAATAATTACGATCAATAGGCACTAACGTATATTTTACAGAAAAAATAAAATCAACTCTCTAACTATTGTACTTTTTTAGATAATAACAATAAACCGGCAAAAACAAAGTTATGTTTGCGGTTTGCCAATAAAAGTACCTACATGTAAATTATACTCGTAAATTCATGAACCAAAGTGATTCTTTTAATGTTTAACTTCTTTTATGGTATGGAACCCTCGGTGCGCGAGTCCGACTCGCACTTGGCTGGTTTTTTTTATATGGTGTCAAAGTTTTAGGCTTACCTACCCGTTAGAAATACACGTACTAAGTATTCGATGCTTTTATGAATAATAATTGAAGAATATCTTTATGTCAAATAAAAGAAAATAAGTGTACATCTTGTCATTTTCAAAGGAGCAAGTATCGAGATTCCTACAACATCGAGTTCTTCTCAGTGTTAACTTGTATACTCATAACTTATCAGTAGAGTTTTAATTTTTGGAGATTGTCGTCTGTAATAGGTACTTAAGTGAGGCCTATTATTAAAGGCGGTATTAGAAAAATATAAAGTTTCATTTTCATTTATTTAATTAGGTACTTCATTTTCATAGTAGGTATAGTTCTCCTAAATTACCTGCTTTGGCCGGACATTTTTACGGTTATCTATTGTTAATGCGATATTTTGAGATATCTGATAATACACGTAACGGAGCAATGAGCGATTATTTATTAGTGTTGTTTTACTTTTAGCTATTTCCTGTAACTATAAATACTTAAGTGACGTAAAAATTCAGACAGTAATTATGTTGAATTTTCCGGTCAATGTACTCGTAAGCTGATTCTGGTTTATTTCAGCACAGTCAAGCCATCTTAAGAGTCCCATGAACTACAATGTCTCCATATATTCGAAATACCAAATCACTTCATTCATTCATTCATTCACTTGTAATTGGAGCATATTTCGATCATGTTGTGGTGTTATTCGGGTTCATATAATAATAATCTATGTTTCTAACCATAGATGGTTCGGAAATACTTATCTAAAACAAAATATTAATCGATTTTGATTAAAATTGGTAGAACTTCGGTCGAGTTCCGTAATACCAAAAATTATGAATGAAAACTTGTAACTTTAACGTTTTAGAGAAGTATTTCCTGATCGAAATATGCACGAATTGAAAATGATTTTGGTATTACGAATGTATGGGAGACATCGTAGGTTAGGGCATCCATAGAATATGCTAATAGAATATACCTACTATTTAATAACAATATATATTTGAATTCAATTAGGCAGATGACCTAGACTGTCGAACCCTTGGGAGTGATGAATTGCTCTGATTTTTCACTAATCAATAAAAATAAATTGTTTTAAGGTGGTAACAATAAAAAAGCCCACAAAAATCTGAGCCGCACTTTCAGGGCAGGGCGCGTTGAAACCCTCATAACCTTAGTTTTATTTTAAGCCGTGAAATATTTATCACGTAGGTATTGAAAATATGAATAACCCGTCCTAAGTGCGAGTGTGTAAGCTAGGCATTAAGAATTTCCTCTTGAAATACTCTTAAGGAAATCCACCCACAATTTGTATCTAGCTTTTTTACCTAGTACCAGTCGAAGCGCGCGTAAAAACTTTGACGGATTGGATGACTGACTGGTCGTCTGCTGGAAAAGGATCTTGGACAAGAGAACTTATTAAAGATCTTAAAGCGTGGCATAATAGGAAATACGGAGAGGTGGACCGCTGGCTCACGCAGGCACTGAGCGGTCACGGGGTCTTCAACACTTATCTATTCGCAATAGGGAAAGCTCCGTCAGAAAAGTGCTACTTCTGTGGAGAGGAGGACACCCCAAGACATGCTATTTTTGAGTGTCCTGCTTGTGCCGAGCTAAGAACAGCGGCACAAGGAGCAGATACCGCGGTAGAGCCGCACAACTTGATAACACGGATGCTGTCAGGGGAAGAAGCTTGGCAGCGATACAGCAAAATGTTGAGAGTTATAATGAAGAAAAGGGAAGAAAGAGAGAAGCAGGTAAAGGAGAAAAGAGAGAACTAGGGGGCCAACACGAAGTAATGCTTAGCGGTTCCGTGTTGACTCAGAAGACGGGGAGGTCGTTTTAGTCCGTGCAAGTCGGACATACCCTGCCGAAAGGCAGAAGTCCGTGAGGGATTTTTTCCTCCCCGAAAAAAAAAAAAAAAAAAAAAAAAAAAAGCTTTTTTACCTAACTAGGAAATTTCAAAGAATTCGTGATGGTAAAAAGTAAAGGTAAAGAAATGATTAAATATTAAAATCAATATTGTTATCTAAAATATCTGTTTTTCTGTTAGAGCCTTATCACACTCAAAGAAGAAGCGGGATGGAGCAGGCGGTCGATGCTCCTCCTATCGTAGAAGCCGGCAAGGAGTCAGAAGGAGACGCTATGCGCACCTTCTAACTCATTAGAAGTAACGCCGGGACGCCACAGTAGCATTCGAATAGCGATCCTGTGGCGTCTCCTAATGGCGCAGCGGGTAACGTTGGGTTTAGTGGGTATTCTGGCCGTCCATCGAGTCCCACATACCCACTCGATAACATATCTCCAGTGGGATGCGTAAACGCATTCCCAACGTAAAAAAAAACCGGCCAAGTGCGAGTCGGACTCGCGCACCGAGGGTTCCATACCACAAAAGAAGTAAAACATTGGAAGAATCACTTTTGTTCATGAATTTACCAGTATAATTTACATGTAGTTACTTTTTTTGGCGAACCGCAAACGTAACTTTGTTTTTGGTGGTTTATTGTTATTATCAAAAAAAGTATAATAAGTAGTTAGGGAGTTGATTTTATTAATTATTTCAGATTTTTCGATTGATAATCTTCGGAGATAAGGGGGGGGGGGGGGGAACGGTATTTTTTTCCAGTTTGCTCAATAAATCAAAAACTGTCAGGCATAAAAATAAATAAAAATCGGTTTTAGAATACACAAGTAACGCCCTTTCATATGATACCCCACTCAATATTGTTATTTCATTTTGAAAATTCGAAGCCCCGGTTTTCCCCCCTTTTTAATAAAAATAAAAACAATTTTCAATGTTTTATGATTGCAATGGCGTTGGGTCACTATTACCTAAAACTATTCTAAATTTCAAGTCGATAGCTTCGATAGTTACTGAAATAATTGAGTGTGACAGACGGACGGACGGACGGACGGAGAAAGTCTCACCATAAGGGTTCCATTTTTACCAAATTGGTATGGAACCCTAAAAAGGAGTACGGAACCCTCAGTGCGCGGGTCTGGCGCATTTAGCCAGTTTTTAATTAATATGAGCAGATAATAATTAATTGAGGGGTTGCAACACATTTGAAACCTTAACTCTGAGTTGTTTAAAATAAATTTAAAATGAATAATTACACTTATTTAATTTAATAGCTAAATTCCATAAATTTTCTTGTAATTTGTGATAAAGTTTTAGTACCACTTAATTTTTGAATTTATTTTGAACAACTATAAGGCATAAATTAATAGACTCTGGTTAATAAAATAAAACAAAATGTTGACCAAACAACTTAATGTTTATTTTCATCACAAGTTCGTAGAATATCGTAATTATCTATCTACTTAATACTAATGAATGTTATTAGAAGAAATCAATGTATCAGTAAAAATTATACCTGTAACATATATGTTACGATTATTCGTAAGCTTAATGATAATATAAAATTGATAATAGCCTTATATAACAACTACAATTGAAAGTGTAATTTACAATAATAATAATACGCTTATGTTTTTACAGCTATAATGTTATCACGTGGTTCAATTAACCTAACCCTGATCCCAGACGTGTGTGAAGACCATCGCAATCATGTCATAATTACTAGGTACTACATATTACTACATATTTTGAAAAGTGCGTTTCATTTGTAGAAACGCACTTCTCAAGAGGTGGTTTAAAGATCAAAAACTGACCACATGGTCAGGTTTACATTACCCATGTAATCGGGCAAAAAAATCAAGAGACTTCCGTCGATGATATGTAAAAACCCTTTTTGTTTTAAATATAAATTTCACACGAAATAACTTTTTGATGCCCCACGTAATTATTTAGTTACATTTCGGAAATGTCCCAATTTTACTTATGTGAATTTTAGTTACAATGATTCTGACACATTTATGGGATCGAGGACGTAAAGAAATAATAGAATTATTGAAATTAATAATAAGATTACTTAACAAAAATTTTCCTACAAAGATATAAGGACTTATCAAAAACATCCTGTACGATATATTGTGTTTATGCGATTATGATTTGCATATAAATAAAATATTTATATATTTTTTTTTTATTTAAATAAGATACATTTGTATCTTGTTTAACGAATGAATTCATATTTTTTTGTAATATTATAGTTTTTGGCCACTTAGGTCCACTTGCGCGAAACGGGGGTTAAATATTTACATTTTAACCCTGGAGTCAAAGTCTCTCATTGGACAATTTTGACAACTTACTCTGGGTTAGCGTGTTAACTCTGAGTTAACACACTAACCTGGGTTGACACAAATGGGCCTAAGTTGTTAGCTTTTCAAAGATTATGGACTCATTACGGTTTTTCTGGCATTTTATCCCAACTCTAAACTATATAAGTCACTCAACAAAACATTTTACCTGACAGTCGTAGTATACTCGACTCTACAGCTTTTTTTATTTTATCACGTTTTTAAGATTTTTACAATAATTGTTTGGAAATCATAAGTTTTAACACGATACACTTCTATACTTCAGCTCTATAAATCCTTAAATTAATTAAAATACTTTGAAAAAAAATATAAATAGTAATAATTTTATTATTAATTTTATCAGATCAACAGGAATATAAAAGTAATAAAATAATAAAATTTATTAAAAGGCATGTATGATCAAAAAATTCCGAATCACAGTTTTCAAACAGCACAAATGTCTGAGCGTAACCACAAACAGACAAATAAACATGTGGATCTGTATTCTTTTAAGAACAAATGACAAATTGTATTTATTGATTTCATAAAGTCAAGAAAGTCTATGCAAACTTATGTTAACAAAATATATATTAAAACTTAACTAATCATAATAATTAATTTATTTGATCTAAGTGCCTTACAGTGAATTTTTAACCTCAATAAATGTACATCAAATTCGCTAATCATTAAGTCAAACGGGTGTAAATTTACTGAGGAAGATCAAATTCATTATTATAAATTATATAAATATTAATATTTAATATAAATTTTAGAAATATTACAAATAAAAAATATGAGATTGCTATCATTTTACATATACATCATTTTCTTAATGTATGGTCATTGGCCAATTACTATTTTAAGTTAGAATAAGTCAAATTTATAATATACAATATTACTGCAGTACAGGACGGAAAACATTATTTCCTGTCAAAGTATCTATATTTACTCATCTTTTTTCATATTTGCTTTAGTAGTGAACAAATATAAAGTTTCCATCTGCGAAGAAAAAAAATTTACACAGGTGTTCCACACAATTCAAAGCAAAAACAGCATAAACTAAGGTCACAAATGGTCTCCTTTTAGACTTAAATAATGTGCAAAAAGAGTAAAAATACAAAACATAATTTTAAATTCTTAGTTATAGTAACTTTAATTAAACTGCATTTTTATGTTTAGCTTTATAGTTTATTGTTGTTTCCTTGTTTTTATAACCACTATTGTATTTATTTAAATGTTAATAAATGGATTTTATTGAATAAAAAGGTAATGTGCAATTTTCGGAAAACATAATATACAGCGTGTAGATAATTTTAGCGAAAGCTTAAAGTAGGAAACGATGTAGGGATGCATGAAAAAATATCACAAGAACTGTAGCTGATATCCTGAGGGAACTATAAGGAGTTCAAAAATGTACCATTAAATTAAAGTGACATCCCTAAAACAGCTGGTTCAATATAAATTAACTGGGAATAATGAAAATAATATAAGGTTTGTTGATGTCACAGTTAGGGTTGGTAAATTTTATTTTTCTAAATGAAATAATATTTTTTGTATTGAAAATAAAATAAAATAATTGGGACTTCTTATCACGTAATGTGTTTCTAGGATCAAGTTGAAAGGTTAGCTGCGGGCACACTATACGAACTAACCCAAACCTTGTATAAAAAAATCATTAACATTGTTAGGTATGGATATTTCAATGCACGAAGACGCCCCACTCTGTCAAAATCGGTTGTCAAAATTTGGTATACTAGGTATTTTTAAGCGAATATAAAACGCTGGTCAACCTCCAAAATATTTCCTCAATTCAGTTCTACTCAATTATGTAGGTATGGATAGCACCATGTTCCAAATACATTTCTATTTTTAAATCTCAGTCTTCATTTCAAATAATAATAATTGTTCTCATTCAAAAGCTGATTTTTTGCTGAAAAGCTGATTTGAGCTTTTGAAAGCACTTAGGTTTTGCGCAACTTGAAACTTGCTCAAACTTGAATTAATGTTTTTGAAAACATATACAATAGAGTCTGCATAAATGTTGAAGCAAATCGTTCTAGCAGTTAAACAAGTCATTACGTTTGCAACTTTTGCGACAAAAAATGTGTGTCCGTGATTAAAGCTTGAGAAATAAAAATATTAGTAGTTATTGTTAATAAAGAAAGTTACAATTTTTCATTCATAATTTATGATATTACGGAACTCGACCGAAGTTATAACAATTTTGATCAAAATCGATTTATATTTCGATTTAGAGAAGTATTTCCGAACCAAATATGGCCAGGAGCATAGATTATTACTATATGAACCCGAATTACACCACAACATGATCGAAATATCCATGAATTACAAAAGATTTTGTATTTCGAATGTACGGAGACATTGTAGTTCACGGGACTCTTAGCTTGCCATGCATGTCCAGTATAATCTATTTTTATTCGGGTGGAATCTTGCAACTCAATTATTAAAACAGTTTCTTCAACCGATTGAACTGAACTTTATTTTACACGTTTAGTTTGGTTGACAATGTATGGTTAGCTGTGTGACGACATGCATATTCAAGATAGCGGAACATACTCGTACAAGATGGCGGACTAGTAATTTTTAACGCACTCGTACAATATGGTTACTAAACGAGAAGGTTTGCTGAGAAGGATGCTAAAAAAGCCTGTTTCAAAAAAAATATTAACTTATTTTACATCAACACACCAAATAAACTACCCTGTGGTCCGATATGTTAAAGTTTCATGGACACTGACCTAAATAGGGAGACGGGTGAATGGTAGAAAACTCGTAACTAGAGTTAGTAGTTAAAAAATAATGGACTGTTCCGTAATACCTTCAGGTACCATTTTGCGTGCATTTTTTCAATTACTTTTTGATTTCCAATCTTTCATTTGTGAAAGAAGAGTTTCATACGTAAAGTTTTTCATACATAATGTGGTCTGTTTTCCCTTAGGTAAGTATGCCGTTATCCTTCCTTTCACGTAAGAATTAGTTTTTTGTCAGCTGTTCTGCTATTGCTTTAAAATAAACCTTGAAACTCCCGGGCGGTAAAATCCCTTCTAAAGGTTCCATGACAAATAAAATTTTCAGCACTCATACAATACTATAAAAACAGTGTTATTAACAGTTTTTAAGCTTTTACTAAGCTAGTTAATGATATAAAAAATTTTGAGCGTTTGAAGTTTATATAAGTCGAAGACGTTTGATATAAAAAAAATACACATGGCTTATAAAAATGATAACTTCATTGCCTTTCTATGCTTAATTTCTATTGGATACATATTATAAATAGATTCGAGTTAACATCTCGAAATTTTGTACCTAAACATGGGTATGGCAAATTTTCTGGCGCTCTAAAGCGCTGGATTTTATCCGCTTGGTGCTTACAGATGGGTAATTATCAGGTCATCGTCAATGTCATCCTTCTCATCGTCCTCTTCTGGGGGCTGCTTGGCGGCTTCGGCTGCTTCAACTGGGTTCTCGGCAATTGCCTTTAGACGTAGCGCCTGAAGAAATAAAAAACATAAATATTAATACTTACCCTTACTATCCTTATTACTTACTTAATTAACTTACTTTATCTATACTTATAATAAAACTGTAAAGGGTCGAATTCTGTACATTGAAGATATTTTGAAAATTTTTGTTGGAGGACACTATTTAGTCGATACTGAAGCCAAAACTGTAATTTGTTTCATTTTTGTCTGTCTGTCTGTCTGTCTGTCTGTCTGTCTGTCTGTCTGTCTGTTTCACGACCGCGCATCACGGCTAATCCGCTGGATGGATTTAAATGAAACTTGACATGATTATAGTTCATACTCCGAGGTAGGACATAGGATACTTTTTGTCCTGGAATTCATCATGGTTTCCCTGGAAGACGGCATCAAAGTCAAAATGTGTATTAAGTTATAATTCATTAACCCGTTGTCCGATTTCATTCATTCTTTTTTTGTTAGAAAGGAGGTTCTTTAATGATTATTCCGTATAAATTGTATCATCATCACTTTTGTAGTTCAGAAATTATAGACATCAGAACCTTTATCGATAAGTTCAAGTAGGTGACTTGAAACTCGGAATGGACAAGCACCTAGGGCTAGGACGTAAGGGCTCAAGTCAGACTGGAGTACCCTTACAGCCGTAAATAAATATGCATAGCAGAAGATTTTGTATGGTTTAAGATTTTTCACTTTTAGGGTGAACAAAAATCATGAATTTATCACCACGTTATACCGTATCGCGCCATCTCTACAAATTATGTGGAACTTGAATGTAAAACTTGGAGATAGGTACTACCGAATTTTTGTTAATAATAGTTAATTGTCATGTAATGTACTGTTCCTTGACTTTATATTAAGATGGCGCTGTTTTTCACTTTTGTGGACATTCCCAGAGTGGCACGTCTATTTTTATCATCCGCAACATGGAAAGAGTAAAATAATGGTTCACAAATATTTTTAACTCTCAGGTCTTAACTGGTCCTAACCGATTGACCGTCATAGATCTTTTTATACGTAAAGAAATATATAGCCATTGCCCATTCTGATACTTGGGATTGTATTGAGATGAAGCAAAGATTTTTAACAGACTCTTATGTTGGGCTATGACCTGTGCCACTGGGTCGAAATATCGACAGTTAAAATTGTCCTTTTGATCTTTCAACTACGTATTAATGAAACTTTATATTTTTTTATTAAAAAAAGGAGTTTTCAAAATCACCACAAAATAACCCGTGCGAAGTAAGAACAGGTTTCTGTACAACATCACACCAGAATCCCGCGAAAGTCAAGGAATTCTACGGTAGGTATATGTAAAAAAAATCGTAATTCACGCGGGCGGAGCCGCGGGCAACAGCTAGTACTTAATATTATTGGGGTGACTTAACTTACCCCTTCCAAGTTAGTACGCTAACATCTTCGAATGCATCATCACTTACCATCAGGTGAGATCGCAGTCAAGTACTAACTTGTATAGCATAAAAAAAAAATTATAAATGCGAAAGTAACTATCTGTCTGTTACGCTTTCACGCCTAAACCACTGAACCAATCCTGATGAAATTTGGAACATATATAGACTAGAGCTTGGGAAAGGACATAGGCTAATTTTTATCCCGAGAAATACCATGGTTCCCCTTTTATTTCCAAAAATCCAAAAATCGCTATTGCAATATACCTATAGTTAGAGATTATTATAGCAAATTTCTTTGAAAGTAGGTATGACGGTTAGAGAAGGGAGCAGGAACGGGAACGGGAACACTTTTAATCTCGGGGAAATCCAAGATTCCCAAGGGATTTGTCAAAACCAAAATTCACGCGGACGGAGCCGCGGGCAACAGCTAGTATATTATATACCAGTTACAAAGGACACAATAAAGTGCTTCCATTGAAATTACATTTAATTTCGAGACGTTAATTAATTAGCTCCTAGTAAAATAAGCTTTGTAAATTGGCAAATATGACTCATTGATATTTAATGATTATATTATCATTGATGAATAATATAATCATTAAGTACAATATTTAATCACTTAGACAGATTGTAGGCAAAATAAATAATTATAATTTTGAAAAAGTGTTATCAAAAATATTTTTTTCAATAAGAATAAAGTCTTCTAAAGATAGGTACTTATTAGAACATTTGATAAAACATTATAACGGTAGCAATTGCAGAAAATATCAAGAATCAACAATCGTTTCTTATAATTTGAAATATTTAGAGTCAAGAGTTGCTTCTTCCATCAATTCCTTGCCTCCAATCAGCAAATGGTGCCTATCATGACCCACGGAACAAAGCATGGAACTACGTCCAACGACAATGTTAAATTTATTTAAAAAAAAATGTAGAAATTACACACATCTGTAGTGTATAGTATTGGGGAATCTAGCCCCAAAGTAAGTAACTGATAAATAAGATATAATAAATTGAAAAACACCCAGACACTGAAAAAAAAAACATTCATGCATGCATACCTACACAAACATTTACGAGAAGAGGGGATCAAACGAACGACCTCCAACGCAGACGGCAGGATCGCTACCGCTACGCCTTTCGGTAGTCAAAAACTATGAAAGAAGGAAAATAAAGCTACAAAGACGTGTCTCACCTTTCTCTTGTGCAGTATCTCAACGATGATGTACCCAACAACTCCGACAAGTAAGGCCACCATCATAACGTATAGCTTCATTCTGGCACAAAGGTGGGTGGAGTAGGCGTAAGCAACAACGAAGCCAGCGCTCTCCCATAGCCTGTAGTTGGAGAATGCAGCTTCCTTGTTACGTCTAAACAGCACACCGTACAATCCTGAAATAAAAATAATGATTTGTTTAAATACCTATTATGCAATCAATACAGAAGAACTCGGGAGACATGCCACATTTTGAAATTTACGTAAAAATCTATTTATAACTTCCAAAGATCAAAGGATTTCCTCGACAACCACTAAGCTAACCATTAACCCGGGTTAAAAATATCACAGATATGTTGTTTAATCTTCTTCCTATCCTTAAAGAGTCTCTTCAATCTGTCTAGCTGTGAGGCATTAAGAGTTTGGAGTTGGTATGAATTTAAATTTAGCTTGTATGAAGCCTCAATAGTTTGAAACATCGACTTCTGCCTGAATAAGATTAACAGTTTTAACAATAAAATCGTATACGTAACGTATGTTGTTTCTTTGTGATTCAAGAAAATTCATCGCAAAAAACGCTATATTTACGCTGTCAAATATAATTAATTTGAAAATGTACAGAATACTTTTTGATTAAAAACCTCCCTTTGTTCATGCATTTGGAGGATGAACCCAAAAAGCACTAGTGCGAAATAGAGTAACTTTCCACACGCTAAACACATATGAGAAACTATTATTTTCGAGTAAAACATAATTTATCACGACTGCAGTAGAGGTGGCTATGGTAAACGTAACCCGTATGGTAATTATTATCGTGCTCGGCGATAAAAACGTGCCTACAGTACAGCACGTGACTATCCAGTATTACTGTATTGCCAGCTATATTACTGAAGCGACGGAAATCAACTATGAGAAGTGAGAACACTAACGCTAGGCCAGGCCACATTCCGCATTTGTTTTAAGTTCTATTAATATGATATGATGATAATTTAGAAATAACAATCTTGACTTTCGTGGATAAACGTAATAACCCACTTAATTCCCGCCACATCATATTAAGCCAACTATTTTGCTGATAAACATACTCACGCCACAAGTATACAACTTTTTTGGCTGCAAGTGTGTTCATAAATCTTAAGGGAACAGGAACGGATAAATTTTTATTTCAGGAAACTTCACGACTCCCGTGGGATTTTTGATAAATCCAAAATCATACAAGCGGAGTAATAATACAAATTCAGGTAAACAAGCTCCCCGTATCTAGCCTGCCGTTCACTTTCGCCATATTTTTCAACATCGTTCATCTAATTTCAACAGACCGCTTTAGATTGGACTAGCAAAACGGTAGAGCAATCAATGCAATGCTGTTGAAAACCTACAGAGCAACGAAATGCCTTTGAAAATTAGCTTTATATTAATACTAATAATAATAATAGTAGTGGGAATTAGCCAAATGGTTTCAATTGCATTTTTGGTAACACGGTAATAAAACGATTACAAATTTGTTGCTCGTTAGTTTTTCCGATATAATATACTTAGAAACGTCTAATAATTGCGTACTTTGTTGTATATACGCAAAAACATCTTTAGAGTTCCATAAAAATTGGTCAAGTGCGAGTCGGGCTCGCGCACTGATTACTGCGTTAGTTTATATTCTAAAACAGATTTTTATGCCTATAGTTTTTGATTTATTGGGTGTGTCGAAAAAAATATCGTCTCCTTCTTATTTCCGAAGTTTATCGATCGAAAAATCTCAAATAAAAAATATAACATCAAATTTCTAGGTACTTATAGTTTTTTTTTTATATTAATTAAATCTCAAATAAATTATGTTTGCGGGTCGTTAGCAAAGTGATACCTAAGGTACGGATCTCCCCTATGCGTGACTCTGGCTCGCACTTGACCGTTTTTTTTAACACGAGTAGCACCTATAAATTCTAAAATATTGTTTAACTCTACGATGTTTCAGAGCTTGGTTGCAATTTTTTGATCGAGAGAAGTGAAGGCCTCACTGCTGGTACAGCCACGTATATTTAGTATGATTGCGGTAATCACAAGGCGAGATCATTATCATTTTGATGACCTGCCATTTTATTAACTGTTACGTCATCAAGATAAAGCAAGTGCTGTCGTGATGCAATTAGCTTACCCATGAATAAATATTAGTATAAAATTTAGCATCCATGTTTTAACGCTCTAACTCTATTTTGGGTATATTCTAATTTGAAATGCCGAATAGAAAATATAGGTAGAATTTTTTATTTGAATTTTTTTTACTGTAAAAATGTTTAATATTTTACAGAGATACTCGTATTATTTGAATTAAACTGATTTTTCCAATTTAAAGGAGACGTTTCATCAATGTATGCGCCCTGGGCCAGGTCTATGTACGGTCTACTTATGTGTAGCCCAGATCACAAAAATCAGTTTTTACCTACATATTTTCTTCAAAAATGGATTTTTCGGTTGTACAAAACAAGTGCATATAATTGCAACACTTAACAAAGATTCAACATGGCGGTAATATGTATTTCATTGTGAATTGAAATTTGACTTTGACAGAAATGTCAACTATTGACAGATTGAATCGTGGTTCACGTCAAATCGTACGACGCCAGCGACGCCATATTGAAAATAGATCATATGAATAATGAAAAAAAGACATTTTCGTACACCAAAAGTACATTTGTTTTAACTAAATAATTTTATTTTTCTCGTGAACAACAGATTTTTCTTGATTATTTAAGATACCGTACAAGACCTAGCCCAATTTGAAATATCTCCTTTAACAAATAATAATTTCAACAAATGTTTCAGAGACTTCCGTATATTTTCAAAGTCTGCGAAGTTAGGGTTAACTTGACCAGAGTGGGGGGCTATAGTAAAAAGGGTTTATCAGCAATAAAATTACACATAAGGAAAATTACGATCTAAAATATAATCCCTTTTATAAGTCTTGATATTCCAGGAAAGTACTTGTTGGGACTAAATATAGCTAGGCCGTTAATGATTTCTATTCTCGTACCTAGGCCTGGGCCGGTTAGTGCTATAATAAGAACTAAGCAACTGTAAAGGTTCTCTTGCAGGCGCCGCGTGATTGCACTGGTTGATAATACTCGCGCTTTGTACGTGAACGTTCTCGAAACATAATATTTATTACATTACGTGTCTTCGGGAGGAAAAAACCTTGCACAAAGTACTTACTAAAATATGGATGAAAAATCTGAATTAAAGAATATTAAGCATATTTTGGGCATATTTTGTCATATTTTATTTGTATAAAAGAAGTCGGTTAAATAGCTTTCTACCTATTCTCAGACCAACCGATGTACTCAAAAAATTTTATAAGAATTGGTCAACCCGTTTTGGAGGAGTTTGGGTAGCAAAAATTCGCAAGAGAATTTTATATATTACTAGCTGTTGCCCGCGGCTCCGCCCGCGTGAATTACGATTTTTTACATATACCGTGGAATTCCTTGATTTTCGCGGGATTCTGGTGTGATGTTTTACAGAAACCTGTTATTACTTCACACGGGTTATCTTGTGGTGCTTTTGAAAACTCCTTTTCTTAATAATAATATTATAATTTTAATTAATACGTAGTTGAAAGATCAAAAGGACGATATTAACAGTCAATATTTCGACCCAGTGGCACAGGTCGTGGTCACTACGTGACCACGACTTGTACCAATGTATCGAAATATCGACTGTTAAAATCGTCCTTTTCATTGTGACTTTTATTCTGAAACCACGAAATATGTCAAAAATCATTAAATCATGTGAAAAGTTGTACTGGTGGTAGACTCTTCTTTCAGAGGTCGGCCGGGTAGGTACCACTGGGATAAAATAATCTACTAACAATATTCCCCAGCCAAACATGTAAGAGTCTTTTAAAAATCTTTGCTTCATCTCAATACAATCCAAAATATCAGAATGGGCAATGGCTACATATTTCTTTACGTATAAAAATAAAGATTCCGACAAATTGAGAACCTCCTCCTTTTTTTGAAGTCGGTTAAAAAAGATCTATGACGGTCAGTCTGTTAGGATTGATAAGACCTAAGAGTTAAAAATATATTTTGTGAACCATTATTTTACTATTTCCATATTGCGGATGATAAAAAAAGACGCGGCACTCCGGGAATGTCGACAGAAGTGAAAACTTTAATCTATTCCATGTCTTAACAGTGCCATCTTAATAAAGTCAGGCAACAGAACATTACATGATAATTAATTATTATTTAACAAAATTTCGGTAGTACTTAAGTCTTACGAAGCAAGATTTGACCCCGTGCCGCGCCGTAAGGAAGTTTATTGCGGGGTAATATTATTAGCACACCAGGGTAAGTTTGAAAAAAATCGTAGCCACAGCAACGTGTTAAGACTCTTAACATGCCTAGTTTTGTGATTAATGGGTCATGCATTTGCACCAACGCGGACGCGACCTGATGATGATGACCCCGATGCTCTGCCTCAGGATTCAAGTACATCCTTTGTATATAATATAAGATCTCCAAGTCCTTGAACAATGCCACGTTTATATTATTGGGGCCTGTAACTGAATCATCTTTTTATGTGAAATACCGGGTACCTTACCTAGCATTAGAGCAAATGATGAAACTGGAACCGCAGAAAAAATCCAAGCCTTAATGGGTATGTGCTGGCTTCCAATAAGATGAATTAAATTGAAAACGATCTCAATGTGTGTTTTAAAATCTTTAAAATATTTTTCTGACACAGTTGTCTCAGTGCTAGTCACTGTCAGATTTTTCTTTTTTTTTAATAAGTATTGCTAATTTACTTACAGTTTCAATATATGTGTTCTGTTTATTTCATATGGTTGAACTTCCAGCCAGCTTAAGTTGAGCCGTACATTCTAAGATTCTTTATATGTTCCGTGGTTCAAGTTTTTTGGACTTGATACTGAGGGTTTGGGGGTCTGTAATTTCTGAACTATAAAACTGATAACCCTCAAATATTTCTAAGAAGATCTATGAAGTACCATCTTTCTAACAAAAAAATAATGAATGAAATCGGAGAACACGTTAATGAATTATAAGTAAATACACATTTTGACTTTGATGCCGTCTTCCAGGGAAACCATGATGAATTTCGGGACAAAAAGTATCCTATGTCCTACCTCGGGGTATGAGCTATAATCATGTCAAGTTTCATTTAAATCCATCCAGCGGATTAGCCGTGATGCGCGGTCGTGAAACAGACAGACAGACAGACAGACAGACAGACAGACAGACAGACAGACAAAAATTAAAAAAATTACAGTTTTGGCTTCAGTATCGACTAAATAGTGTCCTCCAACAAAAATTTTCAAAATATCTTCAATGTACAGAATTCGACCCTTTACAGTTTTATTATAAGTATAGATTAGAGAAAAATAAGACTAGCCGACCTAGCACACGTTGTTTTGCCATTTAGGGGCATAAAAAAATAGATAACAATTAACAACCTGCTCTCAGACCCAGTGATCATACACTGAAAATTACACAACAATCGGTCGAACCGTTTCGGAATTCGGTAACAAAGAATGACACGAGAATTTTATAAATTAGATTGTTTTCATGTTGATCTTTATAACGTAGGCTACTTTTTACTTATTTCATTTATTAATTAGCATAGATATAAAAATTCATGATTGCCCACGGCAGCAGCTCTTGAAAAAAGTGACATTTTCTGTAGCATGTACCCTCAAAACCTTTTGCACAAAGCTGTGATTCCAATTGTGTCGTACTCGTATTATCGAATATTATCTCCTATAAATTGTATGTGATATTTTTTATACAATTTTGTTTTTTTAGTGTTTGGCTTATTAAATTATACATGACATTCTTTAAAGGTTTTGGACATTCCGCAGTTAGGTATCTAGGAACTTGCAAACTGGGTTGAATTTTATTAGAATCCATCTTCACAATATCCAAATAAGTCAGTCGGGACTTCGGGAGCGATTTACTGCGACCTTCTATGGTATAACTGACAGTGCTATAAAGTTATATTTGTTTAATTTTTCTAAGAGATGTCGATCTAGCAATTATAAGTGCAAATATTTTTTTAATGTGCTCGTAACATATTTAAATAATATTTATTAAACGCAATGTTTGTGTAATTGTAGATACAGGAAACGCTGAGAAGGTCAATACGTCGTGGTTCTAAGATATTATTGCCTAGTGTTATGACACGAAGCTACCTATCTCACTGGGGAAAAAGGTGCATCGCAAAAATCCTCGTGATATCCTATTCAGCTGTGCTATTAAATGTACATCCCTGAAACAGCTGTCAGACACCTGCCATACCGAAGATGGCTTGCAAAATCGAATTCTATTACACCTGACAAATTCATAGATGCATGGATGTACGCTCGTTGCTGCTTTAAGTATATTTGCAGAATAGCTCGGCAGTTATTATATTTATATTCGTTGGCAGTACTCAACGTAAAACGTATAAATTTGATAATTTTTTTGGTTCCGTCCCTAATTCGTCCGTCTTTTCACCAATTATAGACCTTGTATGGTAAAGGTAAAACTGTGATGCAATCTAGTAGGAGATATTTAGTTTTAATCTACTCTCCAAAGGCCCATCTTTGAACGATAGAAGACACCACCGTTCTTACTAAGTAATTTTTTTAAATGTATTCAAAAAATTATCGGAATTACATTCTGAGTGTGTGTAGCACTTTACCAAATAAAAAAGATACTTTTAGTGAGCCGAGTGTCAAGTATGTTTAACTTTATAACTAAGTTTATCGCCAGTTAATCGTACTATCAGTTCGCTGAGTGCTTATTTCAAAAACATTTTTTATTTTATTCATTACATCATAATAATGCTAAGTAATCAACACGGAAAGCATTGAACCAAGCTCACGATTTGTTTGTATTAAATTAAAATTCATAGTTTTTATTGATTTTTTCGTGAGTGGCTACTACGGTAGGAATTCGGTAAGCCATCTCATTTTTTGTCATTTTCAATGAAAACCTTCGGACGAAACTAATACAATAAGCGACTTGCAATGATTTGCATGTTTCTTTACAAATTAAATTGAGTAATAAGTAGGTACTAAAGATGAATAAACAAGAAAAGACAGTCACAGATTCGTATAACGAGGATTGAGAGATGTTATACAAACTTATCGAGAGCGCGTGGTCTTTGAGGATTCAAGGTCATCAGATCAGATCAGACTCGGGCATGCTTTCATCTCTATGTTGTGGCTATACCACCCCGCATTTTACAACCTGGGTACCTTTAAAGAAGGAGTAAGCGTCTTCTAGGTAAGCGCGCTCCATCTTCGACCACATCGTCACTTTCCATCAGGTGAGATTGTAGTCAAGCGTATAAATAAAAAAAACATTCTGTATTGGTAGATTCCCACTAGGTGGACTGCAGACTTTAAGGAAGGCTTCTGGATATTAGGGTAACGGGGAGCTGAAAATCCCTTCATGCCTATATCTTGAAGATCTTGTACATCGGCTAAAATGGCAGTGATATCTACATGAATTGTAACTTTTTGAAAATGTTTTTAGAACTCACCGTTAACTTGAGTCTGCCATACGGCATCACCGACTCCCCACAAGCCAGAGATCACGAAGAACACTGTAGGCGACTCCGGATTCGGTGTCCAAATGAGGAGCCAAACAATGAGGCCGAGGTGAAGAGCTGCTCCCATCACCAGTATGGGAAAACGTCCGATGTACTTCATGGCTGAGCCGAAGAGCAATGAGCACAGCGCGTTGACCACACCGAAGCAAATCATTACGTAGCCTATGGAACGGATGCCGAGGGCGCACGAAACATAGGCCTGGAACAAAGTTGTACATTGTTGGATTAAAAAATAAATCAACGGTTAAACCTAAGGAAACAATAATAAAGACGTGAGTGTAGTAGAACACTCGGTAGAAATAAAGTTTGAAATAACACCAAAAACCAAACTGCACTTAAATTTTCATGTGTGATTTCACCCATCAATAGATGGCGCTCTCTTAAGTTAGCTCATGGTAACAATTTCGTCATGTCATGCCAAAAATTACATGCGCGCCCATTCAGTGCCATAGTAGCTTCGTGCGGCTTCATACAAATTTTCGTTTTGCGAGAAAGGGATAGAAGATCCCCCCACTCCAAAGTTTAAACGCCTGTAACTTTGTAAATCTTCGTTGGATTTTAATATTTCTTTCACTGCACGTTATTATTTTTATCCTAGTTTATATTAAAGTAATATTTTTATCAAATTCAAAAGTAGTGTAAGACCCTATTCAGTTAAGCTTTAATAAAATTCAGTCCTCAAGTGTGTTTAAAGTTTCAAGACTAGAGTATAGAGAATTTGTTCGAGAAAGATAGGATAAACAAGAAGAAGAAAAGACTCACTTGCGTATAGTCAGCGCCAATGAACGCTTGCTCCATTCCAATCCACAGCGTGATAGGAATGAGCAGCTGCTGGTTTGGTTTCTTCAGCTGGTAAGCCGTAGCTGACAGGAGCTGGATGCCCGTCAACTTGTTCGCCTCCGACGTTCTTTGCTTCTCACCGTACCTGAACGAAACATGATGTAATCTCAACCGTCTTATATCGTTATTTTTTTAAGATAGGCACCGATTATTACCTCTTACCAATAAAGTGGAATGGATCTCTACTCTCTACTTGTGTAAGTAAAATTACAGATACTCGTAGAATAACTAGACGAACTGTTACACTGAGTGAACTGCGAGTCAGGACCAGTGTATATTCAGTTCCAAATTCCAATGAGAAGTTACGTGGCAACCATTCAAAATTGCTGTGGAGCAAATGAATTGCTGGCAGTCGCTAGACATTTAAATTGAAGAAATTCAGCGCCTATGTAGATTTTCCTAACAGATGACACCAGCGTCGGACGTCCATCGATTAAGATGACAACCCTGGAATATGATAGGATAAAGAAGATGTGAGATGAAACCAGTACCAATATGTGAACGATAGAAGTTGGATAGTTGATGTGATTTTGTAAGCCTTCGAGGCTAACTGCTGAAATGGCCATCAAAATAATAAACATTGCCTATCACTCAACCAAAATAATGATTCTAAAGGTCCGTGTCATTTTAATATATCCTGTCTTGTGTTTGTTACCAAACAGCTCAGAAACGGCTCGACCGATTGCCATGAAATTGTCTGTGTATGTTCGGTAGGCCTGAGTGGAGGTCGTAATTTTTTTTTCATATCAGCTAGTATTTTTTTATAAAATCAAGTTTCTTTAAATACCTAACAGTGGACCCAGGTCACAAATAAATGATTAAGACTATATATTTGAGGTAAGGTTGAAGTCGGTCAATTAACAATTGAGATTTTTTTTTAAAAGACGATGCGTCAACTTCAGTGCTTCTTTATAATTGGCGTTAAATTTATTTCAAGGCATTAATTACGGTTCTTTTAGTAACGCTTATTGTCTAGTCATCTCAAAGGACTCGTTTGGAATTGCATTTAATTTAACTTTAAGGTTTCTTCGATCCAACTAGGTAATACAGGAAATGAATATCTGTGTTCAATAACGCTTGCCAGAATTTCAAGGTAATGGTCGTGAGTTAGAAAAAAATCTTTCATCATTTCATCATGAGGGGGGCCTAATTTGTAATTAAGTAAAAATCTATATGTGACACTTATCGAATAAGGCATCAAATAACATTGAGTTGATGAAATAATAGATATACAATCACCTCGATAGGGGGTCAACAAGAAGGGCCACCATCAGTACAGCGACGACGACGCAAGCAAGGTATATGGCACTGATCTCATATATCTCGCTGTCGGGCGGCCGGTGCAGATTCCTGTTGTCATGGTGACCGCCTCCGATCATGCAGAAGTTGGCTCCGCACGTTGGAAGTGCGATGCTGGTGTTCTCTTTTGAAGTGGATCCGTTGTGCACTCCAGAAGAGAATACTGTGAAAGAGGAATCAAGGTTTAGAGAGGTTTTCAAGTTTGAGTTACAAATGAAATAACACCAGTAGTCCTACTACTTGATAGAAATGGTAAAGCTGTTAATGTGAACACCAGAAATAGTTCTTAGATATGGATACCATTAAGAAGCTGTAAAGTTCTTTTTGGTCAGTGATTTTCAAATATATTATACATGGTATCATTACTACCGTACATACGTACGGTATATGTATAATCCTGAGATAACCTGCTATATTGTTCTGATGTTAATTTGAGGTAAGCTAATAAAAATAAATAAATAAAAATCTGAGCAGTATCTCCTTCTTATTTTATATGTTTTGCGAATACTTGTAGCATTTTATCTTCATACTGTACCAGTGGTAATTATTATCACTAAAATATACAATTTACATGAAATTATAATTTTTAGCATGAACAAGTGGATTCCTCAGATCATAAAAATTAAATTACAGTAGGTAGTTGTTGCCTAATGAAAAAAAAACTCATTTGTACCATCGGACCATCGAACCCGGATGTTCGGTAAAAAATCTTAACGACTTCAGAAACGAGTTTAACTTCATAAACTTACAGTGCAAAGTTTGTATTGAAAACATACCTAAACTGGAGATGAGGTTTCCCCAAAGCTCAGCAGTCTGCCACGCGAGGAAGAAGAATCCGAAGAATCGTACAATAATGCCGTCCACGGCTTGATCGGTCAGCTTGGCGTACACGCTTCCCGCCTGGGTCAAGTACGTGGCTTTAGAAGTCCACATAGGAGCCGCTCCCAAGCCCACTATCACTCCAGCAGGCACCAGTGTGTAAAACTTCGGGTAGAACTGGGCAGCGATGTACGGCGCGTAGCACATCATGGACAAACACAAGGTCCATTTGACCGTTAGCCTCTTGATAAGGAACGTCGGTACGAATATGCAGGAGACAACGAGGGCTGCATAGATGGAACTGAGCGAGACCGTGCCGAGGCCGTCCGCGGCGTTGATTGATGATTGCAGATTTGCAGTTCCTTGAAAGGCGGTGAACTGCACCATGAACGCTGCGCTCACGGCTGCAACGTTCTTCAAGATTCTCCATTTCTCGTTTCTGGATAGTTTTACTTTCCCCGAGGCGTATGAGTCGTCCTCCGTGGGTAGTGGCGGTGGTTTGACGATGTCGTCGTTGGTGTCCTTCTCGTGGTGGTAGCCCTCGTTCTTGAACCCTGTCTTGATAGTATACACAGTGTCCTTGTCCGGCCGGTGGTCTTCACCGCCGCCGCCGAGCGTCGCCGTCATACCGTGTTCTCCTAGTGCCCTGTAGAAGAAAACACTGGTTAAATTCATCGACAGCATTATTATTCTCTAGCAGCTTAGATAGGGTGGTAGGGAGTATTTCATCGTTTAGAGGGTACCTACGGCATTTTCAAAAATCACCGTTTAGCGTGAACGCTGTGGACAGAAAAGGTATAGAGAAATCTATAATGACAAAAATATCATAACTTAAACTTTAATTGAGGATGGAAAATTGTTCAACAACATCATAAAAGAACCAACATAATTGACTTTTAAAACCTAAAATTTTGTTCTCATAATTAATGTTTTTATGATAAATGCAGTAAAAATTATTTTTTCTATTTATACAACATTTGGCTGTAGACTATTTATAAAGACTAAAGACGATATTACACAGCATTGTTCTTATCGCCATTACAAACTATAGTAGTAAGTTTTAAGTAGTATAGAAGTTCTGACTGCACGAAACTGCATAATAGTTACGCTTAGCGATTATGCAATAGGAGTTTCCCAGAAGTTTCCACAGCGGGTACTAGTCACTTCGCATTACCATCGTCCCCCGCGTTTACAAATTAAAGCGTAAACAAACTGGTAATCGACAAAAGGCGGTGACAACACGTCGTTACCAATGTAAAAACATCGACGTACATACATATTATTAAGTTACACAATGGAACATTGAATGGCAGTAGGTTTGGATGTGTACTCGGCTAGAATATCTACGCTCGAGTTACAAATTACAATTTCAACACAGCGCCGGGGTTCGTCTAAAACCTTCTTGTCTGTCCTCGTAGTTTGGTAGGAAGCTGAAAATCAAAGGCGCGATCAGTCCTTGAAAGATCGATTTATTATACCTACGAGTACCTGTCGCAAATAGTCCGGAACAGTAAAATGAGGAGACAGGTACCTGTTGCTCAGCCGGCTTGCTGTTAGTGCAACTGAGATCACAGCAGTGGCATCTTCCCATTTTATTAACCGACTTCAAAAAAAGGAGGAGGTTATATATTGCCTTATGCACACAATAATGTGGAATGTCGATGTTTAACCGATTTTTTTATATTTAATTAGCATTAACAGATTATTCGAAAATGATTTTTTTTTAGCATTTTCTTATCAATATTCAAAACATTACCACAAAGTTTAGGAAAGAAGGATTGCACCGTGAAGAACTGTCAAGAATCTCAGCAGTTAGCACTTGCTCTTCCAAAAATATCATTATAAATAATAATTATACAAGTTTATTACATGATTTTTATGATGTTTGTGAGAAGACGGAAGCATATCCCTGTAATTAAGAATCCTTGTTTACTCCATACCACCAAGGCAAGTGGCGATAATTTTACCAAAAGAAAATTTAGACTAAAATCTCTTCAGTTCGTATTAAAAGACTCAGAAGAATTTCTAATCGTTTCAGATAAAACCTTTTCCCGGTAAACGTTTCAGACTATTACGAACTTTAAAATTTTAAAAACAACAAACACCATTATTTTTCACGTAAGTATAATTTACCTAATGAAACTCCGTTTTATAATTTCTGTTATAATACTAATGTGACAACATAAGCACTAAGTGGTGCTTTGATGAAGGTCTCATCGCGTTGTGCATATATACAAAAGGCTACTTGGTACCGAACGAAGGCTGGACAATTATTGTTAATTGCTGCTAATTAAGAATATTATGGTTTATTTTCTCCGAAGTGTGCTCAATTCTTCCATTACGCTAACTATATTAATTAAGGCGCTTTCTTCGTAAACAATACCCTCGTACATCGTCTAAGGTTTCAAATATTCAAGTGTAAGAAATATTATAGCCAGAAGTTATTATACTTGAGTTAGTACCAACTTGACTGCTATCTAACTAGCTGTCAACACGTTAAAAGTCTTCTGACCCACGGTGTCTCCCATACAAACTTAATACCAAAATCATTTGTAATTCGTGCAATTTTCGATCATGTTGTGGTGTTATTCGGGTTCATATAGTAATAATCTATGCTCCTGGCCACATTTGGTTCCGAAATACTTTTGTTAAACGAAAATGTAAACGAATTTAGTTTTGCTTATTTTTATGTCAAAGAGGACATGTTTTCTACTTATTTGTTTTGTAATAAAAACAACACTATCTCACGTCGCATTAGTTCAGGAGCACAGTTTTTATTGTCCAGCTAAAGAAAAACACCAATTAATAAAGAAAGTTACAAGTTTTCATTCATAATTTTTGGTATTACAGAACTCGACCAAAGTTATAAAAATATTGATCAAAATTGATTATTATTTCGTTTTAAAGAAGTATTTCCGAACCAAATATGGCAAGGAGCATAGATTATTACTATATGAATCAGAATAACACCACAACATGATCCAAATATGCACGAATTACTAATGATTTGTTATTTTGAATGAATGGAGACATTGTTCACAGGCCCCTTAAGTGACGATGCAGCCGAAGATGTTTTTACAAGGAGTTAGTGTAACGTCTGAGTCTGGCGGACAACATCGCCAACATCGCACCGCAACAAACCGCGTGCGTCTTTGCGCCTCATCTCTGCGACAATTCGAAAATGTGTCATATAATATGGCTACGCTTGCAGGTACCAGTTAATCGTTCAAATGGAATCAAATTCGAAAAATGTATGGCTGTTGATCAAGTGACTTTCACATTTGTGTATTTCGTTCTATATCAGCGATCGATAGGTTTTTGTGGCTATCGCAATTACATACAAGTTATTTATGATTAGGTACAGCTGCTGCTAATTTAGAAATTATTAAATTCCAAACTGGCCTTTGCTGAGAATCGAACCCGAGCCCACTTAAATACGAGCGTGCTGCCAACTGCCGGAGGTCATCGTCGTTGTGTTGTGTAATAAAATCAAGTGCGAGTCGGGCTCGCGCACTGAGGGTTCCGTATCAAGACCATCACAAAATTCAAAAACGAGGAAAATCACACTCTTTTTATGGGAGACCCCCCATAAATATTTGTTTTGATTTAAGTGAACAATTTTTTATGAATATATAACTAAGTATTCTGTGAATGTTTTATGGGTCTATCTGTTGCCATTATTAATATCGAGCAAAAACAATAAAAAAGTCACGTTTGTTGTGTGGAAGGGGAATTGATTCTATTTTTTGGTATTCGTTGTTGTAGCGGCAACAGACACATCGGTGAAAATTCATGTAGGTATTTAAAGGCGTCTTCTATTTAGCCGCAAAGTGAAGTCTGCAGCGCTACAGTCGCGCTTCACTTTGCGGCTTGAAGGCGTCCTTACTATCACGGTTCAACAGATTCAGCCTGGTGGCAGACGGTCGGACGGACGATGAATTCAATACCAATGTCCCGTTTTTACCCTTTGGGTATGGAACTCTAAAAATCTATTCATGGGTTAATTTCAACCACCGGATGCTGCGTCAGTATTCCGAATATTGTCAATTTGGCGGCCTCCAAAACGCGTAATAGCGAGCTGGCGTGGGGATGAGGCAGGATGCTGAGAGCGTGATACCGTGGGAAGCCAATACTAATGCGCTCGTTCGATTTAGTTACGCTAGCGTGAAAACCGTAAATCGCACCGACGTCGAGCCACCGTTTTCAATGCTGGCGGCTTTCAAAACCCATGTATAAGTTTAGCAAAAAGAGTAGAAATAATGGTGGAACTCTCTATACTATAGAACTTATAATATCAAGTGAAATTCAAGTAATTTAGGCAACTTAGAGCAGAAAAAATAATATTTATCAATTTATTAAACAAAATATTAAACTATCAGTTTGAGCATTAACATAATAGTACCTGGATGACCGAGCTTCGCTCGGTTTTTTTTTGTAAATTGTAATTTGGAGTAGAAACTATATTTAAATATGAATTACATAGGTACTAATGTAATGATGAAATATGAAAAAATATTTTATCTACGCTCATTGCTTAAAGTTCGAATTATGAAATCAAAATGTGTCACATATTGACCTACTTTATTCACAGACTTCTATAATTATTAAAAAGTTATTCATTATAACATCGCTGTACTATAGAAATATCTCTAGAAAGTTGAATAATTTCTATTACGATACTCGGCTCTGGGTTTCTGTATTTTTATGTGTCGTCATCACAAATCAGGGAATAAACTTTCTTTTCTCTGTGGTCGTCATAGCCAAAAGAGAGTGTAGAGCCAATCCTCAATTTTGTTTTTTTTTATATATGGAGTCCACAGACAACATTTAGTTGGTCATGGGATGGGCCACGATTGACCATAGACAACAATTAATTCACGGAAACAATAATTTTTCCCTGCCTTATATGACTGATTAAAAAGTGTGTTCATACAGAATATTGAAAAGAATTATGTATAATTTTGATTATTTAATTATCCACTAAAAATATACTTTATCTGACTTGTATAAATATTTTTCTACTCTTTTTTGTTTCATGACTTTTTTAACAGACTGTACACAGTTTGCAACTGAATTTTGGCGCCATACCTAACTTTTAAAATTTCAATGTGTTATTTTTGTTACTTAGTCAAAACTTAGCGCGGCCAAATGTCTAGCAGTGAAACCTACAAAAGAAAATTTAACTCCACCTGACATTTTAGTAATTGCAACAAAAATAACCCACAATCTTTTACCGACAAAGTGAAGGATTTACGACAAACGTTAGCAAGATTTTATGGTTTGGATTTATGATAATTTGAGCGTAGATAAAGTAGTGTATGAAACTCTACATAATTAGGTATTAAAACACTCGTGTGATACTGTTAAAAAACTCGCCTGCGGCTCGTTTTTTAAACTCACACTCATGTTTTAATACCCCCCATTATGCATCCGTTTCATAAACTACTATTTCGATCTTATCGACATAATAATAAAAAAAATATATGAACTCGTAAGTATGGTTAAGGAGCACACCATGGGTGTGCCCGCGAAATTCAAATTTTTCGTGGTTTTTTGCGATTTTTAAGCTAATAAGACATATATAGGCTTATGACCGACAAATTGCGATAATCCCAATATCTTCTTCACGTGTTAATATAAAAATCTCTGCTCGAAAGTGGCGAGTTAAAGAATAAAGTCCAAGATTTGCGAGTTACTCACATAAAACTCGATACTCGGACTAATTTCCTAGGATACACATTTTTATGCAAAGATTTTGATGTAATCATGTAAAGATGATACTGTCATTCTCGAAAATTGATTGCCATAAGCCTATCATGTCTAATTAGCGTACAAACTGCAAAAAACCACGAAAATTTTGAATTTCGCGGGCAGACCCGTTGATTTCACGTTTAGGCGAAATCAACGACTCTGCCCGCGAAATTCAAAATTTTCATTGTTTTTTTGCAATTTGTTCGCTAATTACGCATTTGTGAGAATGGCAGTATCGTCTTTGCATGATTATATCAAAATCTTTGCATAAAAATGTTCTAGGAAATTAGTCCGAGTATCGAGTTTTATGTGAGTAACTCGCAAATCTCGGACTAATTTCTTTAACTCGACACTTTCGAGCAGAGATTTTTATATAAATACGTAAAGAAGATATTGGGACTATCGCAATTTGACTGCCATAAGCCTATTATGTCTTATTAGGTTAAAAATCGCGAAAAACCACAAAAAATTTGAATTTCGCGAGCACACCCGTGGTGTGCTCCTTAAATAAAAATCACGAGTGTAATTAGTTTAATATTTATATATTATACTAATAATTGCTATTGGCCAATAGATGTCACGTTGTTTCCTAGTTTTCAATATATCGAGAAACAATATGAGGTAAATGAGTATTGTTGAGCAGAGTTTTGATTACAACTATGAGATGCATAAATGTTGTGTATAAACTATATAAACTTAGGATGTATAAGCCCACTAAACCAGAAAACTAAATAAAATTTGAATTTTCGCGCCCAGTTCGTTGACTCCATAAAAAAATTAATATAACTTCTCGCCAATAGATGTCGGGAGAAGTCATATTTTACCTTTAGCATTATAATATTATTCTCGTTAAAACAAATGCCGGCCGCGGTCATTAAAATTCGTTTCACTATTCGCTAATAGATGTCATGTAGTTTCCCAGATTTCAAGCTATCGGGAAAAAATATGAAGTAAATGATTATACCTGGTTGATCAAGCTTTGCTTGGTAATATCACAGCCACTCACCAATAGATGGCAGCAAGAAATTACTGTAATAGTTTAACTTTATGCCAATAGATGTCAGGTATAGAGTGATATTTTTTTTATTGATAAATACGACATTTAAAAAAAATGAATCCTAGCTGGATCGATTTATCGCCCCCAAAACCCCTTGTATACTAAATTTCATGAAAATCGGTGCAGCCGTTTCCGAGATCCAGATTATATAGAAATATACATATATACAAGAATTGCTCGTTTAAAGGTATAGGATAAGTTTTAAGCATTTTAGAAAAAAAATCAAGACCTTTTTCCCAAGCTCTATATTGTTTGACCTTAAAATTTGCAAAATAAAGAACTTTTGTCATACGAGTTACCTACATCTTGCTTATCGTTCTTTTGTATTAAAATAAAAGAAAGACTTTTTTTGTACTATTTTACCAGCTGTGGGCAGTAACTTATAGGTGATGTCTTTTACTCTACGAGGATTCTGTTATTTATTCACTGAGCATTAGTTGCAACTGTTTATCAGATTTTAATGATGAATACACCCGGGACTAACTAATTATAATCATTAGCGAATATCCTCAGCTACGCAAGGAGGTCAAAGTTCCGACGGCTCGCAAACCCGCACCTAACTAAGGACGTCTGAGTGTTGCAATTGTGAAGTCAAAGCGCATCTTCAGTCTTGACTCTTGACCGCTATTCGAGCTTGCAGGTATCTCGCTCAAGGAACGTGCACATACGCCAGTCGTGTCCTTCTTGCTGATCAATTTCAGTCACAATGTTTACAGTTATTTAACTGGACTATATTTAAAAAAAAAAATTTATTCAGTAAAAAAAGGAAACCATTGCATGTAACGAGATATATAATTGGTATAGTTAAAGAATATATCGTGGAAAAGGACTGCAGAAAACTAAAATTAGTGAATCATTGAAAAATTCAAAATAATAGACATACATGGTAAATGGTCATCAGGCTTCTGTATATTCCACAACGTGTGTAAAAAATCTGACACCAATTATCATATTATGTTATAAAACTTTATAAATGTAGCAAGTAGCAATAGAGATCAGTGTGGCAATTGCATTACTTCATCCAGCAGATTTTTACACATTAAAATCCTTTCCATAAAGAAGCATCAATGTTTCGGTATAAATAATTAAATTATGTATTGCGAAAAGAATCGCAAAACGGTCAGCAATGGATTTGGTTAAAATAAATTGGCACATGACTGCTCTAACGTGACTCGAGTGTGTGTTTGCTTCTTAATATACCGTTGCAAATGTAATATTTCACTGTCTTGACAGACAACAAAAGGTTATATACCCTCGAATACCTACATTGTGAGCAATAAATTTAGAAATAGGTAATTCAACGTTTGCATGCAAAATACCTCGAGCTATACGAGCTTACGACGTGTTTTGAGCTTTGAGTGTAACTGTACGTTTTGAGGATTTGACAAAACACAAAATAACGTCTAACTAACACAAACATGAGGCAAAAAAACAGAGTTTGGGTAAAGTAATTTAAAATGCAAGACTTTATAGACATCTAGGCATCTTTTTATATATTAGACAAGATTTCTACGTAGTACCTAAATATAATTTTTAGCTTACTTGAGCTAACCAAATGCCATGAGGATCGGGTTGTCTGTAAATAATGTTTACTAATTAATAATTCTCGCTTTAAAACCTCCGTCATAAACTTGAAATGAAAAAAAAAATAATTAGAAAACAAAAATTAAAAAAATAAATGAATTGAGAACATTTTTCAAATAGACTACACTTCATCTCATGTCATCAAATTATATGGGCAGATGTGGCCATTTCAGACCCATTGTTTTGTGGCCTTGAGCCATTGAAACGTAGTGAGACGCTTTAATATGCCATTATTTCCGGTACAGAATGAAGTTTTCATTATTCTTCAAAATGATCAGTTGTGAGAACCCCGTATTATGTGCAATTGTGGTTTATGCTCTTTGTATTTATAACCAGAGGACAAGTGGAGGGGGATCAGCAAGAGCATAAAATCCCTATTTTTAGGGTTCCGTACCCAAAGGGTTTAAACGGGACTCTATTAGACTTCGCCATCGGTGAAATATCATGCCAAGTTTTAACCATTCTGTTCAGTAGTTACGGCGTGAAGGAGTATTTCTCCCGGTTGAATATCTATTTTTTGTTGTTCCCGATGGCACCATGGATTTTTCCAGGATGAAAAGTAGCCTATCTCCATTCCCAGCCAAGTTGATTCCGTAGTTGCGGCGTTCCGTTTAGGTTTCTCTATTCATAACCGTTCTCTAGACCCTGCGGTTTGGGTTGTGTGTAGATATGTCAGTCACTCAGTTTCTTCTTTTATACATTTAATAAATTAATAAGGTATAGCTATATTGCATTGCTATATTATGTTTTAGTAGCGGTCATAATAGTAAGCACAATGTTTTCCTTCACTAATCAACTTATGCGTGTGATAATATTTAGTTTCCACATACATACTCGTAACTTTGAGAACTCAGAGGCATCTATCCTGTAAAAATTATGATTCAGGCAAAAATTATGAGGCAGGTAGGATTAATTATGGTTCAGGTCTAAGTAATCCATATCACTCAAAAATACTTCTTAGTCAAAATCTCGTCGGTTAAAACGCCCTTCTTTCATTGACATTTTTATAGGTTTATGAATTTAGAGCACATTATAATATTATTAAGTATAGACAGGTACAGAACGTATCCGTACGCATTAAGTATTACAAAAAACCGGTCAGGTGTGAGTCGTACTCATGTATTAAGGTTCGGTACCACCAACAGCGTACTTATTTTAATATTTGACGATATTATGGCTATAAATTCCCATTTGTTGAAACGTTTATGTTCCTAAAAAGTAAAACTTTTATTTTAAATTGTGACCAAACTCTCTCTGCGTGTGTGTCTGTCCGTCTGTAGCATCGTAGCTCTCAAACAGATGGACCGAGTCCGATTTAGATCAGGTTTTTTTTTTATGTAAAAGCCAGTTTGCTTGCTATGGTTTTTAGGTGTTTGGTTATTATCGGTCTAGCAGTAAGAGTATCAGCTATTTTCCAAAAAGATGTAAGGCATTTTTGGCGTATGGTTGCTTCATTAAGTGTTCCACGCGTGCAAGTATGATCATTAATCTATTTTTTATTAAGGAATAAGGTTGCTTCTTGCCTTTCAGGATTCATGGCCAACAAAAAGTTAGTTCAGTGTAAGTACGTTGTTTTCGAAATCAAAAAAATATAAGTTTGAATTGACGTAAAAAGTGTTTTTTACTAGTACAAGTTAAAACTTTTTGGTATTTTAGTACCCAGTTGATATAATTTAAAACCATAAGTGGCAGACATCATATTTCTTATATTATAGTGTTATACGACACTACATGACTATAAGACAATCCTGTAATGGTCTCTTTTGAGGTACGGAACTCTAAAAAACCGTTTGAGATAATATTAATGAAATTTATTCCACTTTGATGTTAATTAACGATTTCTGCGTGATAATAATATTGAGAATATGCAAAAAAACTGGTTACGTATTAAGAAAAAAGATAAAGATAAAAAGACTAATTATTAAGCTTCGGGGCTTAAGATACATGCCATTGAACACCTCATGAATTTATTTTTATTTTTATTTAATTCCATTTTGGTATACTTGAAATTAGATCAAAATAGTAATTTTAATGCAAATTAGTCCAATAATTGAAATTAAAACGAAATGTCCTACTTTTAGACGATCGCTTCAATGGTCTTTGTTTGAGATTATGAAAAATATTTCAAAAATTAATTGCAAAAAAGTTAAATAAGTCTTACAAGTTTTATTCTAAAAAATAGCCATGTCTGGAAGTTTTTTAAAAATACCACGGAAACTGCCGTGCTATTCTGCAAAACAGCGACGAGCGTACATCTCTGCATCTATGAATTTGTCAGTTGTAATAGAGTACAATTTTGCATGCCATATTCGGGTTGGCAGCTGTCTGGCAGCTATTTCATTTTGTAGAATAACACAGCAGGATTCTCAAAGGTCATGAAGCCCGCGATCCCCAAAGGAGAAGAGTGGTGTTTATGTGTTGTAATAAATAGTGTAATATGAGTATAACTTTTTTTTAATCAGTATGTGAGTACAGGGCGACCCACTATCTCCAAAACTTTTTATAGCAGTGCTAGAGCAAGTCTTCGGCTCATTGAATTGGGAAAAGCTCGGCATATTTATTAATGGTAAATATCTCAACCACCTCAGATTCGCCGACGACATAGTCATATTCGCCGAAAATAGTACACAGATGAATTTTATGTTAAATTCCTTAAGCAAAGCGAGCAGAGAAGTTGGGTTGGAAATAAACTTTCGCAAGTCAAAATTATTGACTAACAGATCAGAAATTCCAATAATTATAGAAGGCACGCGGATAGAATACGTTAAGGAATATATATACTTAGGCAAACAAATCTCCTTTGACCCTTGTAATAATGAAGAAGAAATAAAAAGACGAATACAATTCGCATGGAACAAATACTGGAGTCTAAGAGAGATACTTAAAAGCAATATGCATATGAAAATAAAAACCAAAGTCATGAACATGTGTATTCTACCCACACTTACGTATGGCAGCCAAACCTGGAAACTTACAGATAAGGCAAAACGAATGATAACATCCTGCCAAAGAGCGATGGAACGTAGTATCCTCAAAATAAGAAGAATACACAAAATTCGCCACTGTAAAATTAGACAACGAACCAAGATGACGGATGCGCTGACCTACATACAAAAATCGAAATGGAAATGGGCCGGCCACGTAGCAAGACTCACAGATAACCGTTGGACATACATGGTGACGAACTGGCCTGGTCCAAAAGGCACACGTCGGGCGGGAAGGCCGCTCTATCGCTGGGATGACGATATAAAAAAAGTAGCAGGTCCAAACTGGATTTTAAAAGCAAAAAACCGGACAAACTGGTCCAATCTGGAGGAGGCCTTCACCTGTAAAAAGGGTTCTCCTACTTAGTTTATTATTATTTTTTATTTATTGATAAGTTAATTTTATTGTAAATTGGAGAAATAAAAGGCTTTTTATTTATTTTTATTTATTTATTATGTGAGTACATCTTTTAAAAATAATGTTGCATTTTCCGAATGTTTTCATGCAGATTAGTAAGTTTTGTAAGCATCGGGTACTTTTCATCAGAGAGCACCTTGTTTACAACTATAACATGTACATTATTGTAATTTTCAGCTCTTTATCATGTGCGATCGTAACTAACATTTGCCTTTAAAGTTCTACAGCAGGTTAAAAGCAAAAAACAAAAGTAAAACCTGCAAAATTTCATGTATTTAAGTAGTAACATCGCTGTTTAACATAAATTTTTATCAATAAAAAGTATCAATGTTCTAAGTTTCCTCTATGAATAGGATCTAGTGGTCGTAAATAACCTATTCGTCTTCACGTTAAGTCACGAAGAATACTCATTCTTAGAACTTCCATTCATGCGATTTTTACGTCAAACTATAGCTTGTAGCCATTGATATGTTACTGAAAAAACTAAAAAGGCGAATATTCTCGAAATGTTCCAGTACAAAAACCTACCTTTGATGGTATATTCGATTGTCCTTAAAGAAATAGAAAATGCCTTCTTGAAACATTAAAAATAAAATAAGGGCGCCAACAACTCACGCGTATCAACCTTCGACTTCCTGAATTAAACGATTATAGTACTTACTTACATTTCTGCCGCGGCCAGCAAAAGAGGCAAGACAGATATTAATTTAGTGTGTAATTTATTTCGCCGCTATACCATGGCAGGTATGGATTTTCATAAAACTTTTGGATTTGGTCAATACAGCTATTTCGATTCATCTTGAAGACTCATCGACGAAGAAAAGACTGTTTAACAGCAAGTTATGTCAATGCACTAAGCTGGCGGTAACTTATTGATGAAGATTTATTGGTACCTCGTTGTCAAGTAATATTTTTATTTATACCTAGGAGAGTATTAAATCTTCGTTCCAACCAGGGTTTTCGAAACGTTTAAAAATCCTCTCACACCCTGTTAATGCAGGGCATCCAATTTTTATTCCAAACTAAATCCAAATCGTTTTAGTAGTTGAGTGCGCTAAGCAGTAACACACACACATACACACGTCATTTGTGAGTAAAAAGAGACAATGAATATTGTTTACGTTATTCGAGCACGACATATAAAACTTAAAATGCTCGTAATACACCAGATAACGGGTACATATATACAAAGATGCATGTCGTAAAAGTGAAGGAAACTGCACTAAAATATCTCTCCAGAAGGTGTAACGTATCATAATAATATTATCTTGTGACTTTTACTAGAAACAACGTAGTTAAGATAACTGGTTTTACTATTTCCTTCGCCATACGAGCAGGTATAACATGTTCAAAAAATTAAAGTAAAAAATGGACTATCGATTTAATTCAACGCAAATGTATTTAATACCCAATATCTGGGTGACCGTGCTTTGTTCGGTAGTATTACAGCTACTCACCAATAGATGGCATCAGGAGTCATATTTTTTTACTTACTGTAATAGTTTTACTTTTCGCCAATAGATGTCAGGCAGAGTTATATTTTTTTGGTAAATACGACATTTTCTAAAAATGAATCCTAGCTAGATCGATTTATCGCCCCCAAAACGCCCTGTTTATTAAATTCATGAAAATCGTTCAAGCCGTTTCCGAGATTCAGATTATATAGAAATATATACAAGAATCCGGATAACCCATAACAATACACCTGCAGCCGTAGTCAATAGTCATGTTATTTTATCTATTCTATTTCTATTTTCTCATACTGTGTCGATGCGTAATACAGAATAAACTATCAGTGGGAATTAATCTGAATAGATCTTTGTCTGGGTGATAGTTTACAATAATATTTTATATCATACTTGCTCAGTAAGTATGGATTACTATGGTGGAAAGTCTCCTTGTAAGTTGGTGTTTGCAATTCAAGGCAACATTACATCGCACTTTGCTTGCATTGTAATGTTCACATTACAGTTCAAGGGCAACATTAGGTCGCACTTTGCTTGATTTTTTTTATTTTTTTTTATTTTCTCTTTATTTTTTTTTTATTTTTTTTTTATTTTTTTTTTATTTATTTTTTATTTTTTTATTATTTTTTTTATTATTATTATTTTTTATTTTTTATAATTATTTTTTTATTTTATTATTTTTTTTTAGTTTTTTTTATTATAATTTTTTTTATTTTTTTTTTTATTTTTTTTTTATTTTTTTTATTATTTTTTTTTCATTACTTTTTTTATTATTTTTTTATTATTATTTTTATTATTTTTTAATTATTTTTTAAATTTTTTTTTTAAATTTTATTTTTCTCTAAATTTGCTAATTATTCTTATTAAAATTTAATTTTGCATTACCAATGTTTTATTTACCTCGCAAGAATGATATAAAGTAGAATGCTTACCTCGGTTGCAAGTAGCTATTACACCCTCGAACTATATTCACCCTCGCTCGCTGCGCTCGCTCGTGTGACTAAATATCTCGGGTGCACGCGATCCATTAGCGCCCTATGCGAGCTGCGCTCGCACTGGCGCCAAATTGGATCTTGTTCTGTAATAGCTTACTTACGTCCCTTGTGTAACAATCTACTATTTTAGTTGTTGCCTGTTGGTGTTACACACGTATTATAGGTAAAATAGTATCCTCTTGCTCCATTTTTAAATTCAGTTCGTAAATTCAACCAATCCTATGAAGCATGAGTTTTTCTGGATGCTACGTTTTAATAATAATAATTATTCAAATACTAAAAAATACTAAATACATTGTCATTTCAGTCGGAACGCGTGTTAGCTAGTTTCTCATAGTTAATGATTATGGCACTTCGAACGAATACTCGCATCACTTATGAAATTTTTTAATTCTATATATGATTTGATAATAAATGAGAGCCCAGTTTTTATTGGAGAAGGAAATACCAAGTAAATAAATACTAGGAAAAAGCATTTCAATTCCGCACAGGCTGTGTAATTTATTCATTTTTATTCGCATTTTAGGTAGTCTGGATTCTTTATAAGATCAACGATTTCTCTCATGAAAGGTTTCCGTGATATCGAGAAGCGAGCTTCAAAAACCTTGTTATAAATTAAAAAGTGTTTCATAGCAAAGGAGTGCTTAAATTTTCAAAACAAAAAATTTTTGGAATGTCTAGTCTCTATTAAGAGTAAGTATTGCTAAGTGCTTCAGTTCATAAAAAGTATGAACAGGTTATCTTGAACCAGTTTGAAGAAGGAATAATTTACATGGAAATGCCATCCGATAAAAATAAATAACAATTGGCCAAGTGCGGGTTGGATTCGTGCACCGAGGGTTCCTTCGACACTTCTCTACAGTGCGAGCTTATCCACAGAACAGATAATAATTAGGTAATATTGGCTTAGCTCACAATTCGCCGTATTTTAATTGCATTTTGTATTTTGTCTATGTGTTATTTCAGTTTTTTTAAATACAGTAATGCTTATTTATTTTTTTAGTTTTTTTTATTTATTATTATAAACAAGTCTGAGGGACTCTATAGATTTGAGTCTCGTCTCAAATCTATATATCATGTAGCAGAATTTTTCCTTTATTTATGTTTGTATTTATTATTTATTTATATATTTGGCTTTGTAACGCGAGAATAATCTAACGCCTTTAGTACCTAATCGGAATTACAGCTTGACCACAGAAATACGTTTCATTATACCCTTCGGAAGGGAACTCTAAAAATGGGTTTTGTGTTTACCAGTGTAATTTACTCATACAGTCCAGTGTAGCTTTGTACAATCAATTGCAGAGCCTCCAATTCCGGGTTCAATTCCCGTTGGGTAAGGTCATTTCAATACAACTTTCACTTCTATCCTGTTAATGTCAGTATAGGAGAAGAATAAAGAATACTGAAATTTAGACATTTGTTTTGCTGAGACTAGACTTTTGTATCGTTCAGATTACGCTGCTATTCACTGAGCTATAATTTTAATATCGCGCTTACACAAAATCTTCTCTAATATATAAAACTCTCTTGCCAATTTTTGTCACCGAACTCCTCCGGTTCGTCGGATTGTTATGAAATTTCGTGTGTATTTTCGGTAGGTCGTAAGCTATTCTTTATATCCCTAATGCCAAAACAACGTTGCCCGGTCAGCTAGTTTACTTACATAAAGGCACATAACACCGAAAAGACAAAGGTAGCATCTGGGCAGTAGAATTTGCATGTGTGCTATGTGTGTGAGCGTACAATGACACGTCGACAATGTTTTATCTGAGGCCGGCGTCAATATTTGTGCGACCTCTTCGGAGAGTAGCCACACGCACCTCGGGAATTGAACCCCGACCGCTGTGGTGCGTCAGTAGATACTGAGCAGAAATGTGCTAAACTCAGTTTCATCTGATAGCGGTGCCAATGGAAACCAGCTTGTACCACGGATGTACCTTTGGTGGCAATCTGGGTTCCAATCTCTTGGAGAACTATGTCCAAGGCTAAAGATTCAAAGATTCAAATCATTTATTTCATTAGCACTTATGAAAGGTCAAGTAGGTACATAATTATACTTATTAATAGTGATAACTATTTAACGACTTAAAAACTAAGTTTACGAGGGTTCCAACGCGCCCTGAACTGAGAAGAAGCCCACAATAAACTCAGCCGTGTATTTTTTTTTTGTTATCACTATTTCACAAAATAATATAAATTAGAAATAGCTATAAATTAAGCTGTAATAGCTATAATAGCTAGCTATAAATAAAGCGAGGAACACCTTATAAAACAAACCTCCGACACCTGATGAAAGGCAGAAGTCTGAACCAATGGGCTATCATTCTCCTGGGTTCCATTCTTCACTCCTGAACGTCTGGTCTAATATTCTGAAGTACGAAGTACTTCTTGAAAACTTCCTGCCCTCTTTGTTCGGTCCTCTACTGTTCTGATAGCCACTGGGAGGACCGTGAGCGGTTTAACCGTCAGACCAGCGGTGATAGACCGTCTGGTCTACTACCCTCCACCGTGCCATAAACTTGATAAGGCAGCGGGAGAGAAATTCTATAATCGTGGTCCGAAATCTGAGCTTTACTCTGCCAGCAAAGTAAGAGTACTCTAGATGTAAGCCTTAGTGGCAGGCAGTACCTAATAGCCGTGGGTTCGCAAGGCAAGTTCTTGATTGCCGTTCAAAATAAACCGCGGGGCAACGACTCGCTGTAACCGCCCCGATCCCGACCGACCGTCCAGCAGCAGTTCGATGCGGTTCTATCCAGCTGGAGCCGGCGGGTTAATTGTTAGCAGGAATTAACGATTATATAGCGTGATCGCACGTTTCATAAAGTTGTGGAAACGTTTTTGTGTTGTGCGACACTGAGGGCTTGTCACGCTAATCGTGGTAGCGTCATAGATGTTGTTACGGCGATGCGTCACTGCGTTTTGAGGTACCGTCTTCAGCTTCACTGTTTAAACCTCTCCGGACGCTGATTCTTTACAGCTTAGCTCATTTGCCATTAAAGGTCGCGAATTTTGATTTCTATTAAAATAGTCCATTTCTCAAATCAATTTAGAAATTAAAATATTTTTTTAATCGGCTAAGGTCTGGTTTAGTGGGAAGCTTTGGCCCCGATTAGTTCCTGCAAAGACGCACGGCCATGCGCCGGAAACAGAAATCGTCAGAGGCTACTCATACTCAACCCTTGTGAACCGCGAACCTTCTAAATAGTAGAGCGAAGGCTACCACTGAGCTATGATGTTTTAATCTGCATACATGCATTTATGAATGAAGCTTGTTCGTGTCTGGCCGAGAACGCTCAACAAATTATATTGGCTATTAAACATGCACATTAACCGCTCAACATGTAAATAATGTTAGGTACATGTACTGTGTGTGAGCATATGTCAGCACACCAATGTGTCTCGGATCTAACGGAATACAGTCACATTCCTTCATTCATTTATTCTATGAATGAGTACGTCCAATCAATGTACGTCAATTGTCAACTTGCAGACGTGTAGCCAAAGATTTAAATCTGTGCGTGTAACGCTGCAAGTTGACAATTTACTGACGCTGTAATTTTTAGGGTTCCATACCAAAATGGTAAAAATGGAATCCTTATTTAATCGATAAATTCGGCAGGATGCTGTTGGACATCATACAACTTTCTGAAGGTATCTAATCTACAACATGCGATAATTGTCCGTAATGTCTAAAGGGGCTAACACTGGCAATAAACGGTTCTTATATAGCTATAATATAATTGCGGCTCCCCCCCGCTACTCTTCAGACTCTAAGATCATTTCCAAAATTCGCTCCACTCTTAGATCAATTCTTTCAGAATTTCCCCACACTGTATTATATAGGACAAAATTATAATGACAAATTTACCTATTATTTAAAAATGAATAGAAAATAATAAATTAATCCAAATTTGGAACGGATGCGCAAATAAACTGAACGACAAAATGAACAAACAATAAAAATGAAACAACTGTTTTCCTCAGAATAACAAGTGTTGTAGGTATCTACCTAATCACTGCCATTATGTAGATACAAAATGTATATTTTAATACATTTTGTATCTAATACATTTTGTATGCCAAAATGTATTAAATTTATATACGCACAGAGTTGTTAGCACTTTAGTCTGATACTTGCTCTGGCTGCTGGTAACAATAATAATATATACATATATTCAATGAACAATAATAATTTTTAAGTAATAATTAAGTCCTTTCTAGGGTTCTGTACGCAAAGAGTTAACATGGGACCTTATTGTCACCAGGCTATACCTATCTCTTGAACCGTGATAGTAAGAAACTTGAAATCTTCACAATGATGTATTTTTGTTGCCGCCGTAAAAATAGAATTAAATATATATTTAAGGGGCTTCGTGCAACAATCATGATTTTTTTGCTCGTCTCTATAATGGTGATAACTATATTGCACGGCTTAAAACTAAGTTTACGAGGGTTCACAAAATATGCGCCCTGCCGAAAAAATGCCCAAAACAAATACAGCCGCGTATTCTTTTATATGATCACCATTAGTGAGTGCCTAGCCGTGTATGATCGTCTTGATCGAACTTCGTACTGTTCTCAACAATAGAAAGAACTATTTATATATATATGTATATATGTAATGAAATGAGTGACATTTCATTCATTTGAATTTGCCGCGCTTCGCGTATCAGCTGTCTGTCGCGTACCTATGATATAGTGATAAGTGATCTGTGTCTATGATTTAAAATGGCGAGTGACGCTGAGATTGTTTTGTGCATTTTTATCGTAATAAAAACTCATAGAAAGAATGTGATTGAGGACTCGAGATATAGTGAACTTTAAATGTCGTTTCTTTGTTATTTCAGGTGAGATAGAAGTGTAATTGTCGTAACTTGATAATAACTTGATAATTGTAAAGACTTGTTAAATAAAACAAAACTTTGTTATTTCAGAGAAACAATTTGTGGTTTGTTTTTGGAGATCCTCAATGTCTTATAAAACGACATTTTTGTGAACTAAGAGAATATGGACCGGCTTCAGTTTGAGTTTACGATGTTAGCCTCAAATGATGGCAAATCAAATGTATTAGCCATAACTTCAATATGTACTGAAGAAGGAAAATGTTATGTTTTACCCGAGGAACTTAAGCCGGTGAGTCATCATACATATATTGTTAAAACGAACACTTTCACAAAAGTAAAAAATAGCATTAAAAAAAGACACCAGAGTAGAAAAGTATGGATAAAGTTGGATGAAAATCTAAAGAAGACATATGTAGATGAGGAAGGTAATATGCAATTTTTAGATCAATATTTAGATGAAGTGAGCACAACACAAGCAAAGGACAAAAATGACACTTAGCAACAAATCTTGGAACAATTAATAGAAACTACAACTAAGAAAGAAAGTCAACATAACTTAAAACATATCTCAGAAAAATTTATTATTGAAAAATTCACAAGCAAAAATCCTAATGCGATGCAATGGATAGAAATTTTTGAAAAAGAGTGTGCGCGCTTTAATATAACAAAATATGAGACAAAAATAGATATTTTGAGGTTATTTTTAGATAAACCTTGTTTGGATTGGTATAGCTCGATGATCATAAAACTAACAATAAATTCTGAATGGAGTGAATGGAAAGACAAGTTTTTAGAAACTTTTAAAAACCAAGGATGGGACATAGTCACATATGCTCTCGCATTTAGGTATAAAGAAGGACAGTTAATTGATTATGCCATAAAAAAAGAACGGCTTTTATTAGATATAAACAAATCTATAGATTCCAAAACAATGATAGATCTTATTGCAACTGGTTTACCTGGATTTATCTTAAATAAGTTAAACAGGGATGAACTCAACAACACTACTGACTTGTTCAACGAGATAAGAAAATATGAAGGCACGATGTATAAGAAAAACTCAACTAACATAAAGAGCAGTACATTTTATAATAAAAATAAAATTTATGAGAAGAAGTCATGTAAGACTTGTGAGTCTTTGGACAAAGGAATTAGATATCATCCGGAGGAGTCATGTTGGTTCAAGAAAAATAAAAATGAACCTGAAAAAGTTCTTAAAACTAAAAATGTAAACAATAACTCCATAATTGAAGTAGACATAAATACTGAAAAAAAACTAGTAAGCACACCATTAATCAAAATCAAGCTTTTATTAGAAAATAAACTAGAAGTGAGTGGTATTTATGATTCAGGCTCACAGATTTCTATAATAAATTCAAGATTAATAAAAGTAAAAGAAAAAAAAGATGATGTGAACATAGCATACATGAAAACGGGTAATGGTGTGAAGAAGATGGATGGCTTGATAACAATAAAAATTAAAATATTTGATTTAGAAGAAGAGGTGGATGTATACATAGTAGAAAATGAAGATTTTGATGATTTCATAATCGGATTAGATATGATAAAGAAATTCAGATTAACCCAAAATGAGAACTTGCAGATAGAACAAAAGAAAATAACAAATAAAATAGACAGGATGTCTAAAGATAACAGAAATGAAGATAATAATATAAAAAAATATACAGTAAATTTCAATGAACACATAGAAACAGAGGAATTTATAAGTATGACAGACCATTTAGATAATCAAAAGAAAATTGAGATAGAGAAAATTATAAAGGAATATAAAACAATATTTGCTAAGGACAAGTATGATATAGGTTCAGTTAAAGATTATGAAGCTCGCATAGATTTACAAGTAAATAAATATTGTAGTAAAAGACCATACAGATGTACAATACAAGATAGATTAGAAATTGAAGAGCAAATATCGATGTTACTAAAGAACAATTTAATAGAAGAATCATACAGTCCTTTCGCTGCTCCAGTGACATTGGCGTTTAAAAAAGGTGAAAATAGAAAATCCCGTTTATGTGTAGATTTCAGAGAGTTAAACAAAATAGTTATACCACAAGCTCAACCATTTCCTTTGATAGATGATCTAATTATTAAAACTAGAAATTGCAAGTATTTTACTACACTAGATATAAACTCAGCATTTTGGGCAATACCATTACGGTTGGAAGACAAAAGTAAAACAGGATTTGTCACACAAGATGGCCACTTCCAGTGGACCTGCCTCCCTTTTGGCTTGAAAACATCACCAGCAATTTTCCAGAGAATCTTAAGCAATATTCTAAGAAAACACAATCTCACAGGATACTCTGTTAACTATATTGATGATATTTTGATATACTCGTCTACCTTTGAAGAACATATAAGGCACATTAGAAATGTATTAGAGGCAATAATTAAAGAAGGCTTTAGACTGAAGTTTAAGAAATGTACCTTTGCTTCAGACTCGGTAAAATACCTCGGCCATATAATTCAGAACAATTCAGTAAGACCACTAAAAGACAATTTGATTTCAATAAGGAACTTTCCAACTCCTAAGACGCAAAAGAACATCAGACAATTTTTGGGAAAAATAAACTTCTACCATGACTATATACCAAGAAGTGCAATTATCTTAGATCCATTACACAATTTATTACGAAAAAACGAGAAATTTGTATGGTCAGAGAAATGTGAAGAAGCATTCAATCTGATAAAAAGATATTTATGTTCGCAACCGGTCTTGGAAATATTCGACAAAGACTTACCAATCAAAATCTTTACCGATGCATCTTTGGAGGGCATTGGAGCAATATTAAAACAGACACAACTAGATGGTAAAGACAAACCGGTGGCATATTTCTCAAAAAAATTGAATGAACATCAAAAACGGAAAAAGGCTATATATTTAGAATGTCTTGCTATGAAAGAAGCTGTTAAATATTGGCAGCACTGGCTCATCGGAAAACAATTCACCATTTACTCAGATCACAAACCTCTAGAGAACATGAACATTAAATGCAGGACAGATGAAGAATTGGGTGATCTCACATACTACCTATCTCAGTATGACTTTACCGTAAAATATAAACCTGGTAAAGAAAATGTAGAAGCAGACTGTTTGAGCCGAAACCCTGTATTAGAACCAGAAGATAACAGAGAGGAAACATTGAAAATAGTTAATTTAATACAAATAAAAGATATAGTTGAAGACCAAGACAAAAATGAAACAATAAGAGAAAAGAAACAAAATTTAATACTAAAAAATAATATCTATTATAAAAAAATAAAGAAACAGGAAAAGATTATCCTCTCAGAAGAATTTAGTAAAAAACTTATAAAAAAGGTACATGAAGATTTATGCCATATTGGGATCAGACAACTGCAGAAAAAAATAAGTTCAATATATACGGCTATAAACCTAACAAAAAATATCATAAATATTTGTAAAACATGTGAAATATGCATAAAAAATAAATCAAGATGTCAAAAAAAAATTGGATTACTGTCACAACTGGGACCAGCCACCAAACCATTTGAAATAATGTCAATGGATACTATTGGTGGATTTGGAGGATCTAGGTCTACAAAGAAATATCTACACCTTTTAGTAGATCACTACACAAGATATGCATTTATTGCGACTTCGAAAACCCAGAATGCATGTGACTTTATAAATTTAACAAAGAAAGTACTAGAGACAGATGAGATTGGAATTATCCTGACAGATCAATATCCGGGCATAAATTCAAGAGAATTTAAACAATTTTTGCAGGAAAATAATATTAAACTAATTTTTACAGCCGTGAATACACCATTCTCGAAGGGCTTGAATGAAAGATTAAACCAAACAATAGTAAATAAAATAAGGTGTAAAATGAATGAGAAAAATAATAAGAGAACATGGACAACACTGGCAAGAGAATGTATACAAAAATATAATGAAACAGAACACTCCGTTACAGGTTTTGCACCAAAATATTTACTGGATGGTACAAATGTCAGTATTCTACCAAATGAATTCAAAACGATGGAAAAGGAAGACAAGTGGATTGCTGATAGAAGATTGGCATTAGAGAATACAATAAAATCTCATGAGTATAACAAGAAAATATTTGATAGAAATAGAAAAATGCAAGAATTTAATGTAGGAGACAGTGTATATGTAGAAAATGGAAATAGACTGAATAGAAAGAAATTAGACGAATTAAAAATAGGCCCTTTCAAGATAATAGAGAAAATATCGAATTCCATTTATAGGATTGATACAGGCAACAGAAAAACAGAATCAACATTATTTCATATAACAAAATTGCAACCTATCATAACAGAGGCTGAAGAAGATGAAGGAGATGATAATGAATATGAAGATGACTTATAAGTACATTTTACAGATATATTGCTTAGAATTTTCGCTCTTAGGGGGGGAGATGTAATGAAATGAGTGACATTTCATTCATTTGAATTTGCCGCGCTTCGCGTATCAGCTGTCTGTCGCGTACCTATGATATAGTGATTAGTGATCTGTGTCTATGATTTAAAATGGCGAGTGACGCTGAGATTGTTTTGTGCATTTTTATCGTAATAAAAACTCATAGAAAGAATGTGATTGAGGACTCGAGATATAGTGAACTTTAAATGTCGTTTCTTTGTTATTTCAGGTGAGATAGAAGTGTAATTGTCGTAACTTGATAATAACTTGATAATTGTAAAGACTTGTTAAATAAAACAAAACTTTGTTATTTCAGAGAAACAATTTGTGGTTTGTTTTTGGAGATCCTCAATGTCTTATATATATATATATATGTGTGTATAAGCATGTTAGAAGTGCACAACTAAGTTCTAAGTTTATAGTGCAATGCGCTGTGCAATGAATGACTACGTGTCCGCTGCCTCAACGACAAGTGTCGTCGTGACCAAATTATGCTGTTATTTCTACTCACAGGATTAAATTTAGACACGAAAGTCTAATATGTTAAGCAGACACGTGCATTCTGAATTCGCCACACCCAGCGCGCGTATTCAAGCATTTACATGAATATTATAATGACCATCTCAAGGAAAAACGTATGCATATTTTTCGCTGCCGCAGACGTAAGTAACGTTTACTATAGTATTAAAAATATTTTATTTGGCGGTTTATGAAAACTTAAGACCTTGAATAAGTAAGCAGTTATATAAATAAAACTGTACCATGCAAGGGATTTCGAATTTCCGATGGTAAATGAATTTGGAGGAGCTGTAATTTGGAGTCAAATGAAGCCTCTTGCTACACCATCTTAAATACTAACACTAAAAAATAAACAAAATAAATATTTAATGGGGCTCCCAATTTCCATACAACAAACGTGTTCTCATTAGCGAAAAACTAAATAAAATTTGAATTTTCGCTGATGGTGTGAGACATCCCCCCTTAAAATGAAACAGCCGAAATACCTACCTCTCTTGTGCTTGTACTCTAAGTAGGTAGTAAGTGCTCAGGTGCACAACAGTGCAAAGACTTTTGAGTCATATTTTTTGAATAAATAGACCGGCTGTTCTCTTAGATACATCGTTCTCGTAATTTGCAAGTAAAATAAACTGCACCGGCCTCTGAATAATATACATTGTCACGATAATAATAATTGTAATCGTTTGTTTGTTGAAGACATTTAAATATTATAATCGTTACAGATAAGACGGACAGAGGTCGAGTAAAACAAGTCAAGAGTCTGCTTTGTGCACGACTGGAAAACGATTCGCGTAACGTATTCACAGACTTAGTGAATTGAATCATAAAATAAATTAAAAAATTATTTCTGAAATATTATTAATTATGCTTGCACTTCTTATTATTTATTTAGTGATAACTATATTGCACGGCTATGTTGAAGTTCATTCTACACATTTACACTCTATATCGATTAGTGTAAAGTTAAATTTTAAGTGTCACTCTATGTGTGAAAACTTTACGCGAATCATTCCCCTGTTCAAAAAAGAGTGTAATATTTTAGGGCTTATATAAATTACATCTGATAGATACGTTTTAAAAATCCGCTGTCCGTCTGTCTGTCACCAGGCTATAATATCTCATGAACCGTGTTAGTTAGACAGTTGATATTTTCACAGATTTTCTGTTGTCGATTTAAAATAAATACTAAAAAACAGAATTAAATCAATACTTAAGAGGCCTAACTTTTTTGCTTGTTTTTCAATTGGGCGATCAGAGGTGTTACCAAGGTGTTACTTGGTGTTACTTTAATACTATTGCGAACTGGTTTAAGTACGGAACCCTCAGTCATCAGTGCGTAAGCCCATCTTGCAGTTAACCAATATTTTTAGGAGCACGCCAATACGACGAATGGAATTATTAACTTATTTTATAAACAAATGTTAAAATAAAATGATTTTAAATTGAGCTTTAATTCAGTTAATATTCAGATATAAATATTCCAACTGCCCACTCTATACTTCAACTAAATCTCCGTGATACTAGATGTCATGATAATTTTATTGCAATCGCCGTCTTCGAGGCTACGACTGTAGGATGTTACGTAATTAACGCAGGTTCGTTGTGATATTTATATTTGAAATAATAAATTATTTATATAAATTACAATCTTCATTATTCTCTGTAAACAATTAACATTATTGTAAAATAATGTATAGGGAACGTGCGAAAATTGTCAGCATATCGATTTGTTCCAAGTTTCCAACACGACACGCGGAAAAAACATCTTCCAACTTCCACAACGTAATTTTATCTCACCTACCTACTTGAAAAATTGTGATGAGAGCATCAACTGCAGAATATGAACACCTGATGTCAAAAATAGTTAGGGCGCTTTCAAATTAGCCGCAAAGTGAAGCGCGGCGGAAGCACGTCTGCAGCGCTGCAGCCGCGCTACTTTGTAAATCTATGTAAATAAACAACGCGCGTCCGCAGCGCTGCAGACGCCTTACCGACGCGCGTCAGTTCACCGATCGACTAGTGCTGCGCGCATGTATTTTTTTGTACAAATTGAGCCGTCTTTTTTTCGTCACTTATAGGCCGGTCAATATAGAGAACATCCGAATTCCGAGGATACAATAAATTGCAGAAAAAAATGCTTTAAAAAATTATTCAAAATACGACTATAAATTACCTGGAAAAAAAGTTACACGGGGTCCAAGGTCACGTATTCGGGATTTTCACAATTTTCAGCAAAACGGTAACTTTTATCATAAGTTAAAATAAATTGAGAAATAATAAATTCGGCCACAGAATTTTTTTTTGGTCACGTGGTCAATCTTCTCATTTAATAACTAAGTCAATACCTAAATCTATAAATAACTAAATCAAAAGTCAAAAAATTTGTTCGGAGTTCGGACTAATATTGTAGATCAGATAATTTAAATACGTACCTACTGTCTATTTTTTTTCCTTAAAACATCTTTTTGGAAGAGTTGTAGTCATAATATTATGGTGCAAATATGGAGATGGAATAACACTCATCCATTCGTAGTATAGGTAGACATACCCTATTTCAAACTTTGCTCGGTAGTCGGTAGTATATCTATCCACCAATAGATGGCAGTAGGAGTCATATTTTTTTTTGGTAAATTCGACATTTTCTAAAAATGAATCCTTATTCGTAGATCCATTTATCGCCCCTAAAACCCCCAGCTTTGTCGGTAGTTGGTAGTATATCTATTCACCAATAGATGGCAGTAGGAGTCATATTTTTTGATAAATTCGACATTTTCTAAAAATGAATCCTAGCTACTCGTAGATCCATTTATCGCCCCCAAAACCCCCTGTATACTAAATTTCATTCGAGCCGTTTTCGAGATTCGGATTATATTAGGATATAAATAATGCCACGTGAATAGTATGTACTGATTCAGCCTATCTCATTCTATCTGCAGAAGTCGTAGAGGATACCATATTCGAAATTATATTTGTTATTTATGTTTATTTGTCCACTTGTCTATTCGAATGCGACAATAAGAACCCGAGCTGTGTGGTAAGGTATCAGCTTACAACTGTCACGAGTAGGCCGTTTATCCACAGGCTGCAGGTGTCACAGGGACGTCACGACGAAGTTCATATATGGCTGAGAAATAGATAAAAATAGTAAAGACAGGCCGATCCGAACATTTTACGGTAGCTTTCTTCATACAAGCAAACAGTACATCTATCAAAATACCGCCGCCGCCGCTCACCGAACTACCGCGTGGCCTTATACCGTTGGTACTAATTGACACCCATAAACTGGCGACATTTTTTCGCGCTGTTCGCCCTGTCTTTAGTATACAAGTCTGTGGGCTGAGATCAAGATGACGTGATGGTCGCGCGGTGGACACAGGGCGTTTTATATTGCCTTACGGGTAGCGACTATTTGCTTCAGATATAGGAAGTACATTATTAGAGAACTATATTATTCCACAAAGCCTTAAGCAGGTTATTTTTATCATCCTGCGTTAAAACAGCTTCTGGTCTTATGTATTCTCACATCTCTATTACTAGAAGATAAAACCTTTATAATTCCTACAGGCGAATTCGTGGGGAACACTACCTATTACTGCTAAGCGACTAGCGTTCAAGTTATATTTATACTCGTTAGTCGTACAACCATATCTCGGCTCGCGAGTCATAAGGCTTGAATGCGAATTAAACTATTTTTACCTGCATTACTTTCTTGCTAATGCAGTTGGCAGGACGCTAACTAGTTTATCTAGTTTCCATATGAGAGTTAGCGCGCCTACGCGGGGTGTTCTGGATATTTTTATCGAGAATCCTATAGAGGATTCCAGTGAACTGAAGGAGTCGTAAGATAATATAGGAAGGAGAAAATCAGAGACCGCTACGGCCTGTGCCATATAGCAAACCTATACGATCTTAGAATCCTTCAATAGAGACAAATAATAGCCAGTTCAACACAGTTAAATTAACTGTTAAGAGTCCTACGATGTCTCCATTTATTCGAAATACCAAATCATTTCGATCATGTTGTGGTGTTATTCGGATTCATATAGTAATAATCTTTGCTCCTGGCCATATTTGGTTCGGAAATACTTCTCTAAAACGAAATAATAAATTTTCATCAAATTTTTTATAACTTTGGTCAAGTTCCGTAATACCAAAAATTATGAATGAAAACTTGTAACTTTCTTTATTAACTGGTGTTTTTCTTTAGTTGGACAATAAAAACTGTGCTCCTGAACTAATGCGACGTGAGATAGTGTTGTTTTTATTACAAAACAAATAAAAAGAAAACATGTCCTCTTTGACATAAAAATAAGCAAAACTAAATTCGTTTACAATTTCGTTTAACAAAAGTATTTTTGAACCAGATATGGCCAGGAGCATACATTATTAATATATAAACCCGAATAACACCACAACATGATCGAAATTTGCACGAATTACAAATGATTTTGATATTCCGAATGTATGGGAGACATCGTGGGTAAGTAGACTCTTAAGTGGCATTATTGGTGGTGTCAACCCGCTTGTATTATAAGATCATTTGTAGTTTCTATTAAGAAGAGATTGGTCAAAGTAAAAGTTAAAGCCGCGTTTATCGTAATTTAAAGTGTACTTGGCCTATTTTTTTTGTCAACAAAGATTCGCAAAAGCTGTAGATACTTTGCAGAAAAACCATTGGGTTTAGTGTTTACGTTACGACAGCACTCAGGCGCAGTGAAAGTGGCCCCGGTACGATGACTGTCTTTATGAAAGTCTAGTTGCGAGTTAGTTTTGAGGGGATTGATTGTTACTTAAAGATACACCTAGTTTTATTTTGCTGGTACGTGCTAAAGCGGACTGGGCATCGCCCACCGATAAGAAAACCTGAGGATATGGGCATCAGAACGATTTACGTAAACCTTTTTCGTACAAACAGCAAACAGTAGCGCCATCTGTCAAAATTTTATAGGTGGCTGCTGAGCGAACTACATCATGTCATTATTGCTGGTGATAAAACTAGCATTTTTGCCACCGGTGAACTGGCTACATTTTTTCGTGCGGTCCGTCCTTTTTAGGGTAGATGTGAAATGCATCTCCGATGTGTATTACGAAATCATTCAGAAAGTCCAGGTCCAATTTAGTACCCAAGTGTTGTGAGCTCGGCAGTAAACTTCGGAAACCTATGGGAGGTTGTACACGTATGCAATAAGAGGCGTAGAACCTTGAAGTGATATGACTGGGGAACAGATGATACCGCTATTAACCACGACAACACGAACTATAGGACTGCAAGACGCCGAGAGCGGTGGCATCCTTATGTGGTTGACATCCAACAAACTCGCACGAAACATTTTTCTTCCACGTTTCTGATACGAACCGCTAAGGTATGGAACGCCCTTCCAGCCTCCGTGTTTTCAGCCAAGTATAATCTGAGTGCCTTCAAGAGAAGAGTGAATAGGCATTTTCTAGGCAAGCGCGTTCCAACCTAGACTTCATCATTGCTTTCCATCAGGCATGATTGTTGTCAAGCGCATGCCTATTTACAATAATAATAAAAAAAATTGCTGCTGCTGATGGGTTCGCTAGCCCATCGCCAATCCACGCGGACTCTACTAGAGTCCGCGTTCGCCAGCCCATGTATTGGCCAGCCCTAGAATACGGCGGATGAGACCATTGAGACAAGGAGCGGTAGGAAACAACTTGTTGGGAATCCAGAAGAACTGGGCCATGAGAGGTTGACGGTCGTACCCTATAAAAGCCGCTCCGCTTTTTATATCATGATTGGGCTAACTCCTACTATATAGGTTTTCGAGTATTTAATGCATAAAGAATGGTGATGTATTCTCTAATTCTGTCATAATAAACATCATAAGCTTTTTTGCGATCGAGGCCAATCTTTATAGGCAAACCTTATTGAAAAAATAACCTTACCTATTGTAAAATGAAAAAAATATAAAGTTAAAAAAACAATAGGTATACCTACAACGTCTAGAAGTTTAGAAGTAAAATCAAGCGTAAATGAACCATGACTAAAATTTAATCATAAATATTAATGAAAATCTTCAAGCGTAGGTACCTATACAGCATAAAATTTCCTCATAAAAATATATTTATTAAAGCTTATTTTTCAATTCTCGCCAGACTGTGGACAAAGTAAACATACGTCTGCTAAGTTTATTCATATGTTTCTAATTGGGACATGGAACTGACTCGCTGTTTCTACGTCACATACTGACGCAGTACGATGAATATTTATAATTGAGTCAATCCCAAGTAGGTAAACGTTGGAACTCTTGGATTTCCTTTGTATCCATCTAAACGTACTTTCAATGTCACCAGATCTTTATCAGATTGTATAAACGGTGTGAGTCGCGAGATATTTTTTTTATAGTATGTTTTTCAAATTCTATTACCTGACGTGCCTTCTACGTCACAATATGACGCAGTTCGAAGAATATTATTGGATATGTATTTATATGGAAATACGGGCGTAGACGTTGCAATTACTGATTTGATGCAATATCGCTAAATTCGTTTGGCTTCTCGCAGTAATCGCGTATCACAAATTCAATCAATCTGTGTTGAGCTCTAGCTGTAAGTTTTCATACAAAAAGCGATAATGTTTTACTACTCGTAAAATAATGTAGTCCGATTTTCATATTTTTTTAGAAATGTTGCAGATACTTTTAAAATTATTAGCGTCCATATATCCATTTTCTTGCCTACAAACTTCCTATTTTTTTCTAAATCTAACTAAATTAAAATACTAAATAATAAAACACCTCGATTATGGCGAAAACAACGACTCTGGCCGCGAAATACAAAATTTTCATGGTTTTTTGCAATTTGTACGCTAATTACACATCAGAGGTTTATGGCAGTTAATTTGTGGGAATGGCATAGTATCATCTCTACATTTTTATATCAAAATCTTTGCATAAAAATGTGTATCCTAGGAAATTAGTTCGAATATCGAGTTTTATGTGAGTAACTTGCAAATCTCGGACTAATTTCTTTAACTCCACACTTTCAAGCAGAGATTTTTATATACACACGTGAAGATGATATTGGGATTCCCGCAATTTGACTGCCATAAGCCTATTATGTCTTACTAGCTTAAAAATTGCGAAAAACCACAAAAAATTTGAATTTCGCAGGCACACCCGTGGCGTGCTCCTGAATCTAACGAGTCTATAAAAGGTCAAAACGTAGCCCTAGCTATGGATTTGCACCCTCTCTGTACGGAAATAGAGATGATTTTTGAAAATAACTAACTACTACGCATCGCGTCATCGTTACGCATCATCGCTGGACGATAGTCTTAACTAGATTTTGCGAATTGCGACACTATGTTGATTTTGAAATAACTCAATTTTTTCATTGTTATCATTCACTTTAGATGACTGCCCTTAGCATTAGTCGAATAGCCTATTGTACTACGATTGTTGAAGTGAGTAAACTTTTTGCCACCTGTGCGGCCGCGGAGTAGCCACCATGGCAATGTAATTGTACAAACTGACGAAGCCATTGTATTTTTTTAATTGCGGCAATTTCCGTACTGACTATATCTTCACATCACGCAAATCATGGTGTTTGTACTTGGTAGCTGTACAATGTACATACCTACCTACTATTCACTAATATAATATATTTTGTCAATAGTTTTGTTTTGAAAAACTGTTTTTGAGTGCGACTGCCAAGTGCCTAAAAAATATTATTTCAGCAGCAGCTAGTTAAAGTTTTTGTCGAATAAATTATTAATAGAAAAACCCAGTGTACAGACATCAGTTTTTACTTAATAGTTGCAAAAGACGGGAATAATACGCATAACTCATAAATAATATCAGTTTATCACAATGCAAATAACCCTTAGCGAAATTAATTAAATATGAAGTGATAACAAGAGGTAATTGGTGATAATGATCTCTTTATCACTCGACAGTAAATATAGTTATCGAGATAAATTAGCACCGAGAAGTGAACTAGATCGACAAACAGTTAGGGCTGGCACGAAAATATGTCATATTCCGATGTCACGAACTTTATTGAGTTTTTATCGACAAATAAATAAACTTGACAGCTGATATGACATAGGACAAACAAGGTACCCATAGTAGATACAGAAATGGTATTCATGTATATCGCATATTCGCTTATAAAAATACAACAATAGATATATGACTTAATCCATGTGACTTAATTAAGTATAATATAATTACCTGATAACGTCTTTTAACTGTTGTTAAACGCTGTTACTGTGCGATATGAATGGTATATCGAGAGAAAAGAGCTCATCGATTACCTATTATGCTTGGTCCGTTTCAAGTGGGTATGAGTGCAAATTGGCGCAATTATTTGTTCAAACATGCAAACGTATCATTGACAAGTCAACATCTATGTCGGATAAATAATCATTTGAATAATTCATACCACAGATCAGAGAAGTAAGATTATTTCAGCCTTCTCTTTTTGTGATTCACATTCATACAATCTCAATGTTATGTTATCTGCAAACTAAGCAGCAGTATGTAGGATTACTTTTTTTTCATATTACTTAATAGTATTACCATTGAAGAGTTTTTAAATTACAAGGATTCTTGGAACGATAGGGATATGCTTCCATCTCTTCACTTGAAACGATCCGTATGGCCCAACATGCAGGAACACCGCCCACATGAAACGCCACACACAATTCCCCTTCATAAGTTGACTTCATAATGCGAAATCGTAGAATCATAGACTATTTCGCACTGTGAAGTCAACATCTCCTGAGGATGTCCGGGTGTCGAGGCGAAACGTGCGTCGAAAAAAGTGTTGGAAGAATTGTGTGGGCGGTTTGCCTACTTATTGGATTTACATAATCTTATCAAGTAGCGGACTATAGCAAAACAAATTAATCCGTCTCACTAATTAAGGATTTCCGCAAAATAACGCCTGCTTCCATTCAATAAACTATAAAATGGAAAATTCTTTTCAAAAAATCGACTTCAAATACCACTACAAAGCGTGAAATAATTTTTCAATGTAGGTACACCAATTCGAAGTCCCATCATCAGATCCTGACCTGAAAAAATGGGACCATTTGGGAAGTATACCCTTTCAAACAAAAAAAGAATTTTCCAAATCGGTTTACGCGTCTTCGAGTAATCGGTGAACATACATAAAAAAAAGATATCGGACGAATTGAGAACCTCCTCCTTTTTTTGAAGTGGGTAAAAAATAACCATATTTTATGTTTCAAAGCTGTTACCTTACTGAAAACGTAGCTATATGTAAAAGTTGTACGTACTACGTGTTGGTCGGATGCCTCTGTCGACTTTTGGAATCCCCCGCGGCGCGTAGCGGGGCCCGGGCGACTGGCAGGCCAGCCCTCGACAGCTACAAACCAGAGCAAACCGTGAGTGCCGTGCCGTATCGCATCGCTTCGCAACGCAACGCACAGCAAAACACAATCGCTCGCAGGGAAACAAATATTCGCAATGCACAATGTAAACTTCACTTAAAATAGTACCTATGTTGATCGCACTTAAAAATGTTTCAAGTGTGTCCAGTAGCGATATTTAATTCAATCAATTCGATTGAATTAACCTTTTTTTGACAAACGAAAAAGAGTTCACATCTTATATTTTTTTCTTTACACGAGAATTTACAAGTGGAAAATTATAAAAATTTTAAAGACCCACAACTTTTGCAGACTTGAAATTTAAAAAGTTAAAACAAAGATTTTCATTTTTATTTTTGTATAATAGTTTTCAACAAATTTTGTACACGCAAACCGAAACCGAAACGCGTTCTTATAAAAAATAATTAACATACTTTTAAAGAATATTATATGCATTAAAAATTAGTGATGGCCTTGTTGTGATGCCTCGTTATCCTCGCCTTAACATGGTCACAGTACATTTATTAAGAAAAGCATCTTAATCTTGCACTTAGTTTGTGTGAACAAAAATTACTCTGTATTCATTATGTTAGGCCTAAATAAAAAAAAAAATATGTCGTCATCCATCCCAATCCCATCTCATCCGTGTCATGGTTGTCATGACATCTAGATCATGTCATGGCAGCTATAGTGGTCTAGGATCCCGCTATACAACGACCTTCACCAAGCTGCTTATTGGATGAAAACTATTTTATATCCAATTAAATACGTCAATAAATATATCGCAAGTGGGTTGCCTAAAAAATTTCAGTCCAGGATATGATTAATTAAGAATTAAAAAAAAATCCATTGTAACATGAACTCCTATTTGTTAGAGTTCCGTTGACATCTTAGTTCAAATTACTCGTAGATTGGATGAGCGATTCAGGTCGCAAATTGCAATTGTGCATAAAACCTACGATTTTATTATCCGTTAACTTTCTTTTGCCAAAAAATATAGAACAGAAATACTTTCCTCAGCCAGGAAAGTATTTCTGGCAAAAAGCACTATTTATAACATCCAATCTAATTTAAACTACGATGTCAACTATACTGTAACAAATAGGAGTCCATGTTACAATGGTTTTTTTTTAATTCTTAATTAATCATACTCTGGACTGAAATTTCTTAGGCAACCCACTTGCGATATATTTAATTGGATATAAAATAGTTTTCATCCAATAAGCAGCTCGTTGAAGGTCGTTGTATAGCGGGATCCTAGGCTATAACACGAAATTCGCGTTGCGGAAATAAGGAAAAGCCGTGACGTTCAAACCTAATATTTACGAGTACCTACAATCGATAAAAGAAAAATAGTTGACGTGATTTTGATTTACGATAAAACGAGTCATTGTCAAGGAATGTTTTATTTACAATGTAAATAGGTCCTTCACTCGTGAGTCTTGTTTCTTTACGCCATAACGCTGAGACATTTGATTTTTCCTCATTCTCGGACCCCGCTTAATATTGTTTATGAAATTGTGCCACATAATAATAGTAAAATGTCGGGCGATATACCTAATAAAATCAATTGTCTACACGGGACCAACTTCTCATTTGACTCACATTTGTGAATGAATGTCGAATGTAAGATCATAATATTCGACACCAATGATTAAATAGCTTAAGACTTATCGTTGCTTGATGCTCGTAGAAAGAGTTTGAGATACTCGGTAATATAATTTATAATAAGAGAATGAATAGCTATTAGGTACGTAGTCATCAGTTCTTTGTGATTTAATTAAAAGATCTTGAAACTGAACCTTGGATCATATAAGTAAAGAAAATTCAAAAAGGTTGAACTTAAAACAATTCAAAATACGTATAAAATTAAAACTATCCGTATAATAATTAAAGCATTATATAATTTAACGCAGAATTTAAAGTTATAGCTTGTAAAAATGGTTTAATTTACCTATATTCTTCATTTTCTTTTAATTTGAACATGGTATACTTTAAAAATGTATTAACACCTACATAAACATAAGCCGCGACGTGTAAATACGATAAGATGATGAAGGTCGTTATTTTTTTCGACAGTTTGCCCAATAAATCAAAAACTATCAGGCATATTTATTAAATAAATGGAAATTTGGTTTAGAATACACAAGTAACGCCCTTATGCATGAAGACCCACTATTGTTATAAAATTTCATCACACCGGTTTTCCCCCTTTTAAAACAAAAATACAAACGATTTTTTATTACAATGACGTTAGACCACCATTGCCTATATCATGTCAATAGCTTTATATTAATAGTTACTGAAATAATGAAACGTGGTAGACGGACAATAAAATGATCCATCCATTTTGGTATGGAACTCTAAAAATTTGAAAAAATGGAACCTAGAAAATGGATAATAGTAGTACATGTTTTTAATAAAAACTCTACTCAACAATACTCATTTACTTCATATTGGATCCCGATAGCTCGAAATCTGGGGAACTGCAAAAAATTATCTGTCGGGAACCAATATGAGGTGAGTGGGAACTTTCGAGCAAAGTTTCTTTTAAAAACATGTAGATGCATAAACATTAAGGTGGGTCTACGTTAGGCGATTCGAACACGAACCGAGCACGAGCGGAGCCGTTTCGCTTCGTCTTTCGCGGCGTCAAGTGCGGACGTACAACGAACCTACGACGATCACTGTCTTCCAATCCCTTTGTGTTCGTCAATCAACCGACAACAGGCGGAACGCAGCCGAGCACGAACAAAATGCTCGTGCAGTGCGCTCGCTCGAGGCTTGTAAATCGGTCCACATTACACGAATTGTGTTCGGCTCGTGCTCGATTCGCCTAGCGTAGACCATGGATGTAACATCGCCATATTTGAGAAATTTTCATAACATACGTCACATAGTTCCCGTCATCTTAGCGTAGTATTTCGTCATTGGCGTAGAACCACCTTTACTTGTGTCTGCAAAATTCATTGCCATAAACCTACAATACCGTATGTAGTTAGCTATTAGGGCCGAAACACAACATGAAAAACGCGCAAAAAAGTACAAGTAGTAGCATGTGTGTTCATCACGATCGTCAAGACTCAAGAGGTTGGTCGGATGAGGCCTGAGGTCGGTCTTTGGCACTGCCTCGACAGTCAAGGCCGGAGCCGCATTCAAGCATTGAGAGCCAAAACCGGATCCGAAATATTAACTTTTTGCGTTACATCACCCATTCAAGTGATTTGTTACAAATAAGCACTTAAGTAGGTACTTAATAAATATGATTATTAAGTACCTACTGTACTTAATAAATATGATTATTCAGTACCTACTGGCTTTATTGTTTTTACTTATTGAAAAGTGTAAGTTCCAAAAAAACTGCTGAACTGATTTAGCTATAGTAAATTGGCTAGACTCTAGAGTATGGCAAAAAAATAAATAAAAGCATACATAAAACCATTTCATAACTACGAGTATACATAAGTGCTTTTAAAGTGAGCCTAAAATATTAAATAAATCATTTTAATAATATTAAATCCTAAAAAAAATTGATTACACAAAAAAATAATTACAATGATCTTTTAAAACATTTAACGTGTTTTCAAAAGCTATTACGCTAGTATTTCCTTCTCCATTCTCTGAGAAAATCCTTAATACACTTAGGTATAAGAGGAACGAGTGCCATGCTAAGCTTCCACCTGGATGGCCAACATTCTTTAACTAATCGTCTTAAAAAATATTTAATCGATCGTTTCATCGATTTTCATACGAATAAACACATTCAGTTACGTCATGTTTGCGGCTCCTAAATTTAATTTTTTTAATCACTCAAACTGGATTTTGTGATTCTGTTTTTTTAACCGCTCGGTTACTTCCCTAAGTGGGCTTTTATTCAACCATATTTTGTTTTCATTCTGTGTTAATAATTCTCACGATTCCTTTAAGAGAAGTTTGGCCAAAGGCCATATACATGCAGGCCGGCTAAGAGCTGATAATTTCACACACCTATGTGAAAATTTTGGAGTACACCCAGAAAGTCTTACGACATTTGCTGTCCCCGCTAAGAAAGTGACATTTGGTAGCAATCAATGCGTATAACAGCTACTGCGACTTTAGGTCCTGAACTTCGGACCATGGATGGTCACCTTGTGTGTCAGAACTTTTCTTTTTATTCGTATAGACAATAATAATAATTGTTTAATTATGCACGCAGCGAGCGCGGAACACAATCGCGGGTTAATAATAAAACGCATAACGCCCGGCGCATCGCTGATACGACATCAGTACATGACGACTGAAATTTACGACAACAGTTAGTTCCGCTACAGCCTCTGCGATGCAATAATACGTGCTTTATGCTTGTTTACTTTGAACCTGCCTTCGACGCTTCCGCCGCGGGACGTGCGCTGCGGGCCGCGAGTGATAAGTCCTTGCTAAGGTTTTAGTTGTTTCCACATCATTATGTCATAAAGAGCAGTGGCAGCCTGCCTCTCGTGAGAGGGCCAGGAGTTCAACTCCTGGGTACGCACCTCTTCTCTCAAAGCTGCAAGTACTACAAGTGCTTCAAAGCTATGTGTGTTTGTGGAAGCTGAATTTCACGATGAAGGAAAATATTTTGAGTAAACCTGCTGGTTTCCTCATCTATATAGCGATTTGGCATTTTGAGACACGCTCAAAAGACGAAATGAGACGAAATTAAAAAATAATGTACGGAAATGATCGCTATATTGGTCACGCACTTTACGCATTTGTATAATACATTTTTGATATTTATAACAAAAAATACTAAATATAAAATTTAATAATTTAATTTAAGAAATAATTAATTTAAAGGGGATAACGTGTTGCCGTTTTTAACGGAGACTACAAATTTTCACAGAATATTTAGTTACATTTTCACTTCAAAAACAAATAGTGAAATAAAAATAAATAAAATATTTAAGGGGGCCTCCGCCTTCCATACAACAAACGTGATTTTTGCTCGTTTTTGCATTTGATGGGCACTTGGAGAGATATGTTTTAGTTTAAATTAGTCTTGATGGTACGGAACTCTCAGTGCACGAGTCCGACTCGCACTGGACCTATTTTTTTATTATATTATGCTATATTAATAGTTGATGGTACAGTTAATCTTTGATAAATTATCTTTAAAACACTATATTAATAAATTCTATGAAAAAGTGCTACATAGACTTTAATCGTGACCTTTAGTCCCTCCTAAAGGTCATCACTGAGGTCTTCTAGAGTGCACATCTGCCAATCTTAAATCTATTTTCCGTGTTCACTAGTTAACAAGCTTAACTAACTTTGCATAGTTAATGAGGCATTGAACAGTGTCCTTTACTGCAAGAATTAATTTTATTATTTTGGAGTTTTGGACGTGTAATTTAGAATACGCAGTGATTTTGCGATATAGGAAGCTTCCTTCAGTTATGGTTATAGGAAGTCTTGAACAATGTAACTTACTTTTATTCTCTGTTATTTATATACCTTAAGATATTGGGAATCTCTCGATTTCTGTAACTATAGTTAATATTGTAAAATAAACTGGTCGATAGTTAAAACTGGTAAAATTGGTTTAGCCTGTATCGCCAGAAAATTTTATATACTAAAAAAATTGGTTGCCTGTAAAGTCGGTATACGGGCGAAAGTTTTACGTGACAACGTATGTCTGTCTCTCTCGCTCTTAGGCGGGCTAACCATGCCCGAGTGGAAGGGACGCGTGCCTCTCACTCGCTCTCATTGTGAGCGCATAACGTGAGCGGAGCGTAACGCAGTTTCTTGAAGTGTCACCCGGCAAACCAATTTATAAGACGTTGTCACGTCAAAAGGTATGAGGTATCTGTGAACTGAAATTACAAACTTTAGGATAAAGACGCAATTAAGAGACAACACTCACTAAATTGTACGTAAATTTTGGCACCATAATTCTAATAACTATATAGCAGGTATAGACTTAATAATACTATAATAGACGATATAATATCTTGAGAAAAAAAGATTCCGACGAGTTGAGAACCTCCTCCTTTTTTTGAAGTCGGTTAAAAATGGATTGTTATATTTTGTAAGGTGTGCCGCAAAGTAGTGTTGACATTACAGATAAGAATTTTACAAATACGGATATTTAATAATTTTAAACCTGTTTTTATATACCTTTATTTATTTAACAATCCTCAAAAATTCAATCTTATCAGTCTTACGAGTACACTGTCTGTACTTACAGTAGGGAAATATGACTCACTGTCGACTGAATCTACGTAAACTACTTAAATACTGCCCAATTGATATAGTGAAAATTAAATATAACTGGCCAAGTGCGAGTCGCCAACTGAGGGTTCCGTACTACTACAGAAAGGCTCACTTTTGTTATTGAATCGCTTAACTTTGTTTTTTGAGGTTTATTGTCAATACCAAAAACAATTAGTAGTACAGATTTGATTTTATTATTCTTGAAAAATACAAATTAAACCCCATGAGTCATAACTATTTTAAATTGTTCGATTGGATCGAAAATTTTGAGAAATGGGCGATATTTTTTATTTTTTTCGATATTTTGCCCTAATTAATCAAAAAATATGATTCATAAAATAAATAAAAATCTGTTAAGCGTCTACCTGTTGCCGTTACAGAAATACATGATCTGTGAAAATTTCAAGTGTCTAACTACCACGGTTTAAGTCTGGTGGCATACTTCTCCCTTCTCGAAGTCGTAGTATTAGGGACCCGTTCCGTAGCTAATAAACCTACTTAAAGGACCCTAAAAACCAGTCAAACTTAATGCGCCTCTATCTGCTTAGGGGCTATAATTTTAATCTATAATATCATTGGGCTTTGCTAAATATAAACTCATTCATCATCATGTAGCTACGAGTATAGGCACGGATGTGATTTGGCAATACAGTTTTTGCGGGTGCTAAAACAATAGTCAGTTTACTGTCGAGTGATTACTTCGTGTGTGTCCAATCCCTGAGACGTTCATCGACAGCTATTAGCTTGAAGTTTTTGTACCTCAATAGATTAGGGTACCTTTCCACCAGAGATGTGCTGTGCAGCTACGCTGCGAAGATGTGAAATCTACGCTACGAAAATACCGTTTGAAATGACCGTTTCCACCAATACTAAGCTATGTAGATGTGCGAAGAAGATGCATTATGAACATGCGCCGCCGCGAAGTAGCTGCGTGAAAAAGATGCGCAGCTCGAGTTTTGCGATGTATCGATAGTAGGTACCTACTGTAGGTACCTACTCTGCTCTGCTCATAGTTACACCACTCGCGACGGCCCATAGCAGGCATACGTACCACGCATCTATGCTATTTATATAATATCACTAGCTGATGCCCGCGACTTCGTCCACGTGGGATAAAAACTATTCTATCTTTTAAGTTGGACCAAATGACAGATAATTACGAAGTTTGAACTAAATCGGTTCATTAGTTTAGGAGTCCATTGAGGACAAACATTGTGACACGAGATTTATATATATTAAGATAATGGATGCTATTTATCATAATGTTTTCATATAAAAACATATCAAATTTGGTTGGTGGATTGGTGGATATTAAACGCATCTATAGCAACCGTGGCATAGCACATCTCTGGTGGAAAAGCAGCCTAAAGGTTGTATTGTAGCTACGAAAGAATCGCTCACGAAACGTGTCGAGGTGATACGAATTATAATGAACTTTATGGCTCGTGGTTAAGATTGAAATTTCATAAATTATAATATCTAGCAATAATTTTATGTTGTCATTTATTAATCGTTAGTGTACAGTTAAAATTACTTGAATACCAAATAATGAAAACATTTTAAATTGCTAATTGAATCTCTGAATACTGAAAACGTTTTTGTATAGTGATTAATATTCTATTTATTAATTTTAGCGATGTGCAAAGCTATTATTATTTATAGATTGTAGTATTTAAGCTTGAAATCCATACAAAGTGTAGCTATACATTATATATGTCACAATAGGAAAAATATATAGTATTTTACTGGAGATAGGTAGGTCTTAATGTAAACAGACGCTAACTTAGAAGATTTTAACGTTATGATATTTCAATAAAAAATCCCTTACTCCTAAGTTAGTATGATCTCGTTCCTGATTCGCATAAACTTTACGAAAGGCAATATAATAAAAAAGCTAATATAATAAATTACACCTACCTACTACTTACATTTCTCGATTACGAACAGGAAAAGACTTGCGTCGATGCTTACCTGCGAAAAAAATTGAAACTTTAAAATAATCACTTTTGTTCATTGAACTATACATTGAACTATAACTTACTAGTATTTTTTGTACAATTTCAGGTTGACTTTAATAGTTGCCTAATGAAATAATCGAGTGTGACAGACGGACGGACGGAGAAAGACGGACGGTCGATGCTTACCTGCGAAAAAAATTGGAACTTTAAAATAATCACTTTTGTTCATTGAACTATACATTGAACTATAACTTACTAGTATTTTTTGTACAATTTCAGGTTGACTTTAATAGTTGCCTAATGAAATGATCGAGTGTGACAGACGGACGGATGGAGAAAGTCTCGCCCAGAGAGGGTTCCTTTTTTACCATGTTTGTATGGAGCTCTAAAAAATGTCAGTTTCAGAAAACCCCTATTATAGGCGCTTCTGCTGAAATTATAAATATTATGTCTATTATGCTTTTAAATTTTAATGTAAACAAACCTATAAAGTACCTAATAGATCCACTACGACTAACACCGAAATCTAGTTGCGGTTAAAAGTGTGAAAAGTACACACTTTTGACACACCTTTTTTGTGTTTGTCCATAAAGGCCGATACACAGTTACATTGGGGCTTCACAGTGAGTAAATACCATATACTATGTTTGTATGTAATTGTCACACCTCAATGTGTGCTACTTTTTATAAGCACTTTTTAATTCCAATGAATGGGTGAGTAAAATTATTGCAACTATTGAACATGACAATATTTTTATACTTAAATCTACTATCTGACCCGGCAATCATTGTTTGGTTATTAGGGATATGAAATGAAATGAAATGAAATTCTTTATTTTTCACATAGGCCTAAATAATAGGCGCTCATGAAAAGTCAAAAACACTACAGCCAGGTTCGGAATGCAGGTTTGCACCGAGAAGAATTGACAGATATAAAAAATAGTTCAGACCTACCGAACATACACAGAAAATTTCATGACAATCGGTCAGAACAACGCTAGATTTTATTAAGTGCGTAATCCACGCGAGCGAAGACATGGGTAAAACCTAGTTGTACATAAAGATTGTATAGATGTGTGAAACAGGACCGCGCTCGCCGGAAGGCACTTAAGCGGCGATACATTTTCATTAGATGCTGGGGACTGGAGAGATCAAAGGCAAACCGCGATGGCCAGACAGATTGGTACTAATTAAAATAAATACCCCGTTACGTATATGAGATGTCGCCGTTACCTCGGGAGGCTATTAAGAAATGCTCTTGCGCAGGTTACGGTCAGGCCGAGATCGCTGTCAGGGTCCATACACGCGCATCAGTAAACTAGCTGCTAATTAGGTATCATGTAATCATAAACAACGTGTGAAAAAATATAACCTAAGTACTAGCAGCGAGATAGTGGGAAATATTATACAATCCAATTATTACAATAATATTATGCATTCAATTATATAATCAAATGCATAGATAATAAATGAATAATTAATTATCAAATTACTAAACTTTTTACTAAACCATAGCGAATAAATAACAACACTTTATATTCACCATTCAAAAAATTAAATCATAATGAAAATCAGTCAACACTTTTGAGTGCTACGATGCTACAGGCAGATGGAGATTAAACTTACAACACCTCTCCGTTTGTTTCAGATGTATGCGTCAAATAGTATGAATATCAATCACTTAAATAATCGGAGCAACCGAGTTGCGTTAGTGTGAACCGAATCAAAGCGAATAAATGTGGAATGACTCTTAGTCATTGACAAGCCATCCCATCAACTGGTTAGGAATAATTTTACGTTATCTAGTGGCCTTATACATTAAGCATTTGAAATTTTGAGAAAAATTTTGTTGAATATCTTAATTAGTTGTGAGTTAGACAGGTAACAAAGCGATAAAATACACTTTTAATAGCCCACAACAGTGTCTGCCTTGACTTCCTTGGAAGCTCTTCAAAGCTTGTTAAATTTACTTTAGTAGCTTTAGTTTGAATCAAACAATATTTATCCCATCATATTTAGCGGTATACCAATAGATAAAAATAGTCAAGATAGGCTAGATAGGATAGGATAGATAGGCCCATCCGTACATTTTACGTAAACGTTCTTCATACAAGAAAATGTAGCGCCATCTGTCGAAACTCCTGCGAAATACATGTTTATTTTTTATATATTTTTTTTATCTATGTGTACGTGGTCACCTTGCCTGCAATTATTTTATTATTAATTCAAAAATAAAAGAAATAGGTCTTTACATATTTACCTATACTGACTGCTGACGGGGGAAGGTGCAAAATACTCATTCTTGCTCCCATAAACTGGCGACATTTTTTCGCGCTGTTCGCCGTGTCTTTAGTATACAAGTCTGTGGGTATACCCGTAATTTGATGACCTCCCTGAGTACAGGGGAGGTCTCGGGATTAATTCCCGGCAAGGGCCTATTTGAAACTATATTTTTTATAGTTTTATAGTTAGTATATATTATTATTAATAGTCTTGCGCTTGATTACAATCTTGTCTGATAAACAGAAATAATGAGGTCTAGGAGCGCGCTTTCCTAGAAAATGCCTATTCACTCTTGCCCTAGAGGCACCCAAATTATACTTGGCTGGGAACACAAATGCTGGATACCAAGAAGGTACGTATTAGAAACGTAGAAGAGAAACGTCTCGTTCGAGTTCGCTGGACATCAACCACATGAGGATGCCGCTGCTCTCAGCGTCTTGCGGTTCCATGGTAGAAAAGTGAAAGAGGTACCAGATTGTAAAGTTCCTGAGCGCACTCTTCAAAGTATATCTATCCCATATTTCTCTATAATAAAATAATTTGCGGTTGTGTTTACTCTTATCATCCATTTCGATATCGGGAAACTTTCGGGTACCGATCCAGCCGTGCTATTCTGCAAAAATACTTAAAGCAGCGACGAGCGTACATCTCTGCATCTATGAATTTGTCAGTTGTAATAGAGTACAATTTTGCATGCCATCTTTGGCTTGGCAGCTGTTTCATGGACATTGCACATGGCAGATGGACATTTTGTAGAATAGCACTGCAGGACATCGTGGAACACGGTTAGGGCTTACCACCAGACCAACAAGCCTATCGGCGCAAATAGCCTTATTAACAATTCGATGCAGCAACTCGCGAACGACTTTGTCCGTGTAATGCTTACTTTATGAGGAGTGGAGGAAAACTACTGCCACTCTCACATCAGATAAGGCGGCTCGAACCTCACACGTAAGGGCAAGGTCACGTTTCTGTGACTACCTTTAGGGATACAAATAATCTATGATTCTTACTATCGACCTTGGTAGTAGAAAGATTCACAAAGGACAAGACACTTAGGGGTCAAGGTCTTATTAATAAAGAATAATAGTTACATTCCAGAGAGGAAATGCTGCATTTAATTGGTAGAGTTTTAAGCATGTTCATCATAAGTCAGCATAGGCCGAATCAGTTATTCTCTGACACGAAAACGACACGCTATGTCGTACACGCATAATTACTGTGAAAATAAATAAAAAATAAAAGTATAATGACAATTTATAAACTCAGTTACCTAACTGAGACCAAGAAAAAAAAGCATTGGGCAAATGCAGAGTCCTGACTTTTCTTAAATTCTTCAAAGCCTACTTAAAACCAGACAAATGGCCAGATCCAGAAATCCATAGTAGCTTAGTGGTCTGTACTTTATAGAATGGGATAACGGATGTTTTCTTAAGGAAGATCCGTAGATTCAAGATAGCAAGCTGAAGCTAGCGTGGTGTGAGCCTAAAAAAATTTCATTGGAGATCGAAATCATTTTATGGCCTCCACCAAACTGAGGGACTGACGCAATAAAAAGTGCTGCGAAAAGTCGCTGGACGGGAAGAGCTAGAAGTAGTAGATACTCATGGAAAAGCTAGTGTCCAATTAATTAGACGTTTAAAAGCTTAAACTAGTCAGACAGTGGTGTCATATTTTAGCCCCTTGGGTTTAAATTTTCAAAAATCCTTTCTTAATGGTGCTGGTGTTCACAGCTCGATCCGTCCAATGCAGTGGTTTGAGATCAGCCGTAGAACAGTCAGTTAGACAGTCATGTAGTTACATTTTTTGCACACATATTGATGATGATGTTGTCATATGTACAAATCTCTCTCTCTCCGCGATTTCGGCTACATCAAAGTGTTTTCTTCTATAAATACACATGATCATCACACGACAATAAAATCCGCTAATCGGAGAACGCGGTCAGTTCTTTATAAATTAACCTATATCAAGCATAACTATTAATCATTTATGTAAGGACTCGGTCACATCACGCGGTGTCCTGTTACGTAATTTTTTTCAAATAAAAGTCAATTCATTTTTATTCATAAAGGCTTTTTTACTGCACTCAGGAATGAACGTCTTTACACTTTTATTTATATGATTGATTTTCTAGTCTTCTTTAGAGACCTCACGGTGATATATGGCGCGAATTTGAAGCTCAGTGCTCCATTTTCTACAAAATCATACGATGTAGGACTGTAGGTCTGGGATATAAATGAGGGTATAATTAGGAATATAAATGAGTTTCACCGAAAGTCAGCGCCCAAAACCTTCAACGAAGCGTAATAGAGCACTAATGGTGTTATTGGAATCAACATTTTGTCTAATAGGATTTTATATGTGCGTAATTAAAAATAGTGCGGTTTAGGCCTGGTTTAGGTTTCATGTGGTGATGCCCTATTAGGTTTGATGACAACGACGGAAGATTATTTCTCGGGGTGCCTAATGAATTCCGCTATTTTGTTATTGTGTTAAACTTGAGATAAAGGAATCTTTTATTGTTAGACTCGTTAGCTGAATTCGGTTCTTTGAGTTTGATAAATTACGTTGCAATTAATAATTGTATATGTTATTAATCACTTGTCCACTTTTGATTGAATTTTTTTCTTGTCTTGCCTGTCTAAATTAATGTTACTTACTGTGAACTTTGTTAGAATAATTATAATTCAAGCTAAAAACAACTTGATTTCATTGAATAATTGTTTAGGATTAAAATTGGAACTTGAACTTTTCGGTAGTATAGTATTGTCTTTCATATTGATATATTGGACGGTAGACGCTTCCGATTGAAAATGAAAATAAAAATCTTTATTTTTTACTTAGGCCTAAATAATAGGATGTTATGGGAAGTCAAAACTCTACCGCCAGGTTTGAAAAGCAGGTATAAGCACCGAGAAGAACTGGCAAGAAACTCGGCACTTGCTCTTTTCAAAAATGTCATTATATACAATTTCATTATCATCGGAAAAGACCCTTTCCCGCACTCATTCCAGGACGTTCAAGCCGAGTTTCCAGACTCGTGCAGCTTGTGCCTAATTTAGCTAATAAAGTCGAATAAACCAATACTACCAGAGGTGAGTCGAATGATGAATGACCATTGATGAAACATATTAAAGGACTTACTTACTGACACTTACTGACGTCACATTTTTAGGCTCCGCCCTGAAGCCGGATTTTTAAGTTGTCAAAACTGTAAAATGGCGCTAAATGCTAATGTATGCGACTGACAGCGGTATGTGCTGTCAGCGATACCAAAATGCATGAAATGGGACGCCATATTTGAGATTTTTTTGGCTTCAACATAAGTCACATCTTTCCCGTCCTCTTATCGTAGAGTATTTCGTCATTTGCGTATGATGACTATAATAACCCCGGACATTGAATTCGGAAATGACATTTTTACAGCCACAAGTCCTCAGATTAGTGACGCGGCAGATACTCGCATAACGCGGATTGTTATCTATAATCACATAATTGGGTTGATATTGTTACAACACTGGTTCCAGCACAAAACCACAACGTACAATTGCGGGCCATTATATTCATTAATATTATTAATTGTTTCCGCTTGTCTGTCCGTTGTATTAACAATGTGTAAGAACCTCGGTGAGCGAACTTTGCACAGATAAATAATAAAGATGTTATATTATGCAATAATTGTATGCTTTTAAATAAAAGTACGTTTACATCGAATAACTTATTATATTAGTAGCAGAAATTTCAGCAGCGCGGATTTTTTCTCCTACTGAACTGAACTAATGTTCCTTCGGGTGTCAATGGTACAAATTTTTAGTTTTTACCAAAAGTCAATGCTGGGTTTTATAATTTGAATTGACTCTGCTGAGTCTAGTGTGAGCTTCTAAAGTTTGACCGAATCTGGACTGTACCGTTTATTCGTACTGTTTTAATGCCTAAATATCTGGGTGACCGAGCTTCGCTCGGTGGCCAATAGATGGCAGCAGGAGTCATATTTTTATTTTTTTTGGTAAATTCGACATTTTCTAAAAATGAATCCCAGCTAGATCGATTTATCGCCCCCAAAACCCCCTGTATACTAATTTTCATGAAAATCGTTGGAGCCGTTTCCGAGATCCAGATTATATAGAAATATATATACAAGAATTGCTCGTTTAAAGGTATAGGATAAGAAGTGATTAAAGTTTAAATTTATTTATCCCTTCAAGTTAGTATGTACAATGGTGCCAATACTGCTCTACAAAATCTCTGAACTTAACTAATTTGACGCGTCTAAAAAAAGTATACTTTTCAAAACGCTTTCCCCATGGAAAGGGTAAATAAAAAGGGAATAAAAGGGTAGCACTATTTGTAGCCGCGTTAAATTAGTTTAGTTTAGAGATTTTGTACAACAGAATTGGCACCAATATACACTATTTCATACCTTATAATGTTGAATTTAGATGCAAAATAAGAAAGAGATGTGAACTTTTTTCAGAACGTAAACAATTCCGTCATCATGATTTTTGCATAACTTTGAGCTGCGCATGAAAATGGAGCTTTCAAAAGGGGTGATTTTTTCCGTGATTGCAAACCTTATCATTAATGCTGTGGTCTTTTTTGTTGTAGCGTTATATTATGGCCTTTGGCCTTCCTTGATAAATGGATTATCTAATACAACAATAAATTTTCGAACCAGAAGTTCCTAAGATTAGCGTATTTAAACTAACTCATATTTTTTATAATATCACATATAACTATAGATAAGCATGTACGTAATATAACGTTTATGATCTTTACTTACGAGTAAAGTCAGTTATTAAGTCATTTTAATCTGTCCAATTTAGGGATTACATGTATAGTTTAAATACAATTGAACCTCAACAGGATATCCTCTTGATTTTCATAGGAGATAACAGTATAATTATATTTTCCTTTACAGAGTTTTTGCTCGGAATTTCCATACAGATTCTGACGCTAAAGAAGCCATACAGGTTTGAAAAAACTGTTGTTAGATAGCTTCTAAAAATACTTGTTCTTTTTTTGAATAATAGAGTGCCAATTGACAACAACAATATTCATTTAAAATATTTAAAAAAACACCCCCAAGAAGGGGGGGATAGGAGCTGTGGATTTTCTTCATAAAATAAAAACCGGCCAAGTGCGAGTTGGACTCGCGCACCGAGGGTTCCATACCATAAAAGAAGTAAAACATTAGAAGAATCACTTTTGTTCATGAATAATTACATGTAGGTACTTTTGTTGGCGAACCGCAAACGTAACTTTGTTTTTGGTGGTTTATTGTTATAATCAAAAAAAGTATAAAAGTTAGGGAGTTGATTTTATTTTTTCTGTAAAATATACATTATTGTCTATTAATCATAATTATTTCAGATCTTTCGATTGGTAAACTTCGGAGATAAGGGGGGGGGGGGAACGGTATTTTTTCGACAGTTTGCTCAATAAATCCAGAACTATCAGGCATAAAAATAAATAAAAATCGGTTTTAGAATACACAAGTAACGCCCTTTCATATGATACCCCACTCAATATTGTTATCTCATTTTGAAAATTTGAAGTCCCGGTTTTCCCCCCTTTTTAAATATAAATAAAAACAATTTTCAATATTTTATGAGTGCAATGGCGTTGGGTCACTATTACCTAAAACTACTCCAAATTTCAAGTCGATAGCTTTGATAGTTACTGAAATAATCGAGTGTGACAGACGGACGGACGGACGGACGGACGGACGGACGGAGAAAGTCTCACCATAAGGGTTCCATTTTTACCAAATTGGTATGGAACCCTAAAAAGATTATAAAGTAAGTTTTTTCTTGTAAAGGCGTTTCTAACAAATCTATATTTAGTATTTTCGAACTACATTTTCAATCTAAGTGCCTTTTTCACCAGCTTCTGATACGTAAGTGTCGGATAACTTAAACCTAAGTTTTGACACTATATTCTGCCACTATATGACTGCAGGCACAGTTATAGTTTTCGCGCGTATCTTCTTTATTTGTTTGTAAATGTATTTACGAGTATTAATTACATCGTCTCTTTCAAACGTCTGAATAAATTTTGATTGTAAAGGTATCGTTAGATTCATCTCAGATACCCAAGTATAGGTTTTTTTTAAAACATCAAAGAGGCGGATTTTCGGCGTTAAATATAATTTTTCATTAAAAAAATTAACCAAATCTCAATGAATCAAAATGAAGAAAATAAATATGTCATATGTTTAAATGTAATTATGCGTGCAGTTGATACTGAGAAAGACAAAACTTGTGAATAAGCTATCAGAAACATTCTAATTTTAAACCATTAACTTATACTCGTTTAGGTTTTTACTTAACAAGACATAAATATATGCAGCATTGTGCTGTATTGAGTAGACATTCATATTTTACTTTTTGTAACGAACTGAGTTCTAAGAACTGAAACAACCTGAATCCTTTATTCAACCTTTAAAGTTACCTACCTCTCCGAAATAACTTTAATGTTTGTTCTGGGGCCTTATTCTGTATCGTTCACTTAGTTAGTTAGTAACCCTAACTGGGTTATTAACTAAGAAAACGAAGGCAAAAATCCTATTTTTGCACAAATTACCAACCTAGGTTGGTATGGTATCATATCAGTATACCATGCTAGTTGCTATCTTGTACAAAAAGAATACAAAAATAGGATTTTTGCCTCCGTTTTCTTAGTTAATAACACAGTTTGGGTTACTAACTAACTTAAGTGAACGATACAGAATCAGCACACAGAACACTTTGACGTGTCTTGCTGTTTCTATGACTGCGCTCAATCAAGAAAGCTGCAGTCATATTACCTGGGAAGATTATCTAATGTTTGCCTAGATAACGTAATGTATACGTATACATTTCGTGAAAACGAGTGTGTACCTATACAGCATATTAAGTGTGCATCATTTATTTTCAACTTTATTTTCATTAAAACAAATTAAAATTATAAATTTACATATATCAAATCCTTGGGAGTGATACTGAACTGCTTAATATACTAGCTCAGCAAATTTATAGTGATAACAAAAAACAAAATCCAGCTGAGTATGTTGTGGGCTTCTCAGTGCAGGGTGCATTTGAAACCTCGTAAAGGTAACTTTCAGTCGCCTTGTAGTAATCACCATATCATATCGGCGGTTCACAAGAGCCTCTTATACGTAGAGGCTCTTGTGAACCGCCGATTCACATAGGCCGAACCGCCGGCCTGTGTGAAATATAGATATTTTGAGTTTGAAACTTAGATAAGTATCTACTAATGTTATAAAATAAAAAGACTACTGTATCATTAGAACGACTACACGGAGTTGCTAAACAGAAGATTAGCGCAGTGATAACATCAAGATGACGGAGTAATTGCTAGGCTAAGACCATGGCATAGGCAACGTTATGAGATCAGACGTGACTATGATGCTTAGAGGTTTGTCCCTACACTAGCGTTGAGTACGTGGCATTTCGGTTCCAACATATCCCGTTATTCTCGGATTCGAGTGGGAGGTCGCGGGTTCGATTCCCACCACGGGCCACTTTGGAATTTTACAATTTCTAAATTGGCTTAGGTCTGGTCTGGGAGGCTTTGGCCGTGGCTAGTTACCACCCTACCAGCAAAGACATACCGCCAAGCGATTTTGCGTTCCGGTACGATGCTGTGTAGAAACCATTGGGGTGACATAACTTACCCCTTCCAAGTTAGTACGCTAACATCTTCGGCTGCATCATCACTTACCATCAGGTGAGATCGCAGTCAAGTACTAACTTGTATAGCGTAAAAAAAATGTTACGTTCAAAATACCAAATCATGTGCATATTTCGATCATCTTGTGGTGTTATTCGGGTTCATATAGAAATAATCTATGCTCCTGGCCATATTTGGTTCGAAAATGCCTACTTCTCTAAAACGAAATATGCACGAATTACAAATGATTTTGGTATTATGAATGTATAGAGAAATCGTAGGTCAGCGCATTCTTAAGAGATAGACATGACGTGGTGTCGCGAATTTATTTTTTGGACTTTTAACTTTTTGAAATGTACTATGTATTTTACTAAAACGAAGTGGAATATCTGACCTCATTCCACGCAAAACAGTTGTATACGAAAAAAAAAAAATGAATAATCTTTAAATGCATTGAAATAATCTATGCTTCTGGCCATATTTGGTTCGGAAATGCCTACTTCTCTAAAACAAAATATGCACGAATTACAAATGATTTTGGTATTACGAATGTATGGAGAAATCGTAGGTCAGCGCATTCTTAAGAGATAGACATGACGTGGTGTCACGAATTTATTTTTTGGACTTAAACTTTTTGAAATGTACTATTTTACTAAAACGAAGTGGAATATCTGACCTCATTCCACGCAAAACAGTTGTTAGATACGAAAAATAAATGAATAATCTTTAAATGCATTGTATAATTCGAGGAACCTTTTAATATTTAACGCAGCCTCGCTAAACACTTTTGAATTTGCAGTGCTCTTGGAGGTTAGCGTCATACTCAACTGTGCTTTTGATTAACCCTTTGACCTATTTTAATTCTTGTGACGTTTTTATTTAACCCATCTATAGATACCTGGGACAAAGGGAGTGGGGAAATGGGGACTCATATCTATACGTGACAATGGTCAAGTTTCATTATCTTAATTAAACTAACAAATCTAATATTTGTGTTATCATTTTTCACGAGGAGTATTTTGAAAGGGTAAATGTTAAACTATTTAAGGAAAACCCATTGCGAGCAAGAGCACTTTATTTCAAAGACCTATCGAACGGGATTATGAAACTTTAATAGACCATCAATGACAACTTTTAAAGCTACTTTACATAAAAAGAAAGTTCATACAAAATTAATACAGCAAAACAATGCTTGTCGGGTCAGCTAGTAATATATAAAATGTAACCAGAGTTCCTAAATGTAGATACTTAACTTAACTTCGTTAGGTGGCAACTTGCTATCCCTCTGGATTAATAATACCTAATTACAGGGCATTAGTTTCGACAAGGAGATAATATGGTCCCACAATAAACAGTACCTAGTATCAACGAAGCATAAAGTATAGTTACTTGACAGCGTACTAATGATACAGCATTGTGTGGCACAAAATTAGTACGTAAAGTTACGCGGTACGTACCGAATAATGAGTGCAAAAAAACAAGTATACGACAAAAAAAACTACCATCTGAGATGGGAAATTGATGAATACAATGTTGTGGTAAAAAAATTAATGGTACTTTATTTATTTACAGAAAAAATACAATTGCGCAATTAGGTAGATTATCATTTTAATTGAATTAGCGGAATTTTTGGATATTGTGTTCAAGATCACAAGGAAATAATATAGTAATATTTATATTTTTTCATTTGAGAAACGCGTTGAATTCATTTTCAATTGCAATTTGCAATTGGCTTGTATCCTTAAAATATTAGAGCTCAAACAATATTTAAACAAACACGTTTAAAAAAACTGTCTATAAAATAGTATTTTTAGTACAAAAATCTGAATGGTTTTTATTTTACATACCAGACAGTAGTATGTAAAAGATAGTGAATATTTTTACGAGAACTCAAAACCTGGACAAATGCAATTGCGACTTCAGTAATTATCTAATTGGGGAAGTTCTGAATTCTTCACTACTCAGGCTACAAAATAACAATCGTATAAAAATTCTGTTTCATAAGTTTCTTTTATAGTTTTTTTTTCCTCTAAAAACATTTACTTTGAGAAACAATGTTTTATTACTATATAATTACTATACAAAAGGCGCAAACCGAGTATTTTTTATCAAACACTTCGGTTAACCACCTTCCTTGTTTTTCAAGGACATGAAGTAACATTCTTCATCAAAGAGGGTATCTACTACCTAATAATCATAAAACACAATTATATGCTCTGTTTTAATTTTATTGTTAGTTCTGTTTCAGTTTCTGCGTCAGTAGTACATCAGTGCAAAATTTTTTATTTATGTTTTTTTACTGCAAGTACTGCTTCGAAGATAATTGGAACAGTATTTTTTTGACATTTTGCCCTATAAATTAAAAATAATTATCATGCATAAAAATTCAGTGTTCTTATTATTGCAATTATGGCGGGCCACTATAATTAGCTACAACTACAGAATAAAGGATGGTGATAGACAAACGGACAGACGGGCAACAAAGTGATCTTATAAGGGTTCCGTTTTTTCTTTTCATGTCCTAGTTTCCAGGGTTCCAGTACTATAGGACATGATAATATTTTGTAGGGTATATAGGTTTCTATTTCGAAATCACGTAAAGCACTATTTTTAAAGCTATTTTTACAACCGTCAATTTACTGGAGATTTCGTAATAAAACAGACTAAAGCACCCAATGTCCTTCTTTTACTAATTTCAACATGGAGATCGTGATGGTAAAAAAAATAACATGTTAATTAATTTGTTTTTATCCGCGTCGAACGACTCAAATTGTTTATTAGTTATTACCTAAGAAAAGACAAGGCCGTCTCGGAGAATTCCGGCCTTCGCATTTATAATACATTTTGGTCACAAACTTTAGATTTTTCAATTGAATTTATAAGCATTGAATAATTTATGCAATTTAGATTTATTTGTGACTAGCAGACTTACTTCGCCCATGGTTCTATCTAGTTACTCATAACAGAAAGTTATAAATATTGAAAAAGTGAGATACTGATATTTGAGTTTTCTGGTATTAATGCCTTTGTCTAAAATCTTCCCTTTGTCCAACATAATCCGTTTCTGTGAGTAGGGTCTGGTGTGGTATAATAAAAATCAATATAAGCGAAGTTTGTGTTATGGGTACTAGAAAAGATAAACTATATAAATAATATCGTTAATATACATAAATATAATATATATAGAAAATATCCAGATAATGTAAAAAATTCAGTCATCACACAAACATTTTCCGTTGGGGCAATCGAACTCACGACTTCCGACGCGGGTTGTTTGCAGAAATAACCAAAAACGTGGTATTCTATCAAACTCCTAGCATTATTGTTTCTCATACTATTTTTGTGTTAAACGTGTAAAAATAAGTAAATCGAGATTTCTTCACACAGTCAGTCAGTCATCACACAAACATTTTCCGTTGGGGCAATCGAACTCACGACTTCCGACGCGGGTTGTTTGCAGAAATAACCAAAAACGTGGTATTCTATCAATTTCCTAGCATTATTGTTTCTCATACTATTTTTGTGTTAAACGTGTAAAAATAAGTAAATCGAGATTTCTTTGTAGTGCTACTTTTAGTATCAAGATGCAGTTTGTCCAATGCCATCTGATTCTGTTTTTGTATAGATCGCGCAAAGAAAAGTTATCGGTACTTTTTGCGATGTTCGCAAACAAAGCAAGAACTTCCGCGTGGGGCCAATAAAAGAAAACAGACCAGACCACCGGAGAAAGTAAATGTGAAATCATCGCGAATGAAACTCGAACGCAAAAATGTGTATTTACCTTCGCAGTTCGCAAAGGACATTGCCCACCTTGCATGTTCACAACGTGATAAATATTGGTAGACAATCCCATGAAACCAGTTTTACGAGTAACTCTTGTTATTGGACCGATTGACGCATGTGGTATGAAATTATTTGTAAAGTTTACAGTTTTGCACTACGTCGCTTATAAATAAAATTCCGTTAAAAGGGTTCCGTACTATTTATTGGACCTTATTATTAAGACTTCGACCGTCGCCGTCCGTCACGTCTCGGGCGGACGGCGAAGTTTTGAACCGTGATAGCTTGTCTTGAAATTTTCACAGATAATAATGTATTTCTGCTGCCGCTTATATACCAACAAACACTAAAAAAATGCATAAAACAAACGTGATTTTTTGCTCGTATTTGGTCAGTGGTCCAGAGCTCCCAATCTTACTCTACTTATATAGTAATGTTAGTAGCATAGTTTAAGTTTAAGAAGATAAATGCTATGTAACCAATTCTCAATAGTATTAAAGTAAACACTCCTCTTCACCAAATTCGAAAACCAGCAAAGAAATCAGGTTTTATGATAGGTTCCGTACCCAAAGGGAAAAAAATTTAGTGGGCAGATGACCACTTATTTATTTCTCTATATAAAACCACGCGAGCGTATAGCCGAAGGTAGTTTATTATAGTTAATGTATATTATGTATAGTAACGGTTTAACGGCGGGTGTTCAGTGGTTTTTTCATATCTTAAATATTCCCAACTCACCGAAAGAAGTCTTCACCTCAAAACCCAACATAAAAAGAACCCTGTATACACATACAGATCGTGCGAAATACGAAAAAAATCTGTCTCTTTGGCGTAACACACATTACAAAACTACGCGATCGGTAAATTAATAAGCAATTAAGAGGACAACTTTCCCGATTGCCCAATTTGGCAGTTTAAATAGGTATAATAAGGTCGAAATTTGCCGTAATATCAGCGCTCCGCGAATACTAATGCCGATACGTAAAAACTTCGCGTTATACTAACGAAATTGAAACGCTATTATTTACATAACAGCAACAATTTTAAACTCTGAAGAGAAAACTCTGTTCCCCCTTTTTGCAAATATTCGCATTACTTTTCAATTTAGCCAGTCAAGAGACATTCAGTGATGGGTTTATTTTATATTAAGTTGGCTGTAGCGTACGCTCCGATAGAATTTTTAGGGTTTTTAAAGAAAGGATTGGCTTGTCTGGAAGGGAAATGACTCAATCCATTAAAAAACTTGACATAACAACCGATAGATCATGGAATCTCCAATATGCCTTTCACAACATTACCTGCGGGTAGCTGCTTCTAGGGACTGTAAGCAAAATCCGTAGCGCTACTATTATTGTTTTTAACAAACTTGTTAAGTACGCAACTTAACAATTTTGTTAAAAACAATAATGCTAGCTGTCAATGAACGCTCTTAGTAGAAAGCAACGGAAAGAAGCTAATATAAATAAAATGAAATAAATCACAGTAGAAGGAAAATTGAAAGAGGTAAAACTAAAACCTATGGTAATATTTCATGTTTTTATTTGCATAAACGATGTGATATTTTCGGAATTATTATGGTGCCGTTATTTGCCCATTTGTATCCATTCTTTAATAAAACAAATGGTTCAAGTAAAATAGTTTTAGTTACGTGATCCGTGCACATAAAGTTTATTCATCTTATAAGGTAGGAAATAACTGAGATAGTTATTAATCATTAGTGATCAAATCAAAATTTCCTTATTGCAAATTCAATGATACATAGATTCTACCTTTCGGCGTGCAATATCATTAACTTTCAGCTAAAACAAATGATGTGCAATTACATAATTTACTTAGGTCAGCTGTTACATTAATTTAGTCTCACGTAAAAATGCCTCAGAGCTCATATTGTCCGAATAACTTTTCCATGTTTTAATTTTTGTCCGTCCGTTTGTTTCACCCTCGATAAGTAGTCACTTGCAGAAAATAGATAAAAATAATAGTAAACTATAATAAGAACATGAAAGATCAAGTAAAAAGTTCCCGCAGAAATTTTATTCTAGTTTATATATAAAAATCTCAAAAATACTTATAATTCGACACTCAATAATACGTCTTATTACATTATTACTGAAAATCAACGCTGTGTGCTCCATGCTTACATGGGGCACGCAGTACCATGCTGAGTTGGGGCCCATTTCTAAGTTTAGCCACACATAACAAGCGGTGTATGGTGCTTTCATCACTTGGAAAATAGTCTAGTATTTGTTGCCCAAGTGGTGAAAGCTTCATTGTTTCAGTAAATTGTTTTATGTGTGGCATAATGTTGTGAAATAAATATATTTTTCTTTCTTTCTTTCACTCCTTTCTTGTCGAACAAACTATCACATTTACTTCGAATGCTGGCCTTGATTCTAATTATTGTTTATTTTTATCAACCATTACCTTAGCCGCAAAGACAAAAGGTAAATTATATAATTCGACGACCTACCAATCATATGGCTCGAATTATTTGAACAATGCGACATAACAGCGAGGCCACGGCTTTGACGATTAAATAAGGTGCAAAAAGATGCAAAATATCTATATTTAAATTTTTTCATGAAATGAGCTACGAGTGAAGATGATGTGGGCTTCCTGCTACAGTTCCTTTATTTATCTTGGTATGGGTTTAATTCTTTACTGAAACATTGGGTTTGTGCGATCTCATTTTACGCTATGTATCTTAGCTTGACGGATATTGATCTGATATTGCTCCAGTTTTCGAGTAAAATGAGCGTAGAGTAAGATTAGGAACATTTGTGTGCAGCGAGGTACCACACAAAATCGTCTGGCTTTGCGAAATAAAGGATATTATTTTTTTGTTGCATATTATAAAGCTATCTTTTATCCGATACGTTCTTACCAATATTTTAACATGTGATTGGGGAAAAAAGTTTTCTTCGAATTTTAGTGATTACCTAACCAAAAAGGGTCATCTATTTGGAAAATAATTTTAGCTAATTGTTTCGTTGCCACTGCAGCATTAATATATATATAGCTGCTTGTGCTGATTGGCCACTGACTGATTGATCACCTCTCCTGAACAATTTTGTATGAAAAATTTTTTTTTCAAGGATCATGTCGTATAGAAAGGAAAAAATCATTAAGAACAAAAATATGGAGAGAGCTGATGATTGAGGATTTCGGAGACGGGTGAAGAGCACGGGGAGGGTATTGAAGATAGGTGGGGGGTGCTCGACCAAATGTCATTTGAAATGACATCCAATTGGCAGTTAGCTGAAAAAAAATTCAAAATGGCGGATTCAAAATGGCCGCCATTCGAATTTCGTCGATATTTCGGAAAGTATAAAAGATGGAAGAACGGTTTCTTGACAAGAGTTGATCAGGACCCAAAGGTCTATTCGATGGATAGAAAAAAAATCCAATATGGCGGAAATTTTTTTTACCATAGAAAATGTATAGCGGATGTTGAAGAGACTAACAGTTGGTAATTATGCAAGGTTGTGATGCGGTTTTTCGGAGAGTTACTAGAGAAAAATATGGAGAGAGCTGATGATTGAGAATTTCGGAGACGGGTGAAGAGCACAGCCAGGGTATCGAAGATAGGTGGGGGGTGCTCGACCAAATGTAACTCGAAACGTCATCCAATTGGCAGTTAGCTAAAAAAAAAATCAAAATGGCGGATTCAAGATGGCCGCCATACAAATTTCGTGTTGCTCTATCTCGGAACGTATAAACGATAAAAGAGTGATTTCTTTGAAAGACGTAATTAGAATCTCAAGGTCTACGGGATGAATGAAAAAAATCAAAGTGGTTGAATTTATTTTTCCATGAAAAATGTGAATGCTACAATAAACAAGGCCTATGAAAAACTATGAAAAGTATGAGACGAGATGATGGTCTACGATTTGGATGATGATTGAGGAGCACGGTCATGGATTTAAAGATAGTTAAGGGCTGTTTGAATGAAAAATACACTGAACCTCATCCGATGAAGTTCAGTGTATTTTTGAGGTTCAGTGTGCTCTGAGGTAATTCTTTTAGCCCATTGCCAATCAGATACCAATTGGCGATGGAGATGACGGCGATTCTTTTATAGGTGAGAAGACAGCCCGCGGGCCACATGTGGCCCGCGCACCCACGCGCCCTACTAGTTAATATATATATAGCTACTCGTGCTGATTCACTCACTGATTGATCACCTCTCCTGAACAATTTTGTATGAAAAATTTTTTTTTCAAGGATCATGTCGTATTGAAGGAAAAAATTCATTAAGAACAAAAATATGGAGAGAGCTGATGATTGAGGATATCGAAGACGAATGAAGAGCACAGCCAAGGGTATTGGAGATAGGTGGGGGGTGCTCGACCAAATGTCATTTGAAACGTCATGCAATTGGCAGTGAGCTGAAAAAAAATTCAAAATGGCGGATTCAAAATGGCCGCCTTACAAATTTCGCCGATATCTCGGAAAGTATAAAAGATGGAAGAATGGTTTCTTGACAAGAAGTGATCAGGACCCGAAGGTCTATTTGATGGATAGAAAAAAAAATCAAAATGGCGGAATTTATTTTTCCATAGAAAATGTATGGGGAATGTTGAAGAGACTAACAGTTGGTAATTATGCAAGGTTGTGATGCTGTTTTTCGGAGAGTTACTAGAGAAAAATATGGAGAGAGCTGATGATTGAGGATTTCGGAGACGGGTGAAGAGCACAGCCAGGGTATCGAAGATAGGTGGGGGGTGCTCGACCAAATATAACTCGAAACGTCATCCAATTGGCAGTTAGCTAAAAAAAATCAAAATGGCGGATTCAAGATGGCCGCCATACAAATTTCGTGTTGTTATATCTCGGAAAGTATAAAAGATAAGAGAGTGATTTCTTTGCAAGACGTAATTAGAATCTCAAGGTCTACGGGATGAATGAAAAAAAATCATAGTGGTTGAATTTATTTTTCCATGGAAAATGTGAATGCTACAATAAACCCAAAGGCCTATGAAAAACTATGAAAAGTATGAGAACTTGAGAAGAGATGATGGTTTACGATTTGGATGATGATTGAGGAGCACGGTCATGGATTTGAAGATAGTTAAGGGCTGTTTGAATAAAAAATACACTGAACCTCATCCTGATGAGGTTCAGCGTATTTTTTTCTTCGAACTGCCCGTAACTATCTTTAAAACCATGACAGTGCTCCTTGGTCATTTTTTAAGCCCACTGCCAATCGGATTCCAATTGGCGATGTAGATGACGGCGATACCTTTATAGGCGGGAAGACTGCACGCGGGCCACATGTGGCCCGCGCACTCACGCGCCCTACTAGTCGTATATAATGTCACTGCTTATACTAATAAAAGGAACGACCATAATCTAATAGGAAGTTTATTAAAAAAAATACAATAATCTATCGCAATTTACAAGATCATGGCCCAGCGTAACTGCTCATTGTTTAATTCAATGCAACGCCACACATAATTTAGCTTGATGACCGAACCTGCCTCTTAGTTAAATGTCTTGAGGCTTTTTTCGCGGTTTTTCCTCACAATTTGATTTATTTAATGGTTCCTAGTGAAGGTGAAGAATGTGATCTATCGTATATGTAATCTTATCGATTCGGAACGTATAATAACTGTAATCCCTAGCGATACACTTAATAACGCCTGTAGAGTAACGTTTCACCAGCCGCGACCAAAGCCTCCTACCAGATAGCTGCCTGTGCGGAGAAAGAAAACCGATAATGAAACTGAAAAACAAGCCATGACAAGCAAATAAGGATAAAGGCGTACTTGCCAACATCTATAAACTTAATACGAAGTGAAGTGTTCTAAGAAGTGCCGATATTTGCCAGCTAGTGAGAAAGTAGGCTTGCTTTGAGTCGTGTCCGACTCGCTGGCAAACGGGTTTCGTGTACCGTTTGTACGCGCGGCTGTAGATAGGGTAGCCAGTAATGCAATCATATCAAAATATTTAGTTATTTTTATTAGGGATCCGTACCTCAATCGAGATAAATAAATAAATTAATAAATAAGCCTTTTATTACTGAAAACACCTTTTTACATTATTTATATTACATAATAGGTACTTATTACTATAAAATTACAGTAACAGTAGGTAGGTAATAGGTATCCATGTTAAATTTTCATTTCTTATGTTATATTTCTATTTTATACCCTCAATCGAGATAAACTACTTTATTAGAGCTGTTTGTATAGAACTTCTTTGTTATCTGTTTTTCGCCTGTTTTTCACTTGTGGCCCTTTTTCTCTGCAGTGAAACTGGTGAAATCTAAAATTTCAAACTTACTTCAAGTTTCTCATAGATCAAACGTTTAAATCAGCCCAATCAAAAATTAAGGCCAATTATGTCGGTTTCGAAAATCCTACAGAGTATTCATTCCTACATAAAAAATATGAAATTTAGCAACAGGCAAAGTCGGATAGCGGGAAGAAAAATCAGACAGGGATGGTAAAAAATAAATAGTTGTTCATAATAATTTCACAGAAGAGGAATGTACATTTTACAATGTCTAGCTACAAATAATTAATCTTTTATGGTTTGGGCACGGAACCCTTAATCTGCGAGCTCAACTCGCACTTGACCGATTTTCTTTAATTAAAAACTAGTACTTGGCTGCAATCACTCATGATGATCACTCACACACAATCGCACGTGACGTGACTATTTTTTTCTATATACAGTATACACTAACTTTAAATGTTTGGTGTTTAAACCCCTAATCTACTCAAGTAAAACAAACTTTCTTTTCGACGTCTATTTTTCTTCACTTTCGTGTACGGTGACCCTATATTTATAGTGGCTAAGACCACACACGAGGCACGAGAACTGAAGGCATTGCGGTTGACTATATATAGCCAACATTTTGCCTATAAATAGCTATATTTAACTCGTTATATCACATTATGACTATAATATTGATAAAAATAGATTATGGTTATGACAACGACTCGATGGAAAATGCTTTTTCTCAAATATGCTTGGAAATTTAAGCACTGTTTTGACAACCTTCTTCGGGATAAATTAGAATTTCTGCGTACTCGGCAAGCAGCGGTCGGCAAAAGTTGTAGGCAAATCCATATCTGTCGTGCCGCTAAATTAGCGTGGTTTAGCGGTCGAATAAATTATTCATAAACTCATATCCCTCGTGGAATTTAAAGTTTAAACATGTGAAGATCTTTCAATCTGACACATGGAAACCGAGGAGTTAATTTATCATTTAAATCATATCATTCAAGGCTTTATTTAAATTTCGAATTGACTTGCAAATAAAAAGCTGCATATTGAAAAAAAAAACAAATGAACTCTTCAACTCAACCTCACTCAACAAGATTATTGTTGTTTGTTGTTCGTGATTGATTTTTGGATTTTTTGCCTAGGTACTAATTACTTAGTTTGTTGTGAAGGATTGTGCGACACCGCGTAGTATACTTAAGAGGAATGTCCTGCCTGAGACCAGAGATAGAGATTCATATGAGATCCCGGAGGATTCCAACATGAGCGCTGAGGATGAAAAAAAAAGGTACTTAGTTTAAATTTCCACGCATTATTCGAGAAAAGTCGTACATATAGTCTTGCTCACGACTAGGCATTGCGTTCATCATATTCACACCGTTCCGGAGTGAATATATTGCTTTTAGTTGACTTTCGAAAACAGTTTTTTTGACCTGGCAGACCAGGGTTAATCGCTAGACCCATGAGTATCGCTGATAGAAGTTTGTGCTTGAAATTTCACGTCTACTGGCGAAAACCGCATCAAAATTGGTGCTTTCGGTTTCAGTGAATATGCCCGCGATGACTTCTGTCATCGATACTAGTTTCTCTTATGCGTCTTAATATAGTTACTTGTTGTTGGGGTAGTAGGACATTGTTTACCGGTACAGCTGTTATTTTTTAAAAACAACATACGTGTTCGAATGGAATTTTTAGGTGCATCGGTCCCTGACATATCGGGTTTCCTTGACAACGCACGGGCTCGGCGTTCCAAATATTGTATCGCGTAAATGTAAATAAAGGCATATTGTATGATGTACCTACACTTTGTTTACTTATAATTATGTTTACGCCTTGTTTACGTTCATTATGATAAACAAGTGTTAGCTTAAAAAAGTAAAGAAAATACACGTTGAAAATTCAACTACAACAAACGGGTGCAAAGGCAAAAAAAAATAAAAATATGGTTGTTCCTACAAATAAATAAATAAAAAACTTGCCAAGTGCCAGGCCGACTTGTGCATATACAAACGGGGGAAAAATTAGTTTTTTATATGGAAGTCCCCTTATATGATATAATTTATTTTATTCAGTTTTTAGTATATTATATTGTTACAGCGGCAACAGATATACCTACATCAATCTATGAAAATTTTAACTGTTTAACTTTCTAGGTTCAAGAAATACAGTCTTGAAGATACAGCCAGACGGACAGACGGTTGGTGGGATCTTAGTTAGCCTTTGGATACGGTACCCTAAAAAGTGCGAATAGGGTCTGACGATCATATCAAATTGTGAATCTGGCTCGCACTTGGCGGGTTTTTAAGATTTCTTGGTATTCTCTAAACTGGTATTACTACATTTTACGACATACAACAATATGCATAAAATTCAAAGTTCAGATTTAGATACATCAAAATTGATGAGAGGATTGACAAAAGTACGACGCAGTGAGTGCAATTTAATAGTAAACCTCACCCGTAATACGAGTAAGTACTCGTATATTAAAAATGTGCTGTTTTAATTATGTTTATATAAATTTTTCCATAACATGTTTTGCAAAAACTTATGGAAACTACAGTGTAAACAGCAAACGAAAACAAGTAGGAAGGATCTCACATATTGTTTGCACTAGTTTTATTTCTAGAATGACTAAATTAAACAACATAAAAATGTCTTATTAGTTAAGTTAGTAATATTATGTATTCGTTGGTCAAACTGAGGAGAAACAGTAATTAGGTTGACATAAGAATCTGTAATAATCTTAACATGACCTTGAGGCAAAAATCAAAATCCCTAGACGACACCAAGTCTAGTCATACACCTACTGAATGGTATAGGTTTGTTTTGAATCAGTTGTGTATTTGCTTTACATTTGAATAAGTATAATAATATGTATTAATGAGAAGATAATGTCCAACGTGAGGCCATAGATAAGGGTCGTTCTGCAAATAATAAGATACGAGACTGTCCACAAAACTTGCCCTTATATCACAATTCCCTTGTTAGAGTCAATGCACTTTTAACCCTAATTATATTATTATTCGACTTTCATACTGTGTAGAACAAGTAATTTATACAAGAAGAACAAATTAATAATTTAAAAATTAAAAAACACGACTGCCCTGTGGTAAAACGAAAATTACAAAAAAATATTAAGTCCGTGTTACTCGGAACGATGTAACGATGTAAATCTAACGATACCCCATATGTTCAAATTTGTTCAGCCGTTCAGAAGTTATAGTGGAATAAAGAAACTCACATACATACACCCTAAAAACATACATGAACCCTAAAAACATTACACTCCTTTTTTTGGCAGTCGTGTGAAAATAACAGTTGGCGGGTCATAATTGAGTTGCAAATGTACGGCCGCATTCTATTGTAACTAGTAAACTTTACCAGAAGATGTATACCGATAGAAGATAAGCGAATTGTACGTGTCACTGTTCACTATGCATTAAATATAAAAGTAATGAATGCGTTTGTCGGAAACAACCAGCCCAGTGTTATTATCAATTCGAAAGAACCGATTACAGATTAAAATTCCTCTTTCAAGTAAAGAAGCTTGGTGAATAGATGGATGAATGCGATGGCAAATGTAGCCTTGGCTTTGAATTAACATTTATAGTGGAGCCCAGCGAGCTGGAGTGGCGTTCCGGGAGCCAATTGTATGTTGAGCCAAGTCGGGAATGTTGGAAGATTCTCAAATAGGTGAACAGCATTAAAGCTTGAAAGCTAGAAGTGATGCTTTTGTGATGCGAAACCGAGGTCGTTACGGAAGACTTAGGTTTAGTTGACGTCCATTGGCTAAATCGAACGGACTGGACAGTGAGACCCAGCTTAAAGTAATAATTAATATTTAGAAGGAATACGACGCGCGAATGATAAATAAGTTACGGTCCACGGCGCGCGAATTGCAAAGCGTTAAGGGGAGGGTTTTGGTCATGAACACACTTCTGAAAATGGTAATTTAATGTGAGATTTTTGTTGCACTTGTTGGTATTGGTTTTTTCTGTAATAGCCTTTTTTTTGCTGAACCAGCACTGTTCGCTGCATTTGTCATTGATGGTACGAGCATTTCATGTAGATATCACTTGGACCGTCATCCGCGCTGATCCATCGGCTGGCGGTTTCAGCGTTGGATATTCGTTTCATCCCTATAGAAAAATCGGGATTTTACCTTCAAATATCAATTTCTAGTCTTTATATACTTACAAAGCTTGTGATATGATCTCTATTTTACACTTAAATAGGCGACCACAATTGAAAACAGCCAAAAATGTTATACTATATGTATAATATACTTGCTGACATGGCGAACGTTACTCACTTAAGGGGCCTGTGAACTACAATGTCTCCATTCGTTCAAAATACCAAATCATTAGTAATTCGTGCAAATTTGGATCATGTTGTGGTGTTATTCGGATTCATATAGTAATAATCTATGCTCCTGGCCATATTTTGCTTGGAAATACTTCTTTAAAACGAAATAGTAATCAATTTTGATCAAAATTTTTATAACTTTGGTCGAGTTCCGTAATACCAAAAATTATGAATGAAAACTTGCAACTTTCTTTATTAACTGGTGTTTTTCTTTATCTGGACAGTAAAAACTGTGCTCCTGAACTAATGCGACGTGAGATAGTGTTGTTTTTATTACAAATCAAATAAGCAGAAAACATGTCCTCTTTGACATAAAAATAAGCAAAACTAAATTCGTTTACAATTTCGTTTAACAAACGTATTTCGGAACCAAATATGGCCAGGAGCATAGATTATTACTATATGAACCCGAATAACACCACAACATGATCGAAAATTCCACGAATTACAAATGATTTTGGTATTACGTTTGTATGGGAGACACCGTGGGTCAGAAGACTCTTAAGTGGAAATGTGGTCAGAGAGACTTTTAAACATTAGGTATTTTAGAAAACTATTGCTGTCGCTCTGCGACGTTGCCGTGTCCGGTCCGGCAGCCCTATCCATGTGTGTGTAAGTTGACAAAGTGTGCGTGTCCGCGATGCGCGTTGCCGCTCCGCAGTCCGCACTCGTTCCTGCTATTTTCTGGTGTTCGCATCATTCTTTACTTACGCATTGACGAAAAGTGATTGATCTCTAATGGTTTTGGCTTGTTTATTGGAATTGTTCTCCCTGCTACGCTATTGATTTAATATTGACCAACAAAAATATTGAATCGTGAGCGTGGCAGCAATTCAAAGTACTTACTGCAAGAAAAAGCAGCAGTACCTACTTAAACTCCGAAAGTATTAGTATTGAAAAAGAAACTTCCTGACTGAGTGACTGACATATTATCAACACACAGCCCAAACCGCTGGGTCTAGAGACTCTAAATTTGGCACACAGGTTCTTTATGAGGTCTAGAGGTGCACTAAGAAAGGATTTTTCAAAATTCATTCCCTAATTGGGTGTGCATCGGGGCTCCAAATTTTGTATTTTACCAAGCTTAAATAATCCTTCACGCCGCAACCATTAAACCCATTTGGCTCAAATTTGGAAAGGACTGTATATAAACTGTATCCTGGAATAACACATAAGCTACTTTTTATGCCGAAAAATCCATGGCTCCTTCGGGAACAGTAAAAAACAGATATTCAACCGGATGAAACACTCTTTCACGGCGTAACTACAAAACAGATTTGGCTAAAATTTAGCACGGAGATAGATTTTATTCTGGATTAATACAAAAGCTACTTTTTATCCCGAAAAATTCATGGTTTCTATGATAGAAGTGAAAGACAAATATCCACGCAGAAAAAATATTCCTTCACGCCGTAATGACTGAACTGATTTGGCTGAAATGCGGAATGAAGATAGATTATATCCCGGATTAATGAAAAAGCTACTTTTTATCCCGAAAAAATCCATGGTTTCCGCGGGAATACCCAAAAACAGATATTCACGCAGGAAAATATTATTTCACGCTGTAATTACTGTACTGATGCGACTGAAATTCGGAAAAGAGATAGATTTTATCCCGAATTAATACATAGGCTACTTTTTATCCCGGAAAACTCAATGGCTTCTATGATAGTAGTATAAAACAGAAATTTCTCGCGGTAAAATATTCCTTCATAGCGTAATAACTAAACTGATTTGAAATTTGGAAAAAAGAAAGATTTTACACTGGTATAACAAATCGGCTACTATTTATCCCGGAAAAATTCATAGTTTCTAAAATAATAGTGAAAATCACATATTCATGCGAGAGAAATACTACTTCGCGCCGTAACTACTGAACCGATTTGGCTGAAATTTGGAATGTAGAAAGATTATATCTTAGAGTAATAACATCAACTACTTTTTTCTCGGGGAAATCTATTGTTTCTATGCATTTTCTTTGATAATAGTAAAAAAAAGGTCAAGAGAGAGTTGGGCTTGTGCACTGAGGGTTCCGTACCATCACGACCCATTCTCTATACTATTAAAGTAAACTTAACGCTCGTGCCCACTTAATCAAAAACGAGCATAAATATCACGTTTGTTGTATGGGAGCCCCCTTAATTTTTTATTTTATTTTAATTTAATTATTTATTTCTACAGTAAGCATATAACTAAATATTTTGTGAAAATTTGATGCGTTTACCTGTTAGCGTTATCAAGGTCGAGCAAAAACAAGCAAAAAAATCACGTTGTATGGGAGCCCCCTTAAATATATATTTAATTCCATTTTTTAGTATTTGTTGTTAGCGGCAACGAAAATACATCATCTATGATAATTTCAAGTCTGTAGCTATCACGATTCAAGAAATACAACCTAGTGACAGACGGATGGACGGACAGCGATCAGAAGTCTCGCTAATAGGGTTCCTTTTTTACCCTTTGGGTACGGAACCCTAAAAACAGATATTCATGGATCTATTTATATAACATACAAACTTTCAACTTTATTATATTACTATGATGGTACGGAACCCTACGTACGCAAGTCCGTCTCGCACTTGGCCAGTTTTTTATAGACACGACATACGGACACACAACAAAGTGATTCCTATAAGGGTTCCTTTTTCCTTTTAAGATACAGTACCCTGAAAATGTAAATGCTTTTATCGATAGCTGTTAACAACACTAGTTTATCGATATTATTATCAACTACTACGCATCACTTCAATCTGTGTACGTATGATCAGACCGTCCCGCGACCCCCCCCCGCAAATTCGTGCAATAAGGACAACTGCAGATCCGACACAATAGGCCCTTGTAAAATGTTATATTTCGGGGTTTTGTTCTCGACTATTTCCTCCTCCAAAACTGGACCAATTTAAAAGATATTTCGTAAACTGAATATAGAGAATATATACTGTGTCGCTATGTTTTTCTTTTTTCGGTAATAGTTGTCAAATTCGTACACTAGGCATCTGTTAACAGCGAGTCTAATTAGGCAATTTTGAGCATTTTCTAAGGCTTCTAGTGCTTATAAAGATAATGTATTATCAAAAAAGAAAACATAGAAACATAGAAAAGATTGATATTTATTTTACTGTAAAAAATCATTGCTTTAAGTTCATAAACCAGAAAGAAAACAGACGAGAACGTTTGTATGGAGAAAAGACCACTATCGTTTCCTCTTAAGGGTAAGTTTAAGTCCTATCTACGTAATAAGGGTAAAATCTACGTAAGACCTATCAAAATACAAAAATAACTTCATAAAAATTGGTTAAACTGTTTCAGCGGAGTTTTATCACAAACATTGTGACACAAGAATTTTATATAATTATATTATAATTTGTTAGAAAATATACTGAACAATGTTTTTCTTGGAACGTTGAAGGCCCTCGCCTTAATACGACGGGGTCTCACGAGTCACGGATTTGCAAAATACCCACACTTGTATATGCTAAGAGGAGATCGTGGTATGTGTGCCGCGAGGATGCGCGGGCGCCGCGGCGGCAGCGACCGGTTGACTTGCACGGTAGGGCGACCATCTTTTAAATAATACTAATGATTTACTACATGTACATTTTACATGTACAATACCAGAATATCTATCGAGCCCAGACCCTTTTCATTATCATAATTACTAAACACTACAATTTCAGTGAAACTAACAGGACTACAACCTAAGTTTTTCATATTTGTACTGTAAGTGCACAATACAGATATTAATGTTAAACTTTAGGGTATTTAAGAATAGCCCTGTGTGTAGTTATGGGATACTAATGCGGTCTGCAGTTCGCGGAAATAATAAGCAACATAGAAAAAATAGACTAGACTAGATTTCATAATGGTCGTTCTCAGAACCGAGCCAGCGTAGTGTCTGTCAGATATAAAACTTTAATTACAGTATTTTACTTTGAAAGACAATGTAGCCGACGAAATTACTGTTTATAAATTTTGTAGTATTTCAGAATGACAAAAGAGGTGCGGTGTAGTGTATCATATTGTCCGGGGTTAGTTGCATTTTACATGCAGGCGACATCCCTTAACATCATGTGGATGTCTTATTGTTTTTGTTATAAAAATACCGAGTTTACTCGTCGAGCGGACAACTTATGGGCAACCTAAACTCAGTCCTCGGAGGTGAAAACGGAACATCGTACCAACCAGCGATACGCCGCCAAACGTTGCATAATACAAACAGCACGGCGTGTCTTTGGCCCCATTCGTTCTTTATTATATGAGTTCAATGGCTGTACGAACTCGTACCTCACAAAGCCGAGCAAATCGATGGTGCTGTGTTTGACATGTTCGGCTTCTGTTACAACGTGTAACAGGACAAACGCAAAACCCCATAGCATGTTCTTCAGGACCGACATCTACTACAGTAGTACTGCCCAAAAAAATAATAACTATAGTTATAACCCTCATGAAATGCCAAATTTTGTTTAAATGGACAAACAAAAGAGTTATTAAATGATTATACTTCGACTAGAATTAAAAGGGTAATTGAAGTGAAGACACAAAAAGTGTTTTCGCAGGAAAACGGACGCAGATTTGAATTGACCCCTTCTAATTTAGGAAACGTTTAGTTATAAGCTTACCACACTGACAGTTATCAAGCTTAATACATATTAATTGAGAACATAATCCTCATAACATCAAGCGATGTTTTCCTTCACACTTAAGAAAGGGATATTCATTATTCAGTCTCCAAAAACACATCCAATAAATCAAAGTGTGCCCGGGGTTTTAGCTCCGATCCCAAACACTTGGAACCCTCGTAAACTTAGTTTTAAGTCGACTTGTAGTTATCATCATTATTATGCAAGAAATGTCATACCGACGTTCGCAAGAGCCTGTATGTTAGGCCTATGTGAAATAAAGATATTTTGATTTTGATTTTTGATTTTGATTTTGAAACAAAGAGCCAGGGGTCTGAACCAATGTCTATGTTACATCGGTGGTTCTGAGTGGCCCCATATTCAGGCTCGTGTTGCCACACGGTCGGGTCTGAGTTGTAACTTGTAAGCACCAGAAGAACCTTGCCGCAAGGTTGTATCGGCGCGTGCGGCGCATCTTTAATAACCTTGCCGAATACACGCCACCAAATAAACGATCACCTGTTAAATAATCGATACGAATATTCGATACAACACATGTAATGAAATGAGTGACATTTCATTCATTTGAATTTGCCGCGCTTCGCGTATCTATGCTGTCTGTCGCGTACCTATGATATAGTGATTAGTGATCTGTGTCTATGATTTAATGGCGTGTGATGTTCAGATTGTTTTGTGCATTTTATCGTTATAAAAACTCATAGAAAGAATGTGATTGAGGACTCGATATATAGTGAACTTTAAATGTCGTTTCTTTGTTATTTCAGAGAAACAATTTGTGGTTTGTTTTGGAGATCCTCAATTCCTTATAAAACGACATTTAAAGTTCACTATATATCGAGTCCTCAATCACATTCTTTCTATGAGTTTTTATAACGATAAAATGCACAAAACAATCTGAACATCACACGCCATTAAATCATAGACACAGATCACTAATCACTATATCATAGGTACGCGACAGACAGCATAGATACGCGAAGCGCGGCAAATTGAAATGAATGAAATGTCACTCATTTCATTACACACATATAATATTTTAGTAAAGGCAATGCAGGTTTTGATACAGAAGCGGTGTTTTTAAAATGATCTAGTTCTTGATCTCTCGCTTACTTAAGCCAGCCGACGCAACATTGTCGTGCGTGCCCGTAGGGTATTTCAATCAAGGGCTAAAATTAGTTAGATGGTTAGGTGGAGGTTCTTGGTTATTAGTTATGCTTGAACATTGGCTTCGAACAAGGCCCGGAGGGATAATTTTTTTCACGAATTAACAGAGGCTCTTTGTTACTTTGTTGTATTTCCCGCAATTATAGTCCTGCATTAAATTCGAGATAGTCTTTGAGTTTACTTACATAGGCAGGGAAATTCGGCAGATTGATATGTCACATAACATTTAGATAAAAACTGTCGATCGAAGAAGAAGAATAAGAAACACTTTATTTCATCCAAACACAATTGTCAATTACATAGAAAAAGACACACAGAACAAAAAAAAAGTTAAAAGTGATGGTATGCAAAGGCGCCCTTATCGCTGCAAGCGATTTCTGCCAATCAACCTTTTATTTGGATATGGGAAATTAAATCTGAAAAGTGGAATAGGGCTGAGGATAAGGAAATCGATAGCAAAAAATAAAACGATCGAATAAGCTTCTTTGAGATGGGGTTTAACCAATGACGAAATACGCTACGCTAAGAGGACGGGAACTATGTGACGTATGTAGAAACATACATTTCTATACCGCTGACAGCACATACAGCACGGTCGCATATACATTAGCGCCATTTTACAGATTTGACAACTTAAAAATCCGGCTTCAAGGCGGAACCTAAAAATATATGCGTGACGTCACTAAGGGCTCATCCTTTATGTTACATTTATGGGTGAGTTGTGACCTTTCAAAGGTCTTTGAAGAAGATGGCCCCGCCATCCGTATGATCTCAGAAGAGACATATAAAACAATCGCCTCAACTCTGTTTTATGGTCCATTGCTGGGTCTTTTCTTAGAATCAGGGTTTGGCCATACATTAAAGCTACACGGTCGCAATATACAAAAGAAAAACCTCTCGAGTTTTCCAAGACACTCTCGTTTACGCAATTGGCAGTTACATCGATGTTTGCAAAATACGAGGAACTTGTATATGGCCTAACTAATTCTTTGCTAGATTTTCCTTGTTGAACCTATTGATGGCTAATTGTTGACAATTTTTATGCAACTGATTACTTCTAGCTTAAGTTATGATTCTACAACATATCATTAGATAATATTTGTTACTAGCTATTGCACGCAGCTCCGCGCGAGTGAACATCGATTTTCCATAATTCAAAAACCATGGATTTACATAAAACACTCTATGAGTTAACATAGTGTATAATTTATCTCCATTTCCTGCTAAATAGGTTCAGTATTTGTGTCGTGAAAAAGTAACAAACACATTCCCATACAAACCTCCTTATAATATTTGATTAAAATTTAAAATGTAGCTCTTCGGCATTAAACGGAATTAATTGTTGTAATAATGTTGGTAATTAACTCTAAGGTAACTAATCGCAGAAGTAATATTTTTATAAATATAATTATATATACGTTTTCTAAACTACATAATACTATTTTTCACCAGCTCTTGTATAATGTTTGCAATACGCCGAGCCGACGCGTGCGTTCCCAATAAGTAAGAACTTTCATTTCTTTTGTCCCTGTGTATTATTTTTACTATTTCGGCTCCATTTTATCATTATTTGATATTTTATAATTGAAATTAAATCGTAATTTTGATTCACTAAATATATGTTACATTTATGTTATAATTAGAACAGACTTATGTATTTTATGTCACAGTAGATTAGCATCTTTATTAACCCATACCCACCGATAAGAAACCTCAGGATATGGGCATCGGCACGATTTACGTAAAACTTTTTCCTACAAGCAAACAGTGGCGCCATCTGTCAAAATTATATAGGTGGCTGCTGAGCGAACTACAGCGTCGTTTTATTTGAATAGTGAATAAACATGGATTAATCGTTACCTTCAACCCTTAAACTTGCGAGTTGACACGTTAAGGAGAAAGGGTACCATCCGGGCGCGTAAATTCAAATAGTATTTAGTGCATCGCGTATTTGCAAGGATTTTTACAAGGATAACATGTATCCATCCACATTTCATTTTCAATAAATACTTTGCTAAAAAGGACGTTTTTACTTCATATTGGTCTCGATAACTCCTAATTTAGGAAACTGTAAAAAATAATATTTCTGGAAATAATATGAGATGAACTGACATTCATTTTCGAGGGAAGTTTTTATTAAAACATGTAGATTGCAGATGCATAAACATTGTGCTCATAAAACTTATTGAAATAACCTAAAATCTGTAGTTAGTCTAACATTTGCAAAAAACTAAATAAATTTTGAAATTCGCGGGCTTAATAGGGCCGAAGCATATATACTTAGTTTGCCATGTAATGCCCCCCAAAAACTTGGAATAGAAACAATAACTTCACCAAATTTTTGTAGTTTATAAATAATAGTTAATACGAGGTTATTTTTGGATTTTATCGTGATTCACACAATAAGACATATGACCGATTTTCGTTAATGACTTTTGTAATTAAATACTGTTTTGAACAATGCTAGTATGTTGTTTATGTGAATAGTCAATTCATTGAACAATTAAATATTACACAGGAATATACAGTATATTACAAGAATATACTGTGCAGTATTTAAGTATACCTAATGGACGGCGTATAAGTATGAACCCTGCGCAGAAAATATGTTCGTGTGTTATTGAAGTGCGGTATACCTAGAGGCGCCGCGAGGAAAAGCGCGGGCGATGCGCGAGAAAATGTGCCTACATATATACAGCCGCCATTTTGGGTCAACTATACTAGCTTCACCAGAAGTTTTTTTTTTAAACCTATAGAATTGGTGACATCACAACATCTTACCAGCTCAAGTAGAAAGTTAAACAAATGCTTTAAATAGGTACCTACTAACTTATCTTGTAATTTGTATGAAAACTTATAAAATAATTAGGTACCGGTTGAACATTTCAGATGGCATTTTCGTTAAATAAATTGTATACTGTTTCAGTTCCATTCATTGTGTATGGAGTTGTAATACCATACTGAGTTCTAAGAGTAAAGCAAAGATTTCAATCTTTGGAGTAAAGTAATGAACTCTTACTTCGTCTTGTAGTAACAGCGGATATTACGTCAATCTCGGTTTAGTTGCTGCTTACCTGTAAAAGAAAAAGAAAATTTATTTGCCATCTAACTGACCCACCAAACCCAGTTATGCCATATTATAAATTAATTGTCAAAACTGTCAATAGTTTACGTCCTATTCTCAGTCTTACCGAATACAAATAACTTGCCGAACACGAAAAAAAATCGAAAACGATTCAATAAACGATGATTTAAATAAAGACTTTGTTAAAAATACTGTAACACTAGACTGACTAGACTGGAAGAGATCGCTAGGTAGCGATAAGGCCGCCAAATTGTGTACCTATTCTTTGTAATTATGTGTTGTCCTTTGTTTGACTTTGCGGTGTGCAATAAAAGTATATTCATTCATTCATTCATTTAACACTAGAATTTTATATCCCTACTAGCTGACCCGACCAACCCTCGTTTAAAATACTCTCAGACCTACTAAAAATTGTATATAAATCGGTCGAGCCGTTTCGGAGGATTTTTGGTAACAAAAATAGCCACGAGAATTTAATATATGAGAAGATCTACAAAACATCTTAAAGATCGCGCGTCGCCATGAATGACGTGTCGATTCGTATAAGAAATGGACTGAACGGAAATGGTTGATTGCATGCAAAACTGTAAATATACACGCAAAAAAACTACGCTTTTGTTACTATATCGAAGACGTTTGAATGCTATTTTCGCGATAGACCGGATAAAAACAAAAACGATCGAAAGAAAAGTAATTTTGTGACATTGACTCCAAAATGACGTAGTAAACGTTTGAATGTTATTTTCGCGATAGACCGGATAAAAACAAAAACGATCAAAAGAAAAGTAATTTTGTGACATTGACTCCAAAATGGCGTAGTAAATGTTTGAATGTTATTTTCGCGATAGACCGGATAAAAACAAAAACGATCAAAAGAAAAGTAATTTTGTGACATTGACTCCAAAATGGCGTAGTAAATGTTTGAATGTTATTTTCGCGATAGACCGGATAAAAACAAAATCGATCGAAAGAAAAGTAATTTTGTGACATTGACTCCAAAATGACGTAGTAAACGCTTGAATGTTATTTTCGCGATAGACCGGGTAAAAATAAAAACGATCGAAAGAAAAGTAATTTTGTGACATTGACTCCAAAATGATTTATTTATAGTCGGCTTTTAAAGATTTTTAACATGGAAAAATATCTTTTTATTAAAAATGTCCTCTTTTTCCGCATTCATGAGAAATAAAAGTACAGGAGTAAAGTTATATGCCAGCTCATGGAAATTGTTGTGAAACGGGTGTGTTTTCTTATTTATAGGTAAAACAAGAATTAAGTCACAACCACCGATGAGAAATCTGAGGATATGGGCATCCGAACGATTTACGAAAACCTTTTTCGTACAAGCAAACAGTGGCGCCATCTGTCAAAATTCTATAGATCGCTGCTGAGCGAACTACATCGTAGCAGTAAGCTGGTGACATATCAAGCATTTTTGGCACCCGTAAACTGGCGACATTTTTTCGCGCCATCCGCCGTTCCAATACATAATGTGATGATGACCTGTCTATGTCTATTGTTCCAACGATAATAATATTTTGCTCAATCTTTGCTTTTACGAATCATTAGATTTAGTTGCTGGAGTTTTAAGTTACAAATAACAACAGCCGCTCTGAGCCCATCTAGTATATCTCTGGCAGCGATCAATGAACGTTGCGTGTTGTATGTTCATATGCTCATTTTTTCTTAAGTAACACACGTAACTCCCTCACTATGTAACTGTTATGGAAGGGGTTAATTGTTTAAATACTGAATGGTTTTATTCATTTTTAGCTGAATGCAAGGTTTTGCACACAGAGTTAAAATTACAATTTGGATTTTCGTAGTTTCTAAGCTAATCACATACTGTAGACTTAGGTAGGTTTATCAGTTAAGGTGCGGGAATTACCATAACTTTACATATCCAGGATTAGAATTAGAAATATTTCTGTTTTAGCAAGTCTATTCAAATGGTGATATTATTATTGTTATGAAAACTGATTAGTAGTTACTAATTACAGACATACAAAGTGATTCTTGAAATCTTAGCAAGGTAATATCATATAGGAAGTGAATACAAAACACATGAGTTCTGAATTCTCAGAAAACTGCATTTATTTTGTGTATCTAACTATAATAAACCGGTAAACATACTGTGGAAATCTTTTTAATATGAGGAAAATTCGTAAAATATAGATGTTCTAAGATGAAATTAAGTCAGTATCGGCTGTCGATTGTCGAACGTCCATCGAGGGTTCCGTATAGCGACTACCACCGAAAGCTTAGAAGTCCAAGAAGCCGCCCTCGACATCGAAATTGCGGCAAAAAATACTCTGTGTAAGTAGACAAATCCGAATCGTCGTTACATAACTTTTCACGCACACCAACATCCTCGCACCATACAAATTTCAAATTGATACACTCACACTACAAGAAAAAGTTGCTGCACTCACAAAGCTGTCATTGTTCGGTAGGGCTCTATCTAGTCGGAGCGCGAGCGACGACCTCTTATAAATCTATGACCGAAAGCATTGCTTTACTTTTAATTATTATATGTTTATTTTAGCGGTCATTAGTACAACTTCTAATATAAAAACTACCAATTCAAGAAGTCTTTCAGATTTTTTGTAAAAAGGTTTTTTTGGAGGGTATCGCGCAGGGGGCTAGGCGAACGCGGGTTGAAAATCCCGTCACAAAGAAAATCTAGAATGAAAATTTCTCTTATTACTCAACAGAACGAACACGCATGCAATCACATATATATACATTTGGTAATTAGCTCGTTAGCGCGAGCTAACTAGCAACGACATCTATCGAGCAAAGAACTACTTAAAAACTTTGCTTCTACCGATTGTCCCACGACACGTCTTTTTTTCTCTTGTGAAATCTAAATCTTCTACGCACCAAACAGGCTTACTGTAGAGAGGAAAGATTACTGGTCACCTTAATATTCTTAAAAAAACTAAACAACACGTAACATTTGCAAGAAACTGAGCTTTTTTACTTCTATAATGAGTCTGCTAATAACAAATTTATGTAAATTGACCCTAGTTTTTCGCAAAGATCCACAGATATGAGAAAAACCTAACAGCTAAAACCATGACGCGCAGAGCATAAATTACGTGGACCTTAATGGCGATTTTAAGCAATGTGACGACCGTATATTAAAATTATATCAACGACAACAAAATACGTCATTTGGGCATAACTTTGAAGTTCTACGACCTTCTTAGTGAAAGGAAAACAAAGAAATATTATACAAGATTCATGAGCACAATATTGTCCATAGGAACAATCTGAGCGGCTTGGCACTTGTTTAATAACGTTTCAACCTAATCACTGTAAAAGGAAAATGCAGATAAAGAAATTTTGTTCTGACGAGAGCTTTTCGTCCATGAAAAATCCTTCGTTCCACAGGATTTATAGAACACTCTGGCAAAAGCGTGCAGGGAAACTTGTAAATTGATAAAATCAATAAATATATAGAGAACAGTGATAGGTGGAGATTTTATATGCTTCACCGAATTCTTTCTCTAATAAGTATCCGTAACACCCAGAAATATGAGCTCCTTCAGTTAACTATACAAGGTTAAGGTGGGTAGGAGGCGGTCTGGCCGCAGAAGGATATTTGGCTTAGAATCTTACACCAATGATTTGGGGAGAGCACCTGAGGATTATTCAGAGCGAATATTTCCAAGTCACAAATCGCAATGATAAATAATTGCCAACCTTTAAAAGGAGACGGTACTCTAAGAAGAAGAGTTCTTGAGGTCCTAAATTCGAATGCGAAAAAATTAGCAATCCTAAGAGTTTACAAAGAACTAAGGGCTAATCCTACTAAGGTTTGATGGGCTATTAATGACTCTAGGAAATGGGAGATAACAACACAACATTATTTAAGACCTAACACAAGCAACTTGTTATCAAGGTCAAACTCATTCTCATATCGACAGAGCTATGAATCTCGCCAGCACATTACAAATATTGACGTAATATCACAGTAAATGACTTTTTAAATTCAATACAGTTGCAGTTGACAGCTAGAACCTGTGGCTAGAACGCACTGTGTCGAATGCCACCGCGTGCAACGCCTTACGTCATCATCTGATTGTAAGAATTCAACATTTTAGGAATTCGACATTCTGATTTCTTGGCTACAAGGACTTACTTGACGCTTGCGTATAGAGGTTGATCTCACGACCTCCAGACTTACGTCATAGTTGAAACCCTAATCAACAATCATATAGGTCAGTTTGAATCGTTGGTTAGCAAATCAGCGCGACATGCAGTAATCATCTCTGATGGAATGACCTGGGTGTAGCTATTGGAGGTTGTTTATTTATCACTTTTTAGGGTTCGGGACCATATTAGACAGACAGAAAACAGGCTGTATCTCTTGAACCGTGATAGTTAGACAATTGTAATTTTCACAAATAATATATTTCTATTGCCACTAAAGCAACAAATACTAAGAAGCAGAATAAAAAAATTTATAAAAGGGGCCTTCCACACAACAAACGTGATTTTTTTGCTCGTTTTTGATCGATCTCTTCGTGGACGAGTCGGACTCGTCCTTGGTACATTATTTAATTTTGTGGGCAGGGGTTACTTTAATGGGTCTCGATAGTACGGAACCGTGAGTGCGCGAACCGACTCGCACTTGACTACTTATTATAACTATGAATAAGAAGAAGAGACAAATAGAATAAGATGGTTCTAAAGCGTTGATAAGTGTAGAATAGGTATTTTATCGATTCGATAATTATCATTATTATATGATTGAGGAAAATGTATTAAGTATCACAAATAAGACAATAGCAAATAATCATAATTATTAACATCAGTTTTCATCAGCATATTATTCTATAACGGGCACAGGCTTTCCTTATGTGAACAAACGCATCCACGTGACGCTCCTAGTTTGGCTAACTACATTCGTGAATCATCGTTTGGTGGTACCAAAATAAAATATATTTAAATAATAATAAAAAATAATGGAAAAAAATATAATATTATATATATAATTCTTTTATAAGTTAACAATAATTTTCAACTGTCGATATTTCAATTTTGTTAATTATATTTGCATGAAATAAAAAAAGCTATTTATTATATTTTCAATCCAGTCGATAACACATGATTAAAATCCTCCTTCATACGAGTAGGTATGTGCCTATGAAACATAATATTATCGACAAAATTACCCCAGCGAAGCAAGTGCGGGTCAGCTTGTTTAAAAGAAAATGTATAAATAAGGCATCTTTAATTCATCAAAAATATAAAGGAATTATAAGTAATTATTTCCATGATTGTATCACCCGCCTGTAAATAGGAATGCCGTCATGGAACTGAAATGATTTACGATAAAAAAAAGCCTTCTACGACGCATAAATGAATTGACAAAAAAGAATGAGTTACTAACAAAATTATTATATAAAATAATTAAAAATATTCCAGTCGTATTATCACTATTATTATTCGGTTCTTTAGCAGTACATATATCTCAATAGAAAATAAAATAACACTTACGAGTATGTTAAAGCCGTTGTGGAGAAACTCAAAAAATGTATATTATGTTTGTATATGCACAAGAATTTCTCGCAAATTTCGATGAATGATATTACAGAAGTTTACGACAGGTAAATAACTGAATACCAGTATCATTAAAGCTAATTAGTGAACAAAGCAAATTAACTGCATCAATCGATTAGACGGAAACACGTTTCAGAACTAAGCACCACCGCTAGGGTTGTCAACTTGAGCAGTATTTAGAGGACATATTGTATAACACAAAAAATATCTGAATTATTAAACGTTTTTAGCAGATATAATAAAGTTTGTATTGATAAATAGATGATAACAACATTTTATTCTCTTCTTCCATCTTACTCAGTCTTTATTTCGGACCTAAAATAAAATAAATGACAATGTATTAGGTATTAAACCCTCTGTCAATGAAAATAAGGCATTTCTATTGCCTATATTTTATTCTCGCTCAAGAAATGCTCAAATAATATAATTTAGTATCAATGAAATCATGAACTTATGACGAAAACTCTAATTCAGTGACGCTCTTTCGTCGTTCAGAACACTTGAAATTCGTGATTCCATGGAATGTAAATATGTACATGTTGATATTGCCTATATGAGTGACAGGTAAAAATAAATAATAGCATCTGAAGTAGCTCTAAGTCTAACAACAAACACTCGCTTCTCGTTCGTCAACTATATAGTTTCTTGCTCAATTCGCGTAAGCGGTGTGAGCTTAAACAGTATGGTTGGTAACCCTAACTACACCATGCATATCTGCGTTTGAGCATTCAATCGAATGAGTATAAAGTAATAACACTAATAACAAATAATAACATAGTGACAATAGACTAGACTTAAATCAACAAACCCTTTATGTAATGCTGTTTATATTATAGTATACTTACCTCTGCCCTGTGGTACGAGAATCTATTCTAATATTATAAAGCTTGAAGTTTTTGCTTGTTTGTTTGAACGGACTAATCTCAGGAACTACTTGGTCCGAATTGAATAATAATTGTTTTTGAGTTGGATAGTTCATTTGTCGAGAAAGGCTATAAGCTATAGAAAATCTATGACTAATGGGAGAGAAACATCAATGAAAAATGTTGCAAAAACGAAAAAATTGTTCTTTTTAAAGAGCTTCATTAATGCGTTGTTAATGCATAAGTACCTAGTTGCGTGTTCTACATTAATAGTTAAAGTAACGCAATAATCATGTATGACGGAAGTGTTTTTTTTAAGTCCTAAAAGTGGCCGCCGCCACATGTCTATCTTTAAAGATTGATTGATTCAAGTGGGATATGTAAAAACCGTAAGTCGTACGGGCGAAGCCGAGAGTATTATTATTTAAAAGTTATAGATATGAAAGCCAGAAATGGCCGAAGCTTCTCACTAGATTAGCGCCCTTAGCCACATGACTTACTCGTATCTACAATTAGCCATGTCTTATCTACAATGGTCATAGAAACCCGGCGATCGCTCATTCCATTGAAAATGGATTATGGAACGAATCAAAAATACCGATAAGTCACGTGTTAAAGTCGACCGGATATTATGTTCTCAGATGAAATGTTTGTGTGACCTATTTGCATAAAGAATTATTGATCGATAGGTTTATTATGACAATCAAAGATAAGTCATATGGCAAAGGCAGCTGACCTGAGACACTAAAAAGTGCCATTGGCTTTTGCCAGTGAATAAACCCTAGTCTTTGCGTGTATACAGGATGTTTATTTTATGAATTCATAGTGGAAGACAATTCAGAAAACTGATAATAACAAAATACGGATACCCACACTATTGCAGTATCATCGACAATCTACATACTTTATATTCACCACACCAGCTCAAAAATCTCAGGATTGTAACTTAGAAACACCTGCTTCGCTCGTGATTCGATTAAAGAATCCTCTGCTTGCTCGGGATTTAGATTTGGCTTTCTTGTTGCACAAACAACTATTGCAACACTCGACGGAATTCATTATTTGTATTCACATGTAAAACACACGGCCGAGTCTTCAACGCAGCCTCCACCTGATTTTTTTTCAAAGAACCTCAGCTACGTAAGGACATGGTATAGTATTATAGTTTTCACAAATGGTCAAGAATAATAACACCTTGAAGTTTTATAGTAATAGTAATTGCGACATCAGTTGCAGTATCATAGTTATAAGTTTTTTTTTAATCTTTATCATCTATGCTTATGTAACTCACGGCTTACTCGGTTATATTTAATCACAATACTGCTAACAGATATATACGAATAAATAAAGTTTTTATTGCATATACAACTGAGAAAAAAAGAATAAAATACAATTATTAAAATCCTTGGTACCACTCTGGGGCAATAAGCGCATGCGCAAACGTCGGTCTTATTGACAAAGGCAATCTTTTCTAGACAACTTTATAAGTGCGAGAGTTTATGTTTGGGTGTTTATTCGGAATCAGCCAAATCGGCTGATATTTGGAACATAGATAACTTATGGCCTGCTTTATATACTGGTTCATAAGGACTATTTATACTATTTTTTATCCAAAAATCCATGATTTCTTGGGATTTCGAAAAAACTAAAATTTACATTGCTATTAAAAGCGGTTTCAAAAGAGAACGGGATCAATGACAAAAACTGATAAATACGATTTATATCTTCAATACGAATTCACATTCCACGCGAGAGGAGCCTCGGACAAAAATAATGACAATAGTGAACGAAGAACAGCAAGCTAAAACAAAGCAGGATTCCAGTCTCAGAGTTTATTGGTATCATTGACTCCAATTGAGCATGAATTGAGCCGTTGATGAGTATGCAAAAATAACAATACAATTCGATTCTTGTCAGGAAGCTAACTGGGTACCTATACTTGTCCGCCGAGAGCTGAGACCTAGTTCCATCAGTTGTTGAACGATGTCAGACGATTTTATCTGTGCCGACTTAACGGTCTGCACCTTGAACATTTGCTTTGTCAATCTGTGAATGTCAATTGACAACTAAATCAATGTTGCTGTATTCCACACCGCAATAACAGATAAATCTCGGCTGTATATTGCCACGCTTTTTAAATCGAAAACTTTTTCTACACTCTTCATTCATTAATTCCGGTAATTGATAACAACATTGGGTTGTTGTATCAATAAATATACCTATGGTAAAAAGGGAGCAGTGTATACCTATAGCATAATAAAAATATTTTTTAAATAAAAGCGGGCAATGGAGCGGCCTAGGCTGGGTGTTGCGCTCTATGTGGATTTATCCGTAAAAGAAACGCTCGGACTGAAATGGTTTTGAAGGTGTCCGGTCCAAGTGAAAATGTAAGGACCCGTCTGCTGGAGTGGAAATACATCGGTCGCAGAAACGGCAGCAGGCAACCAACTCTTGGGGAAATCGTGGACGAGACGAGCTTAAAAAATAAGACATGGCGGGCTTATAAGAAGACCTATGTTCAACATTGGATAAAAGAAGGCTTCAGCACAAGACAAAGTAGAAAACAATTTTAATATTTATATAGCTGGAACAAAGAATATTGACTTGCGCAGCCTGCTAAAAAACATTGGTTTTATGCCCTTACATTTTACAATACAACAAGGTACAAGGTTAATTTTAAACACGAACTCCAAAAAGTCAAGACTCTCCAAGTTTAGACTCTATTTGGAAAAGAAATCAATGAAAAAATATACGTTAGCAGCACAATGAAGTTTCATAACACCATTGCCAGGTATAAAAGTACGCAAATCTTAAAATCCTTATCACGAAACACGATTTCCTCGTAAAACATACTCGAAGCAATAAAACAATATTTATTACTCCTATAATCCTCTTTACCAAATCTCGGTCACGGTAGATAAAGGTTCTTATTCAGTTGAAGGAAACCTCAAAAAATACTCAGAATAGATGCATGATCAATTACATGATGCATATTATAGATTCTTTCTGCCTCCTTTGACCTTATTCCACATACTCACAGAGCTATTTTATTGGTCTGAATTTCTATAGCGGACTGGTTCAATTAGATTTCATGGAAGATCAATCAGTATTAATATAGTCATTATTTAAGAATGTATACATTGCAGGGGATGATTTTTTCACTCAATATAACCCCACAATGAAGATAACCTCACAAGCACGTATTGGTTGCTCCTAGTAACATATTATGCCTAACATACATGTATACGAGTAGGTTAGCGGTTGACTGTGATCACACCTGAAGGAAAATGATGGATGAGGTTATAAGGTGGAGCGCGCTTGCCTAGGAGATGCCTATTCACTCTTGCCCAAATTGTAGGTGGAGGGAAAGGCAGTGCTTGGGAGAGTATTCCACACTTTCGTAATGCGTATGTAGCAATCCACCAACATGCACTGGTTAGCTATGTTTCAATCTCTAAATGTGAGAAAGAAAGACAGAAAATCTATGTCTATGCATGCATACAAATACTAACTTGTGATTGAAAACAAAAACAGTATTGCCCCTATATTAACTACTTTAGCATTGAAGATTGGAAGCTCATCAATTTCCACTCCCGTGAGGTCAACTGCTACGCCTAATGAATATTCTAACGCAGACACATCTCTACTTCCTGATAAATGCCTAGTTTAATGTATTTTAAATTTTTTATTAACAGGTAAAACCCAATTGGTTTGTATATCACGTTCCGACCAAACGACCTTTCGATCAAGCGTTGGTAGAGTATAATCTACGGTAAATAATAGTAATTATTAGTCTTTTCCCGCGTCTTCGCATGTTCAAATTCTGTTACAACGTTTCTCCTTGATATCATAGTATCATCAATATAAAATATAAAGTACAAACGAGTAAGATCAGCAGAGTCCTATAAAACACAAACAAGTACCTAAGATTTGTAGATCTTTTGATGAAATCTTAATGTAATTTCGGACGGAGCAAGCTAAAATTTGACAAACATTTACGAATTGTTATCATGACAGTACCATAATTATTTATTGATTATTTATTTATCATCACCTTTCGCAAAGGTACATGTCTGCTTCAATCTAATTGATATTGTAATTGTAATAGCTCTTTTAATAGGTAGGCCTTTGCAAGGTATTTTGTGTAGAGTATCGAAACAAAACTAATATGCAAATTTCACTAGTTTATAGATAAAAATCCGGAGGTCACACAAACAACGCATCATGGAAATCGGTCTAGACGAAGGTTGTTTTCACGGAAAGGAAACTATTAGATCGTTCACCCAAAACAAGCATGTAATATATTGTGACCACATTTAGACTCAAGGCAAAAGTGCATTACATATATTTTATCTCTAACCTTTTGTGCGGTATTATAACTAACCCTGTATCCTGTATTGTAGTTATTGGTAACTTCGATACACGGGATAGAGTCTACTTCTCGTACTTAAACTAGGTACCTACTTGAATTTCATCCTGTGATCTAATTGTACATCTATATATAAGTATTAAATGACTGGCAGATTTATCAACTCAGAGATCAAACTCAGATGGATTGGATTCGAGCTATACAGATGTTATGACTTTGACTAAGATTAGTCAAAACCCTTGTGAATGATAGTGAATTGATTAAAAAAACAAGAGATCTCGTGAGTTAAACTACGGGCAATAACTAATACAAAATTTTTACTGTACTTTCTTAGTAACTTCTTCGAGCACGGCGCGTTTAAACTGTTTTTCTGAAAAATTAAAAATTCTTTAGTGAAAACTATAAATTACTCAACAAAATTAATGACTGTGGGTGAATAAAAACACAATATTATTGCAGACTGTTAGCTACTTTAAGTGAAATGTCGGCCAAGGTTGTTCACTAAAATATAAACACTAGTAATCGATTTAAAACCTATGTCCTAATAAATGCTAGTTTTAGTTTATTTCTCAATTAATTATATTTTAGATTGCTATGATCCTGTTTTCCGTGATCCGTATCCCAAAGAAAGGAAATCGAAATTAACGACCGAATAGCGTAGCGGTAGCGATCCTTCCGTCGCGTCTGCGTCGGAGGTCGTGGGTTCGATTCCCACAACTGGAAAAATGTTTGGTGTGAGATGAGCTTCAATATTTTCTACTGTGTGTGTGTTTTTAATATATTATGTTATGTATTATGTATATTATGTATGTTTATTGGCTCTATATTGAGTGTGTATATCCTAATGTATAAATTTAAAATAGAAATAAATGTTAAAGCTTTAATGTTCATACATAAAAGTATGGTGATTATCCTTCAGATCTTAACTAAAGTAATTATTTGCCTGAAATTCAGCATGGTGATAACTTAACCCAGGATACTCAAAGTTCCTGCAAGTCAACACGATCGATCTCAGGTCGTGGGCAGGAACATAAGTATAACTCGGTGATTCATATTTTATTTAGTTTTTCGCAGATAGATGGCTAATTAATTGTTATCTATATATATAAAAGAAGAAACTGACTGACTCACTGACATATCAACGCACAGCCCAAACCGCTGGGTCTAGAGACTCCAAATTTGGCACACATGTTCCTTGTGAGGTCTAGGGGTGCACTAAGAAAGGATTTTTCAAAATTCACCCTCTAAGGGGGTGAACCGGGGGTCCGAAGTTTGGATTTTATCAAGTTAAAATACGTCTTCACGCCGCAACTACTGAACCGATTTGGCTAAAATTTGAAATGGAGGTATATTTTATCTTGCATTACCACATAGGCTTCTTTTCATCCCGAAAAAATTCATGGTTCCCGTGGGATAAGTTAAAAACCGAAATTCACGCGGAAAAAAAATCTCACGCCGCAAGTACACAACCGATTTGGATGAAATTTGGAATGGAGATAGATTATATCCTGAGTTAATAAATAGGGTACTTTTCATCCCGGAAAAATCCATGGTTTTTGCAGGAAAAGTGAAAAACCGATATTCTCGCGAGAAAAATACTTCTTCACGCCGTAATTACTAAACTGATATGGCTGAAATTTGAAACAAACTTAGACTTTATCCTGAATTAATACGGAGGCTACTTTTCGTCCCGAAAAAATTCATAGTTCCCGTGGGGTTAGTAAAAAAACCGAAATTCAGGCGGAAAAAAATCTTCATGCCGCAAGTGCACAACCGATTTGGCTGTAATTTGGAATGAAGATAGATTATATACTGGGTTAATAAATAGGCTACTTTTTATCCCGGAAAAATCCATGGTTTTTGCAGGAAAAAAGAAAAACAGATATTCATACGCGAAAAATACTACTTCACGCCGTATTTACTGAACTGATATGGCTGAAATTCGCAATAAAGATAGATTATATCCTGGATTAATACGAAGGCTACTTTTCATCCCAGAAAAATCCATGGTTTCCGCGGGAAAACTGAAAAATTGATGTTCACGCGCGAAAAGTATTACTTTACGCTGTAATTACTGAACTGAAATGACTAAAATTCGGTAAGGAGATAGATTTTATCCTGGATTATTACAAAGGCTACCATTCATCCCGGAAAATTCCATGGTTGATATAATACGAGTGAAAAGCTGATTTTCACGAGGCAAAAATATTCCTTCATGCCATAATTACTGAATTAATTTAGCTGAAATTTGGAAGATATAGATTATATCCTGGATTAATACATTTACTACTTTTTATCCCGGGAAAATCCATGGTTTCTTTGATAATAGTGAAAAATAGATATCCACGCGGGAAAACATTCCTTCACGCCGTAATTACTGAACAGATTTGCCTGAAATTTGAAATGGAGATAGATTATATCCTAGATTAATAGATATGGTACTGGGAATCCACAATTACTGCGGAAATAGTGAAAACAAATATTTATGCGGGAGATATACCTACTCCTTTACGGCGCAACTGCTGAATTTTTTTGGCTGAAAATTGGAATGAAGACAGATTTCGTCCCAAATTAACACAAAGGCTACTTTTTATTCCGGAAAATAGATGGTTCCCGTGTGTAGGGAAAACTAAAATTTGCGCGGGCGAAGCTGCGGGTTTCTGCTAGTACATCATAAGATTATGGCAATGAGTTTTGCGAACATAACATTGGTCAAAATTATCATATTGATTCCCAATAGCTCAAACTCTTGGAAACTGTAGAAAATAATTCTTTCGGGAATCCACCAATCTGTATTTACACTAAGCCCCAACAAAAAGTATGATCACTCGATGTTGCGTGACGGGCGAAATTGAAAGCCTGCGCTACGATCACGCGACACCGAGTGCGAACACCCAAATTCTTGCAAAGTCGCGGGCCATAGCTAGTGAACATACTTATAAGTCATTAACAATGCAAATGACTCGAATAATAATAACAAATAAGGAAGTGTGAAACCGATATCCGCCCAATAACGGAAACAATATGGATATAGCTTGTCAACTAAATTATCCAAATTATTTTCAACGTCAGTATTGAATATACTCGAAATTCGTAACTACGAGTATGATACCCGTATTAGTATGTGGCAACCATGCTTCACGATGGAGCAAAACACTTTAAACAAATCAACATATAATATGACCGTCCTTCATTATGTTTTGCGAATCCACCCTTGACCGTAAAAGATGTACATAAACTAGCAACTTTGACAACCTCCCAGGCGCAGAGGCGCGCGCTCGGATTCGAGTGGGAGGTCGCGGGTTCGATTCTCGCCACGAGCCACTTTGGAATTTTATAATTTCTAAATCGGCTTAGATCTGGTCTGGTCTAGTGGTGGGAGGCTTCGGCCGTGGCTATAGGTACCACCCTACCAGCAAAGATGCACCGCCAAGCGATTTAGCTCCTAGCTGTGTAAAAATCGTAGGGGTGAGTTTACTTACCTTTTCCAAGTTAATACGATAACAGCTTCGGCTGCATCATCATAAACAATCAGGTGAGATGGCAGTCAAGTACTAACTTGTATATATAGTGTAAAAAATACTGGATGTAATGAACTAAATTATTGAAAATCGTTTATTTCGGACATAACCGGGTAGCATATTATAAATCTACGCCTCTAATCTTAAGTAAAAGACAATTAAAATAACAAATCTACTCGTATATTTATTATAACTATTTTTATTATAAGACAAATATTAAAATAGCAGTAGTCTGATTAACGAAGAATTCATAAAATTACCAACACCAATTAAAATAAGGTACCTATACCTAACTAAATTAATAACAAACATTTTAGTCAGTGCCATTATGTTTTATTTTTTGTTAATAAAATCGTTAAGAATCTCTAGCTTATTCGAGAATCTCGACTTTATTTTAAGAGATAAAAAATTTAAATCAACATCTTACTGGGTCTTAATTAATGCTTCACAGATATCGTCTTTAGGGTGCTGTAATGACAGATAAATAATTGAAAATAACTGTACAAGTTATGCTCGCGTGGAATGGTGCCTAATATATTGGTTGCATTTATTGATTCTGGGCAATAAAACACGCAAATATGGTATCTACTACTATCTTATTAGCGATAAGTAACTAGCTGACCCGGCAAACATTGTATTGCTATTAGGGATATAGTCGTACCTACTACCTACTTGATGTACTCATAAGATGCCTAAAAAAAAGAAACAAGGAGAGCCGCTTAAGGCGAACTCAACAGGTCTGCCCGCGAAATTCAAAATTTTCGTGGTTTTTTGCAATTTGTACGCTAATTACACATAATAGGCTTATGGCAGTCATTTTGCGAGAATGGCAGTTACTTCTTTACATGTTTATATCAAATTTTTGCATAAAAATGTCTATCCTTAGAAATTAGTCCGAGTAAAGGGTTTTAAGTGAGCAACTCGCAAATCTCGGATTAATTTCTTTAACTTGACACTTTCAAGCAGAGATTTTTATATAAATACGTGAACATGATCTAGGGATTATCGCAATTTGACTGCCATAAGCCTATTACGTCTTATCAGCTTAAAAATCGCGAAAAACCACAAAAAATTTGAATTTCGCGGGCACATCTGTGGTGTGCTCCTTAAGAAACAAAGTGATAGACATAGCTCAATTTAGCAACATAGCTCGTGGGAACGATGGACATTGCGGACCATCTTGGGTCCACTGGTTCGTCGGCCATACCATTGCGATAGCATGGTAGTATCAGCAGCCCTCCCTATACTAAATGGACGGTAGACATGAAGGGAGTCGAGGGAGTCGCTTGCACGGCGTAAAATTCATTTTCGAATATATTTGCTGGAACCTTTTGCTGGAACGAACGTGCACCAGTGAAACATTCAGGCATAACCTAATTAAGTGGTTCACGCTTTGTTAAAAAACTAGAAAATTGCAGTTCCAACTCGGTCAATATATGACGCATTTCTTTTTTTTGTTTTGTTTTTTTTTTTTATATTTTAATGAGTATAGTATAATTAGTATATATTTCAATATAAGTTCAATATCATATTCAGGAAAGTAATTCAATCTTCATGGGTCCTGGTTTGTTGACGGAAGAGCAGAGTCCGCAAGAATGTTTTCTACCTCAGTCTATTCGAACCATTCGAACATTCGGTTGTCTCGTGCCTTGCGTTCAATGCGTTCTTTGAATGTAGCCAAATTAATATGATATTAAATCTCCCCACACAACACAGAAACACATACACACCACATATCATTACTAATGCATCTCCAGAATCTGTATTTTATCAACTTAAGGGGTTTCGACTCGAATAGTCCACGAAATTCAAATTTCATTTAGTTTTTCGCAAATAGTGAGTTAATTATACATCATAGGCCTATGGCAATGAGTCTGCGAGCATAACGTTTATGCATCTACGTGTGCCTTATTTCCTGTATATTTTATTAAACGTAAAGAAAATAAAAAATAACACTAACCTTAGGGGAACCTACAATAAAGGGTCTTTCACCCTCAAAAGAATAAAAAAAGATTCCGACCTCCTTTTTTGAAGTCGGTTATAAAACAACAAATCACAAGTAGAAATAGCCCCCATAATTTTTTGTGTCTACCCACAGTATAGGACTAGACGAGTTGACGTAAAGTTGCTACTACAATTGCATTGGGCTGTGTACGAGTACGCTCGTTGCCTCTAGTAGAGTGAAGATCTAATAGAAATCTCTTCAGATGGCCACGTCCAGCTGAGGACATCCATCAGCTCATATAGATGACGAAAAGACAAAGTAAAATATGAAACTGTATTCGAATCAAAAGTGTATTTTTCCAATAATCATCGGCATCAGCCAGTATCGCCTGACGCCTTACCGCGGCATGCGGTTCACCTCGGGCAGAGCTATGAATCGAGGCATGTTTATTTACGTTTCTGATACTTCGTTTGTTAAAAAGAAGAAAACCTCCGACTCATGGTTATAAAATCTTTTAAATATGCATCCGCGGTCAGCGATCAATGTTTTTGAACGAGCATCCAAATATCAAGTTACGTAAGCACGCTCTCAGAGACGTTGCTAGGATGCATATTTTTAACCGACAAAAAAAGAAGAAGGTTCTGTATTCGACCCGTATGTATGTATGTGTGTATGTATGTATGTATGTTTGTCCGCGATTATTTCACGTTTGTCTGAACCGATTTTGATGCGGTTTTCAGGAAAGTATTTGTTACATTCTGGAGAAGGTTTTACTATATTTACCGACTTAAAAAAATAAGAGGTTCTTAGTTTGATCGACATATTTGTATTTAAGTTTGTTCGCGATTATCTCGAGTTCGGCAAAACGGATTTAGATGATTCTTTTTTTGTTAGATAGGCCATACATCACAGGTAGACTCGTTTTAATTTCGTCGAGATTTAATGAATATCTTCGGAGATGGAGAGCGGAACTCCTCAACGGAAAATAGTAAATCGCTTGCGATCGGTATAATAGTGTACAGTGTAGATTTTATCGGACTTCAAAAGAGAAAGAGATTCTCAAGTTGACTGAAATATATGTTTTAATTGACCGACGTCAAAAAAAGAGGTTCTCTATCCCTATATCGGTATTTAGGATTTTCCGTGATTATCTCGTGTTTAGCTGAACCGATTTATTATAGTTAAGTACTGGTGCATTTGCTAGCAGATACTGATTTGATGACTAAAGTCATCAAGTCAGGGTCTGATGATGAGATCTTGGTGAAATTGAGGGATCTCTTCAGATTTTATGAACACAGCTCAAGCGATTTGGGTATTTTTACAACGCCTTGTGCATTTTATTGTTTTCCACTAAAAAGTAAAAAATAATAAAATGGAAAATTCTTTTCAAAAAAACCGACTTCAAATGCCACTACAAAGAGTGAAATAATTTTTCAATGTAGGTACACCAATTGGAAGTCGGGCGATTAATGAAGGACTATGATTGTACGAATTGCCCGACTTCGAATTGGTGTACCTACATTGAAAAATTATTTCACTCTTTGTAGTGGCATTTGAAGTCGGTTTTTTTGAAAAGAATTTTCCATTTTATTATTTATCACTTTTTACTCGACTGCCAAGAAAAAGTTATGATTTTGGCGCGTGTCTTATATTTTTGTAAATTTCTTTATCGCCTCGTATCACAAAGTTCTGAATGGATTTTGACAGTCAAGCTATTGTTAGATTAGAAATGACTTTAGATAGATTTTTTTACACTAATGTATATAAGTCATACTAGCTGATGCCCGCGGCTCCGCCCGCGTGAATTACGGTTTTTTTACATAATATACCTTCCTACTTGAATTCCTTGATTTTTCGCGGGATTCAGGGTGTGATGTTGTACAGAAACCTGTTCTTACTTTACACGGGTTATCTTGTGGTGATTTTGAAAACTCCTTTTTCTTACTAATAATATAAAGTTTCATTAATACGTAGTTGAAAGATCTTAAGGACGATTTTAACTGTCGATATATCGACCCATTGGCACAGGTCGTGGTCACTACGTGACCACGACTTGTACCAATGTATCGAAATATCGACAGTTAAAATCGTCCTTTTCCAATTCATTGTGATTTTTATTCTGAAACCACGAAATATGTCAAAAATCATTAAACTATGTGAAAAGTTGTACTGGTGGTAGAACTTTTCTTTCAGAGTTCGGCCGGGTAGGTACCACTGGGATAAAATACTCTACTAACAATATTCCCCAGCCCAACATAATATAAGAGTCTTTTAAAAATCTTTACTTCATCTCAATACAATCTAAAACATCAGAATGGGCAATGGCTATATATTTCTTTACGTATAAGAAGACCTTAGATGACAGTCAGTCGGTTAGGATCGATAAGAACTAAGAGTTAAAAATATTTATGAACCATTATCTTACCCTTTCCATATTGCGGATGATAAAGACGCGGCACTCCGGGAATGTCGACAGGAATGAAAACTTGTCTTAACAGTGCCATCTTAATATAAAGTCAGGAAACAGTATATAACATGACAGTTAATTTTTATTTAAAAAAATCGGTAGTACCTATCTCAGAGTTTTACATTCAAGTTCCACATAAATTGTAGAGATGGCGCTATACGGTATAACGTAGCGATAACGCCAGTTACATGATTTTTGTTCACCCTAAAAGTGAAAAATTTGAAACCATACGAAATCTCCTGCTAAGCCTATATATTTACGGCTGTAAGGGTACTCCAGTCTTACTTGAGCCCTACGTCCTAGCCCTAGGTTATTTGTGCATTCCGAGTTTCAAGTCACCTACCTACTTGAACTTAGCGCTGAAGGTTCTGATGTCTGTAATTTCTGAACTACATAAGTGATGATGATAAGATATGTATGGAATAATCTTTAAAGAACCTCCTTTCTAACAAAAAAAGAATGAATGGAATCGGACAACGCGTTAATGAATTATAACTAAAAAACGTTTGGACTTTGATGCCGTCTTCCAGGGAAACCATGATGAATTTCGGGATCAAAAGTATCCTATGTCCTACCTCGGGGTATGAACTATAATCAAGTCAAGTTTCATTTAAATCCATCCAGCGGATTAGCCGTGATGCCCGGTCGGGAAACAGACAGACAGACAGACAGACAGACAAAAATTAAACAAATTACGGTTTTGGGTTCAGTATCGACTAAATAGTGTCCTCCAACAAAAATTTTCAAAATATCTTCAATGTACAGAATTCGACCCTTTACAGTTTTATTATAAGTATAGATTATGCTTAATTTTAATTAGGAACTAGCAATCAATGCATTCATATGATTCTATTTGTAGTTTAGTGAGGCGGACCTTTATTTATGCTTATTTACCCAGTATACACAGTCGGGATGTTTCATTTTTTTAAACAATAAAAAGACTGTATAAGTATAATTTAAGAAGTATTAATTAATATAATAATAATAAATCATTTATTTGCTTAAAATACGTACAGGGTTATTACTTTCATGTTTGGTCTCAGTGCTTTGCCGATTTATAGGCATGCAAATATTAGTTTTTATTTTTTGTTGTCAATATAATTGAAACCTAGGTTATGTTATTTAAAGTGTTTGCCCTAACGCCGAGCCGGTATTAATTTTGTCGTTTCACGTAAAACATTTTATTGCTTCACAAGTCATTACTAAACGATTGCCAGCAATTTTCCTCTGCTATATTTGTAGTAAGAGCGATATTCGCTTGACAAGAATGCGCCCAAGCGCTTGCATTTAAAAGGAAAACGAAAGTTACTGGGTAGACGTCCCTTGGTTCAGGTTATAGTTGGTAATATCATATAAAATGTATAGCTGTTATTTCTTTGCCGTTGTCTATATCATTTTTTGTTTAGAATTACGATTCGAAGATTTATTTAAATACATTATTTCATACTGACAGGTACATAAGGTGGATAAATTCAGAAATGAAGTATAGCATTTATCAATTCATCAATTAAAATTGACCTAGCTTGTGTAATAAATATTTCAGTTTGCACTGTAGACTATGTTCCAGGCATATTTGTAAAGGCTTTAAAAAATCTTTTGCAAAATAAAAAAATGGATAAGCAATCGCAGTCGCTTCTTCCGAAAGCAGGTTTTAACATGAAGGAGCTAACAAGAAAATGCAATGCATTTGTTATTTTAAAAATCAATAAGAGGAAAAAGTGTCAGGTCGTAAGGTAAAGGACACACGTATCGATCACCGAGAACCAGTTTCGTTAAAGTAATCGCAAATGATAAATCATTGCGGACCCCGGCCGACCCAGATTGTGATCCCGTTGCGCATGTCGCCTTATTAATTGCTTTGTATGTGTCGATATCATTTTTTGTTGGCGCCACCAGGTGAATGGCGACCTCAATACTTCGTTTATGCGAAAGCCTTACACTCTCGCTGCGGCCACTCGAAGATGGGACAAACAAACAGACCAAAACAAACAGAGACAGACAGACAATTGAGAACCTCTTCTTTATTTTGAAGTCGGTTAAAAATCCAATGCAGTCGAAGATATTGAATGGAAGTATGCGTTACTTTTCGGAAATCCATAATAAGAAGAACAGATTAATTTGTTTCGCTATAATCCGCTACTAGAAAAGAATTTGTATGGTATAATATGCAGGAACACCGCCCACATGAAACACTACACACAATTCTTAGAACAATTTCTTCGACGCACGCATGTATCTCTACGATTTTGCATTGTGAAGTCATCTCCTGAGGATGTCCCGGTGTCGGAACGAAACGTTCGTCAGACTGCATCTTATTAAAGTGATGAATACCTATTTAAATAAAATTCAGCCATTTGACAAAAATAACTGACAAATAATTTTGTGGACAGTCATCGTTTAACACAATAATTATTTGAATGAGAAACTATGGGCTCTTCTTCAGAAAAAATTGATATGATAATATCTATATATATAAAAGAAGAAACTGACTGACTGACTGACTGACTGACTGACTCACTGACATATCAACGCACAGCCCAAACCGCTGGTTCTAGAGACTCCAAATTTGGCACACAGGTACCTTGTGAGGTCTAGGGGAGCACTAAGGAAGGATTTTTCAAAATTCACCCTCTAAGGGGGTGAAACGGGGGTCCGAAGTTTGGACTTTATCAAGTTAAAATACGTCTTCACGCCGCAACTACCGTACCGATTTGACTAAAATTTGGAATGGAGGTATATTATATCTTGCATTACCACATAGGCTACTTTTCATCCCGAAAAAATTCATAGTTCCCGTGGGATAAGTTAAAAACGGAAATTCACGCGGAAAAAAAATCTCACGCCGCAAGTACACAACCGATTTGGATGAAATTTGGAATGGAGATAGATTATATCCTGGGTTAATAAATAGGGTACTTTTTATCCCGAAAAAATCCATGCGTTTTGCAGGAGAAGGGAAAAACAGATATTCACGCGGGAAAAATACTCCTTCCCGCCGTAATTACTGAACTGATATGACTGAAATTCGGAAAGGAGATAGATTTTATCCTGGATTAATACATAGGCTACTTTTCATCCCGAAAAAATCCATGGCTTCCGCGGGAAAACTGAAAAACTGATATTCACGCGGGGAAAATACTACTTTACGCTGTAATTACTGAACTGATATGACTGATATTCGGAAAGGAGATAGGTTTTATCCTGGATTAATACATAGGCTACTTTTCATCCCGAAAAATCCATGGTTTCCGCGGGAACACTGAAAAACTGATATTCACGCGGGAAAAATACTACTTTAGGCTGTAATTACTGAACTGATATGACTGAAATTTTGAAAGGAGATAGATTTTATTCTGAATTAATACATAGGCTACTTTTTATCCCGGAAAAATTCATTGTTTCCGCGGGAAAACTGAAAAACTGATATTCACGCGGGAAAAATACTACTTTACGCTGTAATTACTGAACTGATATGACTGAAATTCGGAAAGGAGATAGATTTTATCCTGGATTATTACATAGGCTACTTTTCATCCCAGAAAATTTCATGGCTTCTTTGATCATAGTGAAAAACAGAAATCCACGCAGGGAAAATATTCGGTCACGGCGCAACTACTGAACCGATGTGGCTTAAATTTGGAATGGAGATAAATTGTATCCCGAAAAAATTCAAGGTTCCCGTGGGATTAGTTAAAAACCGAAATTCATGCGGAAAATATTCTTCACGCCGCGCCGCAACTACTGAATCGATTTGGCTGAAATTTGGAATGGAGATAGTTTATGTCCTGAATTAATACCTAGGCTACTTTTTATCCCGGAAAAAAACATGGTTTCTATGTTGGAAGTGAAAAACAGATATCCACGGGGGAAAAATATTCCTTCACGCCTTACTTACTGAACTGATTTGGCTGAAATGCGGAATGACGTTAGATTATATCCTGGATTAATACAAAGGCAATTAATTAATATCACGGAAAATCCGTGGTTTCCGCGGGAAAACAGAAAAACAGATATTCACGCGGGGATAGGTTTTATCCTGGATTAATAAAGACATAGGCTAATTTTTATACCGGGAAAATCCATGGTTTCTAAGAAAATAGTTAGAAATCAGATATTCATGCGGGAGAAATACAATAAGATATAAGATACAATAAGATTTCGTCCTAAATTAACACAAAGGCTTTTAGCCTGGAAAAATCGATGGTTCTCGTGGGAATAGGGAAAACTAAAATTTACGCGTGCGAAGCCGCGGGTATCTGCTAGTTACAAAATAACAGTAATAGTTTCACAAACTTATTAGCAGATACATTTTCATTTCATGAAATACTCGTATCACTTACGAATCATTTCGTTAACCAATATATAGCGTAAATACCTACTTTTTAAAGTGGCAATCTTAATTTTCTTTAGCCATGGAGCCGGGACCCTGAATGTAGATGATCTGGCAATTTGTGTACAGAAAAATATTATAAATAAAATATTCTTTTACAAAGTAAAGTAATATGTTATTATTATTTTGCGGAATGAGACGATTGTCAAATAAATTGTTTGCCAACGGCGCTTTTGTCAAACTATAGTTTTAACCACAGACCAGCGAATGAGTTTTTAGGTCTTCTTTTCTCTGTGGTTTTAACTATAAATAAGTTATTCAAACCGAGTTCGATAGAGCAATTCAGATTTATCCTGAGCACTTTCTAATTGGCGGTACACAGTCATGCGAAACGAGGCACAAGGCCTTCGAGCGGGTCGAATACTTTACATAGTTTCGTGTTTGACTCCGTGTGGCTCGGACCTTTTTAATTCAACTACGAGAGTACACATTGGTCGTAGGACTGATGGACTTAAGGGATTTAAGGAGCTAGAATGGCGGCCAGTGGCCATGCACTGGAAAAATCAATGGTGTCAAACCACCTGGTGGGGGACAGTTTTTTTAAAGTAACTGTCAAAAACACTTAGTTAATCATGGTTATTAAACCATTGAATAATTGGAAAGAAAGAAAGAAAGAAAAATGAAAGAAAGAAGAAAGAAAAAACATTTATTTCCAAATTGTGCCATACATAACAAGCATACAGTATATACACCTATCACGCATGGCACAACCCCATCAAGAATGGCTGTATGACAAAGATTCTTGAAATTATAGGGATACTATGCTTCCCTCTCCACACGGGATATTATAAAAATCTTTTCTTTTTTTTAATTTATCATGCAATTTTCTTTCATACTATGTAAGGAAAGTTGTAAGTAGGTATACAATGAGTAATGACATTTTTGAAAAGATCAAGTGTCGTGTTTCTTGCCAGTTCTTCTCGGTCCAAACCTACCATCCGAGCTTGGCATAATTTTAATTTTCCATAGACCACGTGGCCCTATCTCACGTGGGACTATAGGTACAGGCTCTTAATTCTTATGCCTGTATGTATAGGCCTATGTGAAAAATAAAAATTGTCGTTTTCATTTTCATTTTCGGTAAGCGAAGTCGCATAACTTAATCTAAATCGTATATCTCTTTCAATATTTACATTTTAACTTTATACGGCTACAAGCTATGAAAAAGTCACTCATTACAACATTTTATTCATTTAATGTCGTTGTTGTACATTATTTAGGTAATGACAAAAATAACGATAACACTAATAGCCGCAGGCGGTCGCAGACAACCAGTCTCGTTAATAGTTAATTACTTTACTTATCTCTTGCAAGAAAACATAACTTTACGCTGACTATCTCTCCAAGTGTATCATGTTATTTTTATGCCAAGAGCGCTGGATTGGATGGTATTGCTAAACATATAATGATGTACCAACGTTGTGTACTAATAATATTCCTTTGTAATATGTAAGGTACTTTTAGGTGTTCTGTGGTAGGTTGTGTTAGGTTCTCTTTGTTTTGCTAAGCCTATAATAGTAGTACGGTGCAATTAGCTCAAAAAACAACCGAACCCGGTCATTCAAAGTGAAAGCATTATTGCAATGTCAGATTGTTCTATGCAATCCACATATTGTTCGGTTACATCCCTGACGGCGTTGGGTTAAGGGGGGAGGGGGGTACAAGTTCTGTTTTTTCAGTTTTTCTTGAATATTTCAAAAAACTATTTTTGGCTTCAACGTTTGTCACATATTTCTCGTCCACTCCATAGCGTAGAGTACTTCGTCATTGTTTAACTAATTTGTTTGTTCATGAAAGAATTGATATTCATTCTTGAAACATTCTGATTCGAGCGACTTATGAGGTTCTTGAAATGACCGATTCTAATTGCACCGTACTTATAGATATTGAATTATGAACTGAAGGACAATATTTGGTAAATATTTTTAAAGTAAAACTTTTATTGTATCCTCCCAAGTACGTCGAATATCGCATTACAGGCGGGCCTTGGCCGAGTGTCATTGTAAAAAAAGATTCCGACGAATTGAGAACCTCCTCCTTTTTTTGAAGTCGGTTTTTTATAGCTTATAATTTATGGGGGGCTTGAATGTTAATTTTTGACTTGGGTACAAACTTTTACTGTCACGACTAATACAGTTACAGTCACACCTAATTTACTGTTGCGGCAAGAGATGGCACTGTTATACTTAATACTTACTTCCATCTAAATGCGCTTTTATTTTTTACTACATACTTACAAACCGAAAAGTTTCTCTTGCGTAGTGTAAGTTTCTCTTTTATAAAACCATATTTCCTTTTTTCCTTACTATCAACACATTCCCTCTTTAAAAAATACTCAAATGAATTAAGATTCTGATCTGAATTTTCGACATTTATAACAATTGTTACAAATGCAGCAAAATGGAAACCAAAGTAATGGCACAATAAACAGAAAATTCATAAACAACTTCATTATTAAAGTGCGTTGAAGTCTTTGTAAAGGGGTTTTTACTTTTTAGTGACATTTTGCTGCGTGTTCCTAAATGTGAGGAGAAAAAAAAACTTTTGAAAGATCGTTTCGATAAATTATGATGACTAATATTATTGGTTATTTACTAATATCATATTATTATCAACATATTTGCTAGATATTACAGCGATGGACAGTCGAGTAAAAATACCGTTTTCAATTGAGCCAAATCAAATCAAATGAAAATCTTTTATAGGCCTAACTTACAGGTATTTAGAAAATATCGTACTCTACCTATTGGAAAGTTATTATAGGGAAGAAACTTTATATATATTTTTAATAGTCTTTTTACTTATTTTATGAAATAAATACTTGTTGACCAATAGACAGACAAGGAAGTTTTTTTTAATGCCACTCCCATGTCGAAACTTCGGTATGGGCTCCTAAAAATTGAATGACAAATTCTTGATGAAATATGGATACCAAATGAGAAAAGCAAATACCTACCAGGGTAACATAAAGTTAACAAGTCGTTTCCGCGATCGTTAATGTTTAAAACAAGTCTTGTGGGCACGTCAGCAAACCAACTAACCAACGTTAACGGTTGTGCAACCGACGGAATACACAAAGACAGAATATGTCAATGGCAGCCAATTAGATCTATTTCGTTGACCCACTGAGCCGTTGCAAACGACATGTTACGTGTTGGCTTATGAATTTCGCACAGAAATCGTGAATTTTAAATTGATTTTCTTGGATATTTCACTAGCTGTGCGTCCGCAGCTTAGCCTCGATAGAGAAACAAAACTAAAATCCAGGCGCGTATAGGGTTAAGATTCTGATCTGATCTTATCGTAAAAAAAGTTTTGCTATTAAATACCTCACAAACAGCTTATAATTAAGAGATGATGGATGGATTGAGGATGTAACACAAAGGATGAGCACTCAGTGACGTCACGCATATATTTTTAGGCTCCGCCCTGAAGTCGGATTCTTGCAGCGGTATGTGCTGTCAGCGGTACCGAAATGTACGACGCGCAACGCCATATTTGAGAATTTTTAGCTTCAACATACGAGACATTTTTCCCGTCTAAGAAGACGCTAAGAAGCGTACGAATAGCCCCATACGAATAAAACAAGCGATTTTGACGGAGTGGGGTGCGTTTTCATGGATTGAAATATCTATACCTTTATCGATTTGACAAAAGTTTACTATTGCTTGTGTATTTTGGTGTCATATATACACTGAAAAGTAACTAGAAGTACGGCGTCGTGATCCGTGAACCGTGATCGTAATCAACGGTGTTGCATGTCAATGCAAATCTCAGCCGAGGCGGTGGGACCGGTGTTTGAAACGGATTCAGCGATAAGTGAAACCGGTTAGCCGATTTGACGCGCTAGCTACGGAGTCCACGTCCATAAATAATTTGAGTTAATAAATTAGGAATAGTTGAAGCCAAAAAATGCGAGTAAATGTTCGTTACGGAATTTCTGGATTTTGTCTCCACGCTCAAGGCCCGCGATAGAAGCTATGCAATAGCTTAAAAATATAGACTTTGTTCCTTGGAATGATGTAAGGATTCTAACGGTACCCCATATGTCCAAATCTATTCAGCCGTTCGGAAGTTATGGTGGAATAAAGAAACTCAGATACATACATACATGAATCCTAAAAACATTACACTCCTTTTTTGGGCAATCGTGTAAAAAATACAATTGTACCTATCTGATCGGTAACACAACAATAATTTATATGCGCTAGCGTATAAAAATGAAAAAATATATAAATGTACGAACACTCAAATCTATTGGTTAAGGTGAAACGTGAAATTAAGTTATCATACCTAGTTTGAAAAACCTATAAATATAGGTGGGAATTGTTGCTGTGCAAATAATTCTCTTTTTTATGTTAATATTTGCAGTTAAATTTCATTTACCTACATAATATTTTATACAAATTATACAAATTACTATTGGCTCCACTACTATAATAGTTTAGATTTGGCAACGTAAATGCACTTGATACGACCAGGCCTGCAGTCAAGGCTTTGCATACCAACGAATTATTTTACATTTACACAGCTCTAACTAATCTACTATCTAATGTAAATTATTACATACATACAAAGAAATAACATTAAAGTATCTGATTTATATAACCTTTTGTGTTTTGCTTTATTATACTTTTATTTAATCTAAAATTTTTACAGGTCTTATCAAAGCTGTTGCTCCCGTCTCTCCTAGTGTAAAATTTTGGTTTTTCAACAAATATCCCGCGGAAAACATTTTTCCGGGATGAAAAGTAGCCTTATATGTTTATCCAGGGTATCACTTATCTTCATTCAAATTTCAGCCAAATCGGTTCTGCAGTTGCGGCTTGAGTTGCCAATAATATACTCGTATACTCGTACACACTAGCTTTCGCGTATAATATTACCCGGCCTCTACACTACTCGCAAAGTTGACCAAAGTGAGACCGAAGTTGAACGAAGCGTGCAGTGTGGAGGGGCACTTCGTCTAACTTCGCCAACTTCGACTCACTTCGGACTCACTTCGGGCAACTTCCATTTGTTGTCGGTTTTTGCGCTCGAGTCGAAGGATGTCAAAGCGTTCTCGCGGAGTTCATCGAATAGTGTGGTGACTTACTTCGACTTCGGTAAACTTTTCCGAGTACTTCGCCGAGGTACTTCGCGAGCAGTGTGGACGGGGTATTAGACTTTCTGAGCCTAATATAGATATAAGATATCCACTAGGCTCAGTAACTTGAAAGGTGATGTGGGAACTTAAAAATGGTCGCGTTTAGAACGTGACAGACTTTTATGAACGACAACCGAGGATAGAGTAAGGCCTGAACTCAAAGGGTGAAGATGTAATTACATTTTTAAAGGTACCAGTATGTACACCTGATTTTAGACTACTTTTAGGTAACAGCTCTTCTCTAAAATACCAGTTCGATATTAAAGTTCTTGACTGAGAAAAAGAGAACTTTTACATCTGCCAGGCTTGTCCTGTAGGGCGAGTAAAGAAATGTTCACGTAAAAGCCACATAAAGGCTGCTTCTCACCACAAATATAACTCAATAATTCACAATTATGAATCAGACGTATACTGGGCAATATCTAGTATAATTAATTATAATTCAACATTCTTAAAATATTACGAAATGTAAACTAACGGCTTAAAGATCTTAGTATCATTTACAAACTGTATTTGCTTGTATTAAGTAGGTATTTGCATTTAGTGAGGTTGTCACAATAACATACAGTTTGTAAAAATATGCTTTGTGTTTTTGACTCCTTTATGTTAAAAGTACCAATTTGGAAATAGGCATAGAAATGAGGCTAAGTATATCCTGGATAAACAAGTAAACTACTTTATATCCCGGAAAAATCCATAGTTCCCGCGGGATTTTATAAATTCAAGTGGATTGTGCCGCAGAAAACAGCTAGACTTGAATATTTTAGGACTTGTTAGAAATCCAGCCAGATTTTTGAAAAATAATTATGTAAACCTATTATTATAATAATGCCTATACCGGGTTTTACGAGTACGGCAACTCTATTCCAGCCTGACTTTCGCTTGATTCACGCAATTTTGTCATTACATACTTAGTTCTCGTGCAGAACGATGAACTCTGATGAAAACAGTTATTTTTATAAGTATTTAAATATTTTTATACGCTATTCGGCATGTGTATATCGTACTTTGTTTACTATTTCTGGCGCAACCGTATCTTCTCGCATAATAGTTACACAGCGAAGTTAATGTTTGAATAATTCATAGGATTTGGAAGATTAATTTTCCACTAGCTTCTGTAGTTTTTATCGCTGACTTTATTTCTGTATAGTATGATTCCGCCGGAGTGCTACAGTTGGGCGAAGCGAAACAAATAAATATCTGGTATCTAATGAGGATGGGTAGCAAAGGAAAGAAGAAAGACCCCCGTATTGAGTCTTTAACATTCCGGTGAAGTGTTCGTAATGGTACCCCCATTATACCATATATCATTGACACAAATAGCAGAATAGACTCGCACCAAATACTACATTTTTAAACTATGAATAATAGGTACTAAGGAGTGACGGACGTCAACTGTTTTTTAACTATTTTTCATTGCAGACGAAAGAGGGCTTACAAAATTAGCTCCCATTTTTATCTTCCTAAGCGGCTTCATAAATATTTTGTTAGGTCGTGAAATTTTGTTAGCTAATGATAAGCGCTCTACTTGAACTTCTATACTGATCGGGCTGTATAGCGTATTTATAAACTAGTAAGCTTATCGATTTTGACGTAACCGTCCAGAAAGAAATGATTATTGATTACCGACCCCTGACGGAATAAAATAACACGCTCACGTCGTCTGTAAAGCAAAATATGTTACATTTAAACAACCAGTCCCTTGATTCTGCAAAAATACTTATAACAGCGATGAGATTATATCTATGCGCTGATTGGTTAATGCTTGCATCAATTATGCAGCCAAGGCAACAATAATTGGCTGGTGATGACTGTGTTGCTATAGTTACCGTCGATGGTTGGCCGATGTACAATTTTATATTTACGAGAATCACACTGCGGGAGGGAGGGGGCTAACGCCTACGCACAGGAGAGTTAATATTTTGTAGGGAACATTTTCCTTTTACCTTACCTCATAATAGATGTCGTTGGAGTACTTTACACCGCGCTATCACAGCCTTTCATTAAAGGTTTACCTAGTAGGAGAATTTTAATTGGGGTAGCAATAAAACCCCGCAATAATTTTCACTGCCATTTACAATGAACTTGTGAAAATGTAACTGTAAATAGTGAGTGAATGGGAGAGTGGATCATGAGTGAATGCATGACTATGCCAAATCTCTAAATCTTTTATGAGAACTTCACAGTTCTCAACATTTTTTGGAAGGAGGGAACCTCGCAGGTTTCCACCTAAAATGCTCAGGTTCTAAATATACTTTAATGAGTGTGCGTATTGATTAAAAAAAATAGCTAGGTGCGAATCAGACTCGCGCACCGAGGGTTCCATACTATAAAATAAGTAAAACGTCAAATCACTTTTGTTTCTAGAATTTACGAGTATAATTTACAAGTAGGTCATTTTGCTGGAAAACCGCAACCTTTGTTTTTAGATGTTTATTGTTAATATTAAAAAAAACCGGCAAAGTGCGAGTCGGACTCGCGCACCGAGGGTTTCGTACTATAAAAGAAGTGAAACATTAAAATGAATCACTTTTGTTCATGAATTTACGAGTAAATAATTTACATACCTATAGGTACTTTTGTTGGCGAACCGCAAACATAACTTTGTTTTTGGCGGTTTATTGTTATTATCAAAAAAAGTATAATAGTTAGAGAGTTCATTTTAATTTTTCCTGTAAAATATACGTGTATCCCTATTTTTAATTTATTTTGTAATTTTGTAATTTCATATTTTCCGAACGATAAACATTGGAGATGAGGGGTGGGAACGGTATTTTTTTGACAGTTTGCCCAATAAATCAAAAACTATCGGACACAAAAATAAATAAATATTGGTTTTAGAATATGTACACAAGTAACTCCCTTTCATATGAGACCCCACTCAATATTGATATCTCATTTTAAAATTTCAACAACCTCGTTTACCCCTTCTTTTAAATAAAAATAAAAATGATTTTCAAATGTTTATGATTGCAATGACGTCGGGTCACTATTATCGAAATTTATTCTAAAGAACATGGCAGAAATGTACACAAATAAAGTTTAGCGTCTAGGTGTAATATTGATTACAAGAAGATTCTAATAAATAACAGAATTTTTTCAAGGTATCACTAGTTATTGTAAAGGACGGGTCAAAAAATAAAATATTTAAAGAAATTCATTTGATTACTGATAGGTTCCGTTTCCACATTCCTGACAGCTAGTGTTGCCGGATGCCAAACTTTTCCACTTTTATGCTCCATCTTTTTGACGATCGGTCCACTTTTGTACGAGAACAACATGTAACTGACTATACTAAAGAAAAACCTATTTTCAAGTACTACGTTAATTCTTAGATCAGAATGTAGAATACAAGACAATAACTGTGTCGATTTCAATCGTTCTTTTTTTGCATTTTATTTTACTCGAATATATTTACATAAAAAGATTAGATTAGTTTAGGGTTTTCCATTGCGTTGGAGTAAAACTGAATATTATTTTTCCGTGTGAGCCAGTCTCACTTAAATAAACTGTTTGAATATTTGTGATTACTTGTCAGAAAACTACACCTATTAATAACACTGAAATCTATTACAACTGATTATTGGTAGTTTAGCGTTTCCGAAATACCCTTGTAATTCAATATTAATTTATTAACTCCATTAGATTTTTCTTTCAGTCGATTGGAGTTTTTTAATTCCGGCATCTCGCAACATTGTCCGACAGCTACATGGCTACTATTAAATCTCAACTGTCAACAGTGACAAATTCTGGGACAAGTGACAAGTATTTATCAAAGAGTATATAGTGTATTGTCTATGCTCTCAGATGCTTCATGGCGGAGGTCGCAGTTGTTATAATACTCAGATACAATATTTTGAAAATAAATATTAATTTTTCTCCACTTTTTTTGTAAGAAAAATCTTTTAGCATTGAGTTCAGGCTTGCAGGCCCAACCAAAAAAATATTTTTTCATTTATAGTTGCAATTACGTAACGTGAGCGAAAGCGATGTATGGGCCCGCACCATTGTTCTTTCAAGTCGATAGCTTCGATAGCTACTGAAATAATGAAGTGTGACGGACGGACGGACGGACGGAAAAGGTCTCACCATAAAGGTTCCATTTTTACCATTTTGGTATGGAACCCTAATATTTTTTACTGCTGAAAAATTTTCCATTCCATTTTTTACTCCATAAATATTAACATTTTTTTTTATTGTCGCTTATGATTACAGCAAAGTAACGGAAAATTAAATAAAATCGTCAATGAGTTTAATCATTGTATAAAAATTCCACATAAAATCACGGTTCATGTTAATCCAACATAGTTATGCAACCCGTCTACCTTCCTACATTGCTGCTACTAATAAAGCGTACACAGATATTCCGATATGACACTCCAATCTAGTTGAAGTCCGCCCTAACTAGGCCGAACTAGTATTGCGCAGTCCGGTGCCAGTATAGTTCTATCATGAAGCAGAAATGTATGTGGTACCGTATTTCACTTTGAAGGGCACAATGCAAATGTGTTACGCTATTTCACGGTTTAAAAACTGTAACATATTTATTTCTTTAATTTTGTTCTTTGATTTTGTAAAACTACACAAACTACAAAACGCGGTCTTTGTCGCCAGTATGTAACGTTTAAGGTTTGTGCTACTTGGAATTATTGAATGCAGTTTACGGTTATTGCAACCATGGAGCTTAAGTACTAAGAGGATTTGACGCTCCATTAAATCGCTATATGTACACGAATGATATATAATATACATTAACATATCTGATAACAAATGAGATTAAGGGATGCAAGACCATCACAAATTCTTAGATGATAATAATGAGTCACAACAAATATGTTCTTTTAGTACTTAAATTAAATGATATAGCTGAAAATTAATTGTCTTATCCTTTGTGATACGAATTACATTTAACGAATATTAAATCAACTATAGGTAGCTTGGGGGCCATCTCTACTCTCTACATTCCCAATCAACCTTAAGCCGTTCCAACTTGAGAGCTGGCACATCTAATACTGGTTTTACCAACTAGATCAAACTAGTTGAACCCAGATTAGGTTCTTTTAACTGCGCGTTTATCTTCCATCTTTAATAAAATATTATGCTGGTCAAAAACAAATATTAAGTGGTATAAATTAATAAATAATTAACTGACTCATGCATAGAAAACTCAGAAAATCCGACCTACAGAAAAAATATTGACTCCTATATTTTTGTACTTAAAGACCTTATTATATTGTGAGAATTATATTATTGTGCCTTGGAATAAAATCATTTTTTACAAAATTATGGATATTATTATAGCTTTTTATTTAAATTCCAAAACAATATCAATTCGACAATGTCTGTACAAAGATAACTCTGTATGTTATGTATAGTTGAGATTGCAACCATGTATCTACACAGATACATTTTACCTATTTTGTATTTTTTGAGTTTTCAAAATATTTACACCTACGAGTAAATATTATTGTTCAATAGTAGTTAGTACATATTAATCTTATGTGGATTCTACATATGCACAGGCGTTATTATGTTGGTTAGTGTTTTATACAAACTTAAAGGCTATTATATATTTTTTTATTTATATTTATCTCGGTAAGACGCCAAATTTCAAGGAAGAATAAAATAAATATTCGTTTTATGTTGTATTAGTTTTCGTAAAATTAAGGTAACGGCCATACTAAAATTTTATTTATTTATGCAGACAATTTTAAAATTACTGTCGTTTAATTACTGAGTTGATATTATGGCCAATGGCCATCTTCCAGCTCCATCCTTAGATCCTAGTTTGGTTTACCATCTAGCACTTAACTCGTCAAGTCGAATCCGACGAGCCCAAACTCGATGGGGTTGTATCGTTTATCAACCTGGTCCTTTCCTTCAGTTTCCATCATCAGATCAGTTCCATGCCATAATGATTTTGCATTGTCATCCAATTTACACATCCATGCAAAATTTCAGCTTAATCGGTACTTAGGAAGTGGACCAAATTTAACTTGCAAGATTTGATTACAGACAAACGCACAACATGCAACGCAGACACGCAAACGGACCGCGGGGACTTATAGTGACAGTATTTTCGTTTTCCCCGAAGAAACCCTAAAACTGCGCACAGTGTGAATAAAATACCCATTAAACTTAGCAACAATAAAATTAAGACTTGTGGTGAGATCATCTCAGTATTGATGTAAAAATACCGTGAAGTTATTAAAATTGAAACTTGCGACGTTGTAAGACTGATTTTTGGGGTTCCGTACCCAAAGGGTAAAAATGGGACCCAATACTAAGATTCCGCCATCCGTCTGTCCGTCTGTCACCCTACTTGAAATTTTCGGAGATTTGTATTTCTGTTGATGTTATAACAACAAATAGCTACCTATAAACAAAATTAAAAAAATCATACAACATACGTAAGTTTATGACTGTTTTTATAGTCCGACTCGCACTTGGACTATTTTTTTATTTATCTCCATTGATTTATAAACTAAGGATTCGGACTAAAAAGTAAAAAGTGTCCAAACCGAATGACATACAAAAAGCAAAAAGACATACAATCGCACTTCAGTCTCGTGTTTGAAAATTAGGCTGTATAGTTATGGTTTCAGACGTAAATTACCAATACTCATGTACTCTCGTTTATATGTATATAGGTTTTCTCGGGACACTTTTTTCGTGGATTTTGTATTACACCCGTCGTGCATAGATTTATAAGCCTATATTTATCTCACATTAAGAAAGGAGGTTCATATTTCTGGACGAATTCATTTTACAAAGTTTTCTTCAAGGTATTTACAATAAAAATAAAATAAAATAAAATTCATTAAACTCAATTTAAAAGATAAAGGTATGGTGAACTCTGCATGTAAATTAATTAATGAGACTGTATACTACCAGCCAAATATACAAATGATTGTTACTTCTTCACACCATTGAAGCTATCATAAGTTTTTATTTTTCCGTATAACATGCATTTTCATAAATTCATGTGGTTTTATTTGATAAATTATACCATAATTATAGTATGTTGATCGATTACTTGTTTATCGAATATTATCGAAATTTTACGAATTGAGGATAATTTCTGTTACAAATATTTACATGCCTGCCCAGTATACTCGCAATAATTGTTTTTAAGGGGCATGCGACGGGAGTGCACGCAATCTGTGCTCGCGAAACTCAATTATTTCGTAGTTTTTCGCAAATTGTACGGTAATAAGAAATAATAGGCTTATGGCAGTGAAATTACAGGAATGCCAGTATCATTATTACGTGTTCATATAAAACTTTGCTTGAAAGTGTCTTTGGCAACTTTTAAAACAGACTCCTTACCTTACCTTTGGTTTGGACTTTTGTTGGATTTCCACGTTTTACAGCTAGGCTAGGCAGAAAATTATCATTAGTCACCAAACGCGCGGGTGTCTTTTAGATTTTCCCGCAACATAAACTTATGCTCGTTTTCACCAACATTTTAAGAGACACCTAAGCCCTTAGGTGACAGTTGTTGTAAGTGAAAACTGTCACCTATCGGCTTAGGTGTTTCTTAAGAGTGTTGGTGAAAACGAGCCTTAATGTTATAGGCATTGATTTAAATTACTTAGGTATTCAAAAAAGTAATTGCGTATGTAGGTAGCACTTGTCAAGTTGTTACAATAGAATGTGATGTTATTACTATACTACATCTATCGACATGTAACAATAACTATCATAGGCACGTACTGCAGATATGAAGCCATAATTCTGTATCGTAAAAATATTTCAAATAACATGTTAATCTATAGTAATATATAAAGCTGAAGAATTTGTTTGTTTGTTTGTTTAAACGCGCAAATTAAAAATTTAAATTGGCATTGGAAATTTTGTCGGTCCACCTTAACCGAATACGTAATAGAAGAAGGAGGATTACTGCGGGTCTCCTCCTTAATTGGTTAAAAGATACTCCATGAAGCAAAAAGAGGAAATTCAAAGTATTTGCCTTTCTGTCTGGAGGAAATTTAAAGCCTGTCTGTACCGTTCAGCTTCTGAATGATAGAACTCGGTTTTTATTTTTCTTTTATTAGGTATTTGAAGTTCGAATTAGTCAAGATGGTTCCTGATGAAATTAACCTTGACATAAAAATATTAAAAAAAAGACAGTTTCAGTTTATACTATTTAAAGACGGTTCTTCTCAGTTGCAGGCTCGTTAACTTAGCCCTAAGACGTGAAATGGTTATCAACATTATGCATATGCATTATGCATTATGCACCTATAAGTATTATAATGAAATGACACGTCATTTTAGTGCCTATAAAATTGTACCTGTTTAAGTTCGAGTTTACTTATTATACGGTCACTATCGGCAATACTATTTTACTAGATACTAGCGATTACTACTATACTAGCGATTAGCGATACTATTGATTTTTTTACTTAAGACGGTTCATGCGAATTATGCTTGATTCAAAATTGACGATTTCCGAAGGAACATAGGAAGGAGGGAAGGAAGGAACAAGTCACGTGTTCAATTTTTTAAAACTTATTAAATTAGTCTCAAAAAATACGATTTAATTAAATTTTCATTCAACAACAGTGTGTATAATCAAAAGTGACATAAGTATAAGTATTTTTGCAAGATATTAAACGTGTTATTTTGGGATAAAATCCGAGATATTTTGTTATTTCTTAAGTCTAGTAATTTAATAAAATTAAAATTCAAAGTCACTGGCTATTTTTTTTTAATAAGTTGTATATTTATTTTACAATAAATTATTTTGTAATACTATAAAATAGGCGCCAAATTGCGCCAGCGCGGCGCCACAGAACATAATACAACGACGAGACGACCTAAACAAGAGGCCCGCCGCTTCGGTGTAACCGCTCTTAAGCATTTTCCAGAAAACCGGATCGATTTTCCTTTTCTGTTTTATCTTCACTTTTTTGTTTTACAATGGTTTTTATGTAGATAATGTCATGAGAACCGGGTTTTTATCTCAAATATTATGATTTACATGTATTTTGTCTTTATTTCACGATGAACCGAGAGTTTCTGAGTGATTTTGATTTTAAAAAATCCATCCCAATTTTAGAGGAAGTTAGCTTAAAAATACGAGTAGGTGAAAATAAATGTACGATATCGGGTATAAATAAACATTGCAAACTGCACAAACTCGAGGTTACCTTATCAACCATCAGCATTAGACGGCACTTCGTCGAAGCGTTAACGTTTTTCACTATTATCCAACGCTCAGATATGATTAGGGACTTCTTTTTTTGGGAATAATTTATAATAGGTAGATTTTTTATATATTAAATATATATATAATAAACTATATATAACATTTTATATTACTCAAGGTACAAAAAGTATCTCCTAGAAGTAGCAGCTAACATAGAAATTCCTCGTATTTATTCCTATTCCGTAATAAAGTTTAACAAAAAACACGGTTGGCAACACTAATTTAATATTTGTGGTTTCTTAAATTTTAGTTATTATTTTTATGTTGTATGTTTTATAGGTAGGTTACAATTGTCATACATTGTGTACCTGTCTCGTATGAATAGCGCGTGAACAAAAGAACCCATTCGCGTCGAATCGGCAGGCGGTTTTCACTATGACATCGATATGGAATATTAAAAACCTTACTACCTAGGTAAAAAAGGCATATAAAAGTATTTTTATTAAATAGTTTGTATAATGCCCCACACGACATAATTATATGTCACTTTAAAATTCCCAGGATCGATTTTCCCATTTTTTAAATAAAAATAATTTTCAACTCTTTTTTATTGTAATTAGGTATGTTGAGCTACCAATTTTCATAATTTTATGTTGAGGCTGAAATAAACGAGTGACCAACGGATGAAGTCATAGGTACCATAACCAAAGATAATAAAGACTTATTACTCTATGAGTCTATGCCATAACGACTCCATTTTGGTATGCAAGGCTAAAAAATGTAAAATCAAATTTCATACCTACCCTACTACCATCAGGTAGGTACACGGTACACGGCATCAACTTTATTTACAAAATAACGTCTAGGTACAAGCTGTTCACCTTAACGACAAGGGAAGGGCCGTGCGAAACGACAACGCAACATTTCGCATATCCAAGGAACTATAATACTGACACCTGTAGCTGTACCTAACAACTCAACAACTCAACAAGCCATTTTGGAAAGTCACCAAAAGAATTTAAAAGAAACTCGCCGTTGCGAATTCGCAATCGCCAAACAATTTCTAATGACATTCCCGAACATGTACAAATATTTTGCAAGTCAATTTATTTTCTTACAACTGGAAATATTCAATTTTAGGAATCTTTACGAAAATCTTTGTACACATCTGGTGGGACAAAAAAGTTTTAAATGTGGTTATCACTTACCGTTTGTGGTCGAGATGTAAAACAGCTGCGGATGATGATGATGTCGAGAGCAGTCCGGTTTGGCTTTATTCACGTCTTGGCGCACGGTTGTCGTTGGCGCGCGTGAGAAAGGGCGCGGGAGTACCGTGTACAAGTCACTTGTAAGTTTGTATGCTTTACAACTAGTTCGCGTGCAACACGTTGGCGTTACGGACCGCAAGTGGGTGTCTCGAAAGCGTGTTGGCGTGCGCGGGTCGCTTGTGAGACTGAAGGCCGCGCGGCAAGAGGGCGCCTTTTGTTGCTCTGCGCAAACGCGCGCGGCGCAGGCGCAGCTCACCCCGCGGCAGCCTGCGGCGCAGACAGGGCTGCCGACGCCTGAAAAACCTTCTTTTTCTTCTTTTTCTTCTTCTATCCTTGGGACATTTCCACGTTCGGCCGAATTCGTCCGTTGCGCGAGAAGTCGCTGATGCGGGTCCTCGCCGGATCACTCCAGCCAGCCGAGCTCACTCCAGAATCCGAAGAGACCTCCCACGGTCGCAGAGAATATCTTGTAGTGTTGCTTAGGTGCCCAAATAGGTCTCGCGTTGATCCGATACTTCAGTGCACCTAAGTACCCTGAAAAACCTGAAACCTGAAAAATATTCTGCTTATGCCGTCCCTGCGTCAATAGATAAAAAAATACCGTCAAGTGCGAGTCAGACTCGCACATCGATGGTTCTGTACTACCGAAGTACCATTTTACTATAAAAAGAAAAAGAAAACAAACTTTTTTTTTTATTTCAATCATAATGGGCCACTAACATAATATACCTAAGTAGCTAGTATAGCTATACTACTATTTCTCATGTCGATAACTTTAATAGTTAGGTATGCACTCAAATAATTGAGTGTGTCAGACAGACGAACAGACGGACGAAAATCTCACCATAAGGGCTCTATTTTTACCTTATTTAAACGGAGCTTATATGCACAGCTTATAGGATTACTATGCTATGCTATTAAGATTGAAGAAAAATTGACTATCTATCGCCCTATCATATGATACCCCACTCAATATTGTTATCTCATTTTGAAAGTTTGACAACCCGGGTTTCCCCCCTATTTAAATAAAATTAAAAAAGATTTTAAATTTGATTTAATTTGATTTTGATTAATAATTATGATTGCAATGACGGTGCGCCGCAATTAGGTACCTACAACTATTCCAAACTTGGTCGATAGCTTTAATAGTTACTGAAATAATCGAGTGTGACAGACGGACGGACGGACGGACGGACGGAGAAAGTCTCACAATAAGGGTTCCATTTTTACCATTTTGGTATGGAACCCAAAAAACGAACAAAAAATGACGTTTTTTAAGGAAACCCCATTAATTTTTAGGTACCTACAACTATTCCAAACTTGGTCGATAGCTTTAATAGTTACTGAAATAATCGAGTGTGACAGACGGACGGACGGACGGACGGACGGAGAAAGTCTCACAATAAGGGTTCCATTTTTACCATTTTGGTATGGAACCCAAAAAACGAACAAAAAATGACGTTTTTTAAGGAAACCCCATTAATTTTTTTTGAAGTAAATAAATATTCTGTGAAAATTTACAAGAAAACTAATAAGGGTGCCTACACATGGTTCGACTTTTTTTGGCATGTCTTTTACTGTTCAGGCCATCAAGCTCTGGAACGTCCGTCTTCTTGATATCAGGGAGGCCAGATCAATAAATATTCTCAAGAAACGTTTAAAGGATCACTTTTTGTCTCAACTTCCTGGAGTCAGTAACAGCTGATCACTCTGTTACTATGTCATATTTTTCTTTCTTATTAAGCATTTATATTTTCTATTTATTTTCATTTGAACCGTTTGAAAGTACATTATACTATATGAGGGTTTTTATATTTATTTATTAGTATTTTATTATAGGTATTATGTATTTATGTTTGTTTGTTTATATAATATTTATGTATATAATTCTCATTGTAGAAATATATTTATATATATGTATATAGGTAATAGTTATATATTATTATGTTCATAATTTATTTTATATTTATGCTAAGTTTTCTTTTAAATTTTTTTTATTGTACCACCTGCCTCATAATTTCCAATAGCCGCTTCTTACCCCGATGGTTGCCTGGAAGAGATCGCTATGTAGCGATAAGGCCGCCATGTTGTACATTTGTTTTTCTGGTTATTGTATTTGTTTTTTCTTTCTTCTTGTAATGTTGTACAATAAAGCATTTTCTATCTATCTATCTATTTTAAGCGTCTACCTGTTTCCGTTATTAATATCGAATAAAAACAAAAAAATCACGCTTGTTGTATGGGAGCCCCCTTAATTATTTATTTTATTCTATTTTTTAGGATTTATTGTTATAGCGGCAACAGAAATAAATCATCTGTGAAAATATCAAGTGAGTAACTATCACGGTTCAAGAGGTATAGCCAGGTGACAGACGGATGGACGGACGGTAGTAATAAGGCCCCTAAATAGTCTTTGTAATATATTTTGGGAAACATAACTACGAGTAGGTAGATCCCAAGTCCCAACTAACTCTAAAAGTTCAATCGTATCTAGGTATCATTTATTTAATTAAGCAATTGCTGATAGCAAGCATATTATATCCTTGTTTCAACCAAGCCTAAATTAAACACATTAGTTGTCGAGTACTTTTCTATTGTTAACTTAAAGCAACCGTCTTTATAGTTTTTAAACTGCAGATCACTAAAAATCGCTTAAATACGCCGTCTACGCCTTGAAGTGGAGTTCATTTCGGTTAGAATTTGGCTGGGGTTAAAGTTTACGGGATAATGTCAAAGTAGTTGGAAAAGACATTCACGTTCGTATGTACAAGATTTAATTGTACATACGAACGTGAATGCCTATCCTAAAATTTTGGTCTAGGATCCCGCTATACAACGACCTTCATCGAGCTGCTTATTGGATGAAAACTATTTTATATCCAATTAAATATGTCAATAAATATATCGCAAGTGGGTTGCCTAAAAAATTTCAGTCCAGGATATGATTAATTAAGAATTTAAAAAAAATCCATTGTAACATGAACTCCTATTTGTTAGAGTTCCGTTGACATCTTAGTTCAAATTAGATTGGATGAGCGATTCAGGTCGCAAATTGCAAGTGTGCATAATTGTGCATAAAACCTACGATTTTATTATCCGTTAACTTTCTTTTGCCAAAAAATATAGAACACAAATACTTTCCTCAGCCAGGAAAGTATTTCTGGCAAAAAGCACTATTTATAACATCCAATCTAATTTGAACTACGATGTCAACTAAACTGTAACAAATAGGAGTCCATGTTACAATGGTTTTTTTTTTAATTCTTAATTAATCATACCCTGGACTGAAATTTTTTAGGCAACCCACTTGCGATATATTTATTGACATATTTAATTGGATATAAAATAGTTTTCATCCAATAAGCAGCTCGGTGAAGGTCGTTGTACAGCGGGATCCTAGGCTATTTATATAACTTTTAAAATTAAGGTTCTGCTGTGCTATTCTACAAAATGAAATAGCTGCCAGACAGCTGCCAACCCGAATATGGCATGCAAAATTGTACTCTATTACAACTGACAAATTCATAGATGCTACATCTATATGTACGCTAGTCGCTGTTTTGCAGAATAGCACGGCTGTTCTTCTAACTACTTCTAACTACATTTAATGAAGTTAGTTATTATATAGAAACAAAAGTGTTAACAGAAGGCGCTCAGATATTGCCATGGCTATTCCCAATTTTTGAATAAAAGAAGAGAAGGATGAAATAAAAAGTCAACATAGGTAGGTAAGTACTCACAGGAATAAAACACATACCTAAGTCCTTAAAATTAAGTGAAAAAGTTGACAACTTAATGTGTGTAAATTATCCTGCTTCGTAAATAAATATGCAGAAAATATTGAAGAAAACGGATACCTTAAATATAAAATTATAAATGATAAATGAATAGAATATAAATGAATAGAGGACAACATCACATAAGTACATTGCTCCGATCCCATAGTACTCTATTACTCCCATCCCCATAGTACTCTCCGGGGCAATGTAGTTTTCTACATTGCCCCGACCGGAGATCGAACCCGGAACCTCAGAGATGACGGCGCCTTGAAAACCGGCACGCTAACCACTCAACCACGGAGGTCGTCCCAAATGAGTAACGTGAAAATGAGTAACTTTTTTTTTAATCTTTATTTAAAGAGCTTAGTCGCTGAAGCGATGCAAAACATAAACATCATAACACAACAGCGGACGCAATTTTTGCTGGAAAGCACGACCCCAACAGTATAGAAAAGCCAGTCTGGTATTTAAATACTCGTAGTATACTAGAAGTGACCAAATTTTATTATTTTAGCTTCTTTCCTTTTCTACTACATAATATAATACTATATAATAGCTAATACTGTATAATAGCTAATACTATATAATACTGTATAATAGCAAAAATAAAACTAGGCCGATAAAAATAGGCTGTAAACCATCTATGCATGAACAAAGACTTCTAACATAGAAGTCTTTGTACATGACAAAACTTGAAATTCTAACCTGTCAAATTTATTTTCAGCGTAAGTACTCTTGTGATGGCTCTGAAAATATTATAACTGCAGTTCTATTGTATTTAAAAACTTTTTAACCGACTTCAAAGGAGGAGGTTCTCAACTCGTCGGAATCTATTTTTTTTTTTATCTACGTATGTTCACCGATTACTCGAAGACGCGTACACCGATTCAAAAAATTCTTTTTTTGTTTAAAAGGTTCCCAGATGGCCCCAATTTAATCAGGTCAGGATCTGATGATGGGATCTTGGTGAAATATAGGGATCTCTTCAGATTTTATGAACAAACCTCAGGCGATTTGGATATTTTTACAATGCCTTGTGAATTTTGTTGCTTTACACTAATACATGCACATTAAAAATTATTTCACTCTTTGTAGTGGCATTTGAAGTTGGGTTTTTTGGAAAGAATTTCCCTTTTTTAGACTTTTTATCCTATCATATCGAAAGCATTATAGGAAGCTATCAATAGCTACAACCAAAGATTCATAATGGAAATGTTTGTTGCATCATAGATATGTTGATGTTCTTTAAAAAGAAGAAAGAAGAAGAAGATAGGTAAATTATTCGGATCGTGAAGGTATAAAGAAACCTTCTTTAATGAGGATTACAGTGCGCCGTGGATAAAAAGGTATGCATGCTTGATGCTAGTTATTTATAGGTTGTTTTTCTAAAAAAGCAACCTCGGAAAAATACTGTCAATAATTACCAATTATGAGTAACCGAAAATAAGACAAAACAAATTAGTCACGCACTATGTTCTTTAGTGAAGAGTTATTAAAGTTCTACTTAAGCCACCCGCCTAATGTGATTGTTGCTGGAAAAGAATTTTATGATTTTCAGTCCCTATTATGAAAGTACCTATTATTTTAGGATTATGAAAGTAAGGAAATACAGAATGTGTTTTTTAAGCTATATAATACATCTCGCTCAGATGAAACATCTCTGGAGAGATTGGTTGTCGTGGCCGAAACGGTCAAGAAGATTTATTATTTTGCTCCTTTATAAAATGTTTTTAAAATCAGGCTTTTCTACGTCATATTCAGACCTAGCCCTTAGATTGTGTAAGAAAAACGTTTTCATCGTTATCGATTGGTTCCCTGATTTACGTCAGCCAATGGGGGGGGGCAAAATTAGCTAGGTATCGATTACGATAACGATAAATACGTTTTTCTTACGCAATCAGACCCCTGGTAACCATCTAGCACCAAATTACTCGTCAAGACAAATCAAACGAGCCCAAACTCGATGGGGTTGCGTTGTTTAACTACTGACTTCCTGTGACTCAGCACATCAGCTCCATGCCATAAAAATTTTGCATTGTCATCTGTTTAATATATTATGTTGATAACTGACTACTACTAATAATATGACAAAAAAAATTCTGACTTTAAACTTTTTTTTATTAAAATGTTACAATAAATCTTAAATTAAGAATTCGGTAAATTAAGAGTTCTCTATTACATAGATACATACTTGTCCCGTTTGCCGTGGAGATACTGGGGCCATGGAGTCATAGTGCCAAAAAATTCCTTCGAGAGCTTTCCCCACGGTTAATAGCCTCAACTGGTAACAGAAGGGTTGGCTCATTTTTTGCGCAACGTATCAAGCCTAGCTGTTCAACGCGGAAATGCAGCCAGTATTCTTGGCACCATTCCACGCGGGCAAGATTTGTATAGTAATTAGAATAAGCTAATAATAAGATTTATTGTAACATTTTAATTAAAAAAATACAAAAAAATAATATTTGCATGCCTATAATTCGGTAAAGCACTGAGACCAAACATTAATGTACCTACTGTAATAAATAATAACCCTGTACGTGTTTTAAGCAAATAAATGACGATTTAAGATTTGATTACAGACAAACAAACAAATAAATAAACATCAGGACGGGTGAAGCTGTAAAAACCTTTAAAAAAAAGTCAATTGACATCATAGAAAGTTTTTATATGAAAACAGATAATTTTCTTGCTGAGGGCACGATTTTTTTCCAAATCTGTGGGTAAAGGTCAGAACAACAGTTGTCAAACGGTTTACCTGCAACCTATGTACCCTACTTACTTACTTATTATGTCCATCTCAAAATTCCATCCTGACCTACAGGTTTATTATTAATTATATTTATATTATATTGTATGTATTCATTTGCATGGTTACATTGTGACCCATTATACGTGTCTATTTTATTTCGCAACGATTATTGATTGCCGAAACCATGAGTTGCAAAATGTCCTCTTATCATCTGGCCGGAATGGATTAACTGTCCATTGTTGCTATATAGCATATGTATAATAGCATAGGTACCTTCATCATATATTTCAGGGTCAAATACCTAGGCAAGGTGGCAGAGGCGAAGGATGGATATTTTTAAGAGGGTGGAAGGATATTTTTGTATCAATAGGACAGATTAATTTGTCCGCTACTTGGAAAGAATCTAGCAGCTAATATAAGCACGAACACCGCCCACATGAAACACGACACACAATTTTCAATACTTTTTTCGACGCACGTTTCGTCCCGATACCGGGACAGCAAGAGATTGTGAAGTCAACATCTGATTCCTCTGCTATCCAAATTAATCTGTCCGACTACTTAATTTTATGGATTTCCGCAAAATAACGCCTGCTTCCATTCAATATTTTTGTATCATTTTCAGCTGGTACTTTTGAATTTTCTCTAACTGATGTCTATGATAAATACAGAAGTTGTGAAGTAAAAAGTTTCCTGCGTAGGTATTATGTGATACGGTGCGTTGGAACCAGCGTTGCCAGATGTCCCATTTTGGTGGTAGATACGTCCCGAATTTAAGCCAAAATTAAATGTCCCTCGCGGGACAGACTCAGTCCCGCTTTTCGGTTATAACTCTACCTCGGTACGTACAGCTTGCTGAAGAAGCGTGGGCGGGATTTTTTATTATAGTATAGAACCCTCTACTTTTTACTATGTCCCGCGTTCGACGAAAGAATCCCGCTTTTTTCATTCAAAGCTTTCCAAAATTCTGCCATGGCAAAAAAATCTGGCAACGTTCGCTGGAACCCTCGCAAAAGAAATAGTTATCACAATTAGGTATTATAATTTTTTGACTATATTAGTAGGTCGTCTGAGGTTAGGTAGGTCTGAGCCTTAGTACTATTATGTATTCCGTGGAGAAGGTAGAAAGCTATTTTTCATACCACTGAATGGTAAAGCAACGTTTGCCCGCCAGTCACATGCAATGTTTGTAACGCAACTCCTCCGAAACGGCTTGACTTATTTTGATGAACTTTGTGTATGTCTTCAAGTGGCCACGGTTGTCTTTTTGTCAGGAAGTTGACTTTTTAAGTTACAATTGAATAGGTGGCGCTGCGCTCAAAGAAGCAGGACATCGCATGTCGGGTCAACAAGGTCTACGGGCTTGCAGGGGGATCGAAAAAACGGGATCCTATTACTGAGACTTCACCGCCCGTCCATCCGTCCGTCTGTCACATGTCTGTCACTAGGTTGTATTTCTTGAACCGTGATAGCTACTCGTACCTACAAAGTTGAAAGTTCCGCAGATGCCGCTTCATCATCTTGCCGCTGCTTAAAAAAATTGAATAAAATAAATATTTATAGGTAAGAGCCCCCCCCCCCCCACCCCCCATACATCTGATGTGATATTTTGCTCGTTTTTAGGGTACCTCAAAAAATACGGAACCTTTATAAGACCACTTTGTTGTCCGTCTGTCTGTGTGTCACAACCCTTTATTTCAGTAACTATTAAAGACATCGACATGAAATTGTATTCTAAAACCGATTTTTATTTATTTTTATGCCCGATAGTTTTTGATTTATTGAGCAAACTGTCGAAAGAAATACCGTTACCCTTTATCTCCGAAGTTCACCAATCGAAAATTCTGAAATGATTAATAGGGATCAATATATATTTTACGGGAAAATTAAAATCAACTCTGTATCTACTTATTATACTTTGTTTGGTAGGTATTATCAATTAACCTCATAAATGATAAAACAAAGTTAAGTTTGCGGCTCGGTAAAAAAAGTGATTCTGAGGCCCGGTTTCCACCAAAGCAGAGCGGAGCGGACCTGGGTTTGAGTAATTAATCAGATTTCGTCATTTTGACATCTCCGAGACTGAGAGATGTCGAAATGACGAAATCACTACAATGATTGGTTACTAAAACACAGCTCCGCTCCGCAGTCCGCTGCGCTTTGTTCGCAACCGGGCCTTATGGTTTAACTTTTTCTAATATACGAGTAGGTAGTACGGAACTGACTTCGCAACTAACCAATTATTGAATTTAGTGTGGTTTGGTGGGCTATTAAGAATTGATCTTGATAGTACGGAACCCTCAGTGCGCGAGCCCCACTCACACTTGACCAATTGTGTGCGTGAACGTTGATGACCGAGGTCTATATATCTACTTAATTATTATTCGTGTTCACTATTCATAGTTGCCATTCCAATCTACAAATATGCGGAAATAGCAGGCTACTTAAGTACTACTAGCTTTGAATTCTGCTTCGTCCTCGTGAACTTAGGTTTTATTCCAGAAGTATTTTCTTCCTCGGAATCATCTCGGAATAAAAATCCGTGTAGATTAGGTACTCCCATTGATTAAGCATATAAGGGATCAGCACTTAGTGACATCACGCACGTATTTTTAGACTCCGCCCTAAAGCCGGCTTTTTATTTTGTCAAAACTGTATAATGGCGCTAATGCGGTAGCGACAACATCACGTGCTGTCAGCGGTTGTGTTACAGGTGATAACAACGCCATATTTGAGAAATTTTTGGCTTCAACATGCGTCACATATTTGACGTCCTCTAAGCGTAACGTATTTCTTCATTGGGTACTCATAGTGTCTTAGTACAGTCCTCAAGGAATTTGGCTCTTTAAAGATCAGTTCAACAATAATTCTAAAGATGATAACCGCGTACAAAAAAGGTCAGACGGATAGATTAACAATAATTTTAATTACATGATGGCATTATGATATCAAAATTATTATGGGAACTCGTATTCTCTTTATTCCAGAGACTTCATTATGATACGTCACAAAAGACTTTTTATTCCAATTTTTTTTTCTTTTGCGCGATGCACGGTATTCATATATTTTGTATAGCGACATCTAGTTGTGCTGAGAGACAAGGTTTTGTTAAGGTGTATCCCAATGACGAAATGCGCTACGCTAAGAGGACGGGAAAGATGTGACGTATGTTGAAGCCAAAATTTTCTCAAATATAGCGTCGCGCGTCGTAGGTACTTTTAGGTAACGCTGATAGCACATACCGCTATCCTAAAATACATGTGTGACGTCACTAAGTACTGATCCTTTATATGTTTAATCAATGGTTTATCCGCCTACCTACAGAAATAATGTCATCCGACACAGACACCAACTGTAGATAGCCGTGGCCCCGCAAAGGACGGCGAGATTATTATTGACCAGTGCAAGACCATCACTCTGACGACCTTCGTGGCACAGGGGACGCACGCTCAGATCCGAGTGGGAGGTCGCGGGTTCGATTCCCGCCATGAGCCACTTTGGAATTTTATAATTTCTAAATTGGCTCAGGTCTGGTCTGGTGGGAGGCTTTGGCCGTGGCTAGTTACCACCCCACCAGTAAAGACGTACCGCCAAGCGATTTAGCGTTCCGGTACGATGCTGTGTAGAAACCGTTGGGGTGTCATAACTTACCCCTTCCAAGTTAGTACGCTAACATCTTCGGCTGCATCATCACTTAAAAAAAAAATAACTCGCACACATCTAGCAGGTTTTATACCAAGATGGCAAAGCCGCTCTTTACCAGGGCTAGACCAACACCGGGAGCACTGCGCCCCCACGACACAACGCCCGGATAAGAAAGAAACCAAGCCCCGTATCCCCAAGGAACATCAGGTCTTGAACGAAAAGACCGCATTGCTATAGGATACCTCAGAAATTATCTTATCCGACACAGACACAAACTATAGTTGACCCCGCAAAGGGCGGTGAGATTATTGACCAGTGCAAGACCATCACTCGCACACATCTAGCAGGTTTTATACCAAGATGGCAAAGCCGCTCTTTACCAGGGCTAGACCAACACCGGGAGCGCTGCGCCCCCGCGACACAACGCCCGGATAAGAAGGAAACCAAGCCCCGTACCCCCAAGGAACATCAGGTCACAAACGAGAAGACCGCATTGCTATAGGATACCTCCGATATTATCTCATCCGACACAGACACACTAGAGTACACGCGCGGCCTACTATAGTAGACCAGGGTTAGTTTTTTTGTCGTAACTTTTTATTTTTGCATGCTAGAAGCTTGCGATTCCAGATAAGCCTCGTCTGGTAGATTCTTCGCAACCTTAGTACCCAACACAATTCCTGCGGAAACGCATGTGCGAGATATTTGGCGCCAAAAGCGCAGGCCTACTAAAGTAGTCCGCGCGTGTATTGATGTACCAAAATCAGGTAAGTAACTTTTCGTGTTTTATCGAATTATAACACTAAAATAATATTCTCCAGCTATGTTATGTATGTATACTTATACCTTTGTTTAATTATTGTTATTTTAAAATTGGAAAATGTAAATTTTTTATTTTTTTACAGATTTATAACATTAACGTCATGAGTGATTCACAAGTGTTTCCACTTGTGAATCTTTGTTGCTACTTAAGCTAGACACTGATGATGAAGATGTGACAGAGAGTGAAGATGATAAAGTTGAGCCAGAACCAGACTAACCTAGGCCCTAGTTCTGCATGAGTCAGAGCTTCAGGAAAACGAAGAGGAAATGTTAAATGAAAGGTCTGACGAAACATCAGATTCGGATAACACTCCACTCTATCTGGAAGGTGCAGTCTAATCTACAAATTGACAAACGGAACCATTTGGCACAAAAATATACCATCGGCAACGCGAACTCGAACCCAAAACCTAAGTATTAGATAAGCAAGCCCAAAAGGAGATAGAGCTAGAAATGCTAAGGATCCATTATCCAGTTTCAAACAATCCGAACCCGACAACTTAAATTGAGGATTGGGGCACTTTTCGGCAGCACAATTCAGGATTCCCAAGTATCTAAATCATGATTTGACACCAAAGACAGCACGAGATGGTCGATGTGCACTCTGCGCGAGAGCCCGAAATCGGTCGACAAAAAATTGGTGAAAGACTTGCTACTAGAATATTTTTCACAATCACTAAGCATTAGTATATCCTGAATGCTAGGAAAATGAAGAAAATAGTAATGAAGAGTGGTTTTAATAAAAACAATTGCCCGTGGTACCCCCGATGGTCCCCCCGGGGTACCACGGGAAATTGTTTTGCCCGTGGTACCCCTGGAGCTTCTAGGGGTACCACGGGTAAAAAAAAATTACCCGTGGTACCTCTGCAAATCAAAAAATACAAAAAAAGGAAAACGCAATTAAAAACCGTTTTAAGACTATCCTTTATGCTTAAATAGAAATAATTGATTAAAGTGACAAAAGAAAACACGAAACTTAAACTAAAGCTGCAAAGTTTTTTTTATAGTTCATTAAACTTAAATTTTTATTTTTCAATACAGTTGTATGGTATGGCGCACTTTCAGAGGCTGTCATTAGTATTCGAAAGTTAAATCTTACGCACAGGCATCTTTCTTTTTCGTGGTCGTAACTTACTTTTACAAGCTCGATCATTACTTTTGCAAAACGTTTGATACCAAGGAGTTTTCATTGTACAATAAAATGGGATGGACACAGGATTTTTTTTCGTTTTCTTTTATCTTTTACCTTTTATCTTTTATCTTTTATCTTTTATCTTTTATCTTTTACCTTTTATCTTTTACCTTTTATTTTTCATCTTTTATCTTTTATATTTTTATTTTTTATCTTTTATCTTTTCGATTGCGATTCGAAGTCGCCTTCGATTTCGATCTTCGATATTTTATTTAAGGTAAAAACCAAACAAGGTGGAAATTGGCCCCCAAAATCTTGAGCAAACATATTATCTCTTTGATTTGTTTTTTTACTAATTCTCACAACTGTATTGAAAAACGTCGTGTGATACACGGGTGTATATGTTTTTGCAAACTCGTGACATTAAAAACCCTCGCCTTCGGCTCGGGCTTGTTAATGACAGCTCGTTTGCAAAAACCTACTTTCCACCCTTGTATCAAAATGTACTATTGTACTCCTTTTTATTTAAAATAAACAATAACATTTAAAATTAAGACAAATTATATGTTTTCAATTCCTTTCACACTAAAATATTTGTTAATTACGAGCCTTTTTATTTAAAATAAACTGACTAAACAAACAATTTAACGTAAAACAAAACAACTTACATAATTTCAGTTCCTGAAACTAATTTTTTGTTAAAGTAGATATTGTGTATTGTGTGCGGAAAGTTATACTTTTCTGCACAAGTGCCTTTTTTATTTTCCACCGCGCCTTCGGCTTGGGTCAACAAACTGGGACTCGTAAAGAAATGACAAACTTTCCGCACTTACGATTATATTGAAATGTAGTATTATTTAGTAGTATTTAGTGTGCTCAAGAACTCCACAATCTAGTACCTCCTAATTCACCTTTCTACCATAGAACCGCAAGACGTCGGGAGAAGTGGCATCCTTATGTGGTTGATGTCCAGCAAGCTCGGACGAAACTATTTTCTTCTACGTTTCTGATATTATGTACCGCTAAGGTGTGGTTCAAGTACAACCTGGGTGCTTTCAAGAGAAGAGTGAATAGGCATTTTCTAGGCAAGCGCTTAAAACAATGAAGTCGGTTAAAAACAACATACTTTATTTAAGTTCCGTAAACTTAAATAAAGTATGTTGTAACTATTTATTATTTATTCCTTAAATATATAAAAACAGCAGCTTTACTGCGGCTCTTCCCGCGTACATGGATATGTCTACTTTTGAGCAAATGTATTAAAAAATATTTTAGTTTCAGAGACTGAAATAATGTAAGTCTTTTTGTTTTACGTTCAATTCTTTGTTTAGTCAGTTTATTTTAAATAAAAAGGCTCGTACCTACGTAACAAATATTTTAGTGTGAAAGGAATTGAAAAGTTGTCTTAATTTTAAGTGTTATTGTTTATTTTAAATAAAAAGGAGTACAAAATAAATATTTAAGTTTAAGGAACTATAAAAAAAACTTTGCAGCTTTAGTTTAAGTTTCGTGTTTTCTTTTGTCACTTTAATCAATTATTTCTATTTCAGCATAAAGGATAGTCTTAAAACGGTTTTTAATTGCGTTTTCCTTTTTTTGTATTTTTTGATTTGCAGAGGTACCACGGGTAATTTTTTTTTACCCGTGGTACCCCTAGAAGCTCCAGGGGTACCACGGGCAAAACAATTTCCCGTGGTACCCCGGGGGGACCATCGGGGGTACCACGGGCAATAAACGACAAAAAAACGGTGAACTCAGTATTGCCATTTTTGTTACTTTTTCGCAGATATTTAATAAATTGCTAATTGTTCACTATTTTAAATATTGTATTTAAATTGTATTGTTGTAATGTTAACTTCAATAAATATTTTTTCCATTCCATTTGTTATTTTAATCAAATAGTTATAAATATACAATTTATTGACTTTTTAAAATGGGCTACTATAGTAGGCCACGCGTGTACTCAAGTAAAGAAAAGAGGCGCGTGTACTGTAGTGTTATACCAAGATGGCAAAGCCGCTCTTTACCAGGGCTAGACCAACACCGGGAGCACTGCGCCCCCACGACACAACGCCCGGATAAGAAAGAAACCAAGCCCCGTATCCCCAAGGAACATCAGGTCTTGAACGAAAAGACCGCATTGCTATAGGATACCTCAGAAATTATCTTATCCGACACAGACACAAACTATAGTTGACCCCGCAAAGGGCGGTGAGATTATTGACCAGTGCAAGACCATCACTCGCACACATCTAGCAGGTTTTATACCAAGATGGCAAAGCCGCTCTTTACCAGGGCTAGACCAACACCGGGAGCGCTGCGCCCCCGCGACACAACGCCCGGATAAGAAGGAAACCAAGCCCCGTACCCCCAAGGAACATCAGGTCACAAACGAGAAGACCGCATTGCTATAGGATACCTCCGATATTATCTCATCCGACACAGACACAAACTCTAGTTGACCCCGCAAATGGCGGTGAGATTATTGACCAGTGCAAGACCATCACTCGCACACATTTAGGAGGCTTTATACCAAGATGGCAAAGCCGTAGCTCTTTAGATCAACACCGGGAGTGCTGCGCCTCCGCGACACAGCGCCCGGATAAGAAGGAAACGAGAAGACCGCATTGCTATTGGATTCGTCAGAAATTTTATCTCATCTGTCGTAAGAGCACCCACATTAGACATATCACTGCTATCTCATCCTGCTTTTGGCAGAAGAAGACGAGAGTACCTACATCAGACGAAACCTCAGTTTCTCTGCACGAAGCAGTCATCCTTGGCAACGCCTTTTTTTCCTTCCTTCTTGATAAGTTCATCATTCATAACCGAGCTTTGCTTGGTAGTATTACTATTCACCAATTGATGGCAGCAGGAGCCATTATTTTTTTTTAGTTAGAGCTACTAGCTAGAGGATTTATCGCCCCCAAAACCCTCTGTATTAAATTTCTAAAATTCTGTAACTAAATTTCATGAAAATCGTTTGAGCCGTTTCCGAGATTCAGATTATTTGCTCGTTTAAAGGTGTGGAATAAAGAAGTTTAAGCTTCTTAAAAATAAAACAAAACTAAAGAATCAACATGTTTTATTGCATTGGACGCAGGCACGACCTTATACCCAAAAAAAGTTAATAAGGTAACTATACTATCTATCTAAATATATAACTTTAATATTTTCTAATAACAAAGGAACCTCTACATCTTTAATTCATTATTATATGTAAGTATAAAGTTATGTTCAAATCATAACGTACATAATTTTAAGTAAGTAACATTAGTTATTCACTAAATCATTATTTTTCATATTATTCTCAATGCTCATGCGTACACAAAATCAATTCAACCATAAAACTGATACAGCCTATATACTGTTTTTACATTAAATGACTAAATATTTAGTATAATGATATAATGCATATGCTTCAATACAGACAATATAAAAAGCATAGAAGCCGCAGCTCCATGCAAACTGTCTTCAGAGAATGGTATCTACTAAAGGCATGCGTCACTCAAATCGCAGGCTATGATTGGTCCGTATTGTTATTTCAGCAGTCATTGGCCGACTTGTGCAGTTTCAACAGCGCGCGGACCAATCAACCAGCCGGACTGTCACATGCGGGACAGTTTATATTTACAACGGTTCTTGAACGTACGTTACTCACTTTAGAGACGAATTTAAAGTGTAGTAGTAGTTGACACAAACCGTATTCCACCAAGAAAATAAATATAGATTTAGTAAACCCTTCTTTATATTATCTCTCTTTTGTGAAAATCGCTTTACTATTTTTTTTAACTATATTTATCTAAACACAGGCTTAATGCTAGATGAACTCCGATTTTAGAGGGCTGAGCCAACCTTGCTACTATTAGTCCAAAAGGATATAATTAATACAAGTGCAAACCAGAAACGTGTACGGAAACTCTAACTATTTTGTAATTATATTATGTTCCTAAGAAAATATTTACATTTAACTAAGTGATTTAATTTTATTAGTCAAGTTTTGATATTCACCAATGATTGTAAATGGCTATTTATGGTTGTAATGTATAATGGTTGCCATTTAGCTGCAGATTTGAATGATACGGGGTAATAAAAAAATACAAACAAATATACAAGAAACGCGTGATAAATATAACCCGTCTTGCAGTCGGGTAACAATAATAATTATTGCAATTATAAAAAATATGTGATTCGTTACATTTTTTATTAAAACTACTGCACGGGATTTTTTTTATTTTTGTCTATTTGTTATACCCACTTAATTCATAATTTTACCTAATGATAAATACACTCTTTGATTTAATCTTCAAAACACTTTAGGTATATTGTATTGCTTTAATATACATGCAATTTCTATTACATCCTATACACTCGTATTCTATTTAGTAGCATTTTATAGACACAATACCAAGTAAAATATTAAATTGAAGGCAAGGCATTACAATGAATGATACCCTTCATCTAAATCTAGTTTAATTGCATGACTCACTATTATTTTAATCACAAAATAGGTCGAATATGAGAGTTTCTGGATAAAAAATACTGTCAAATTCAACCAAAGTCACTGTTGTTTGGAATAACTTCCGATAAGTGTTTCTATCCACTACTTTAGAGATATGTTACATTTTATGTCCAATAGGAGTCGCATCACAAAAAATAAATCATAGCCTATAATTATTTAGTCTAAGTGAAAAATAAAGATTTTCATTTTTATTTTCTGTAGAATGAAGCTAAGGAAAATCAAAATATTATATTGGCGCGTTAGACATAAAACGTAGTTTAACAACAAAGCAAATAATTCTTTAATGAGTAGCGAATAGGTAATTTAATTTAGTCTAGTCCATTCTTTAGCTTACTGTGTTATAGCTTAACGGCGACAGATATTCTGTAAAGATTGGCTAATAAACCAGGCCTAAAGGCATTTAATACTAACGTTAGCTACCAAAAATAGTTATATAAAAATATGTTTTAATCCGACTAGAAAAGTAAAAACATTGTTCTGCCCGCCAAATCCGAATTTAATTTGGTTATTTTCTTGTAAGCTAATAATAAACTGCACACACTTAAGCCTATTGTCTGATTAACCTACTACTTGCGAAAAACTAAATGAAATATGAATTTCGCGGGCATCCTCGTTTAATTCGCCTTAATGTTGTAAAAAACTATGCGATTCATAAGTTTGGTTGTGGCTTCACGCGCAATATACAGTATAGTCCATCCGATTTCATTTTGTCGCGCTGTCGGTTGCAGCGCCGGTATTGTCAAAGGACCTCAAAAGACGCCGACCGGCCGCTTGTACTTGTAACGATAAATTCCAAGCGAATAGACAATATTATAAGAGTAGATTGACGTCACAATTATGGCGCAGGGTCACAAGTAGGCTATTTTGAATCGCATAGTATTAAAGGACACTGTGGGTTTTTTATGGACCACGTCCCCACCCATCAACAGTCATGGGATACATCTCAGTATATTAACTAGGATCCAAAAAAGTAAATTATCTGTTTTACTTGCAAAATCAATGCTTATTTTGTATAAAAAATCAGCTTTTTTATAGTGTGTTTAGTATATTGAAATAAATATTGAATGGAAGCAGGCGTTATTTTGCGGAAATCCATAATTAGCAGGACTGATTAATTTGTTTTGCTATTATCCGCTTCTTGAAAGGATTCTGTATGGTGCAATATGCAGGAACACCATCCACATGAAACACCACACACAATTTTCTATCACTTTCTTCGACGCACGTTTCGTCCCGACACCGGGACATCCTCAGGAGATGTTGACTTCACAATGCGAAATCGTAGAGTGACTGTCGTGTCAGCGACGCGTTCTTATATACCCTTTCTACTGACTCACACTAACGTTCGCCCCACCCACTTCGGCTGGATTCGTACCCCCCGAAAACAAACGAAGCAGTGGCGAAGTTGATACGTTAATTTGTTCATTAAGTAATTGAAATTGATTATTATTGCTATGTTTTATTATTTCTAATTGTTCCAGCATGCTCAGACGAAGCCCTTTATCACAAGTATGTAGGATTTTATATGAATGATCGTTTGATAATTGGTGTCCACTGTCTAGAAGGTGTTTTGCGAAATGAGACTTTTGGGGTTGATTGTTTCAAAAAAAAGTCCCAAAAGTCTCATTTCGCAAAACACCTTCTAGACAGTGGACACCAATTATCAAACGATCATTCATATAAAATCCTACATACTTGTTTAGAAATTACTAATTTACTACAATTAGAAATAATAAAACATAGCAATAATAATCAATTTCAATTACTTAATGAACAAATTAACGTATCAACTTCGCCACTGCTTCGTTTGTTTTCGGGGGGTACGAATCCAGCCGAAGTGGGTGGGGCGAACGTTAGTGTGAGTCAGTAGAAAGGGTATATAAGAACGCGTCGCTGACACGACAGTCACTCTACGATTTCGCATTGTGAAGTCAACATCTCCTGAGGATGTCCCGGTGTCGGGACGAAACGTGCGTCGAAGAAAGTGATAGAAAATTGTGTGTGGTGTTTCATGTGGATGGTGTTCCTGCATATTGCACCATACAGAATCCTTTCAAGAAGCGGATAATAGCAAAACAAATTAATCAGTCCTGCTATTGAAATAAAATTCATATAATCCTTCGTAAGCATAAGCATATTAATAAAATAAAGATTTATCAGAACTACGCACAAGAAATACGAGCGATTATAAATCTTAATTCTCTTAAATACAGTTCATTCATAATAATGTTAAAATATATTATACAACCGAAACCCCATATATATTTGAAATGTGGTCCCAGAGTAAAAAAAAAATCTATTCTTGTGTAGAATAGATTTTACTCCGATGACTCCTGTTTCTAATCTGTTGGTGGGTGGGAGACCACTTTTCCCAGTGTCCTTTAAGAAATAATAATAATATCTAAGCGTTTTGAAACGAAGAAAGCAAATAAGGCGTCTAAAAAGCAAGTTTTATTTATCTAGCCAGGCTTTGTATCACCATTTATTATTGCTTTGCAGATACACAAGAATATATAAGATCTGTCTTTTTGATCTTTGAGACACATTCGATATAACAATTAAAATTACAAGAATATTAATACGGAGCCTAAAAAGCATGTTTTAATTATCTAGCCAGGCTTTGTATCAACATTCATTATTGCTTTGCAGATTCACAAGGATATATAAGATTTGTCTTTTTGATCTTTGAGACACATTCGACATAACAATTAAAATTAGAAGACATATAATATGGAGCCTAAAAAGCAAGTTTTATTTACCAAGCCAGGCTTTGTATCAACATTTATTATTGCTTTACACATACATAAAAATATATAAGATCGTCATTTTGATCTTTATTTTCAATGTAACAATTAAAATTGAAAGAATATTCCATTTTAACAACAGGTTCTTTGAAAACTGAAAATTATTTTAAATTTTTATTTCGCATATTATGACTTAACTTTAAAGAATATTATATAAATAAAACATATAATGATTTAAATAAATTTAGATCGTCAAATCATCGTCGTCATTATGACTTGTGGTAATTTTCGCAATATAACTACATAATATAATATAATATGAAAACCATGATTACTTTCCATGAATTGTGAATAGATAACTTCTAGTGATCAAATAAACCCAGCTCATTAGTACAGAACTATTGTGCGTACATAAAAATCAACAATAACTTCAAGCAAACACTTTTTCCCCAAGCTTCGGAATGATTAGGGTTATGTCTAGAAAAAGAAGTATTTCATAATGTTATCTAATAAGTTAAATTCCGTAAATATATTTGATATTTACTAACTTCTAGCACACAACTACCATATTATATGTAAGTTGAACATGATATACAATTTGTTCTTAAAAAATTAGGTGTTAGAGAAAAGCAACACTTCTCTTTCAAGTCATCTCAACGTCGATGTTTCTCGCAATTTATAATCAGAAATCATTGCAATTAGTGAGCTTCCTTTCGGAAAATCATATTATTTATATTACGAGCATTTCAGAATTCATTTCGACCATTAAATTACAATAATTTATTTCGGAAATTTATTATGTAAGTTGAACATGATTTACAATTTGTTCTAAAATAATGGACGTATTAGAGAAAATCAACAATTTGCTAATTTCTCTTACTAGTTATTCCATGTCAATATGCCTCGCAATTTAAAATCAAAAATCCTTGCAAATAGTACATTATTTCGGTAACTAATAATATTACGAATATATGTATATATATATTACGAATTCATTTCGCCCATTAAATTATAATAATTTATTTCGACAAAATACGTAAATTTAACACGATATACAATTTGTGCTTAAAAAAATTGATGTGTTAGAAAATGTATAGAAAAGCAATATCTTGCTCACTTCTCTTACAAGTGATGTCAATGTCAATGGCCTTCGCAAGTTACATACTATTTTAATAGTATTCTACGAATTAATAAGTATTTTAATATAATAAAAAAATAAGTAAGGGCCAAAATTCCGGTACCTCATACATTTACACTTTTAATAAAAATATGTTAATGTGAAAGCTCAACGGTAATTTTCTATCGTTCTAAAACACTTTTATTACAGAAAATAATGATAAATACACACAAGTATACTCGTAATAATAGTCTGGGCGGGGAAATACATACTTCATATCCTTCTATACACTTGTTTCTACTTGACTTTTTTCTGTGGTATAAGGCTTGTTAGGTTAGGTATTTCGAGAAATCTTAGGAATCACGGAAGTTCAAACTTTAACACTAATATATTTGTATGAACTAGTTACGTTATGTAACTTCGGAACGGCGCTCTATTTACGCCTGGTCTTTAGCCTTCAGGATCTATTCTTTACTCGGTGATCTGTAAAAGAAGTTCATATTATATAACTTGTTTATTATTGTCAAAAACATCATACAGACATAGGACTTTTTTGAGGACTCTTTTTAAGAATCTTTAAAATATCATAGAGATTGGTAAGACTCCTATTATGAATCTGGGGAGGCATCTCTTACAGTGGTAAAAGATAATAGATATATTAACATATATACTATTTTTTTTGTTTTTTTTTTTTGTTAAAGCGGCAACAGAAATATATCACCTGTGAAAATTTCAAGTCTGTAGCTATCACGGATCAAGAACAGCCTGGTGGCAGACAGACGGCCGGACGGAGGTACGGACAGCGAAGTCTCAGTAATAGGGTTCCATTTATAAACTTTAGCTAAGGAACCCTAAAAACGAGACTCTTCTATTACTAAGACTCCGTCGTCCTGCCGTCCGTCTATCACCAGGCTCAGTCGCTTGAACCGTGATATTTAGGTACTTAAAATTTTTTGAAGTGCCTAAATATCACGGTCGCGGGAAGTCACTGGATACAAGTGGCGCAGGACCGTGCGGGCTGGTAATCATTGCAGGAGGCCTTTGTCCAGCGATGGACGTCCGTCGGTTGAAACGAACGACAGAACGTAAAAAAAACTACTCACTATTGCGCGGTAGTACGACGGCCTGGGAGTCGGCGACGGTGCAGCAGTGGAGGTTGCTGTGGAACATGTACTTGACGGTGAGGTGCTTGTCCTCGCCCACGCACGGGTCGTAGAAGCCGGGCAGCTCCGACTGAAATGTGCATAACATCCAGTTAATGTTATAGCAAGACCCCTATAAACTTGGCTCTCCCATGGTCTGCGGGACGCGGGGCGGGAGCTACTCAACCACTGATCTCTATTCTATGGATTACACATTCTATACAATTCAGGCTAGGTTCACTGTGGATCCATAGAATAGGGATCAGTGCACTCTACTAATCAGTTGTCAGAGACTGACTTGAATTACGCTACACACGATAATATTAATCTTGCGACGTGGATAATGATACGTACTCAAGAAAATACCATAGGCGAATTCTCAAGATGCGAGTCATTACATCGTATCGTGTATAGCCAATCGAACACCGGCCCCGCTTCCCGCAGACCATGGGAGGGCCAAGTTTATAGCGGTCAAGCTATAGTAGTGTGCTTAGCTCAGCAAAAGGATCACCAAAGCAGAGCTTGTTCCGTCAGCTTCTTTATAATAAGAAAAATAATTACTTAAATGTAAAAAACTTAAAAATAAAAAATTTATTTGAAAAAAATAATATGATCTTTTCTTATAAAACTTTGATCAATATCAACTTGTAAATAGCAAACGCTTTTATTTGATACCCATAATATTGTATGAGTAGGTGTGCATTAAAAATCACTAGTGCGCCATCTTGTGTTCCGCCATGCTTGATTTAGAATCACGTCACACTGCTAACTATGCATTGTCATCCCACCTAAGCGTGTATACAAATTTTCAGCTTCATCGGTTGAAGATATCTGCGTCAATACTAAGTTGCAAAATTCCACCCAAACAAAATACATGTGCATACCTATATTGAAAGTTAAATAAAAGCTTTTAATAAAATAAATAATAAAAAAAATCAAAATACCCGACTGCAAAAATGTCAACTAAAATGCAATAACTTAAAAGACTGAAACAAGGCGGACAACGAAAACAAAATTATAATAAACTTAAAACGATGCAATTTTTACTTCATTTTAACAAACAACATTATGAGCTGAAAGCTTTAGTTAAATTTTCGCATTCAATTTAAAAATATAGAAGGCGAGACCTATTTTCGCAAATTATAAATTAACATAGAGAAAATTAATATGCCGGGAGATGCGGTAACGCATACATGCAGAGAACTACACCGCCTGCTCACCGCTGACATCTAAGTTCCTTGCCTCCCCCACCGTCTTTCACCCCGCAGGAGAGTCCCGCACGAAGTTGCCAAGCTATAGATTATAACTCGTATGAAGTCAGTATATACCTTGCTGGCTTCTAGCAGCTCGAGCCGGGAGTCTTTGATAAGGCACTGAACTGGAATGGTGACGTCGATGACCTCCGCGTAAGGCAGGGGAGATTCCGGTGATGCTGTGTCTCCGGTCTGCTCTGAGGGTATATCGTGGGCTGTTGCACCTGGGAAGTAATAAAAAAATTGGTCAAGTGCGAGTCGGGCTAGCGCACTGAGGGTTCCGTACTATCTAGCCCCATTTCAAAAACGGGCACAAAGGATCACGTTTGTTGTATGGGAGCACCCTTTAATTTTTTATTTTATTTTAATTTTACTATTTATGTCTACAGTAAATATATAATTATATATTATGTGAAAATTTTATGCGTTCACCTGTTACCGTTATCAATATATAGCAAAACAAGCAAAAAAATCAATTTGTTGTATGGGAGCCCCCTTAAATATTTATTTTATTCTAGTTTTTAGTATCCATTGTTATAGCGGCAACAGAAATACATCATCAATGAAAATTTCAAGTCTGTAGCTACGCCAGTTCAAGAGATACAGCCTGGTGACGGACGGACGGACGGACGGACAGCGAAGTCTCCGGGTTCTTTTTTTACCCTTTGGGTACGGAACGGAAAAAATAACCTCTACTTTCCTTCAGGAAAACCAACTGACTGTGACTGACATAGGCAAAACCATTAGCAAGCTAAAGTGGCAGTGGGCAGGTCACGCGTGTCGTAGGGGCGATGGCCTTTGGAGCTGGAAAATCCCGCAGAACCAGGATGTGCGTGTAGATATATGTATCTCTAAGTTTATCGCTTTTTTCTCTTTTTTATCCATATTGATAGACAGAGAAAAGAAAGCGACAAAAGTAGAGATACATATTATCTCTACAAGCGTATTCTGCATAGGCTGGAGTGGAGACCGCGTTCAAGCAAGCGTAGTGTGGGGCGACCTCCAGCCCGCTGGACCGACGAATTAAAGCGGATGGCGGGAATGTGTCGATGGGGAAGTCTGAGGACAGGGTGTGGTGGCGCGCGCTTGGAAAGGCCTACGTTCAGACAACACAACGTCGGCAGTCTAGATGATGATAATGATGATTTTTCCGCCCATGAAAATACATTTTTAAAAACAAACTTTTACTTATCAGTTCATTCATATTTTCAGCCAATCCTTCTATGTCATACGAGTACTTACAATATAGGAGTACAATAAAATAATCTACCATATTGGATGCACAGACTAACTGCTTCATTCCTATATCAGTAACAAAAAGAGTTTTAACCTCTCTCGTCGGTAGACCTTACCTGCAGGCAACTTTCCATAAAGCGCTCTGATTATAACCAGTCCTTTCTTCTTTTCCTCATCGCTCCGGATCCTAGAATAAGTTTCCCGCATAAGCTCGATCGTTGCTCGGGCTTGTCTCTGCATTTCTTGTAGCCTATAAACAAAAATCACAACGATACGCTAACTGTATTTCAATTAACAAGATAAAAGATATTCATGCTATCACTATTCATTTTGTCTATAAAAATATCTAAATCAATATCGACAGCTGAGAATGAGAGGCTGTAAAATTACGGAAATGAATGAAAATGTCCAATTAAAGAAATTAGTCCGAGATGAGATTCGCGAGTTACTTCAAACTCGATACTCGTTCTTATTTCTTAGAATGGACATATTTAAGTTGGTTTTGATATAAATATGTAAAATCATACTGCCGTTCCCGCAATCTGACGTTATAGGCCTAACGTAAAAAGTGCAAAAAAACTACGAAAATTTGGAAATTTGCGGGCAGACTATAGTTGATCCCGCAATTTGACTATTTAAGGAGCCTACGTTAAATTAACGTAAAAAGTGCAAAAAAAAACTACGAAAATTTGGAATTTCGCGGGCAGGCTAGTTGAAGGATTACCTCTCAAAATTCGCCTCCATGGACCTCTGTCGTTCCCTCTCCCGCCGCTCCCTCGCTATGGGGTCGAGCACTACCTTCTTGAGTATCAGCCACGATATCATGGGCACCACCGTGGCGTAGAACACGGGCGCCGGTATCACCTCCTCGCACAGGTGGATAGGCATCACGATGGTTTGTGATGAACACGACCATCTAAAAGGTATTATTCTCAATAATTATCTTTCAAATTAAGTTTAATCCTTATCCTACTAATTCTATCCTACTTTCTATCCTATCCTACTAATTATAAACACGAAAGTTTTTAAGTATGAATGAATGGATCACACCGAAACTACAGAACCGATTTGGCTGAAATTTGGAACTTTTTCCGTTTAGGGTTCCGCACTCAAAGGATAAAAACGAAATCTTTCCAAAGTCTTCGCTGTCCGTCCGTCCGTCTGTCACCAGGCTGTATCTCTTGAACTGTGATAGTTACACACTTAAAATTTTCACAGATGATATTGTATTTCTGTTGCCGCTATAACAACTTATACAAAAAATTGAATAAAATAAATATTTAAGAGGCCTCCCATACAACAAACGTGATTTATCGTTTTGAATTTGGTGGATAAAGGTGTTTTGATTGAAATTGATCTTGATAGTACTAAACTCTGAGTGTACGAATCCGACTCGCACTTGACCATAGTCAAACTGCTTTGGATTTGGCGGGCAGACCATTACGTGGAATTTGAACTTTGAATTATGACCAAATGACGTAGCGGTAGCGAACCTGTCGTGGGTTCGATTCGAACTACTGGAGAATGTTTGTATGATGAGCATAAACGTTTTCCAGTGTCTGGGTGTTTTTCAATATATTATATTTATGCATATTAATATGTATGTATATTTATTAGTTGGACCAGTCGGTGGAAAGAGGAATGTGGGAAGACCAAATAAACGGTGGGCTGATGAAATTATCAAGAGGGCAGGGAGACATTGGATGATGACAGAGAGCAATGGAAGAGAATGGGGGAGGCCTTTACCCGGGAAGGGGCCCTTATCTCATAAACAGAAAGTGAAACACAAATAAGTTTACTCCCATACTAACATAGATATTAAGTTAAAAATTGTTACTAATCGAACTACTAACAATATCTACTCTAACACTAACATACTAACGTAGAAATAAGTCAACAATGTTACTAAAACCAAAAACTAACAAACCGAATGTAACTAAGGAGATTTAGTAAATAAAAAGGCTTTTTATTTATTTATTTTTTATATTTATTAGTTACCTAGTTTTGGGGCTAGATTGCGATGTATGTGATGATTTGATTCATAATAAAAAAACTCACTTGAGTTTGAGCATGACTCCGCTAGGAACGCCGAGCATGACTGCGGCGGACACGCTGCTATTCTGCGACACTTTCTTCTCCGCGCCGTACTCTGCGACGGCGCCGAACGTGCCCAGCCTATGCCACAAACAAATAAATACATAACAATAGGATTCATATTGAGTGCGACAAGTTATTACCTTGGGAGATGAAGCAGAGCGAGGCGAGAAAAAAGAAACGTGTAAACGATATTTATTAATATTTATAATTGGGTAGTTGAACACACTTTTTTTATTACGAGTACATTTTTATGAACTAGGATAAAAACAACGATGTATACAACGAACAAACAAAGAAATACAATTAACTAGTACTTAAAAATTTGAAGTAGGAGAGTTCAACACTGAAACTCAACAACAAGCGCTTATCTACTGCCCAATGCCAGATGAAACTCATATGGCTTTACGGTATCCAGCTATTCAATTCAATTCAATTCAGACGACAATTAAGTCCATTTGTGTTAGTAAAAACAATAACTTATCAATACGTTAGTACTTACCTAGGTTAGCAACAAAAATAACTTAATATCTATGTTAGTACCTTATCACTAACATGGATTTAGTCCTCTGATGACGTACATTCATCAGAGGACTATCCATTTTGTCTGAGATCATGCGCAGGATGCCGTGGAAGCAGCAACTGCTTCCACGGATCCTGCTCAGCAGCGAGGCGGTTTTTTTACGCCAGATAGCATCAAAGCTATCTGCTCGCGCCTCAGAACATCGCCGACGCGCTGCAGAACCGTGGCCGCCGCAGCAGCACCCTGGGGGCCTACCACCGTGACTTAAAGCAATATTATTGTAATATTGTTTTGAAATTTTCATACAATGTCAGTATGGAAATTTTAAAACAATATTACAATAATATTACTTTAGGTCACGGTGGTAGGCCCCCCGAACGCATAATTGTATTGGACTCGCAGGGGATCTGCAGTAAACAACATACTGAGGACAATTACACACGCGCTCCCTTCTGGCTCCCGATTGGCTGATGTAAATCAGAGACCCAATCAGCTGACAGAATTAATGATTTAAAGAGTCAACGATTACGATAACACGTTTTTCTTACACAATCTATGGGCTGGTTTACACGCAACGACGAAATCCATAAGTACTCCGAACTGCTAACTATCAGTGAAGAAATTAGTAAATACTGCATAAACATAAGGATCATCTTGCTAGATCGTTACTTCTAACCCGACGTGTTAAACAGGGTTACTACACCAAAATAATGTTTCATAGTACATGTACTAAAAATTGTATATTGAGACATTTTTGGAAAAGAGCAAGTACCGAGTTTCTTGCCAGTTTTTCTCGGTGCAAACCTGCTTTCTGAACCTGGCGGTAGAGTCTTGACATTTCATGAGAGCTTATATCTAAGCCTATGTGAAATAAAGGATTTCATTTCATTTCAAACGCCTTAAACGAGCTAATGTGCTCTATACTTGATGGAGCATATACTACGATAATAGTCAAAAGACTTCGGACTGATCGCAGATACAAGAGTAGAAAACCTCTTTTGCATAAAACCATCAAATACTTAACATGTAAAAATGTTAATAGACTTACTTTAGAGCCAATCGCAGCTTCAAGTCATGCTGTGGCAACTTCCTCATGATATTGAATGATATGAACGAATGTGGGCTGCCGATTTGCACTGCTGCGTTGAGGTGATACTTCTCTGAATCCCTGACATACGTAGACGTCATAGCGGAACCCCCCTGACCTCCCGCTCTGTATGTGAGGTAGCCCACTGAATGGGCATCTAGCTGCAGGGCCATTGCTGTAAACAAATAAGTGAAACTATAGTGATAAGCTAGGCAACTTCAAACGGGACCCTCCTGCGGTGTGACAGACGGCCGGGGGACGCGGTAACGCATACATGCAGAGAAGTGTCCCCTTCCCCGCTACCTCGCACGCTAACCGCTGACATCTAAGTTCCTTGCCTCCCCCACCATCTGTCACCCTGCAGGAGGGTCCCGCACATAGTTGCCAAGCTATAGCTTTTTCCCTGTATAGCTGTTTGCTGTATAGCTATAGTTGTTAAGGGGGAATAGTGGATTTTTCCTGAATTAATAGTGTTTCCATTCCCGTTCCCACACCCTTTTCCAACCTTTATATCTACTTTCAAAGAAATTTGCAATCTACATCTACCTTTATCAATAGACTATAATATTTTGCTAAAGCAAGTTTTGGATTTTTCCACCTACCGCCAATTCCACCAGAACCGTTCTATATTTCGGAATAAAATTAGCCTATGTCCTTTCCCAAGCTTAAGTCTATCTATGAACCAAATTTCATCATGATTAGTTTAGTGGTTTAGGGGTGAAAGCGTAACAGACAGACAGAGTTACTTATGTATTTATAATAAGAGGCTCTTGCTTAGATCATGGGTAAGGCAAATACTATAAGAAATAGGGTTATGTTCGTAAAGACATTTTTTACCAGATTTTGTAAATTGAAATAAATCATCAATATTTAAATTAGATTACAAGGAAAATCTAATTTAAAATAGCCTTTTAAGTCTAGTGGATAAAACTTACTTGATACAAAAGTGGGAACAATGCCTCTGGATGTAAACTGTAATCCTGTGCCACAGTTCACAAACATAAGTCTGGACAAAGTCCTAAATATCTTGAAACCGAAGACTGGGCCGTTGCCTATTCCACATTCTAGTTCGGTCCAACCTCTTTCTGAGCTCAAATGTCTATTGGACATTGTTACTGAGCCTGTGCCTGTAAAAACAACATTTTTGTATTATAAATTACAACTTGAATTCATTTAGAAAATATAGAATTAGTATTAAATATGTGCTTGTGCTCTTGTTATGTCATGTTTTCCGAGGAAGGGGGCTGGCTTTCCCTAACAAATTAGATCTAGCTAGGACAGTTCTTGGTCTGCTTTTAACAATAGGCATGTATAATATATACATAATTCTTAATGTACAAGATCATTAAGCTTATTATTATTGTAACAAATGACCAACGTTGGTATCAACTTTACTCAAAAATCACAAAAACGTCTGAATCACTGGGAATGTGTCTTTCATATCCGGAATATAATTTTGCACACAAAAAGTTACTTTCTTTTCCATGCACATTTCTTATCATAGATATTTTATTGAGAAGTACAACTTCTTAATTTGCCTAAACTTTGAAATCCAGATTGAAAGTGATTTAAATCAGCTTGGTACGTGATTCCATACATTCGTGATCGTTAATAACTTTTGATAGAGAAAATAAACAATTTTAGTCTTCCTCTTACTATTATTACTTTATGTCTATTCTATTCTTTTTGTAAGTCTATATTGATTTGTTTTTGTTTTCAGTTTATACTTTATGTATTAGTTTTAAATAAAATAATATAAAAACATCTGTGAACATTTTTACTATATAAAAAAAAAAATTAAGACCTTGTGTATGGAGCAGAGAAAGCTCCATATACTTTTTATATTACCTGTGCCATTCTGCGTGGATATGTTCCCTGATAACGTGACAGTGTTCCTGAGTGTGACGGGAGCATCTATGGACTGATGGATCGTCATACCGGACACTTCAATAGTAGGTATAACTGCTGAGTCATCCCTGTGGATAAGAATTTCTATCATTCAGCATGTGCTTAGATTAGAGTTATATTCCTCTCTCGGGCCACTATGGAATTTTATAATTTCCAGTTTGGTCCTGTGGGAGGCTTCAGCCACAGCTAGTTTCATCCTGCCATATTAAAACCGTACCCTATCCAATTTAGTACAAAACATAACTTGGGCTTACCTATACTCATAAGGTCAGTTCACAGTCAAGTACTAATTTATAGTTGAAGACCTCCGTGGTTGAGTGGTTAGCGTGCCGGTTTTCAAGGCACCGCTATCTCTGAGGTTCCGGGTTCGATCCCCAGTCGGAGCAATGTAGAAAAATAAGTTTTCTACATTGTATTGGGTCTGGGTGTTGTGGTACCTTCGTTGTTTCTGATTTCCTTAACACAAGTGCATAAGCTACTTACAAGGGGATCGGAGCAATGTATGTGATGTTGTCCACTATTTATTTATTTAACTAAAAACTTATAAAGTCATATCACATATTTGCTACAGAAATAAACTGCTTTGCATAAACCGATAGCAAAATACTAATTTTATAATTATAATATTATGTATTGACAGAAAATACTTACAGTATGTCATAGTCATCGTAATATTTCGTAAACAAATCTGTTGCATTGATAGATAGTGTTATAGTGCCTCTAGGGTTTGCGCTCTGTTGTAACCGTCGTTCTTCTCGTTCCCGCTTTAGTCTGAAAAGTACAAAACAATTTGATATTCATCAACTATGAAATGAAAATAATCAGAGGAGATTATATACACCCCTGTCATGTAAGTATCTACTGCTATTCACTGTGGCAACTGGTCTTGGAGGGTAGATCTAGGAAGCGAGCATAAAAGAATATCAGAGACGGTCAAAGTGCTACAAGGTGTAGAGATGCCTTGCACAGCCACATCATAAAGAAGATGATTGCATGTTTTGTAATGTAGCATAAGAACATAGCACATCTCTGGTGGCATACTCTGATACTGTAATGGTGACATACTCTTAGGGAAAATACGATAAAGATGATCATGAAAATATGTGAGCCCATTGTTGATAGAGCACTTTATACCTTTCATATTCCTCTCTAATCTCCCGAGGAGTGCGCGTTCTGAAAATCACCTCCCAGCCATCAACCTCCAAACCCCTTTTACCTGTGAATGATAGAAAACAATTACACTACACTGATATTCATAGATAGACACTAATCAGTTTGGTAGTAAAATGGAAATAGATTATTGTCTTAGTGTTCTTTAGAAACTTTATTCAGAGAATCAACTATTTTTGAGTTATGCCAAACTTGATAGTGATTTCTTAAAACAGGCCTTTTTAGCAAAGATATGTAAAGATGATACTGCCATTGTCGCAATTTAACTAAACGTAAGCTTATGGCAGTTGTTACAATTTAGTTTGGAGGGCACAACCATTTAATTCACCTTAAATAGACTTACCAAGAGTGTCATAAATAGCTCTCTTTTGGGAATCCGAAAGTACTTCATATGCCTCCTTTACTTTGTTAAATATCTGCTCAGCCCATTTCTGCTTGCTAGGATCTGTGCTATGCTTGTCAGGATGAAACATGCGCGAGAAACGACGGTATGCACTGTTAATTTCCTCTGGAGTGGCCTGGAAATCATTAAAGCATAGTTAGACTTTTTATGTAGCAGCATGCTGGGTTTAATAGACGAAAATATGTTAATACTGCAAAAATAAAAGGAAAAACTTGTAGAGGATATCCAGAAAATATTTATTTAGACTTTGAATAAGAAGTGCCCGCGGCTCCGCTCGCGTGCAGTTCGTTTTTTTTTACAAAAATGTTTCCTGTACAATTTCTTGATTTTTCCCAAGATAAATGAGTAAAAGGCCCTGGGACCCGTAAAGGAGTCTTCTTCCAATTTCTCCTGTCAAATTGCAATCATCTTTCACAAAATTCACCTATCCCGTCTTTGGTCTTCCTCTACTAATACACTCTGTGAAAATCACTTATATTCGCATGGAGTTAGACAGAGTGGGGCGTTTCATAGTGGATTAAAATATCTTTACTCGTACTAACCAAACTCATCATATTCTGAGTGGATACCAACGCCCAGCTATTGTAAGGTTAAGAAGAAATTCAGTTATCTTTTAGTTGTATAGTTATACCTAGTTGAATGATCAAAAGGACGATTTAAACTGTCGATATTTCGATCCATTGGTACAAGTCGTGGTCACGTAGTGACTACGATTGTGCGTCCTTTTGATTGTGCTACGTAGATGTCATAGGTTTTTTAACTATCCCACGGGAACTCTTTAATTTTTCAGGATGAAAAGTTCTTAAATGTTGACCGGGCATATAAAGTACAATCATAAAATTTCATTTAAATCCATTACTTGAAAGACGCCTGCTAAACACTGTTTTTGTAATGTTTTACTTTCCCGCGGGAACTCTATTGGTTTAATATAAGTTTTACTATATATTTTGTTTAAATGGCAACATAAGGTATCAGCACAACTATCATTAGTTGTAGTTTACAAAGCTGTTCAATTAATTACAGTTTTTTAACTATCCCACGGGAACTCTTAAATTTACCGGGATCAAAAGTACCTTATATGTTGACCAGGGACATAAGCTACCACCACACAAAATTTCATTGGAATCGGTCTAGCCGTACAAACAGACAGACAAACAGATAAACAGACAAACAGACAAACAGATAAACAGACAAACAGACAAACAGATAAACAGACAAACAGACAAACAGAGACAATTTGAAAAAAAATTAAATTAGTTCTATTTCACTTCTTACATCCCCCTGACTCGGTTTTTAGCATTTTTTTTATTTGTACAGAAATTTGACCTCTACAGATTTATTATATGTATTGATGATTATTATTTCATCTAGAAAAATAAAATTTAGCAGCCCTAATTGTGATATTGACCAACAAATGAAAATGACATGAGGTCATTTTCATTATTCCCAGTTCATTGATATTTAACCAGCTGTTAATAGGGATGTCACTTAAAATCTTCCCCAGGATATGAGCTACATCAGTGATATTTTTTCATGCATCTGTACATTGTTCCCTACTTTAGGCTTTTGGCTAATTAGGGCGAGAAATCTACACATTGTATATGTTCTGTTAGTAAAAGACTATATTATATTTTATTTAATAATTTAGATTACCAATACGGTTGTCCTGTACAAATCTGCGCTTTAAGGGATTAGTGAAAACTGTGAAAACGCACGTCGCAAACGCGGGCGAAAGTGCAGGCAATACCTTATGTAATGCAAATAGTGAGGAGTCTGATAAATACGTTTTTGATAGATCTAGTAACTTACAACCCTTATTTACAATATTATCTATGTTTAAAATCCGGCATGTGTAATTTAGTGTTATTTAACCTAAAAAATTGTCATATTGTGCAACACAGCAAAAGTGGTAAACTTAATTTCTAGTTACTAGATAAGCCAATGCTATTTTTTCGAAAACTTTTTTTTAACCTAGGGATATTGAAATATTCCAAGTGTGTTATATAATGTGGCAGCGATATTATGATAATTGGACAAAAACGAAATGAAAAATACTTAAAAAATATTTACCGTTTTAGATACATTCAGTAACTGATAATAATTGTCTTCCAGCAAAATACTTTCTCCATCTTCTTCCATTTTTACTACTATTAAAATATTAGACTTTTTTAACTGTTCAGTTTCACAATCAAAATCATAAATTAACCAAAATCACTTCAGCTTCTTTACCGCCGCACCATCGACAAACGCCGTACTGACATAAGTTAGAGAGTATTGTATCAATATAGTGCTCTGTGGAAGCGTGGACCATGGACTTAACATGTGGACATGATGTGGACATGAGACCAAGGAAGTTGCTTGATGCATTTGATGCGATGGTTGTTTGAAAGCTATGGCATGAGCTATGGTTATTTGTAGCTCTCATTCATCCATTCTCTCATTAGTATCATGGAGATACCATACTTAGATGTTAGGTCCATGATTAGTATTATCTCTATGTTACAGTCCAACACAGACAATATAATAATAATACAATACGCAAATACGCCCATACGCCGTGATCTGTGGATACGCCCATAGGCCATGTTCTTAGTCCCCAGCCGTAGATAAAACATTCAATATACTCTATGGATAAAACCAAGATAAAACTGTGTTTCTGTGGTTCTCACTTCTTAATTTTTGTTCTCCGCTGTTGCCCGTTGTCAAGTGTGAAGAAGTATAAAGTTGCGTTGGAAATTGGAGCTCTAGAAGTAAACTCTCTCCTAGATCTCATCTAGGAAAACTAATATGTAATTTGCAGGAGCATGCTCGTGCAAAACCTTGGAAAACATAATATTAAAGTAAGTCACTAGGTTTCTGTAATTTCTTAAAATTTTATTATAATTTCGTGATATTAATCACTTCAGTGATTTGTTGCTGTTTTGCGGCAAAATTTCGTTTATAAGAAAACAAATTTATTTAATAATTTTTCGGGCCTAAAAGTTAAGATACATGTTCTGTGCCTAAAGGCTTATAAGGATAATGTAGGCGGTAAGTTTACGATGTTTGCCGTACATAATGTTCTAATATTTATGTTCTATATGGGACGGAATGTTTCGTCGATTAAAATTATACATGTTAATTTCTTAGATGAATTTTTCTTCCTCGCTTGTATGATCTGTCAGAGATGCACCAATAATTTCCTTAAGTATGCAACAACAGGCTTTCGCTCTGGACATAAATTAACTTCAAATAGTGTGGGTGAAAGTCATATATTCATGAATCTTACAACAAAATTAGTTGTTATATTTTTTGTGGTTTGTGCTCTCTTTAGTGCAAATTATATCCATCTGCACATGATCAAAGTATTTTCTCAGTCAGTAATAGGGTATTTGACTCCAATTTTTTTATTACTTTATTATAAAGTAGAATTAAAATAATGACGTGCACTGAAAGAACTAATTAAATCGATCAAATAACAGAAAAGTTATAAGCATTTAAAGATTTTTGATTAGACAGAGATAGCAACATGACATTGTGACGTCACACCGTACCAATGCCATAGTAGCTTCGTGCGGCTTCATACAAATTTTCGTTTTGCGAGAAAGGGATAGAAGATCCCCCCACTCCAAAGTTTAAACACCTGTAACTTTGTAAATCTTCGTTGGATTTTAATATTTCTTTCACTGCACGTTATTATTTTTATCCTAGTTTATAATAAAGTAATATTTTTTATCAAATTCAAAAGTAGTGTAAGACCCCATTGTATCAACTGAAATTCAGGTTAAATAGTGCTGAGAGTTAATGCAAGTGTTATAAATTACATTTTTTTTTACATTTCTGAGTAAATGTGTTTTTCTCTTGTTCAATTGTATCTCACAATAATAAAATGAGTCAAAAATATAAGTTAGACGAACAAAACTTATTTAGTTGGAATCGAAAAGTAAATTCAACATTTTAATGAGTACAGATGACATATAAATTCTGCTGATCAGTAGGACAACTCAAAGATTCAAATCATTTATTTCATATAGGCCATATCATTACTTGATAACACTTATGAACTATTACTGAGTACTACCTTTAAAGTAAATCACACTTTACAGTGCCGTTTATGGCAGTTAAAGTCAAACGCTTTGATTGAATACATTTGCCCTAACATATATAATATATCTGTAGCATTGATTTAAGATTTATACAATAGATATATTTTCAGTCTTCAAAAAAAGACATTTGTTCACACCAAAGATTTAAATCTCTAGATGGGCCCTAAGCTTTCAAAAACGTCCACATTTTTGTCTTGTATGCAACAATAATTGTTTTTCAAAGTTATAAACTTACAAGAATGATTACAACCATTCATTATAAATCCCAAAGATTTATAATTATTGAAATTTGATGGTTTATATATAACAGGATTCTGTTAATCGGCACCAGTGACTCTGCTTAGGAAATAGAAAAAGAAAAACTCCTATTTGAACAGTCAGTCAGTTGAATGTAACAACACCTTCTATCAACAAATCAAGTAGTAAAGGAAGTCAAAAGGGAAAAAGAAAACAACAAGTTGTTGAAGTGCTAGGTATGTAATAAAATATTATAGAGGAGTTATTAGTACTAGTCCTCAAAATTTGTGTGTCAGTGAGAGTTGAAGAGTCACCGATTCCCTGAGGCTAGTGACAAATAGCGTTACTTTCCGAAGTATAAAAATGGAACAAAATGTATGCAAACTATTGCTATTTTGACTTTCAGTGACACTCAGCTGAGCATCAATGAATATCAAATGACATACATTTTTGATTCTTGTTCCATCTCTATACTTCGTGAAGTATCGCTATTTGTCACTTGCCTCAGGAGGCAGGGATCATCCCTTGTTGATTATCATTCAGGTATTCATGTTGGTCAAATGTTGGTACAATGCTCTAGGTACATATAACTTTGACACAAGTTCAAGTAGGGCGTTAACTGCCTTGCCTTCAGCCATAAGTAGCCAACAATACCTTCGTTTTCCTTCCAATCCCGAACCATCTTGTAACAGTATAGAACAATTGTTAACCATGATTTTCGTTACCAACTTTAAAACAAGCTATCGTCTTTATTCACCTGGTACTATGTTACCCTTTTCTTTCATGCCCTTATTTAAATTTATTTATGGTGTGAAAGCAACTGTTTGAATGTGACCTACATGAATTCGTATTCACTTGGTAGCTGTAAACATCAAATTTCAAGTCAATTAAGCAAGGTTTTATAGCACAACTAGCTGTGTGTAAAAAAAAACGAGTCGTTTTTTAAAAAAAAATGTTTCCTGTGAAATTTCTTAATTTTTCCCAAGATAAATGAGTGAAAGGCCTTGGGTTCGATGGACCCGTAAAGGAGTCTCCTTCTTCCAATCTCTCCTGTCAATGTGCAATCTTCTTTCACACAATTCACCTATATCTTCTTTGGTCTTCCTCTACTTATACACTCTGTAAAAATCGCTTATGTTATTCACATGGAGTTAGACAGAGTGGAGCGTGTCATCGTAGATTAAAATATCTACTAACCAAACGCATCTTATTCTGAGAGGATAACAACGCCCAGCTATTGTAAGGTTGAAAAGAAATTCAATTAGGTCTGATCGTTTGTTCTGCAAAGGGATTAAGCATTCTGGTGTGCTGCTGTGTAGCAACCCATTCCTGCTTCGCACAGGTTATCTTGTATAGTTATACCTTTTGATTGTACTATGTAGATAAGTAGTCATAGGTTTTTTAACTATCCCACGGGAACTCTAATTTTTCAGGATGAAAAGTATCTTAAATGTCAACCAGGCATATAAAGTACGATCATAAAACTTAATTTTAATCCGTTATATGAAAGACGCCTGCTAAACACTAGTTTTGTAATGTTTTACTTTCCCGCGGGAACTCGATTGGGTTAATAAGTTTTACTATATATTTTGTTTAAGCGGCAATATAAGGTTATAATACAGCATAGCAAATTTTACTAAATTAAGTTCATTAGTTGTTGTTTACAAAGCTGTTAAATTAATTACAGTTTTAAACTATCCCTCGGGAACTCTTTAATTTACCGGGATCAAAAGTGTCCTATATGTTGACCAGGGATATAAGCTACCACCACACAAAATTTCATTTGAATCGGTCCAGCCGTTCCAAAGATTAGCCTGTACAAACAGACAGACAAACAGATAAACAGACAAACAGAGAAACGAAAAATTTGAAAAAATTTAAATTAGTTCTATTTTACTTTTTACATCCCCCTGACTCGGTTTTTAACATTTTTTTTCATTGTACAGAAATTCGACCTCTAACAGATTTATTACATAGCACAATAAAGGCAAAATCATGTTTATAAAAATGAAGTGTTTTTGAGTCTAGTCAAAATGTTTATGGAATAGATTGTATCTTAAATAATAAAAATATAAAGCTTTAAGGATCTTGGTAGTATGGAACTCTCGATTCACGAGCTAACTTGCATTTGATTGGTTTTTTTATTGATAGTCTAACTCCTAAAATGGTTATCACCATTAATGAGAAAGTGTAAAATGAAAGGACTTGTCATAAGAGCCTCTGCATGGCCTATATGAAATAAAGAATTTTCTATTCTATTCTATAAATTTTCTCAATTAGACATTTAGCTTACAAACTGCATAATTGGAGACAGATTTGATAAAGGCAAGGCAATTGCGACAGGAAGAATGTAAAAAGCCGATCGCTCACTTGACTAGCGGAAAATTGCGAGCCGCTTGTTAGTCTCGTTACACGCATCGACAATAAAAAAACCGGCCAAGTGCGAGTCAGACTCGTGCATAGAGATGACCATATTATACTACTGAAGACGTAAAACTTTGGAGAGAAGGAGGGCTGTATTTTACAAGATTTTTTTTAATATAGCACGGCACGATAATTCAAAGAAGCTAATGCAAAAAAATAAATAAAAATTGTTTTAGAATATGCAAGAGCGCCCTTTTCTTATTATGATATGCCACTTACTCGTATTATAAAATTGCTACCTGACAATTTAATTCTGGATTAGGGTGACTGATGAGACATGTCTGAAATCTTTTTGAAAAGTCTTTAATTGGGCATTTTCATTGTTTCAGACAAATTAATAACGACCATGCCTCTATTGACGATAGGGGAAGAGGATGTGGTGCGTCTAATTTTGGAGTTTCTTAACACGCGCGAGCTGCACATTTCACAGTTATCGCTGGAACGAGAAACTGGTGTGATCAACGGAAACTACGCGGACGATGTTTTGTTCCTTCGTCAGCTCATCCTAGATGGGCAATGGGACGATGTGCTCGAGTTTATACAGCCGCTCAGTGCACTAAAAGCTTTCGAAAGCAACAAATTTAACTACGCTATACTGAGACACAAATATATCGAGTTACTGTGCATCAAATCCGAAATCAAAGCCTACAACAATGTTGAAAACATTGTGGATGAGGTGGTCAAAGTTCTCAGTGAACTAGAAAAGGTAGCACCAGCAAAGGAGGATTATTCGAACCTATGTTTGCTGCTAACTCTCCCGAGCATCACCGACCACGCACAATTCAAGAAATGGAATCCGAGCAATGCAAGAGTGCAATGTTTCCGCGAAGTATATCCCCTCGTGGAGCAATTCCTACCCTGCGACAAGAAGCCTTCGTCGAACGGCGCCACGCCCAAGAGCGCTAAGAACGACCGCTTGATGCAACTTATCATCAAAGGCATTCTCTACGAAATGTGCGTCAACTACTGCCAGTCCCGCGCGGGCGCGAACGAGGCTCAAATCACAGAAGTCGACTTCTCGCAAATGCTAGACGTGGCCGGATTCGACGAGTCCGATCTGAGTCTGCTATCGTGGTTGCAATCTATTCCATTCGAAACATTCAGCATTCCATTCGAGCAGCGGTCGTTGAATGTTGAACTGGAGAGGCTGGTGCGCCCGTCGCTGCACACCTCTTGGACCGAGCACATGCTGGTGACGCCGATCAAACCGCGCACGTTCCCGCACGTGGCGATGCCGTTCAGGAGACCTAGATCTGCAGCCGACGCTATGACGAGATCTCTGCGACCGCTTCCCGATGGGGCGCCTCGCCACCCTGCCGTCATGGCTCTATCCGCTATAGACTACGGACCGTCGTCTTCTTACTTCGCCGGCTTCCACCTCACCGGCATAAAAGACAGCAAGCTGATGAACACTTCAGTGGATAGACTTTTTGACAGTACCCACGATGACCTAAATGTGGCTTTTAGTGAAAAACTTAAACCGATAGAGGAGCAGACGAAGGCAGGGGATCATACGAAAAGCAACGAGACGAGCAGCATCGGAGCTTCGAATGCTACGACTCCAGAGCACCGGGCGCAAGACTACTCCGCGTCGACCTCCGTGTCCATGGCCGCGGCACCGGAGCGCTGCTCGCAAGCGCCACAAGAAGCTGTCGTACACGCCGGAGATGGAGACTTTAGAAGAGAGCTCCTCAAGGAGTATCAGATACAAAAACAACGCGAATGCGACGATTACTTGCGCAATCTATGCTCTCCGGAAACAAGGCAGCAGAAACCGTAAGTTTGTCGCTACTATTAATTTCTTTCTAACAAGAAAAAAGATGGGCTGTCCCTTTTACTACTGTTGTAATAAAAACTAATCTTTTTGTGGTACTCTGGAATGTATCCGGTTTTAGTTAAAGAATTTTTGCAACATAGATAATTTTAATATGTAACTATGCATGTACCAATTTTTCGATGAATTAGCAATTTTGAAAAGTTTTGCTAGAGCAGGAAAGGAATTTAGTAACCTATAAAATTATTGAGGTTTATGTATGATATCTTCTAGCGTTTTATTTTATTTTCAGTATCGAGCAAACTCCTGATACCGTCTCATCTTTGACACAGGATTATCACAAGACAACTCCAAGGTAATTTTTTTTTTCTTCCGTGCCAAGAATCTAACTCATCTATGAGTCTGTTTAATACCAAAGTAACTAGATCAAATTATATGTAAAAGCTATTACTACTATACTAGATCAAATTATATGTAAAATTAGATAATTAACTAAATAAGAAACTTAAAACTTAAAATAATTCCATCATCATTTCGAATTTTTGAATTATTCATTATTCATCTTTCAATTTTTCAAAAAGGGCACATATTCCCGGTCTGTGCTTTTTTGATATAATTATTATTTTGTAGTTTAATTTTGTTTAACCTACTTATGTACTTCGTACTCCCACATTCACAACAGTTCTAATAAATAATACTAATTTTATATTTTATAAGATAATATTTATATGTAGTTATAGATTTTTACCCGTTCTGTTCACCAATCATTAAAACTGTTCTTCCCAACGAGTTACACCCATTTACTTGTTACAAAGAAAAACCCCTTAGTGTCAGGATCATTATTTCATTGGCCTTTCTCGTATTTTAAAGTGTCGGCTGTAATAACCTTTAATTTTTTTTAATTACAGGGTGTGTGCTGATGAAAGAGTTCCTTCAGCATCACCGAATGTGGTAAGTGTCTTTTATATTATAAACTTATCTCAAGTCTAGACTACTTATAGTGAAACTACACATTCCACGGGAACCGGCAGTCGAAGGTTATTACCATCCACAGACCAGAGAATTAGGTTTATTCTCTTACAGACCCATACATTACGCTGTTCAGCGAGTACATACAGACTCTTTTCTGTGATTACACGACTGTTTGGTTTTTCAGTACGGTAGTTTGTTTGTGTTCTATTTCATTTGTTGCTTTCGCCTGATAAAATCTACTGCGGCTCTTGTGTTTCTACTATGGACGTTGCATAAAGACGTATTTTATTTATTCACTAGCTGACACGGCAAATGATATTTTGCCATTGATATACAAAATAGGCTACGACCAACTCAGGAAATTTCATAACAATCGGTCAAGCCGTTTCGGAGGAATTGGTAACAAAAGTTGGCATGATAATTTAATATATTAGAGAAAGATATTGAGATAATAAAATAGGGAAATAGGCCAACTGTGGCGCTCTCTGTCGCACTTGAAGACAACAGTTTCTGTCCTGTTTTTCTGGCTTAATTTTTTGGTTAGTTTTATTCCCCTCTTTAATTCTCATTCAATAAAAGTTGACTCTGAATTGAATCTCTAACTAATATGTAAAATTCTCCTGTAACCAAACTCTCACGAACTGGCTTGACCGATTTTTATGAAATTTTTTTTGTTACAATCTTCATTACATCGTAAGCTATTTTTCATACGCCTAAATGGCAAAACCAACAAAATGGGCAAAAATGACAATTCGTCAATATGTTCCGTATAAACGGTGTAATAACACGTAATTCTAACAATATAATATAGAAGTTGAATGTAGTTATTTAGGGTTCCCTATTTCCAAAGGAAAAAAAAATGAATGTGACGGGCTGACAGACTGATAAACTCGCACCACAAGAAGTACATTTTGGTGTTGAACCCTAAAAACTAAATAATGTCAAGTTGCTCCGAATCGAGTGGACCAATTAAGATGAAACTCGTTATACATGTGGATTTATATCTGAAAATTCAATGGATTTTAGCAGAACAGATTAATTTGTTTTGCTATTATCCGCTACTTGAAAGGATTGTATATGGTGCAATATGCAGGAACACTACCCACATGAAACACCACACACAATTTTCTATCACTTTCTTCGACGCACGTTTCGTCCCGACACCGGGACATCCTCAGGAGATGTTGACTTCACAATGCGAAATCGTAGAGTTCTGTCCTGCTAATTATGGATTTCCGCAAAATAACGCCTGCTTCCATTCAAAACAATGGATTTTTATTTTTTATGTTCTTTTTTTACCTAAAACTATTACAAATATTTTTTGATAAGTGTCTGTAATGTGTGGGCAATGCCGCCTGTCGCACCAAGTCACGTATTCGTGAGAGTGAGTAGGACAAAAATGAAATCCGTCGCAGCGTTGTTTGATAACAATCTATTCATCATACGGAACCATTTCCGCTCGAGTTGGTCTTGCACTTGTCCGGTTTTTTCGAACGGGTCCGTCGCGCCTCGTCGGATGCGCTTTTCCTAATGTTTTCAACTGAGCGCGCACCACCAAAGAATTTGCTCTTAACGATGTTTTATCATACCACATTAGATTAATGAGCCACTTTGTACATAGCTGTAGCACGGCCATTTCTAATTATGACACTAATCAAAACTACTAGTTTCCTGCCTGTTCTTCTCGGTGGGAAACAACTTTCCGAACGTGGCGGTAGTGTGGAAGACGTTTATTCCTTTCACATAGGTCTATAGTTATAGACCTATGCGAAATGAATAAACGTTTTGAATTATTTATTATGCTTAAATAGCTGTTATACTCGATAATTCCAAATCCTAAAATATGACCAAATATTGTAACTAGTTGGTAGTAAAATATAATTTAAAAAAAATCTGTAGTATCCGAGGTATTTTTGTTCTTGAAGCGCCATCTAATGTGATAACACGACACGACGTGGTCAATATTTTAGAAGTTCGTCATGCCGTCAATAGATGGCGTCCGACTGATGTTCAGTTATCTATCGATAGGCTTTAGATTTTTTACACTTTTTATTTTTTTTTAGGAGTGTAGTGTTTTTAGGGTTCATGTATGTATGTATGTATGTATGTATGTGTGTTTCTTTATTCCACCATAACTTCTGAATAACTGAAGAGATTTGGACATAAATGGGGAATGCTTAGAATCCTTACATCGTTCCGAGTAACATAGGCTATATTTTTTTGGAAAAGGTTGTTTTACACAGGGCAGTCGTGCTTTTTAATTTCCTAATTATGTACTTTTGTATAAATTTAACCATAATATATTATAGTAACTATGACTGACGTCAGGATAAACCTTTTGCATTGGTAATCTTCAAAACGGCAGAAAATAATCAATTAGGTAGGTACAAATACGTTGGTCCTAAATTCAGTCGCAATGTCAACTTTATCACAAACAAATAAATGTAAATTTTATTTCTAAGAACAGCATCTTGTTCACAAATAGGTACGAGTTCAGCCAATTCACAATATTTATTCTGGAGTTGGTACTGTAACAGGTTGGATTTAAAGATTCAAAGATTCAAATAATTTATTTCATATAGGCCATTATTTGTTAGCTCTTATGAAATGTCAGTTAAAATAATTAAGTAGGTACATATTATGCTTATTATTAGTGATAACTATTTAACGACTTAAAAACTAAGTTTACGAGGGTTCCAACGCGCCCTGAACTGTGAAGAAGCCCACAACAAACTCAGCCGGGTATTGTTTTTTTGTTATCACTATTTCACAATATACTATTATAAATTAGAACTAGCTATAAATTTTAATTAGAGTAATTTACTCCCATGGATTGTTTTCATTTAAGTAATCTTTTATGCTATAATATGCCTTATAAAAGTTTCGGCTTGTTCATTAATAATTAAGACGTTGTTTTCCTGCAAATTTAGAATTTTATCTGTTATTTATCTGTTTGTAATCTCTGATTGCGATGGTTTGTTTGTCTGTTATTAATAGATAGTTAAAGATAAAAAGGCGCTCAATGTCAAACTAGTTAATTAAATCGTTTAGTTGCAACATTTTTGCTGCTGCGTGGGAGAAACTGTGACTTGCGGGCTGCTTTAAGATTGTCTATATTGATTAATTGCACACGTTTTGTTAAATATCCTATCAATCTATCGCATTGATTAAATAATATATTAAAGGATCAGATCACTTACTTAGATCAGATTACTTAGTGGCACAGGCCACTGTGCCACTGGGTCGAAATATCGACAGATAAATCGTCCTTTTGATCTTTCAGCTATGTAATTATGAAATTTTATAGTATTATTAAGAAAAAGTAGTTTTCAAAATCACCACAAGTTATCCGTGCGCAATATCATCACAACAGAATCCCGCGAAAAATCAAGGAATCCCACGGTACTTAAATGTAAAATATTCGTATTCGTAATTCACGCGGGCGGAGCCGCGGGCAACAGCTAGTTATTAATATAAAATTGTAGTGCTAGACTGTTTGTCGTCCCATTATAAGTAAAAAAATAAATAAATGTTTGCCTGAAAATATACAAACAATACTGCAGCTTTACTGCTTTAAGGTGTTGCGGCCCTACCGGCCCGCGAAATTCAAATTTTATTTAGTTTTTCGCAAATATTAGACTAACTTCACATTGTAGATTTATGGCAATGCATTTTGCGGGCCTACATTTTATGCATCTACATGTTTTTAATAGAAACTTTGCTCGAAAGTTCCCACTCATCTCATATTGGTTCCCGAAAGATAATTTTTTGCAGTTTCCCAGATTTCGAGCTATCGGGAACCAATATGAAGTAAATGAGTATTGTTGAGCAGAGTTTTTATTTAAAACATGTAGATGCATAAATTTTGTGCTCGCAAAACTCATTATCATTAGCCTTCGATGTATAATTAGCCTACTATGAGCGAAAAACTAAATAAAATTTGAATTTTCGCGCCCGGATGGTACCCATCGCCCTTAAGGTGTTCCGACCCTACCAGCCCGCGAAATTCAAATTTTATATAGTTTTTCGCAAATATTAGACTAACTTCATATTGCAGGTTTATGGCAATGAATTTTGCGGGCATGTAATATTTATGTATATATACATGTTTTTAGTAGAAACTTGGCTCGAAAATTCATTGGTTCTCGAAAGGTAATTTATTGCAGTTCCCTGAGCTATCGGGAACCAATATGAAGTACCAATGAGTATTGTTGAGCGGAGTTTTTATTAAAAACATGTATAGATGTATGTTGTGCCCACAAAACTCATTTTCATAAGCCTACAATGTAAGATTAGCCTAGTAGAATTTTTGCATCCGGATGGTACCCATCCCCTTTAAGAGATGGTGGCCCAAGGGGGCCTACCACCGTGACCGAAAGTAATATTATTGTAAAATTGTTTTGACATTTCCATACTGACATTGTATGAAAATGTCAAAAGAGTATTACAATAATATTGCTTTAAGTCACAATGGTAGGCCCCCAGGGGCCGTACCACCTACTCTTATAGCATTATTATTGTAATATTGTTTTGGAATTTTCATACAGTGTCAGTATGAAAATTTTAAAACAATATTACAATAAAACTGCTATAAGAGTTTGTAGTACGGCCCCAGGTCTTGTTTGTCCGTTCACATTCTGATTGTGCTTATATTGATACCAATTGTCAACAAAGTGGTTAAGTCTGCTTCGCTAGTGTATCCAATACCATTTTCATTACGAGTTCGTTACGCCAATTTATACGTGCGGCATCTAAAGTAAGATCAATATGTAACGGACCTGGGGCCATTTAAAGAACCGTGAAATCGCCAAACAACCTTAACTATAGTCGTCGCATCTATTAATTGGTCGAATCAACTATTTTTAGGATCCCGCGCCGCAAAAGAAAATATAACAAAATTCGTATAGAAAGATTTTTTGTTTGTCTGCAAGTCTGTATAACCATTTTTCTAAAACAACAGGCAAAAGTAAAACACAATTATTTTATTTATATACCTACCAGTTTGTTGTTGAAGATTCGTCACGCTCTTTTTTACGCCCAATTTTGGGCACGGGAACATAATATTATCTATAAACATACATTTGTCATCTTTGTAGGGTTTTTTTTATTAATAGGTACTTTTTTACAAACCACAGACTCCGGGTCTGTGCCCTTTTTGATATAATTATTATTTTGTTATTTAATTTTAGTTGTTTTACCTACTTGTTTCGTACTTCCACATTCACAAGAGTTCTAATATAATATAACAATAATTTTATATTTTAAGATATAGATTAGTTTCGGCTCGGTCTAGCCTGCAAATGCGGGTTGGCAGACTTCTCACATCTTTGTTTTTATAGAGGAATGCAGATGTTTACGATATTTTCCTTCACCGCTGAGTTAGTGATATTTAGTTGCCACAAACGCAAACAATTCTAGAGTATTTCGACTGAGATTCAAACCCTTGACCTCCGGTTACGAAGCGGACATATGAACCACTGCTCTTAATTACGTCGTAAGGAATAAACAAATCGATGTATCTAGTATTATGTCTATATTTGAGCTAGTGAACGTGTGGGTTTATGTTATTAAGTGAATACATAATTTTATCCTATTTAATGGCGGCAAAACACAACAGAGCTTAGCGACCTTCGCTCAAACTTGAACTGACAGTTGACACCTACATGCGTCCTTGTTACGGTGAGTTTCCACTGACGAGACTTAAGTATACATGAAACGTGTTGAAAATACTGTTTTCAATGAATGTGATAATGCGAAGATGAAGACTCTCACGGTTAGGTCGTATTCGATCGATGAATGGCAATGATTTGCTTGCATAAATCAATTTCCTCTTAATTACTCCAAAATCCTGCTATGATTCCTAAACCTAAGTGGATCAAACTGTTGAGATAATTTCTAAAACTTGATTATTTTATTTAGAGTGAGTAAGAGACCTAAGAGTAGGTTACACCTAAATGGCCCTCAACATATATGTTTTTGTTAAATCAAAATGGCTTCTCTTTCTTATCATTCCAACAATCATATTATAATGGGAGTAGGTATCTCACACATAAATACGTTCGAAGCCTTGTCATGAAAGTATCATTATTTTGAGTTTGAAAAGTTATTGATTTATTTATATAAATAATAATTAAACGTTTGATAGAGCAGTTAAGTACTACTTACCTTTCAGATTTTTAAATGTTATATCCTAAGTTTTTAAATTAATTATCTCTTGGTATCATAATAATAATTTGTCCATAGATTTTTTATTTGCTTTCATGTGTTATAATGGTTACAAAATTGTTAATCAGTTAGTCTCGTCTTTCCATATAGGTACGCAAGTGTGTTCAATTTTTACTTTAGATTTATGGTTATTCATTTTGTATTTATCTTAGTACCTGGCTACTTGAGTATCCGCTCTACCTCGTTATATTATCTCCCGCGTTTACCTATTTACATACATCTACGGTGTAATCGTAGGACACTATAAAATAATTGGTATATTATGTGCGCGCGCGCATGCCTCCGCGTGAGTCACCCGCAAACGTTTTGCGCGCAATGCCGATCGCGGTCCGACTCCGAACGGACCAGCACCACAGTTGTACCAGTCGTGTCGCGGCGTACTTTGTGGACACACATACTTGAAGTCACGCTTTTGTGCTAACAACTCCGTAAGGTTAACTTATCGAGATCGATTGTGAATTAAAAAAGTACGGAATCAAAAGACGGTGGCTCCAGAGTGAACCATGACGGCGGTGAAGAAGGCAATAGCGATGAGACAGCTGGACTCGATGTTCGGAAGTATGACCTTAGAAGGAGAGGGTCGTCATTCCCCACTGGTCAGTTCGACCATCGAGCATGACCCACATTGCGACGTTCACGGCCGATGTAGCACGCCTTACCGATCGTCGCTCTATCTCCACAGTAGGGAGTCGACGCCTGGATTCAGGGAGTCTGTGTCACCGACAAACGGATTAATCATCAGGTCTGTCTTTGGAATATAAGTAGGTATCGGCCGACTATAAGTTTATTTTAATGCGACATTTTATTACCTTATTTGAAATGAGATAATATTATCATTTACTGCCGTAATCAGAAAATGTGGTGGGAATTGTAGTCGTTGAAAAAGAGGCCTGAAATCGATACAATTTCGCAAATACTGGCTTTTACATAATAAGCAACAAAACATTAACTATTTAATCATTTCAAGCTTTTGTTTTGGATAAGCTGTCAAAGGAAAAGTTAAGTTGTACTTTTTTAGTACATAAAGTTATGGTAATAAGTAAAGAAAAAGATTATTTGAGCTTATACGGGGGCTGCAAATTAATAAACTTGCAATTACGTATATTAAAAATATAGACGGTTTCTTTTTAATAATCTGATTATCGTGAATTTACTTTTACTCATTTCTGTGATAGAACTGAAAAGTTAACCACTTGTGATAAAGTTTGACTACGGCAAGAGCTTTCAATTTCAAAGTAGTCGGCTGAAATATTTTTTTATCCATAAAAGTATGTAGTTTTATTGAAAAAATCTGCTAAACAGGCGTAGGGGATCGCTGGGTATATCGGGATCGCCTTCAAGGGACATCGATCATCCCGCGAACTTCCCGAGCATTCTCCGCAGAGATCGCCACAGTCCGTCGCAAACCCCACCGAGAAGGGACACGCCAAGCCCCACTCAGAGATACACCTCTAAAAGACATTCCATGGGATCTTTCCCCAATCTCTCGAGAAGCAACATCGTGAACTATAACAGACGAGATTCCCTCAACACGGGCATACGAGACATGAAAAGAGACTACGTCGGTTCACTGAACTCTCTGTCGAGAAAAAGTTCAATAGACACAAAGAAATCCTCGACGGATTCTTTAGATATGTGGAACTCTACATGGGACTTCGATCGACACGCGAGCAACGCGTCGCTGGCCCCGGAGGAAAGACTATCTTGCGGACACAATAAGGTAACTATATCCAACAGCACATTAGTGTTGTCTCAGAAATATTATAAGAGCATGGTTGAATCCGTCCGATAATAAACATGCTCGTACGTACGTAACGACCAATAATAACCATTTTAGTATTAATATCTGGGTGACCGAGCTTCGCTCGGTGGCCAATAGATGGCAGCAGTAGTCATAATTTTATTTTTTTGGTAAATTCGACATTTAATAAAAATGAATCCTAGCTAGATCGATTTATCGCCCCCAAAACCCCCTGTATACTAAATTTCATGAAAATTGTTCCAGCCGTTTCCGAGATCCAGATTATATAGAAATATACATATATACAAGAATTGCTCGTTTAAAGGTATAAGATTTATTGCGAAACACAATATGTCTTATTTAAAAGTCATCCGGTGAGGTCATACTATTGTTGAGAGTCATATTTTACACTTTTCGCATTTCGAGATATCTTGTAAGAATCGCTATACAGATTAGTTATGACTGATAACATTTTGCAATTATAGAAATAATCTTTACAATAAATGTTAAAATAAAGCTTGTACTCTACACTGCACTAGTCGTCAAGTAGAAGCTCTACCTTTGGAAGGTACCTGCTCTACCGCAGAACTTGTGCAGTGTAGTCTTGCGGTAGAGAAAGTTGTGTTCCGTCCTAATGTAGCGCTCCTACCTTATGACTTCTGCAGTGTAGAGTCCTGTGGGTAGAGCAGGTTGTACTTTCCAATGGTAGCGCTCCTACCTTATGACGTGTGCAGTGTAGAGTCCTCTGGTAGAGCAGGTTGTACTTTCCAATGGTAGCGCTCCTACCTTATGACTTCTGCAGTGTAGAGTCCTGTGGGTAGAGCAGGTTGTACTTTCCAATGGTAGCGCTGCTACCTTATGACGTGTGCAGTGTAGAGTCCTCTGGTAGAGCAGGTTGTACTTTCTAATGGTAGCGCTCCTACCTTATGACTTCTGCAGTGTAGAGTCCTGTGGGTAGAGCAGGTTGTACTTTCCAATGGTAGCGCTGCTACCTTATGACGTGTGCAGTGTAGAGTCCTCTGGTAGAGCAGGTTGTACTTTCCAATGGTAGCGCTCCTACCTTATGACTTCTGCAGTGTAGAGTCCTGTGGGTAGAGCAGGTTGTACTTTCCAATGGTAGGGCTGCTACCTTATGACGTGTGCAGTGTAGAGTCCTCTGGTAGAGCAGGTTGTACTTTCTAATGGTAGCGCTCCTACCTTATGACTTCTGCAGTGTAGAGTCCTGTGTGTAGAGCAGGTTGTACTTTCCAATGGTAGCGCTGCTACCTTATGACGTGTGCAGTGTAGAGTCCTCTGGTAGAGCAGGTTGTACTTTCCAATGGTAGCGCTCCTACCTTATGACTTCTGCAGTGTAGAGTCCTGTGGGTAGAGCAGGTTGTACTTTCCAATGGTAGCGCTGCTACCTTATGACGTGTGCAGTGTAGAGTCCTCTGGTAGAGCAGGTTGTACTTTCCAATGGTAGCGCTCCTACCTTATGACTTCTGCAGTGTAGAGTCCTGTGGGTAGAGCAGGTTGTACTTTCCAATGGTAGCGCTGCTACCTTATGACGTGTGCAGTGTAGAGTCCTCTGGTAGAGCAGGTTGTACTTTCCAATGGTAGCGCTCCTACCTTATGACTTCTGCAGTGTAGAGTCCTGTGGGTAGAGCAGGTTGTACTTTCCAATGGTAGCGCTGCTACCTTATGACGTGTGCAGTGTAGAGTCCTCTGGTAGAGCAGGTTGTACTTTCCAATGGTAGCGCTCCTACCTTATGACTTCTGCAGTGTAGAGTCCTGTGGGTAGAGCAGGTTGTACTTTCCAATGGTAGCGCTGCTACCTTATGACGTGTGCAGTGTAGAGTCCTCTGGTAGAGCAGGTTGTACTTTCCAATGGTAGCGCTCCTACCTTATGACTTCTGCAGTGTAGAGTCCTGTGGGTAGAGCAGGTTGTACTTTCCAATGGTAGCGCTGCTACCTTATGACGTGTGCAGTGTAGAGTCCTCTGGTAGAGCAGGTTGTACTTTCCAATGGTAGCGCTCCTACCTTATGACTTCTGCAGTGTAGAGTCCTGTGGGTAGAGCAGGTTGTACTTTCCAATGGTAGCGCTGCTACCTTATGACGTGTGCAGTGTAGAGTCCTCTGGTAGAGCAGGTTGTGCTTTCCAATGGTAGCGCTCCTACCTTATGACTTCTGCAGTGTAGAGTCCTGTGGGTAGAGCAGGTTGTACTTTCCAATGGTAGCGCTGCTACCTTATGACGTGTGCAGTGTAGAGTCCTCTGGTAGAGCAGGTTGTACTTTCTAATGGTAGCGCTCCTACCTTATGACTTCTGCAGTGTAGAGTCCTGTGTGTAGAGCAGGTTGTACTTTCCAATGGTAGCGCTGCTACCTTATGACGTGTGCAGTGTAGAGTCCTCTGGTAGAGCAGGTTGTACTTTCCAATGGTAGCGCTCCTACCTTATGACTTCTGCAGTGTAGAGTCCTGTGGGTAGAGCAGGTTGTACTTTCCAATGGTAGCGCTGCTACCTTATGACGTGTGCAGTGTAGAGTCCTCTGGTAGAGCAGGTTGTACTTTCCAATGGTAGCGCTCCTACCTTATGACTTCTGCAGTGTAGAGTCCTGTGGGTAGAGCAGGTTGTACTTTCCAATGGTAGCGCTGCTACCTTATGACGTGTGCAGTGTAGAGTCCTCTGGTAGAGCAGGTTGTACTTTCCAATGGTAGCGCTGCTACCTTATGACGTGTGCAGTGTAGAGTCCTCTGGTAGAGCAGGTTGTACTTTCCAATGGTAGCGCTCCTACCTTATGACTTCTGCAGTGTAGAGTCCTGTGGGTAGAGCAGGTTGTACTTTCCAATGGTAGCGCTGCTACCTTATGACGTGTGCAGTGTAGAGTCCTCTGGTAAAGCAGGTTGTACTTTCCAATGGTAGCGCTCCTACCTTATGCCTTGTGCAGTGTAGAGTCCTGTGGTAGAGCAGGTTGTACTTTCCAATGGTAGCGCTGCTACCTTATGACGTGTGCAGTGTAGAGTCCTCTGGTAGAGCAGGTTGTACTTTCCAATGGTAGCGCTCCTACCTTATGACTCGTGCAGTATAGATAATAGAGTCCTGTGGTAGAGCAGGTTGTACTTTCCAATGGTAGCGCTACTACCTTATGACTTGTGCAGTGTCGAGTCCTCTGGTAGAGCAAGTTACACTTTTCAATGGTAGCCCTCCTACCTTATGACTTGTGCAGTGTAGAGTCCTCTGGTAGAGGACATTTGTACTTTCCAATGGTAGCGCTTCTACCTTATGACTTGTGCAGTGTAGAGTCCTCTGGTAGAGCATGTTGTACTTTCCAATGGTAGCGCTCCTACCTTATGACTTGTGCGGTGTGGAGTCGTGTGGTAGAGCAGATTGTACTTTCCATAGGTTGCTCACCTACCTCAAGACTTGTGCAGTGTAGAGTCCTGTGGTAGAGCAGGTTGTACTTTCCAATGGAAGCGCTCCTACCTTATGCCTTGTGCAGTGTAGAGTCCTTTGGTAAACCAGGTTGTACTTTTCAATGTTAGCGTTCCTACCTTACGACTTGTGCAGTGTAGAGTCCAGTGGTAGAGCAGGTCGTTCTTTCGTAATGTAGCGCTCCTACTTTGCGACTTTTGCATTGTAGTCCTGTGGGAACAGGCCGTTCTTTTCAAATCAAATGTAGCGTTACGAGTTTCTACGTTCTTTTCAAATGTTGCGCTCCCTAATATACCTTATGTTCTGTTAGTGTAGAGTCCTGTGCTAGAGGAATTGTGCATTCGTATATTTTGCTCATATTCGTACCTTTTTGAAGATATATGGGTCTATTCAGAAATAAGTGAGATGAAATTCGCAAAGCTTAAAAAAAATTGCAAATGTATGGTTGACGTACCAATATGTATTGTAAGTCTCTTGTTAGCTCGATTCTGTGATTTAGAAAGGACATTATGCCGGAGTGATACCTTACTGGGATTCAGTACTACCGAGTATACAATTGAACATACTCGTAGTATTGAGTTTGCACAATTCCTTTTATTCCAATAAGTCCAATTATTAGATTCATACAAGTAAGGAGGGATTATTTAATGACATATCCTGGCAGGATATGTCATTAAAGAATCCCTCAAGGTCTAGATGACAGCACCAAAGTACTCTGAGAGGGCCTGGTGCTGATAAGAATACGGATAACACATTAAAAAGCTTTTTTTTTAAAACATTCTTTTAATGATTACTTTGCTCGAAGAATTAGGTTATGCCCAAACTCTTATGCTTCACGAAATTTTTATTAAATGTGAGATTTAAATCCGGTTTTCTTCATTTAAAACAAACCAACTAATGAACAGGTGAAGGTAAATAAAAGCTTTTAATAAATATTAGCAGAGATTGTTTACAAACTACTTCATATTCTTGTAAGTAGTGCATACATATCACTCTTTACTTTTCTTATTGGAAAATTAATATTATCGAGTATTGTTTTGCCGTTTCGCACATTCTATGAGTAGGTACGTCTCAATAATTATAGCTTAGGTTATAACTCTGTGCGGGTAATATTACCTATTAGATTTTAACCGTTTTAATGATCTTTTTATAACCGTTATACGGCTAATAAGCGTTACGATTACTACTTACGACTCGATACTCAGTTGGCACTTGCGTGTGATGTTAGTATTGCTAAAACATACAATAAATAGTCACGCTATTCTCATTTACTCTGTAGTAATTTGTTTTAATTAAATAAAACATAAATTTGTTATTATTTATTACAGCATTCAATTTTTTGCTGATTGAGTAATTATCGATTTATTCAAGAAAACATATTATAAAGTGAATAAATATTTTATTTTCATTTAGATATAAGTGGAAAAAATTATTTCAGAAATATATAAAAAAATACTGATTTTGTGATTTGACTGCATATAATACGAGTATGTCAAAGTTTATTCATTAGTAATACAATAAAGAAAAGAAAAGTCAAGTAAGGGTTTTTCTAACCTGATATTTCGAACTCAAATGTACCTAGGTACCTATTGAACCTAAAAGATTTTTATATAGATCATCGAATATCATTAGAAAATGACACATCACGCCTAAAAGATATTAAAAAAAACCAACGTACCTAAATGTCGCATGAATATCAATAACGGTGATTGTCTGTGATGTCCTTGCATATTTATCGCGAGCGTCGACGCGTTAAAATTATAATATCGCATTTCGCTACAACAGAAACAAGTTACAGATTACAATAGAAATAAATACCTGCCCAGTGCCCATTGTTATAATTGCGAAATTTCATATACTTTTTGTTGCTTAATAATATTAATTGTATATATATAAATCAAAATGTAATGCACGCAATCGCTCTCGGCTTTTAGTTCTTTACATTAACACTAAAAACTTTTGTTCTACGACTTTTCAAAGTTTAGTATAAACTTATTTCATTCAAAAAATATTTTTGTAAAGTGACATTACACAGTACACTGTTGCGATGTCGCGCCGCGATTTTGCGCGCAGCCGTTGCCACTTGCCGATGTTACATTGCAGAATAGAAACAAGTAGAGTATCTCTGTAAAATATTGAATATTTGATATTGGTCAAAATATCGAGAGAAAAGAAAAGTGGTAAAATAAAAGTTGTTAGTTTTAATGTAAACACGAGAACGATTTGGTATTTTAATGTAACCCTGTATCCATCTGTATATTTAATATTCATGTTATAATGCAATTACATATTTCATACTTTACTTTACTCTTAAACTATCGTCACCTGCGTTAGTTAGTAGTTTACGGATCGGACATGAACCGAATGTTTTCGCAGAACAATTTTAGCGATCCGTAATAGAACGCACCTGGCCGTACATAATATGAGGAATTTCTGAGCCATGCACTGGAGTCTCCAAATATGGTCAGTAGTCACTTACTGCCACTGCACTGGCCGTATATTTACATATTTCTGACATGATCTGGCAACATTAAAAATAATATAACACAAACTTTCCCAAAAACCGAGCAGACAGTTGTTATCAACTTTACAACCCTAAGAATTTTCGAATTCTTCATATGAAATCCCATAACCTATCCATCCATATCCATTAAATAGTATATAATTAATTAATAGAACTGAATATTGCTTAAAGTTAACTCTCTGTCTCTTTATGTATGCTAAAGTTCTTAAGTCCATTTTGGCGACAAGCGTTTCCAAAGTTCACTAAACTCTCTTGGAATTTTAATATTTTTAATCGCACAAAGAAAGTTATCGTATTAGTACATGGGCAGCACAAAAAGAAAATCGTCGTGGTCTGGTTGCGTTGCGTTGTATTGTAGCGTGTAATCGAGCAGCGTCGTTCCGTGTACATCCGCGGATAAACCTACTTACGGTCGCACTCGGAGATGATCCTTAAAATTCTCATTAATAAAGCTTAGTAAGCTTTATTAAGCTTAGCTTACTATAGTATTAAGGATTACTTACATGAATCAAATCCTTGGGCATGAATGAACTGCTGTAATTATACTAGCTCAATTAGTTTTAAGAGCTTTTGTGAAGTGGTGATAACAGAAAACAAAACCCGGCTGAGTTTGTTGTGGGCTTCTTCTTAGTGCAGGGCGCGTTGGAACCCTCGTAAACTTAGTTTTAAGTCATCTTGGAGTTATTGTCATACAAATGTGACAAATATCATAAGGACCTTTTACAAGCGCCTGTATATTAGGCCTATGTGAAATAAAGATATTTTTTTTAATTGAATTTATCATTAAATCTCAATTTTTTCTCGATTCTTTTGAAGAAAACGATTCAAAATCAATGAAATTAGTAACAAACTCAGATTGAAAATGTCTATATTTTTTCACAGTGATCAATGGAAAATAATTGGATCTTATCAGCTTTCCGTTATTGTTAAAATTGGTAATATTTATCGATAATGTGATAGATGAGAAGCGAAGCGAAGTTATAGAACTTTATTCATGACTCATACAGATTTTACTAATTAATTTATCAGTGAATTGAAAATATGACAATAAGTTTTAACAATAATTTAAATAAGCGTAAACTTCAAAGAAAGACCGATATGCATATGTAATTAAAATAATTATATTATAATCGATCCTTAATTAAACAAATATTTGTTGCAGTCTCAGTGAAATAATAAATAATTAGTGTATTGACGTATATCATATTAATTAACGAGGTCAAGCATTTAATATTATAAATATTAATTACGTTTTACTGGTTATTATTATTGATTACGCTTATAAGTACCAAACTCTTAGTTGGTCAACAGATAAGACGTTAAAACCCAACCGTTGAACCTACTCGTATTTTGTTAAGTACTTGGTAAATCTTATTAGTTTTTCAAATTTTTAAAATGTTTTGATTTAAGTAAAATACTTGTAATTGGGCTATTGCTTGTTTATTAATGAGATTGAAATTAACCTAAAAGTGCGTGTCCCACATACTTCACGATATTATTCGTAAGAATTTGTTTTTTTTTTCCAGCGAAAGTTAGTGTTACGTAAAATCAGGTTTATTTTAAGGCAAAATAAGGTTAGCCGAGGTTGTTATTTATATTTGTCAAGCGCTACGCATATTATAGACCGTGATCCGTGAGATAACAGTTTGCGACAAACGAAGCAAGATTAGTCACGATTATATAAATCGCCTTCCACCATAATGAAGATTCTAGACTAAAACAATATTTTAGACCGTTTGTTTTCCTCGAAGACTCGAGTACCTTAAGGCTATCGTCTAGTGACCAGCGCGACGCGAGTAGGTATTTTCAAAAATGCTTACATGCCCGCAAGTCCAGACTCCAGAGCTAGGCCAATATTTTGTTGTTTTGTTTTGTTGTAAGTTTTTACCGCCGCAAACCAAATTCGATAATTTAAGAGTCATTAGATTCAATACACCTTTCGTAGGTTATATTTTATATATATAGTATTTTAGTTTAGTTACAATAAAAAAAATCGAGGAAGTCTTAAGGCCAATAGTATGCATATATTTAGTCTGTAATAACTTGTAACATAAGCAAAAGTAAAACATAGTTCATTGTATCTGCAACATTCCTTAAAAAAAATATAAATATCGATCTAGGATAATATAGTGTCATCTTTCGCAAAAGCTTTACAAGGTTCAACTTAACGGTGGTGAGTTATTATGATTTGTAAGATTGTAACTATCACGGTTCTAGAGATAAAGCCTAGTGACAGATGGACGGATGGATGGCGAAGTATTAATAAGGTACAAATTAATACTCTTTTGGTACGGAACCAAAACGGAACCCTAAAAACAAAATGAATCAATAAAATGTAAATGTTTTTAAGGATTTTAATATTTTCCATTAGACAGAGTAATTCCATGGTCGCTGCGTACAAATTTTCGCTTTTCGAGACAGAGATAGAAGCTACCCACTCCAAAATTCAAATGCCTTATGCCTGTAACTTAGTATTTCTTTATTGGATATTAACAAAATATTTTTTCTAGTTTCTATTTTAAGATTGTATTTTATTAATTTTTTTTTTGAGTCCCTTATACCCTGTTGCCATGCTTGTGGAAAGCCTTCGATTTAAATTGACCTAACTGACTCCACTTTAATGAATAGGATGCAATTGTTTTCAACTTCGAAAGTGCATCGGACTCACTACTTTTTGCGGCGAATACTTGCAACCAGTTCATTGTTTTGTAATTTGTTACGACCTTTTGTTTGTGAATGTTTGAATACCATGGGTTTTTAGCGAGGAATAAAAGTTGTGTTTGTCACCGCACTGAATTGATGTATTGCTGAGCTGATATTGATGCGCTTCTTTGCATAACATTAGTTATCTTAAAAATATACGGACTTCTACAGTTATCTCAGGATACTCGTTAAAATCCTTTTCCGTTTTGAAAAATTAAAATAAAACTGGCCAGGTGTGAGTAGGATTCGCGTGCCGAAGAGTTATTTTTTTTTTTAATTTTTTAAGGGTTATTTTTTACGTTATTGTTTTCGACATTTTGCCCAATAAATTATAAAGTATCGGGCATAAAAATAAATGAAAACCATTTTAAGGATACACAAGTAACGCCTTTTCTTTTGATACCCCTCTCAATATTGTTATCTGATTTTGAAATATTTCCGACCAGGTTTTCCCGTCTTTTTAAATATAAATAAAAACGATTTTAATTTTTTTATGATTGCAATGACGGCGGCCCATCATTATCTATAACTATTCCCATGTCGATATGTTTAATAGTTACTGAAATAAAGAGTCGTGACACACAGACACTGTCACCAGACAGACGGATACTGATCAACAAAGTGATAATAAGGGTTTTTGAGGCACGGAACCCGAAAAATAAATAAAACTTCACTTTGGCCCCTTGTGATTATTACACAAAAATAGTCTTTCGGTAGGTACTTCCCAAACATATGACTGAGCCATAACAAAGCAGAGCACATATGACTTCACGCATGATTCATGCCTCGAAAAACCCCCATAATATGAAGAATTCCGCTAATGTTTACACTGTTTTCTAAAGTACACAAAAGCAACACTGATACCGTTGCTATAACGACATTCAGCACAACTATAATTTGTATATGTATATTACTGTGTTGTTTCTTTATATGTCTCGTATATCATACAAGAATATAAATAACATGAGATAAATTTATATCCTTTGTCCTAGATGAAATATTGTTGGCGCAAGTATAACCATTAGTTTTATTATGTTACCATATAAGCGATGTTAGTCGCGAGAGAAAGTTAGTCTCAGAAGTAAAGGTAATAAGAATATGCCAATGATAAAAGGCGTAACTAAAGTAATGTAGATATTATTATAGTAAAGATTGTCTAAGAAACGATGAAAAAAGTAGCAGTGTCACTACAAACAGTACATAAAGCTATAAATCCATCTCCCCTTGCACACATTCCAGCTTCAGAGACCAATTCACTTTCAGTTTAACACTATTACACATAGGTTTTACTGGTCTAACATAGTGGCTACTTTTATTCCGGAAAAACCTTAAAAACGGTTATTTCATTTTGGAATTTTAACGATTGAGTGGGGTATCATATGAAAGGGCGTTATTTGTGTATTCTTAAACTTATTTTTATTTACTTATATGCCTGATAGTTTTTGGTTAGTTTATGCCTTTATAGTTTTGTTTATATTTATGCCTGGTAGTTTTTTTATTTATTGTACAAACTGTCGAAAAAATACCGTTCCCCCCCTTATCTCAAAAGTTTGCCGATCGAAAAATCTGAAAGAAATAAGATCAATAGGGATTAATGTATATTTAACGGAAAAAATCATTTCTGTATCTATTATACTTTTTTGATATTAACAATTAACCTTAAAAAACAAAGTTAAGCTTGGGGTTCGCTAAAAAAGTGATTATTTTGGCTTTATTTTTCTAATGCACTACGGAACCCTCGGTGCACGAGTCTGACTCGTACTTGGCTGATTTTATTTATACTTTAACTGGTATATTCGCTATAAGTAATTGTCAAGTACGAGTAAATAGCTTACGCGGAAATGTTATTGTGGTGGCTTCTTTCTTAGACATTACGCGCAATGTTTCTAATAACATGTGTTTATTGAAGTATCTAACTACATAATTATAGTAAGAGGCTTCGTAATTTCTAGCAGACTTTAGTCACGCAGATTTATCTCTATTTCTAATAGTAGGGGATCCCAAGTAAGGTCGACCTTCACCGAGCTGTTTATTGGATGAAAACTATTTTATATCCAATTAAATATGCCAATAAATATATCGCAAGTGGGTTGCCTAAAAAATTTCAGTCCAGGATATGATTAATTAAGAATTAAAAAAAAATCACATCAGAGTTCCGTTGACATCTTAATTCAAATTAGATTTGATGAGCGATTCAGGTCGCAAATTGCAATTGTGCATAAGTGTGCATAGAACCTACGATTTTATTATCCGTTAACTTTCTTTTGCCAAAAAATATAGAACATAAATACTTTCCTCAGTCAGGAAAGTATTTCTGGCAAAAAGCACTATTTATAACATCCAATCTAATTTGAACTACGATGTCAACTAAACTGTAACAAATAGGAGTCCATGTTACAATGGATTTTTTTTTAATTCTTAATTAATCATACCCTGGACTGAAAATTTTTAGGCAACCCACTTGCGATATATTTATTGACATATTTATTTGGATATAAAATAGTTTTCATCCAATAAGCAGCTCGGTGAAGGTCGTTGTATAGCGGGATCCTAGACCATAAACAAGAAAATTCTTTGGTGTTTATAAAATTTGCTTTTGAATACTTTCATAAAATTTTAAAGTAACTTTCTGCTTTATTTTTCGCTGTACAGATTAGTTATTTTTTTGTTTGGTTAAATTACAATGATTCAGGCCTCTCTTCATGACTTGCACTTTCTATCTTTTCGTAGTTATGTGTTTTTTAGTAAACAAAATATCACTTAGTTAGCGTTGAAGGTAAACATCGTGAGGAAACTTGCATGCCTGAGAGTTCACCAATGTTCTCAGAGGTGTGTAAAGCCCGCCTACCCGCAATTAGCCAGTGTGGTGGGCTACGCCCCTCTTCTCTGGTGCCCAGCGCTGGGACATAAAAAGATGTTGATAATGATATAGTTGAGACGTGAAAATAACATTTGGATGCAAGCAATTTAGTCGGTTGAATAATAAACAGTAAAACTTTGTCTGCGTTTTCCTAGCCTAATTAAAGGTTATAATTAATTGCAGGGTATGTGATGGTTTATCTTCTTCTTTAATCTTTAAAATATATAAATTATTACGCTTTACGTTGTTTGTCCGCGATGGACTCCTAAACTTCTTAACTGATTTAAATCAAATTAGGCACACCGTGTGCAGTTTAGTCTAACTTCTCTTGCACTGCATAGGATAGCTTAAATCTCAATTAATCTATTTTTTTATATCTCTTTAGGCAAAACAACGTTTGTTGGGTCAGCTAGTTAAAAATAAATCAAAACCTACATTCTACATTACGGCCCGGTTTCCACCAAAGCGGAGCTTAGCTGTGTTTGAGTAACTAATCAGAATTCGTCATTTCGACATGACATCTCCTTTCCCCTCAGTTTCGGAGATGTTAAAATAACGAAATCTGATTGATTACCGAAACACAGCTCCCCTTTGGTGGAAACCGGGCCTAAGTCCAGCTTGTCTATTCCTGGGCGTTACGGACTCATGAGATCACGTAGTTTGTAAACAGATAAGTACATTTCAATTGTGTATTATGAAATCATTTTCCTCGCGTAGGACGTAGCGGCAGCACGATGAGTTACTTTGTACCACAAACTTGTTTATGTTGTGATCTATATATGGGGGACCTTGCGTTCTAACGCCACATTTACAGACGGCTAATTAAATTCTTGAGTTTTCCACCAGGTATTATCTTAAGTGAAGCGTGGGTGCGAGTATTTGTTATGTTCTTATGTTTATTATGAAATTTTTTTTAATACAGGTTGCTTCTACTTCACTTAATACAGACTTAGTACTGTTAACACCATAAATATTTCAGTAAGATTTTTTTATGTAGTAGTATGCTGTTGCTGGTCCACTCCGTTAAATTCATACGAATCGAATGAAACATAAGCGATTTTGACAGATTGGTGCGCATCTTCGTGGATTGAAAGATCTATACTTAGATTGATAAGTTTCGTTTTGTTTTTGTAGAAATAAGAGAAATATCTCAATTATTTTAAGTTATCATGAAATAATGTCACCTATATTGGCGCGCTTTCACTCTCTGTAAGCAATATATTACAGTAATGGTTTTTTTATACAAAATGAATCAATATTCAGTACATTTTCTGAAACTATTCATACTTCCCCGACTAATGAAACATTCTGTATAACACTAAGCTATAATTTTAACACATTGATTTGACAAATAGCAAGCCAAAAAGAGTGACATGATTTATTGATCGATATATCTTTTTTTCTTGTCAATCCCATAAGAGTAGATAATAATAGGTTCGTCTCAAAATAGATTCGCTTGTTCATATGATCATAAAAAGGATCAGTTTAGGAACAAGAAATAATATATACTTACATTTGAATTCGATACCTAATTCGAGTAGATGAAATCAACACTTTTTGGTTCAGAAAAAAGGAATCTGTATAATGTAGGTATAGACCGTAAAGAGTGCATTGTTCGGAGTATCATGAAAATAGGTGTGTAGACGAATCAGTCACTGGCATGAGTTGATGTGACAATGGCCGGGACACGAGGTTCGTGGGACTGTTGAACATTTGGGACCCAAGTTGCTGGAATTGCGACCCCGCGCACTAGAAATCACAGTGTTTCCTAAGGCGGTGATTGACGACGCGGCCTATGCATGCTTGCTATGGATCTGTTGGTACTAGTGTGGTCTCTGACACGCCGGACGCGGCGCACGAATGATGAGACCACAATAAGCATTTATAGGCCTCGAACAGTGTCACGTCGGACGCGACCTAATGCGTCTGTTACAGACTGCCGCCTAGGTAGACCTCTAAACAGGTTGTCTGATGACAATCTCGTGGAGCCGCCTGTTCAAGCTGGACCTCCGTTCTGAAATTATCGATGTACTGAAATACTCATAACAGTGTCATAGAAACTGTATTTGTATGAAGTATGAATGTGTTTTAGTACGTGTGTGTATGTGGAAACAAGGAGCGAAAGTTTTTACGTTATCGTGACGAATCATAAGCTAGTTGGTAAGCACATGCGCTCATACGAGCAGTTATGAGGCAGTTCTTTCGAAAACCTATAATACGAATGCTCGAGCGAACATTATGATAACGCATAGCTGACACGCAATTGGTTGTGTGCGAACGTTACCAAAGATTGTGTTACTCGAATACTTAAATAGTTATACGGTAGACTATTAATTGGTCGAAGTTCGCAAATGCATTTTTGGTCTTTTGCAATCTGTTAAATTGCGTGGGGATTGCAACGACGCATTTTGTATGCAAATTGCGATCGGCTTGCCGGAAAATCGGTTTCCGCGGTTACATCATTACCGTTTAAGATTTGGCGTTATGGCACGATGGTATGGAAATCGATTGAGGGCAGAGGATTTAAGTGAAAATACGCTATTTGGCTACAGAAAGCCGTAAGATTATGGGATCAAATGTGAAAGAAATACTCGAACATTTCATGGCAGTCGTTGTCATCTTCGTATAGTTCTCGTCGTCGACGAAACTATTTGCAGCGTAAGGTAACTTGAATTACCTTACAATATGTACCTATTAATCAAAGTTACCTGCAAAAAAAGTTCTTAGAGATGTTTCTTTTTTTATTGTTATGAAAGAAATTATACAAATACAAACAACTTGCGTCGAGATGACAATGTTATCGATGAATGATTCAGTAAAAGTCGATAATATTATAGTACGTAACTCTCGTAACTCGTAGAAAGTTATAGAGCAACATCATTTAAATGCAAAACGAACATAATAATTTGATCGCAAGATTAGTGTCATCTTCGATATTACAACGCGAAAGTATGTGAGGATGCGTAGTTTATTTTATAAAACAAAGCCATATTTAGTTTTTATCAGACTGATCTTAATTATTTTGTAAACCGGCTAATCCATAAGAGATGGATTTAAAAAACCTTACAAAAATTTAGGTGAAGGTCTCGGATAACATAATCGTCAAAGTCAAAGAAAATTACAATATGACCATATTGACCATACTCAACAAGATATGAAACCGCCGTGCGCTCGCGCCGGCGAGCGTGATGACCGCGCGGACTACCCCTTTCACTTGTATTCGCAGCGGATCGAGCAGAACGCCCGCGCAGGTGCCTTTCTCTATGTCCCTATCTCGGTCTAACGCGCGGCGTTGCGCTAATCGCTGGTGGTGGTACGCGCGGCTGCGGCGCCATCCGCGACTCCAGTACCGCGGTACCCTCGCCAACATCCGCACGGAACCGCTCGGATGAAGTCCAAACCGGCACACTACGTCGACGCGCCGTTCAGGCCATGGCCGCCGCTTTCGCGCCAAGCGCAGCCCAACTTTTACTTTCGACCGCCCGACCCCATGGACCCGCGGAACTTCAAGACTTCCTCCTCGAAGGGCTCCACGTACTCGGATTTCTCGGCGATGAGCGCGTACAGCAACAAGTCGAGGGATTACTACTTCCTGTCGCCGAGCTACAGATCGGCGGGCGCGCCCACTCCCAGCAACCACGCTGACCTCTACATCAACAGGGAGAGGCCGAGGCAGATCCGCCATCCCGACGCTTCGTCGCCCGCCTGCCCTTGCAGCCGCTCCCGCTCGCTAGAGGACGTGCGCACGGAAGTGGTCACGGAGTGGGAGGACGACGACGAGAACGGGAACAGGATCGTCGCCCCCGCGACCAAATTCAATCGCACGTCGTACAAAAACAACACGCCGATCGAGAAGCAGAGCTTCCTGACGCGGCACTCCATGGAGAATCTGGTCGACAGATCTCCGCAAGTGCCGCCACCCAAACGCATCAGTGCCTTTCAGGTAATTGAACAACTTTCTACAGAGACAGCGATCTCGTTGTGAGGTGATTTACTCAAACGATTGCGTTTCTTTCAATGCCCTGTCTAGTTGATGTGGTTCTGTGTTATTTCGTACATTTTATTATGTATCTGTGCTAATTAGCAATGTATTTATGCGTACTTTCTAAGCTTCCGTATTTACATGGTTATCTAATTATTGCTGTGCGAAGCGAAGAATCTCTTGTGATATATTATGTTGGCGAAGCTCTGGCGATCGTGTGTGCGACTTGTGCGTGGAGTGAAGAGGAAGCGATGGGCTGTCGAGTACCGTTCAGCTTCGTTGGACCGCGACAATAGACCGCCGTCCTGCGTACACTGTAACGGACATTCAATACTTGTTTTGTATTTATGTACGAACAGGTAAACACCAATCCACCGTCCGTGTTCTATTCAAATAACTCTTTGTTACTTAACGCGTAACTATTTGGGTTTTCAGGTGATTCGTATTTTTTTCTCACAGTTACCTAACTGGTGCAATGCGAATGTGAATTCAATCGTGTCCGATCTACTTTATGCGGACATTGGGTAATAAAGAAATTATTTTACTTACGAATATGCTGCAACTCAGCTTATATTCTAGTTGGGAGTAAATACTAGAATTTTCAGCATACATTACAGATTTCCCCATCAGTTTCATAATTCTTATGCGTTATTTGCAATGCGAATTAATATTAATGGCTACTTTTATGTTAAATATAATTCTATTACAATTCTATGATTCTAGTTGATTGATTAATGATAATTTAATTCTAGTTATTGAAATACAGTTGAGATATGAAACGAAGAGATATATTTTAAAATGGATTGATTTTAGTCACAGAAATTAGGCTCTACTGTTATCTATTTAGTCCTTAATATTGCCTATATTATTGGCTTTATTATTGTATACAATATAGCCTTTTCTATAAAAGCAAACAAGTCGTTAATATAATATTCAAATGATTGCTTTAATAAGCATAAGTATTCGATAAGATAGTTACGTCATTAAAGTTCTCTTAATACGTGAATTTTCTTAATCAATCGTCAGAAGAAAGTGTTTTGCGTAACAGCTAACAAGATATTCGAAATCTGTGCCATAAGCTTGCTTTCTATACAGAATTCGAACTACTGCATAACGTTTTATGACTATGCAGGTTCTACATATATGAGAATACGCGCATGTTTTCAGGGTTCCGTACCTTAAGAGAAAAAACCCTTTTTAAGATCAACTTTGTTGTCCGTCTGTCTGTCTGTCAAGACCCTTTATTTCAGAAACTATTAAAGATATCGACATTAAAGGAGAATGCCACAAAATGGGCTATATTTGCGTCACTCTACGTCTGAAGCACGTATTCATGAAGAATCTTCTTTCAAATTTCAATTTCGCATATATTTATTTTAGTGAAATGGGAACAGGGGTTTAAAAGTATTATAAAAAAAAAGTTATTAAACGTTTCGAAACATGTGGAACCGCCATGCCACTTATAAAACTTAGAAAATTAACCACTTAAAAATCAGATTATTAGAAATTCCCTGTTAATATCTTAATAATCTTTTTTTACATAATATTGAGAATATTTCTAATGTTTTACCGATGATTTGGTTAAGACGCAAGGTATAGCCCAATTTTAATACAAGAATGGGCATTATCCTTTACAATAGTTAATAATGTTCCGACGTCATTGCAATCATAAAAAATTGAAAATCGTTTTTATTTTTCGTCTTTGAAATTTCATAATTTCTAAATATCGTTGATTAGATAACAATATTATTAATGGTCGTTACTTGTGCAGTTTTCTGGTCTAAAACAGTTTTTTATTGATTTTTGTGTCTGATAGTTTTATTTTTCATCGTTCCAGGCTTCATAACTACTCTGTTTTGAAATTTAAGTAGGTATACATTCAGTGGCAATTATTCGCATTTATTGTTAAAGTATAATTTTCACATTTTTATTGAATTACTCGTAGTTATTCAAAAGTCTGAAATTATAATCTGGAAAGCTGTTCGAAATTGGTTTACTATATTTTGATAATATTGAGATAGATACACAAAAGATAGATGAGTGTTTGACAATATCTAGATAGTGCGTGCAAATCGCTACTTTAGACTTCTATGGTCTTCAATTAATAGAACATAGGTATGTGTAAAAGCATCAATTCTCCACCTCCCATGGCCTGGTCAATTTTGCGCTCCAGGTGCCTGCAAACTTCTTGAGCATGAAGTGACGTAGTGGGGGAAATTTTACAAACTAGCGCACACGACTCACCGCCGACGCGCCCCGCACTTAACCTCTCCAATCTAAAATTCGCTTGTACGCAAATCGAGGTCATATACTCAAGAAGTTTGCGATGTTCAGTACAGAGGGTCGAATCGCAGGAGGGATGCCCTGAGGGCCTAGACAAAGTGACATTCTATTCGCGTTGTCGCTATATTCAGCGATATAGAATGCCAAAAATGTATGGGATTGACATTAGCTCTTGTTATGCCACAGTGTTAGCTAATGACAATCCCATAAATTTTGGACATTTCTATTCGCAACATCGCTAATGGAAAGCCACTTCATCTACAGGCTCTGGGCATGTTCGCGGTTTTGTAAGGAAATTATTTGTTCTCGCGCCTTGTCCGTACGTTTGGTTTAATTTTCTGCAACTAGATTATATTCTACTGTCTACTGATCTACGAGTATACAATGAAATCACTTCAACAGCTTATCTTATTAACATAAGTAGGCCACAATATTGTAAATATGAATAAGTAACTCATATTATACATATAACTAGCATATACCACAAACGTTGTTTCGCATATATATTATTTCTCATTTAGGGGTATGCAAATACACAAAAGATAAATATATAAAAACAGTCACGTCGTTTCGGAGAGGCCGTGCAAACACTGTGACACGTGAATTTTATGAATTAGAAAGATGTATGGAGAACAATAGTATAAAATACTTTCGCTCTCGGAAAGATTTATCATACCGGAAAAAAACCATTTGTGAAAAAACGCGATCGCCATTTCCACGATGCTTGATAATAATGATAATCCGTAGCATCTCATAGAGTTTATATCAGGTATTACGCTTTGCAAAGACCGCAAATGGTGACTTACTAACTGGATAAGAAATAATTATTATCTAGTAAGTAAGTAGTGGTAAAAGGACAAAGATATGGTTTAGGATATAATATTATAAGAGTAATAACTAAGTATATTCTGGTTATCTATTGCAGTGGAAAGCTCAAATTCAAAATTAAAAAATTTTATTCTTTCACATAGGCCTAACTTACAGGCTCTTGCGAAACGTTAAAACTCTACCGCCTCGTTCGGAAAGTAGCACTGCGCCGAGAAGAACGGGCAAGAAACACGGCACTTGCTTTTTAAAAAAAATAAAAAAAATTACAATTTTGTTTTAAACAATATATCACATTATAATAAGCATCTTGTGAGCAGACGGAGTATACACTTAGATCCAAGGGTCTTTGTCATTTAAAAATTCGTTTATTGTATAGTAACCCCTACTGAGAAGATATTTTTTGACAGTTTGTTTGAACCTATGTATAGGTAGGTCCAAAACTGCCTTCGGGATCACGTTATAAAAGCGTATACTCAACCCCACAAAGGATTTTTGTACTCTGCGCAAGCGGTGTGATAATTCAACCAGTTTATGCCCTCCTTTTCTGATTGGTCTATGACTTATGTCAATTCTTCGCTTATAAGTATTAATATTTTGATGAACAAATATAACATTACTGTATCTGTACTGTGAAGCTACTGTAAGGATACCAATCTCCTTAAAAATTCAAAATTTATTTTGTTTATCGCTAATATTGAGCAAGCCTATATGTATTGGGCTAATTATTATGAATAAAAGCAATGAGTTTGGCGAGCATAACATTTAAGCATCTACATATTTTTAATAAAACCAAAGATTTAAATCTTTGATAAAATCTTTGCTAGAAAATTCCCATTCACCTAACATTGGTCCCGCTCCCGAAGGAATACTTTTTGCTGTTTCTCAAATCTAGAGCTGTTGAGCAAAGTTTTTATTCAAAACATGTATATGTATTAATATTATACTCGTAAAACTTATTTCTATAAACCTATAATGTGTAGTTAGTCTAATATTTGCGACAAACTAACTAAAATTTGGATTGGACGTGGCAAACGTTATTTTGCACAAATATTAAACAAAAGGTTTCATTTGAAATAAAAGCTTGTTTTTAATCTTTTTTATTTTTTAGACGACATAAGCATTATACACTGCTATAGTGAACGTCTATTCAACCGCTTTTTCGGTGCCATCTGCATCTAATAATACAGCATTATCGCAAAAATGGTCGTTGGTCGCTCTCTGCATAAATACGCTCATTTCTATAACCGCTCGTGCTGTGTAGTAGAATAGGTAACACCGAAAAAAGCTCTTGTGCAACGTACCAAGGCTCTGTTCACCCAAAAACCGGTGTTTTTCCGTTGTTCTCTGCCTACAATTTCCGTGGACCTATCGATTTCATTCGTCGTGTCAGTTTTTATCGGTTTTCTTTGGTTATAACGACAATGCACACAATACTGTTGAGACCAACCGGCACCTTTTAAGGAGCGAACGAGCGCGGGGTCGGTTAATGACGTAAACTCCGCAATAGGCTCACTTTATTGCTTAGAAACTGGTCTTTTCAAAATTGCAGGATAACGGCATCCAGGGAGTTTTTTATCAAATCGTTTTTTATAATAACGCTGTGATATTAATATTGCCAAATGGCCTGATTTTTAAAATTATGAATTTAAATATGAATATCATATTAAACTCCATACATTTTAGGTTTTCTCAAATTCCGTAGGAATTCCAGACCTCGCCCTTGTTCTTAATCTTCAATCCTACTTTAAGGATCTAGATCTACCACTGCAACTGTCCGCAGTGGTAGATCTAGATTTTTATAGCTATTTTTTCCAAAATCCTTCGGGACAGGTCCGGATCTGTCGAAATGGTAAAGACATATATTTCTACTAAAGTGCAGAGTTTGTGAAGTGAGAACTTATAGAGTCAGGGCGAACTTGGAAGTCTCGCGATACAAGAGATCTAATAACTTTTTGACAGTTAACCATATGCTCTTGTCTTGGCAACATTTTACAAAAAAATGTTTTTGGTGGGATAGATGTTTCCTAGACACAAATTACCTCATATGTTGATCCAAGTTCTGAGCTTTTATATTTCGGTTACCAAAACGGTTCAGTATTTGTGGTATTATTTATTAACAAACATCCAAACATACAAACTCAAAAAATTGCACACTGAAAACATTAATTTTACGACTATTAACATATAGAGCGTGAAATTGATTAAACTTCAAAACGCAATGTGGTCGAAAATTGTGAAATTAAATTGACTCGGCGCGAGCATTGTATTTTCATGATAAAGAATATTCAATTTTACACTCAAAAACAATAGACGTAAAGTTAACTTATCATTTTTTTTCATGAGCAGTTTCATTCAGTGTTTTAAAACAGTACGCAAACCGACTAGCAGAGTAGTATGTAAGCTATTGTAGTCTCAACTTTGGATTATACTTAATCAAAAGACGTATACACAGGACCCGCCCAGTTTATTGGTGCCAGAAATGTTTGTTTTGACACCAACAGCTTCAGTTTTAAGCCGACCGCAGTATTATCTATGGACTGTGGTCCACGCGACCGATCACTCTACTTATTATTAGTCCACACGCGATTTGCAACAGGGACGATTTTCGCCATGTTGCACGTTGCGTTACTTTTTTCTTTTATGAAGTAGGTTGACGTAAAATTTTCCGATGGTCTCATCCTCAGGTTCATATCGATGACTTCATTTCAGATGCTTGTCAAAAACGGTCCACAAGCGACGTCCACACCACCGACGCCAGCGGGTCCAGAAATCAACGGCTCGCGGCCGACTTTCAAACCAGTGACGGTGCTAGAAGACCTCCAGGCTGTGAGGTGTGCGGAGTTCCACCCGAACGGGAAGCTATACGCCGTCGGCTCCAACACGAAGACTTTGAGAATATGCACATACCCAAAAATGGACGACATCAAGTAAGTAATCAGAACACATGTTGTATTTAACGTGTTTCGGGCCTATTAACCCGCGAAATTCGAATTTTGTTATGTTTTTTGCAAATATTACGGTTAAAGAAACTTTATTCTCATTAAGAATTATAAAATATAATATATTAATATTAGACTAACTATTCATTGTAGGTTTGTAGCAAAGAGTTTTGCTAACACAATATTAATGCATCTACATGTTTTTGATAAAAACTTTGCTTAAAAAATTCCGTTCACCTCATTCAGATTGGTTCCCAAAAGATTATTTTTTTTTCAGTTACCTAAATTTCGAGCTATCGGGAACCAATTATATTATGAACTTAATGCGAATTTTTGACTTAGCCCATTACTAGCGAAAAACTAAATAAAATTTGAATTTTCAAGCCCGGATTTTTCCCATCCCCCTTAACTTTGCAATATTTGTATATGCTACTGATTTTAAGGCAGTAAATACAACTGGCTGAGATGAAATTTTGCATACTCGTTAAGTTTGTGTGATAAGCTAATTGGCGTCATTTTAAATCCTATATGGTCGAAGAGCCGAGATAGTGGATTCGTGTTTTATTTGTGCAATCCATACTAGATTTGGGTATCAAAATAATGGTTTAGGAAGAAGAGAGATACGACTATGTACGTCGAATGAATTGCGGACTTATTTCTACGAGATAATATGATAAAAAGGCAAAAGTATCTAAGTAATATAATCGCCCCAGATCTTCATGACCAACTGTAACTTATACTCATTCCAAGACATACTTCTTCATCCACGGAAACTTAAATTATTCGCGGTTCAATATTATCGCACTGTTGCTAGAACCATAACAACTATGCAACATTGATTGTTGCACATTGGGACCCATTCCATGACGAGCGAACATCCCTCGTCCTAGAATTCCTGAGGTATGCTGAAAAAGTTGAATTCAATTTTTTAACAATCCTTGCTATTATTGAAACCCGTACGAAAATCCGTTCATAATATTATTACGTTAGTAATATTATATATTCGTTGATATTATGGTGTGTTTTTAAATCTGCCAATCACAGATTGACAGTTGAAACACTGATGCCAGCGGAGATTTTGGGCACTGTGATTGGCCGATTCACCCCAAAACGAACACGGTAGTGATGTTTATTCATTGATCTATAATATATAGTTTATTTATTTATTTATAAATTTGGGAAAACATACAGCCTATACTTAATATACATATAATTTTTTTACATTTGTTTACACATAGGCCAATAAAGTTTCCACTATTGAGTTGTACATACTGGTAGTGAAAAACAAACAAAAAATTCATAAATTCTAGTAAACCAAACAAAAAATAATGAATTTAAAAATAAAGCAGATTAATGTTATTTATCTATTTAACTAGCTGACCCGGCAAACGCTGTTTTGCCATTAGGGTATAAAAAATAGATAAATTGTGATTTAAGCTTAACATTAACTGTGCAAAGATTAACATGGGTAATGTAGTTTAAGAGTCCATCGCTGACAAACGACGCGACGCGTAATTTATTTATGAAGATTTAGCCGTCTGTCAAAATTAGTCGATTTTATACCGTTCACTCCTTATGAGAACAAGAGCTCATTTCTTATCAACTTTGATGACATCACCAACACCTCAAGTTAAAAATAGTGTTATTACGTAAGCAAGGTACTTATATACATACATGTGTAGATGTAAGTTTTATGACGCAACGTGAACGTTGAACGCTACTCGTAATGTCAAGTTTCCATATAACTCAACAGGCCGACCCTGGAACACTTAGCCTTTCTCGATTCCTTTACACCTACCAAGTAGAGTATGTCCTGTTGTTTTGTGTTGTTTTTCCTCAACATTTATACAAAATTTTCCTTCTTCACTTACCTATTATTATACTTAATACTTACCTATTATGAAGACGAAAGTTTGTGTGTTATTGTGTATGTTTGTTTTTCCTTCACGCTGCAACCACTGAACCGATTTGGTTAAAATTTAGAGTAGAGATCGATATACCCTGGCTTAAAACAATCACTTTTTTATCCTGGAAAAGTTCATGGTTCCCGGGGGATATGTGAAAATTTAAATACATGCGGGCGGAGCCGTGGGTGTCAGCTCATGAATAGGGTATTTGACTCCAATTTTTTTATTACTTTATTATAAAGTAGAATTAAAATAATGACGTGCACTGAAAGAACTAATTAAATCGATCAAATAACAAAAAAGTTATAAGCATTTAAAGATTTGTGATTAGACAGAGATAGCAACATGAAATTGTGACGTCACACCTTACCAATGCCATAGTAGCTTCGTGCGGCTTCATACAAATTTTCGTTTTGCGAGAAAGGGATAGAAGATCCCCCCACTCCAAATTTTAAACGCCTGTAACTTTGTAAATCTTCGTTGGATTTTAATATTTCTTTCACTGGACGTTATTATTTTTATCCTAGTTTATAATAAAGTAATATTTTTTATCAAATTCAAAAGTAGTGTAAGACCCAATTATACACATGGAAATTACACAATGTAGCCCCACTGTAAGCGATACCTTGTATTATGGGTACTAGATAACTGATAAATATATCTACTTACAATCTACATAAATACATATTATATGTAGAATACCACTGGAAGACATAAATATACCCATCGCACAAATATTCTCCAGTTCTGAGAATCGAACCCACCACCTCCGACGTACAGACAGGACCAATACGAGTATGCTAACCAAGTCCAAAATGTTAAGTGTTTGTTGCGTGGTCCGTAAAAAATAAAATCGTTTATGGTATTTGCCCTTGTACTTATCATAATGTTTCATACTAACTATTGCTCGCAGCTACGCCCGCGCCAATTTTGTTTTTCCACAAATCCCTTGGGACTCATTAATTTTCCCGGGTACCATAAGAGTATGTACTTATGTCTGTGCAATAATTCACGTCGTATCGGTTCTCAATTGGTTGCATTCGCTAGTCTAATATTTTTTTCTCTAATATTTTAATCAAATCATCTCTCATATTTTTTTGTAAGTTCATATTTATTCTACTCCGATTGAATATACAGCAATTGCTATAGTTTCGTCAGACGGGAGAGCCTTGTATTTCAGAATGCTACTCATTAAACATGCGCATGAGTCGAGACAGATGCCACTTTGTATACCTCTTTACGTCCCAGGTCATGAATCGTAGTTTAAGATCTCGTGGATACAAGTAGTTATAAAGCGTAAAGAAGCAAGACATACATTATTATATTGTTACAAATTACAATCGATAAATAATATTACACTGGTAGTAGATTGTTCTTGCAAAGTTTGTCTCGACTCTCGCAGCTTTGTCCAAATAATGGGTTGTTTTTTTTTAAAGATTGGTAATTGTTTAGCTGTGTTTCAGTATTTAAGCGTTTCTTAGCGCTCCTTATCTGAACTGAGACAAACGAAACGAAAATAATCATTTAATTGACAGGAACAGGTTTGCCTATTAAATTGAAATTAACCAAATACTGGTTTTATAGTCCCTTTAAAAGTTCCTAATGATAACTCAATCCAATGTTACGGCCATATGCGGTATGTTATGCGATAGGTAGATACTGCCTTTGTCTCAATACAATACAATTTCATACCATCGTCTCTCAGACTATTAATATAATGAGATGAGCCAAGTGCATGTGGTAGCTAAATCGTGCGGCTTTGTAATACATCGACCACAGACGCCATCAGTATAGACAGACGCCGACATTGTTGATTGATTGTAGTTTGACGTCTGTATGACGTTGAGTCGAGACGTTTCACGTATTTAAAACTTATGCACGTACACATTTATATAAACCTCCACTTTAAACTAAATACATTTTATCTTTGGGTAAACCAAAGATTTAAATCGCTAGATGAGCCCTAAACCACCGAAAACGTCCACGTTTTTGTCTTGTGTGTGACACGGCGTCACTCTCTCTGTCACAAGTAAAACTATAGCATATTGAGAGCACTCACTCTACATGTTTGTGGACGTTTTTAATGTACCTACGCAATGTAGGCTAAGGGCCCATCTAGCGATTTAAATCTTTGGGGTAAACATCTTTGGGTAATGGGTCGACTTTGCTTTTGTCGTCGCCGTCGTCAGTATCGTTTCTGTCGTCGGAGTTAACCATTGATTAAACAAAAAAAGGATCAGCACTAAGTGACGTCACGCATGTATTTTTAGGATCCGCCCTGAAGCCGGATATTTGATTTGTCAAAACTGTAAAATGGCTCTAATGTATGCGACCGACAGCGGTACCGAAATGTACGACGCGCGACGCCATATTTGAGAAATTTTTGGCTTCAACGTCACATCTTTCCCGTCCTTCTAGCGTAGCGTATTTGAGTTGTCATCAGCGTCGCTGATGTCCTAATTTTAAATCGATAGGTATACGAAAAATTCAGCCCAGTCAGTAGGATAATCAATGAATGGAGATTCTTTTTTAAAGCAGTACACTAAAATTAACTATGTTTAACTCAATGAGCAGTTTAAATACTCATCCAACATGAAGGAGATAGTTGAGGATTAGTTCTTTTTAAATGATGTTGGATGGCTTTTCGGAATAACTTCTTAAGTGCGGCAATAAATACTTTGTCTAAGTTGGCAAACCCGCTACGCACTTTTCACGCATCAGTGCACCATACAAATTGAAAATTGACACACTCACTCCGCACTCACGGAGCTGTCGTTGTTAGGGCTCTATCTAGTCAAAGCCGAGCGACGATCTATTATTATAAATCTATGAAATAATCGATACTTGCGTGATGCCGGACCCAGACTGCGTTATTTGATATTCGTTATGCGGCTACGCTGTATTTGTCCAAATATGTGTTTATGTGAGCAAATAACAAACATGCTATCCACACCTGGTGCTATGTGCCAAAAATTGCTAATACGTGTCCTTTGAAGTGTGCTAAAAACTGACAAGAGGACGGATACGCATTTTTGCTATTCGCGCTTATACGTTATACGTGCAAATAAAGCAAATATAGACGAATGAACCGCCCACACTTGGTCGTATGCGGCCGAATAAGGCGCATAACGAATAACAAATAACGAAGTGTGGTGCCGCCATGACAGAATCTTTGACAACTGTAACAATGCTTTGCCTCTATCTGGCATTAGGGCTTTTAGAAGAAGACAAAGAGTTCTTTAACTGAATAACTGCTGAGTAACATTTATGTTGTGACTTATGAATAAAGGGGAAGACAATAATACCACTCGATGCAGCGGGGGCGTAGGTAGTCACTGCCAAACGAGTCGATGAACGCTCCTTAATGGAATAACAAACGGTTCATACATAAACAAATTCGCACGGATCAACGACCTCACGCAGTTTAGTTTGAGATTGACTTAACTTTATCAAACACGTATAAGAACATGAGTATATACTTACGCAGTGACTAATTGATTGCCTAGACTCCTAGAGATAGCGTTAAGCGTAGCTTCATTCGACTTTCGGAAGTAGGAATGGGGGCCTAAACAAAGCCATATTCTATTATGTATATAGCGCTTTATATGTATATAGCGCTATATATGTATATAGCTATATAGAATGGCAAAAATATACGGGTTTGACGTTAGCTATAACGCTCTGCCATAGCGTTATCGAATACATACATTTTGGACTTTTCTATTCGTAACATCTTTGCTTTATAGTTGGGTTTTTCAGTTACACTCATCGTCATCTCTCGCTGCACGTGGGGTGATGTAATGGGTTTTAACTTTTACCGTCTCGTATTTTACTGTTTCACGTGCATTGCGATATTGTTTTAGCCCTAAATTACTAACGTATCGTAAAAATTAAGACGTCAAAATAGTCATTCTAGAAAAAACTAAGTTCGCATCGTGTCTTCCTCTTCACTGTACCTTCCCAATTAAGTACCTCCTCTAGGGTGTCCCGAGCAACATTATTATTTACCCGCGGCTTCGCCCTTATGTGGCAAGCAAACTGAGCGCGTATTCTAAAAAAGTGGTATATTACAGAATACTTGCTGTTTTTACTGAGCCACTGTAAGTACTGATTAAATTCTATCCAAATGGTCCAAAAACATTCAATCAGGGTGAGTATTGATGGGAACTTATTTTTATGACCTATTTACTGGTACACTACTGTAGGTATGTATTGACTACACTGGTACACTACTGTAGGTATGTATTGACTATTGAGTCTAAAGTATCTATGACCTATTGCGCGGTTTCGAGTGTATGGAGTCTAGGGTTCAACATATATTGTGAGTAAAGTTACGTACTTATATAGATGTTGTGAAACAGTGAGAAATTACACTTTTTAAGCCATCCCACAGGAATAGGTTTATTTTTCTGGGATTGCGCGGTTTCGAGTGTATGGAGTCTAGGGTTCAACATATATTGTGAGTAAAGTTACGTACTTATATAGATGTTGTGAAACAGTGAGAAATTACACTTTTTAAGCCATCCCACAGGAATAGGTTTATTTTTCTGGGATTGCGCGGTTTCGAGTGTATGGAGTCTAGGGTTCAACATATATTGTGAGTAAAGTTACGTACTTATATAGTTGTTGTGAAACAGTGAGAAATTACACTTTTTAAGCAATCCCACAGGAATAGGTTTATTTTTCTGGGATAAAAAGTAGCCTATGTCACTCTCCGGGTCTTGAACTATATCTGTGCGAAAAATCAGGTCGATCCGTTGCGTGGCTGCGGCGTGATTGAGGAACAAACAAACCAACAAACTCACTTTCACATTTATATATTAGTAGGGATGCGCGGTTTCGAGTGTATGGAGTCTAGGGTTCAACATATATTGTGAGGAAAGGTACGTACTTATATAGATGTTGTGAAACAGTGAGAAATTACACTTTTTAAGCAATCCCACAGGAATAGGTTTATTTTTCTGGGATTGCGCGGTTTCGAGTGTATGGAGTCTAGGGTTCAACATATATTGTGAGTAAAGTTACGTATATAGATGTTGTGAAACAGTGAGAAATTACACTTTTTAAGCAATCCCACAGGAATAGGTTTATTTTTCTGGGATAAAAAGTTGCCTATGTCACTCTCCGGGTCTTGAACTATATCTGTGCAAAAAATCAGGTCGATCCGTTGCGTGGCTGCGGCGTGATTGAGGAACAAACAAACCAACAAACTCACTTTCACATTTATATATGAGTAGGGATGCGCGGTTTCGAGTGTATGGAGTCTAGGGTTCAACATATATTATGAGTAAAGTTACGTATATAGATGTTGTGAAACAGTGAGAAATTACACTTTTTAAGCAATCCCACAGGAATAGGTTTATTTTTCTGGGATAAAAAGTAGCCTATGTCACTCTCCGGGTCTTGAACTATATCTGTGCAAAAAATCAGGTCGATCCGTTGCGTGGCTGCGGCGTGATTGAGGAACAAACAAACCAAAAAACTCACTTACACATTTATATATTAGTAGGGATGCGCGGTTTCGAGTGTATGGAGTCTAGGGTTCAACATATATTGTGAGTAAAGTTACGTACTTATATAGATGTTGTGAAACAGTGAGAAATTACACTTTTTAAGCCATCCCACAGGAATAGGTTTATTTTTCTGGGATAAAAAGTAGCCTATGTCACTTTCCGGGTCTTGAACTATATCTGTGCAAAAAATCAGGTTGATCCGTTGCGTGGCTGCGGCGTGATTGAGGAACAAACAAACCAACAAACTCACTTTCACATTTATATATTAGTAGGGATTGCGCGGTTTCGAGTGTATGGAGTCTAGCATTCAACATAATATATTGTGAGTAAAGTTACGTATATAGATGTTGTGAAACAGTGAGAAATCACACTTTTTAAGCAATCCCACAGGAACAGGTTTATTTTTCTGGGATAAAAAGTAGCCTATGTCACTTTCCGGGTCTTGAACTATATCTGTGCAAAAAATCAGGTCGATCTGTTGCGTGGCTGCGGCGTGATTGAGGAACAAACAAACCAACAAACTCACTTTCACATTTATATATTAGTAGGGATGCGCGGTTTCGAGTGTATGGAGTCTAGGGTTCAACATATATTGTGAGTAAAGTTACATACTTATATAGATGTTGTGAAGCAGTGAGAAATAACACTCTTTAAGCAATCCCACAGGAATAGGTTTATTTTTCTGGGATAAAAAGTAGCCTATGTCACTTTCCGGGTCTTGAACTATAACTGTGTAAAAAATCAGGTCGATCCGTTGCGTGGCTGCGCCGTGATTGAGGAACAAACAAACCAACAAACTCACTTACACATTTATATATTAGTAGGGATGCGCGGTTTCGAGTGTATGGAGTCTAGGGTTCAACATATATTGTGAGTAACGTTACGTATAAAGATGTTGTGAAACAGTGGGAAATTACACTTTTTAAGCAAACCCACAGGAATAGGTTTATTTTTCTGGAATTGCGCGGTTTCGAGTGTATGGAGTCTAGGGTTCAACATATATTATGAGTAAAGTTACGTATATAGATGTTGTGAAACAGTGAGAAATTACACTTTTTAAGCAATCCCACAGGAATAGGTTTATTTTTCTGGGATAAAAAGTAGCCTATGTCACTCTCCGGGTCTTGAACTATATCTGTGCAAAAAATCAGGTCGATCCGTTGCGTGGCTGCGGCGTGATTGAGGAACAAACAAACCAAAAAACTCACTTACACATTTATATATTAGTAGGGATGCGCGGTTTCGAGTGTATGGAGTCTAGGGTTCAACATATATTGTGAGTAAAGTTACGTACGTATATAGATGTTGTGAAACAGTGAGAAATTACACTTTTTAAGCCATCCCACAGGAATAGGTTTATTTTTCTGGGATAAAAAGTAGCCTATGTCACTTTCCGGGTCTTGAACTATATCTGTGCAAAAAATCAGGTTGATCCGTTGCGTGGCTGCGGCGTGATTGAGGAACAAACAAACCAACAAACTCACTTTCACATTTATATATTAGTAGGGATTGCGCGGTTTCGAGTGTATGGAGTCTAGCATTCAACATAATATATTGTGAGTAAAGTTACGTATATAGATGTTGTGAAACAGTGAGAAATCACACTTTTTAAGCAATCCCACAGGAATAGGTTTATTTTTCTGGGATAAAAAGTAGCCTATGTCACTCTCCGGGTCTTGAACTATATCTGTGCAAAAAATCAGGTCGATCCGTTGCGTGGCTGCGGCGTGATTGAGGAACAAACAAACCAACAAACTCACTTTCACATTAATATACATAGTAGGGATTACCACCATTATTATATTATTACATTATTATTATATTAGGTGGTGGTGTTTTAGGATAATCAATCAAATTACTATCAGCTATGCAACATTTTGGTGCTTGAGCCATGGTGCCAAGTTTAACATGTCACTTGCACTTCTATTACGTTATTAGTTACTATACAAAAACATGTACCTGTTATAATGATTGCGTAGATGCAAGTCGATCGTGACATTATACGCATACTGCTCGTACGTCACTTAAGTTGGCAGTCGTGATTCAACTTGCGAGTAAGTGCGAATCACTTTCTACTTAGGTACACGTCGGTGGATGTGCCAAGTTACGTGTTTGCGTTTTTACACATCTAAGGGGCCGATTTTTCATTCGCCAGATAATTAATCGTTAACTGAGGGATAAATATGACGTTTTGACAGATTTTATATGCCTCGGATAGATTTCAGAAAAAGTGGTACTCAGAACAATTAACTGAAATGTTCGGAACAAATTATAGTAGTTTATGAAACGGATGCATAATGGGGGGTATTAAAACATGAGTGTGAGTTTAAAAAACGAGCCGCAGGCGAGTTTTTTAATAGTATCACACGAGTGTTTTAATACCTAATTATGTAGAGTTTCATACACTACTTTATCTACGCTCAAATTATCATAAATCCAAACCATAAAATCTTGCTAACGTTTGTCGTAAATCCTTCACTTTGTTGGTAAAAGATTGTGGGTCATTTTTGTTGCAATTACTAAAATGTCAGGTGGAGTTAAATTTTCTTTAGTACGTTTCACTGCTAGACATTTTTCCGCGCTAAGTTTTGACTAAGTAACAAAAATAACACATTGAAATGTTAAAAGTTAGGTATGGCGCCAAAATTCAGTTGCAAACTGCATATAGTCTTTTAAAAAAGTCATGAAACAAAAAAGAGTAGAAAAATATTTATACAAGTCAGATAAACTATATTTTTAGTGGATAGTTAAATAATCAAAAATTATACATAATTCTTTTCAATATTCTGTATGAACACACTTTTTAATCAGTCATATAAGGCAGGGAAAAATTATTGTTTCCGTGAATTAATTGTTGTCTATGGTTATCATGACTACCTACTAAATGTTGTCTGTGGACTCCTTATATAAAAAAAAAAAACAAAATTGAGGATTGGCTCTACACTCTCTTTTGGCTATGACGACCACAGAGAAAAGAAAGTTATTCCCTGGTCTGTGATGACGACACACAAAAATACAGGAACCCAGAGCCGCGTATCGTAATAGAAATTATTCAACAATCTAGAGATATTTCCATAGTACAGCTATGTTATAATGAATAACTTTTTAATAATTATAGAAGTCTGTGAATAAAGTAGGTCAATATGTGACACATTTTGATTTCATAATTCGAACTTTAAGCAATGAGCGTAGATAAAAAAAATTAAATGGCACTCAAATTAACTTAATCACAAAAAATGTCACAAAATGTAGAGTCTAGAGTTTGAATACTATAGGTCCCATATGGAGAAGATCCTTCCTGCATTTTAATAGATAGTCAATGAAGATGACCCTAACCTAACATTTTTCAGAGACGGCAGTGCGCTATCAGCACCCACAGTCCTTCTAAAGAGAACGAAGCACCACAAAGGCAGCATCTACTGCCTGGCCTGGAGCCCCGCTGGAGACCTCCTGGCGACAGGCTCCAACGACAAGACCGTGAAGTTGATGAAGTTCAACAGCCACGCGTGCAGTCTGGAGGGACAGGAGGTCAGTGAACAATTTTTACTCTATAAAAGATAGTACTTGACTGCGATCTCAACAGATGGTAAGTGATGATGCAGCCTAAGATGTTATCGTACTAACTTGGAAGAGTTAGTAAATTCACGCTACACGCTTGGCGGTGCGTCTCTGCTGGTAGGGTGGTAACTAGCCACGGCCGAAGCCTCCCACCAGACCAGCCAATTTAGAAATTATAAAATTCCAAAGTAGCCCGTGGCGGGAATCGAAGCCACTGTGCCAGGGAGATCTTCAAAACACTTATTATAAAACATTAGATGTATACCACAGGACCCGGCGAGAAAATGTCGCCAGTTACTGGTGTCAAAAATGTTTGTTCTGGCACCAACAGCGTCCAAGAAGGTACTCGAATTTCATATCTCATGAATTGATATAGTACGGGGTGATATTCACATTTTGTGATCGCACTTCGCAATGACTCAAAGTTCGCGAAATTTCTAACAAATGCGCTCATCCTATGAAAACTTATGATGTCACTTTAATATTATTAGCAAGCATTTAGCAGTCGATGATTTGTCCCCTCAATTAGGCATGGCGCATGAAATTGCAAGTGCGAGTCGGACTCGCGCACAAAAGGTTCCGTACCATTAAATGTATCTATAAAGACAGTAAAAATTACATTTATTGTAAGTATATAAGATTTTATTTTATTCTTGTTTTTCAATATTAATAGTGGTTATAGCGGCAACAAATATACATCATCTGTGTACATTTCGAGGGGCCAACTATCACCTTGATGACATATGATAATGATGGATGGGCAGACGGACTGCCGCTGTCGTTTTTTAGCCTTTGGGTACGGGTAAATAGTTCGCAGATCTTACTTGTTTTAAATATTGAATGGAAGGAGGTGTTATTTTGCGGAAATCCATCATTAACATCATCATAATCATCATTAAACATCTCCTGATGTCCCGGGTCGGGAGAAAACGTGCGTCGAAGAAAATATTGGAAAATTTGTGAGTGGTGTTTCATGTGGGCAGAGTTCCTGCATATTGTACCATACAGAATCTTTTCCAGTAGCGGATTAACAATCTATATAGTAAAACAACTTAATGTGTCCTACTTGTTTTAACATACAACTTACATGATTTTTCGTTCAAACCAGAGACTTGTATACTAAAGACAGGGCGAACAGCGCGAAAAAATGTCGCCAGTTTATGGGAGCAAGAATGACTATTTTGCACCCTCCCCCGACAGTAGTTAGTATAGGTAGATAGGTAAAGACCTAATTCTTTTTTTTTGAATTAATAATAATATTGCAGGCAAGGTGACCACAGACACATAGATAAAAAATATATAAAAAATGAACATGTATTTCGCAGGAGTTTCGACAGATGGCGCTACATTTTCTTGTATGAAGAGCGTTTACGTAAAATGTTCAGATGGGCCTATCTTGATTTTTTTTTAATCTATTGTTTAAACACAACTTTTCCTTCGTCACATCAGGTGGAGCTCACGATGCACGACGGCACGGTACGCGACGTCTGCTTCATAGAAGACACCACCAACAAAGCCAGCCTGCTTGTGAGCGGGGGCGCAGGCGATTGCAGGATCTACGTCACAGACTGCGCGACGGGCAAGCCTTTCCAGGTACATCAGCTCTCGTGATTTGGTCCGCTCGGATATAGTTCAACACTTTACTGGGCTGTGTGAGGTCAAATTCAAAAGCGGATCGGAATGGCTAAGAGTGCCTATGTCTCAGATGTATAAGACTTGGAGGGACAGACATATTTCGTCTAACACTATAGTGCCTATTGTCGTATACAACGTGTAGATTATTTTCCCTTATTAGCCGAAAGCGTAAACGATGTATAAATGCAGAAGTGTAGCTCATATCCTGAAAGATCTTTAGGGAGTTCATAGAGAGTAATTTTAAGTGACATCCTTAAAAACAGCTGGTTCAATCAAAAATCAATGAACTGGGAATAATGAAAATGATATGAGGTTTGTCGATACCTATCACAGTTAGGGTTGTTAAGTTTTATTTTTCTAAATGAAACAATATTTTTTGCATTGAAAATTAAATAAAATTATTGGGACTTCTTATGACGTAAATGTGTTTCTAGGATCAAGTTAGCTGCGGACACACTATACGATTAAACCCAGACCTTGTATAAAGTGTATACAATGTTTGCAGTCGCTGAGCGGCCACTCTGGGCACGTGCTCTCGCTGTACAACTGGGGCGGCGCCATGTTCGTCTCCGGCAGCCAGGACAAGACCGTCCGCTTCTGGGACCTGCGAGTCAACGGTTGCGTCAACGTTATATCACCGCCCGCCGGTGCCACGAGGGTATGTGCAGAATATACAATGTTTTCAGGCCACTCATGGGTACAATTACAACGTAGTGTTTAGTCTAGTGTGGACTGACTAACAAGCCTCGAACGACTTACAACGACGAAGCCGAAACGGCTCCGCTCGTGCTCGCTCGTGCTCGGATCGCCTAGCGTATAAGACCACGTAGACCACTTTATGGTCACGCCAGATTAATTTATGTTAAGTATATCTTTTATATATATATTTCATAGACTGTATTTCTAGGTAGTTACGTTATATGAAGCCCTTAAAATTTGGTGCTTTTATCAAATCAAAAAGAAGGATTGGATAAAGACGGGAATGTACTCACAGCGCAGATTGTTTCCCGAGCACCTCAGATTCTTCGGTTGGCGCGACACATCAAATTTTCACTTTAAATTTATGAATGGGCGGACATTGTCCCGGTATAGTTTACTTTATGTTCAATGTATGAGATATCTCAACTTATTTGCTATTATAAACGAATAGAATGATCTGGTCTAGGATCCCGCTGTACAACGACCTTCACCGAGCTGTTTATTGGATGAAAACTATTTTATATCTAATTTTATATGTCAATAAATATATCGCAAGTGGGTTGCCTAAAAAATTTCAGTCCAGGGTATGATTAATTAAGAATTTAAAAAAACCATTGTAACAACGACTCCTATTTGTTACAGTTTAGTTGACATCGTAGTTCAAATTAGATTAGCAACCCACTTTCTGTGTTAGTTGTGAAACTAGCAAGCGTAGCAAGGTATACGACTCGGTTACAATATCTGTGGACCTCGCTGGAATGCGTACCCCCTTCCCGTTCTCCTTTCACCTCCCCGCGCTCGCCCCGGTTTGATTGTTTTGCGCACCATAGCAGAGCGCTGACACGACGTGACGTCATCGAGCCAGGTCCACAGATATTGTAACCGGGTTAAGGGGATTTATTGAGTTTATTTTTGTCTTTGTCACTCTCACGGATACGTTGATGGGTGCGACATGCAGCTTCGCGGAAGAATATACCAGAAAAACGACTTATTACCTAATTACTCAAAAACTAAGCCAGTTATCAAAAATCTGTTTCTCAACGTTTTTAGATATTATTATTACCGATACATTAAAACTAAAATTACAATTACATCCATTGTAGTTTCCGATAAAACTGAGAAAAACTGAAATTTTTGAGCAACTTTTGGGAGAACTTTCTATCGAGAAAATTTTATCCAATCGTGTTTACGATTTTAGATTAAAGACCCAAAATACATGACGTTTAAATTTAAAACTAATTGTCTTTATAGTTTTTAAACAAAACTTCACTAAAGATAGCTTAAATACGGCTTCTACGCCGTTAAAGTGATCGTGGTCGCTCGGCAGGGCTCGGCGGTGGCGTCGCTCGCGGTGGACCCGAGCGGGCGGCTGCTCGTGTGCGGCCACGACGACGGCTCGTGCGCGCTGCACGACGTGCGCGGCTCGCGCGCGCTGCAGCGCTTCACGCCGCACTCCAGCGACGTGCGCAGCGTGCGCTTCTCGCCCGGCGCGTACTACCTGCTCACCGCGGGCTACGACGGCAGAGTCGTGCTCACGGACATGCAAGGTGTGTTCCTTCGCTTCGCCCGACTGACGTGCACATTACAGTCAAGCCTGCTTCACTCACTACAAATAACATAATTTAACTACCTATTAGTTATTATTGCTTAAACATAACATAAGTTTACTCGCCCGCAATTACGTTATGTTTAAACAATAATAACTCTAAAAGGTAGTACCCTACAGACAAAATTATTTTATTGTATTACTTAACTCAAAAGCTATCGATTTAACCCAAAAAAAATTGAACTTGAAAATATTACCAATATCTTCAAGTTTTAATTTATTAGAGCTATTAAACACTCCCTTAAATTATAGCTAGTTCGATCCCGGACACATTATATATTTTCTGGCAAAATTTCAAGTGTCCTAACTATCACGGTTCAAGAGATACAGCGGACGGACGACGGTCTCAGTAATAGGGGGTAATATGGAACACTCGTAAACTTTTCGAAGGATAACGTTGGTGATGCTGGTGTTTTCCAGGCGACCTGACGTGCACGCTGCCCAGTGTCCTCGTCGCTCGGCACCCCGACAAAGTGATCTCCGCGAGGTGGCACCCCGAAGACTTCTCGTTCCTCTCCACGTCGGCCGATAAGACCGCCGTGCTGTGGACCATACCGCCGGTCTGAACAACACCACTTTACTAATGTTACTTATACTTCATAGGCCTAAACATTTAGATATTCGGCGCTCGCAATACAGAAATAGTTAGAAATTTAGCGCACGTTTTGTAACCAACGCACACACACTTTAAGTTTAACCTGAAATCAACGGGTCTGCCCGCGAAATTCAAAATTTTCGTGGTTTTTTGCAATTTGTACGCTAATTAGACATGATAGGCTTATGGCAATCAATTTGCGAGAATGGCAGTATCATCTTTACATGATTATATTAAAATCTTTGCATAAAAATGTGTATTCTAGGAAATTAGTCCGAGTATCGAGTTTTATGTGAGTAACTCGCAAATCTCGGACTAATTTCTTTAAATCGACACTTTCGAGCAGAGATTTTTATATAAACACGTGAAGAAGATATTGGGATTATCGCAATTTGACGGCCATAAGCCTATTATGTCTTATTAGCTTAAAAATCGCGAAAAACCACGAAAAATTTGAATTTCGCGGGCACACCCGTGGTGTGCTCCTTAAATGCGCGGGTCTGTGGGCTAATTTTGTATCGTAACTTAGCAACTCGCACTGGGTTATTGACTATGAAAACTGAGGTAAAAATCCTATATTTTTGAACAAGTTACCTAGAGTGGGATGATATCATGTTAATATACCATGCTAGTTACTAACTTATGCAAAAATAATACAAAAAAATAGGATTTTTGTCCCCATTTTCTTAGTTAATAACTAATTGAGAGTTCCTTACTTATTATGCAGAATTCACCCACTGCTCGACCAATTCAAGATTTTTTTGATTTTTATAATTTGACACTTGAAGGTTGCGGGAACGACAGTATCTTCTACGTATTTACATTAAATCTTTGCTTAAAATTTTTTTAACTTCAAAAGTGTCGACTTTGAGTCACTGAATAATTTCTAAATTGGACTCTTTCAAGTAAATTTAAGTTACAAAAGATGATGATACTACCATTCCCACAATTTTACCAAGAGACTAGTACTATACAAATAAAAAAATACTGATATCTATTTTTTTTAATTTGGCGAACACATATCTAACCGGCAACAGCCTTACCTTAACTGATTTGTAGCCGCAGCCTGAACAATAATAAAATCCTAGAATATGTTCTAGAACATCCTTGAAACTCTTAGATAAAATCGACAATACTACTGTCATTTCTAAGCTGAGCCGATGTATATATTGGTTACTATCTACGGCAAGAAGTTTATATACCACTGGAGTCTGCGCCGAGAAGGAGAAATTTATTGTGTGGACAATTTCATTCACTCCAGAAGATTATTCTGGTATGAAATTCTCAATAGCAGTTTGAAATTCGAAAGGCTTCACATAAAGATTATTTTTTTATCATCAGAAGTCCAAGGAATCCCATTAATTTTAACATTTAATGTAAAAATTTTATTAGTAGTATTGTGGTTTTTAACTCCAAACTCATTTATTTAATTTATCAAATTCAAATGTCTTTATGATTAAAAATTTGTTTTTTAGTCATATACCCCCACCACCTTATGTTAAACGAAAAATATGTTTTTGACACAATGTCAAATTTCTCGTTCAAAAGGCAATTGTTTGCACTGCACACTTCAGTAAGACTTACCCTTAGGCATATAAATTTCTTGATCTACGTTTGTGGAGAAATTGAAGTTATTGTGAAGGTTAACTTTGTTATTTAAGTTAGGGACTTCAAAATTATGCATAATATGTATCTTAAATGCGATTCTGTCGGAATTAAGGTTGAATGAACGCTTCTGCCACGTTCAGAAGTTCTGCGTTTAAGCAAAGATATTTCCGCTATTTTACGGCAGCCTAAAGGCGGGCATGAACGTACTTTTAACCTTGATAGCATTGTTACAGAAAATAATCGCGCAAGTTGATCGTATTTGACTCAAACTTTTTATGTTTCAATTTTATAAACTAGAATTCATATAGGATCCTAGTTTAGAAAATTACTAGATACTGAAAATAAATCATGTCATAATAATATATGAATAAGTTATTAATATTTTTTTGAGTAAGGATCTTGTGTCTCTATATAGCAAAACAAAAACATGTAGGGATTTACTAATGGCGTTAATTTCTTACTTGTAGACGACGTAATTAAGGCTATTCCCCCTTTTTAATCAGAAATATTTAAATCTTATATATATTATCAATACGTATCAAAATTATCGCACCCAACGGGATTTGGTATGCATTATATTCAGTTCTAAACCAGAATTTATAATTTGTTTTTTTTTTTTTTCACCCGACTGCAGGAAAGGTGTTATATTGTATGTTTTTGTCTCTTTATTATCTCATATCGTTCAATAGGCTGAATGGATTTTGACAGTTAATTTATCGTTAAATTCGTCTTTGAAACCCAAGTGTTCTTAGACAGGTTTCTTAAATTATCAAAATGGCGATTATTTGGTGCTAAATGTAAGTCGTTTAAAATATATACATGTTATTGAATATAGTTTAAAACTGTGGTTTCAGATATGAATTGAAAAATACAATATTTTGTTTTGAGTCAAAAATCCAATTAGAAAAGCCGACTTGTTCATTGATTAATTTATTTATTACTGTATTTGATATTCTTTTAAAACACTGACATTTGTAATAATATATTAATGTTAATTAAAGTAGAGGTTGACTTTTTTATTATTCAACAAACTTTTGACTAGTAAATAATTATTAACAAAATATCCATTTAAATGTGATAATGCTAAAAACAGAGTAGACCTATTTAATTGCTAAAGTTGGAAAGCATATAGTAGATGTGGGCGAAATGTAACTATACGAGTGATCCCAAGTGCAATTTGCAATCTCCACAATATTATCATCACAATTAACGGGCTAAGCGGTTATTTAAGCGATTTTTAGTGCCCTGCGTGGGCAAAAATGAGATCCGTCTATGGCCATAATTAAATGAAATGTGAATCAACTAACTATGAATCCATGATAATAAATTTTCTTTATATAATTTCTCGAATCTTACTTTATTTTCATCTTCGTTTGTGATGTAATATTTTTCCCATCGATTTTTTTAACGCTAGCTACATACTCGTAATATTATGAAAATTGTCATAATTAGCGAATTAGCTTAATATTTGTAACTGAGATGGGCAAAAGAAACATTTCATTGCTATTGTGTGTGTTTTTTTTTTTAATATTAGTGGTCATAATAAAATATAAATTTGTTTTTACACCACAAGTATCTCGGCCATCCTCCAAAAACTGTTTGTGGTAAGGAGAGCGAGATCGCCTTAAAAAACTAATAATACAATATGTAGATATACAAATAGACAATATAGTTTAAAGTATTCTATTAGATAATCTGACATTACATTTTTCCATTCTCTATGCCTATTGTTCGAGAACTATTATGTTTAAAAATTGTAATTCATTAAAAAATTGTATCTGTAATAATTCTTACACTTGATTACTTATTGTGTTAAAATAAAATAAAAAACTTGTCTACGTAATGTAACCAAATATTTGTATTCAATTTGTTTAACATTATATTCACGCTAGAAAATATTTACACGCAATGCCTGTTAACTGTAATCGTACTGAAAATTATTAAATACGTCTATTAAGATTAGCTAAATACTAATTAAATAATATAACTAAATATTTATATATGATTTTGTTTCATTTTGTTCCTTATAAACTCGCCTCTCTTCTGAAGAGTATCTCGTGCAATCTCACTCTATACTACATTTTCTTTGGTTATCAACTTTACAAACGTTCTTATTGTTTATGAATAATATTTGTTGCGAAGAGGTTATTTTCATAACAATAATAAAGTAATGATAGGAACCGGCAGGGCGTTCCGGCATTTACAAAAATTAATGCTTTTATGATGATTTTACAGAATCAGTAAAATCTGTTGTCTTGGTACTCAATAATCTGTGTCGTAGCTCTAGTTCTCTAGAACGTTTCCAGGTTTGGGAGCGCGATCCTTGAAGATCTCACTCTTAGAAGTACTTATTTTTAAAACTAATGAAGAAATATTATAACAATTTTGAATATCGACTTGAGGTGTTTCGGTCAAACTAGCCCGCGAAACTCATCATCAGGTCACGATATCATGGGATTTTGGAGAAATCTAGGGAATTTTTCTACTCATTGGTTACTCAAACAGCTCCGCTCCAGCTTAGTGGAAACCGGGATTACGTCATTTTGACATCACCGAAAGAGAGATGTCGAAATGAGAAAATTGATTGGTTACTCAAACAGCTCCGCTCCACTTTGGTAAATACCGGGCTTTATACTACTCGATGGGTTGAAGTCGGTTTTTTGAAAATAATTTTTCATTTTATTACTATTCAACTATAGGTAGGTGTCTCCCTAAAAAATTGTTCCTAATGCTTAGCGCCATCTACAAAGATATTGTAATAACTCGGTACAGATACTAATGTCTCTGGTGTTATAGTGATCTTTTGAAGAGCCGCTAGATGGCGGTTACACAGATTAGGAAGTAAATAAATCCGTTCCCAGGAGCTTTTCCGTTGTCAAGTTTCTTAATCTAATAATAATAATGAAGTCTATACAATAGTTTTGTTGAACGAAATGTCTATACAATCTGTTGGTGCATCGAAGTGTTTGCACAACAGAAGTTGCACACAAAAGAACTGGTTATACTATTTCGACCATCCAAGAACATAATATAATTGTTTTACTAGCCTACTACAGCATGCAACTTTTTAAAATATTATAATTTTATTATCGCTCCTAAAACCTAGCGCCATCTAAAAAGGGTAAAGGTATTAGTTGAAAGATGAAACATCTCTGGTGCTATAGTGGTCTCATGACATGCCGCTAGATGGCGGTTAAACAGATTAGAGAATTGAATTTTTTTTATATTATAATTATATTATTTTTTGACTAAAAAATAAAATGAGAAAAATAGTTTTAAATAAGAATATGTAAACATATGTATAAGGTACCGTACGACATGATTATTTCTCATTATCATCATCATCTTATTGTAGGTATTTAGAAGAAAAAAAATGTGTTATTAAGTACTGAACTTCGTTCCAGTTATGCTGTTAGGTATATTCTAGGTGTATTATACTACTAGGTAGGTATGTGTAGGTACAATCTGAAATAAAAAATTAAATGTAAGAACGTCTAAGGATTCGGTCCTTATGATGCACATTTTAGAGCCCATTAAATTACAGGGTCCGCCTTTGGGAAACGAGCTAATTTCGTTTTATAGCGCACTCTACGGCCTAGGTAGGTAGGTAGGTATACCTATTTTACGCCGATGCCAAAGTACGGTGAAGCGGCTTTACCGCCTTCGATTCTATACAGGAATTCTACTCGACTGAGGAGGCGGAAGGATGACTTAGGTACCTACTGTCTTGTGGTCTGGTCTAGTGGTGAGCATGTTTGACCACAGATTACGAGGTCCTGGGTTCGATCCCGGGCCCATGATACCTAGGTACAACGTGTAGGTTATTAGCCCTAATTTAGCCGAAAGCCCTTTAAAGTAGGGGACGATGTATATGTACAGATGCATGAAAAAATACAAGAAATGTAGCTCATATCCTAAAGAAACTATGGTGAGTTAAAAGAAATACCTACCATAAATTTTAAGTGACATCCCTAAAAACAGCAGGTTCAATATCAATGAACTAGGAATAATGAAAATGATATGAGGTTTGTTGATGTCACAGTTAGGGTTGCTAAAAATAATATTTTTTCTAAATTAAATAAGCTTTATATTGAGAATGATGTAAAATAATACCTACGTAGGTAGATACAGCCCAATACCACATTAATTTAGAGACATTCTGTCCTAATATCTTTACATTGATATCTACTAAGATACTCGTACCTACCTAAAGTAGGGAAACCGCGGTCAGGCGATTTTACTCCTCTCCGCTTATGATTAAAGCATTGTCAAAATAAGGGTTCAATTTTTACCATTTTGAAATGGAACTTAAAAAACGCTTAACGTGCCCTTATTCGCAAAAAAAGCGTACCTAGAGGCTACAAGTTGTAAATACAATTCGTTCAATTAAAAATTTGGTCGTTATACCCGAAATGGTCCAATAAGGGCCGTTTCAGATCAATCGGGTTTTCTGGATTCTATGCAGGACATGTGAACATCGCCTTATACTTAAATTATAATTTTTGTTACTTACTACATTTTTGTATTTGCATTTAGCATTAGAAACAACCGATCAAACTTTTTTATCAACAAAGACAGGGAAAATTAAAGACATTTGTTACCAAGATTTTATGTTGAATTCTTAGATAATATGAGCGTAGATAAAGTAGCGTATGACTGTAGGTAGAATACTGTTAAAATACCCGCCTTCGGCACATTTTTTAAACTCGAGTTTTAATATCGCATTATGTAACGATTTCATTTACTACTATTATAATTTATGATCAACAAAACATACTTATAGGGGTGTTAATAAAATGTGAGAAGTCCGGAGTTTCATTTAAACAATATAAGTATATCATAACAAATGTCCGGAGGCGCATTGAAATAATGTGTGGTGTATCTCGCCCACATTAAGAATTTCCTGACAGAAAAACATAATAATAAATATTTAATGGCCGGCCCCTAGAATAAACCCCAGGACCTCCTTATCTGCAGCCGAACATCCTCACCACGAGACCAACGAGGCAGCCATAACTTTCTATAGAACCTAAGCTTCGTCATTATGGTAAGTAACTTTTTACATTACATAGGTATGTAAAAAGGTCATTATGGTAGTTGTCAGTTACATCTGTCTACCCTTTGGCTTTAAATTCGACAAGTGTGGATAGTCCTTTAATAATACTTCTCTTTTATGATGCTCGCGCTAGCCTACGTCAAATTTAATTCAATAGGTGTATATCAAAAGATTCTGTCTATAGGTATATCTACGTTTACCTAGGTAAATATGTGTAACCGATTTCCTTCTTGTATTTGCATGTCATAGATTATATTTATTATACCCTAGCTAAATTAACTGCAACACATACGCTACTCGCTATCCAGAAGGAAATTAACGGTTCCCACGGGATTGGCTTCGGTTCACGCGGGTGGAGTCGAGGGTAAAATCTCACTAAATACAGTTTGTATTTATTTAGATTTTAGTTAGATTTTAGAGATTTGACAAAAATGTATACTACTTAATAAGTTTCTGACTGTCGAACATATCGTGCGTACATAGGAAGTATAAATTAAAAATTACAGATCGTTATTTTTCTCTCTTCGTCTCGGTACTAAACGAATGAGAGGAAATAATACGGCCATTTATCAAAAACAAGATTATTTTGAATGGCAGTCGTTTCAAGCACGGATTCGGTACGCAATCATTCATTTTTGTTTTACCATCCGGACAATGATTTATACTTACTCAAAATGTATCCTACAATACCGAATGCCGTAATAGTACTATACAAATATTATTACTGTAAAAGCGTGCAAGATGAAAAATCCTAGAATAGAGGTATTCCAGTACAATCTTCATTTAATTCCTACCCAGTAAGCATCAGTTTACGTAGATATAAGAACTATCTCTATATATATTGATAGTAAAAGATTAAAAAGGCTGGTCTAAAAAGGCGGTTGCTGTTGATCTATAAAATAAATATTACCTTTCTCAAAATTTTGACATCTCACTGCAGGCACCGTCTTTAGAGAAAGGGGGTGTTAAATACCATAACAATGAGGAATGGAGGATTTAGTAAAATAAAACAAGCCTTTTTCATTTGAACTTTATTAATAATGAAATTTTACAAAGATTTTTCATTGCAGTCAAGAAATAAGAAACATTGTTTCACAACGTTCCGTCGGAATCGATTTTAACGTAACTTTTACAAACAGGTAGCCGGTAGGTATAATACAATATTACGTATGTATTCGAAGTCCTAACCCCTCGGACGAGAAGTCGAATTCTGAACCAATAAGTGTATAATGGAAAATGATGCTGGAATTGCAAAATAATTATATGAGCCATACCAACGCATGAAGAAATGAGGAAAGTGTATTCGTAAGAACAATCATCTCTCGCCACCTAAATTCCTAAAAACAACCATTTAAATTCCCATATCCATTGATTACAATAATCATAAAATAATAGTAGGTATAATTATATTATACTTAATTTACTCTTTAAATGACTGCGGAATGTTTCTTAAATATCTATTGCACTTGTAAGTTTAAGTGATTAACTTTGGTTCAACATGGTTGGGTTAAAATTGATCTTAAAATCCTTGTTCATAGGATCGCTTACAGAGATAGGTTAGTAACTATTGTATAGATCCATAACCCCTAATATAATTTGGAATATAGCTAAAATATAAAAAATAGTGAGGCTTCACAAGTAGATAATAATGTTTATTTTAACTATTAATTTATAGCTGCTATGCAGCCTTTTTATTTTAATATTATTTTAATTTTTATTACAAATATTGGTACTGTTATTATTAGATTATATACGAATAAACTACTAAATACAATAATCTTCCATTTATCTAATAAAATATTAAGTACCTGCAATTATATTTGCATACCACAGCGTTCGATTAGATTTCAAAATTAATGAATAAACAAAATTATTTGCATTCACTCTACTAGTATATTGACTGAATTCGCAAATTCTACGAAAACTTTTTGCTACGTACGTTTTGCTCTGACACTAGATCATTATCATCGGCATATTCTTGGCATATTTGACGTTGATGATGTTCTAGGGAGATTCGTGAGATACAAACGTACAAAAAGATAACAATTTTGGAAGATTTCTCCGACACTGAGGTGGTTTACAGCAAACAATTTTGATGTTCATCGATTCGATCATTATTATTATATTTTATCATGGAAATCCGCAAAGTACCTTACACAGCGCAGCATCAATACTGCAATGTAAGATTAAAATGTCAGTTACGACGAAACTTATTGATAACTTACTTAAATAATTAATTAATTACTAGTATATCAATCACTCTATAAAATGAAAACTGGAAAATATTACTATGAAAGAAAATCAAATTGTTGAAAAGAAAATAGTTCGTAACTAAACATGTTTTAATATAAATTCGAGAGGAAAATCGTCATAGAATAATACATTTAATTATTATATTATCACTCTTGTAAACTTTTTTGTTACGTTTCTATAGCTTCGTTCTTTCTAGTTTATATTTATATTTTGGTCTTATTGAAGTTTTGTTCTATACCTATAATTATTTTTAATCTTATCCTATTATTTCAATAACATAAAAGTGAAATATATAAGAATATTTTCATTTAATAGAGATAACACAAATGTTTTGGATTCAATTTATGATCAGAGTTTTGGTACATTTTCGGCATTCGATACAAATACGGACAGAACAATTTATTGTTATTTATCGACGTTCCGGTTTGAGCGTCTGCTCTTATTAATCCAATGATACATTTAATTGTCAAAGATACACATATCGTAAGAAAAAACCAATGAAGTTAGTCGTACTCGTATAGATACGACTAACTTCATTATTAGTATATTTTATTATATTTGTATTGTATTGTATAATATAAAACAAGTATTATTAAAATTCAAAGTTCAAATTGAAAGACCGAATTATGCTCTCAGAACTTTTTTCAGTTTTTCTGCGATATTTTGTATAACTACTCATTAATTTAATAACTAAATATGTTCAAAAACTGTATTTTTTCATTTTATATATTAATATACCTAAGATATCTTCAGCGACTAATGTGTATCTTTGATTTAATAATAGAAATGTTCTTATCTAAAAAAGAAACGGAAATAGAAATACGAACCTTTGTGTCAAATATGTTTGAAGATTTTCATTTTTTTTCGAGTATACCCTGTTCTCTATGGCAACATAATCGTCTTATAGAAAAAAATATACGAAATAAAATGTTTCGGCGGATATAACGACATTGATATACCTACCCGTAGAACAATACCTACTGCCATAAACAAACTATCTATCACCGCAAGGTTTATTATGGTATTCTGTAGTAATGATAAATATTATACACTCCGGGAACACGCCAAGAGCAAGTACCAAACGGGCGTCCTACCATTCGGCCCCCATAATCGCGAGGTTGATTTGGCCATGTTAGGTAGAAGGTTGTCCCTACCCAAACACAGCGGTATGCGAGGCTTTCTAAACGAAAAAAGTTACTAAAAACTTTTATATTTTTGCGATTGATATTGAGTTGAAATTAAAAAAAATATATAGGAATTACATATCCAGTCAACATATTGAACATGTAACTTATCGATGACAACTGTCATCAGTAATAGAATAGATAAAGTAACATGGCCACAGATGCGAGATAATATTTCGTCTCAATAGCCAAAAAGAAAGATGTTAAACAGAACACTTGAAAGGTATTGACAAGGGTGTGATGGATGGAAGCATGAAAAGAATGTGATGTTCAGGTTGGTCCAGTTTCAATTTGGGATTTGCGAGCGTTTTGTGTACATTGGCGATCACACATCTATGGGGGAATCAAGATTATTTTGCTTACCTTCACTGGTTTAACTTCACTGGTTTACCTTCACTGGTTTATAGGCACCTATATTCAGGAATACTAACGACAAAACCTTATTGTTTTGGTGGGAAGTACGGAATCATGGTGTATGAGATAGCCTTTGGTCAGTTTTTGTTTCCTTTGCATCAAGTGCAAAGATGTTCAATATTACGATAAGTTTGGAATTATATCATAAGAGTACACTGAAATATTCTTGGATATTCCTCTTTTGTAGTGTTTAGGCACAGATTACACGTTTAAGCCTATAAGGAGAGTAGCTGTATGCCAGTAGGTACTGTTCGCTTATTTCTCCATTAGCGAGCAAGTTTTTATTCGGCGTCTATTCTAACCTGAAGAAACACATAATTTGCAAAGTTTCGAATCTATAATATACAACAAATGAAAGTTCGTAAACTGGGTTTCGTGACAGAGCTTTCTATAAGACGATCATACAAAACTATTTTGCTTACAGATAGGGCTTAGTATAAGGCAAGTATGACAAAAGGATTTTACTTACATGTAGGGCCTACAATGAGATTAAGGGTAAGACAAGTATGCCATGGATATTTTGCTTACAAGTTGGGCCTAGTGACAAGTATGCAATGGATATTTTGCTTACAAGTTGGGTCTACTATAAGACACGTATGCCATAATGGTTTTGCTCACAGGGTCGTCTTTTTAAAGGTAGGAGTCCTTGGTGTCAGCGGGCGGTACACCGGCGGCGGACATCTTGCGACGCTCGATGCGCCCGCGTGTCACCGGCCGGTAGAACTGCTCGCTGCGGCGCCGTCAGCGCTCCGGCACCTGCGTCTCCGATTCCAGCTCCATCCACAGCGAACTGATCACGCGGGAATCTGATGGCAACGCATTATTCAGATCCGGTGAACAGCTGTACAGCTGCACTAGTCACAGGGGACGCGCGCTCAGATTTGAGAGGGAAGTCGCGGGTTTACCGCCACGGGGCCCACTTTAGAATTTTATAATTTCTAAATTCTCTCAGGTCTTGTCTGATGGAAGGCTTCAGCCGTGGCTAGTTACCACCCTACCAGCAAAGACGTGCCGCCGAGCGATTTAGCGTTCTGGTGGGATGCTGTTAGAAATCGTTGAGGTGACATTACTTACCCCTGCCAAGTAAATACGTTAACTGCACATCAGTTACCATCAGGTGAGATCGCAGTGAAGTATTAACCTGTATAGTAAAAAAAATGACCCATCCATGCATATTTTAAGATTGCTATTGCACTGCTTTCGAACGAAATTAAAAAATGTACAAGAATGCGTGGAAAGGGAGACTAATTTAGGGATAATTTTTTATACATTTTAAAGTTTCATAAGTATTTTCATTTCTTTCTTTTTAGCATATTCCAAAATGCCATATGGTCCAGATGACCATACTTACTTTTGCGAGTAGCATTTTTCCAAAATAAAAAGTCTCAACATAAATACCATATTTTAAGAGAAAAAGTAGGGTTACTTTGTAATCTATGTTATCTCCATTCCAAAGAGCAGACGTCGAAGCTATTACTAAAATGACTATTACAGTGCGGCAATTGCAAAGTACAATTTACTTGTGTGACAAAGTATTTTATATACTCGTATACCTAGGTATACCTAGTGTTTGAAATAAGAAAAAGATATAACAATTGTAAGGGTGGGCGTAAATTAATAATTGCAAATTACGTTTAACTATCTAAGAACAAAGATGTTTCAACAGTATCACACATGCTTGAACCCATTGTATGTGGGAACATTAAAATCTGGAATCTTATTCAGCGAAGTTGGGTGATCAATTAAACTGCGGTAGTTTCGCAAGTGAGGCTAAAACTTCGAGAAGCTATTAAGCGAAGTGTCGTTCAATCTATGAGGGCATTATTTATTACAGTAAATTCATCATCATCATTACTTAAACTTATTGCCAGCCCACTAAACTGCAAAAGAGTGTCCTCTGAAAATAAAAACTAGGTGCCAAACTATGTATTTAGGTGCCCATTATGTATTACTATGTCTATAAGTGCGTACAATTTACTGGGAAGTTGTAGAGAATTTTAAGGCATGCGAGTTTCAACATAATACCCTTCAGCGTTAAAGCATGGTAGAGAGCTCTTTTTCATAGTAATATCTGGGTGACCGAGCTTCGCTCGGTGGCCAATAGATGGCAGCAGTAGTCATATTTTTATTTTTTTTGGTAAATTCGACATTTTCTAAAAATGAATCCTAGCTAAACGATTTATCGCCCCCAAAACCCCCTGTATACTACATGAAAATCGTTCAGGCCGTTTCCGAGATCCAGATTATATAGAAATATATATACAAGAATTGCTCGTTTAAAGGTATAAGATTAGGGATGCTTCTGTATTCTATACCTTATACCTTATTTCATACTTGCTTTCTCCTTATTTACTTAGAAATTTTAGTATGAAAACATAGATGCGCTAATGATTGCGTTAATACTACAGTTACCCGTTGAGCAGCTATGGCCCATTGGTTCGGGCATATGAGTATGTCTATCATTAGAGGGTAGAGGGGTCGACTGCCGGGCGGGCACGTACCTCTGACTGTTTGTAGTGTTTTGTGTAGGAAAGGAAAACGTTGTAAGGAAATCTACATCTTTAAGAGTTCATTATAGTCTCTTCAAAGTTATGTGAAGCTCGCCGACTCTACCGGGCCCAAAGATTTAAATCGCTAGATGGGCCCTAAGCCTACATTGCGCACATCAAAAACGTCCACAAATATAGGTATGTTGATTGAGTGCTCTCAACATGCTATAGTTTCACTTGTGTCAAAGAGAGTGACAACGTGTCACACAAGACAAAAACGAGGACGTTTTTGGAGGTTTAGGGCCCATCTAGCGATTTAAATCTTTGAACGGGCCAGTATTGTGGGCTATAGTCAAACTTCTCTTATTCTGAGAGGGACATAATAAGGGGTTAGTACAGAGTATAGTTACCTCGTTTCGCATCATTGTCAGGCTCTGGAATCTCCGTGGCCTCTTCAATGCAGCTCTGCTCATCCGGGAACTGCACGTGCTTCTTAACAGCGGAGCGAGATGGTTTTGAGAGCATTGAAGCTGTGGACAAAATCAAAGATTTAAATCGCTAGATGGGTCCGAAGCCTACATTGCGCACATCAAAAACGTCCACAAATATGTTGAGTGAGTGCTCTCAACATGCTATAGTTTCACTTGTGTCAAAGAGAGTGACAACGTGTCACACAAGACAAAAACGTGGACGTTTTTGGAAGTTTAGGGCCCATCTAGCGATTTAAATCTTTGGACAAAATGTATAATATTTTCAGTCAACCTCACGCGGCACAATTTGTTTTTCCATATTTATTATTTCTCACTTATGGGTATGAAAAATAGTTTGCTTCCGAACGCATACGCTATACGCAAGAAAAAAAATCATGAAACTCGGTCAAACCGTTTTGCAAGAGTATTGATACGAACACTGTGACACGCAAATTTTATATAAGTAAAATTTTTGAAAATATACAATTTGTCCAGGATCGAGCTAGCGATAATTTAAGGGAGTGTTCTATAGCTCATTAAAAGCAAAAAAAATCCCCTATTAAGGGGATTATCGTTCGTATCGATCCGGGACACACTGTATTTAATATCCATTCATTTTCAGTATTATTCCAAATTATTGGGTATATCATAATTTTATTGGGTACGCCCTGATACGTTAGAACTAAGAAGTCATGTCTAACTCGCAACAATAATACAATAAAGCTTTAGAATGTATTCAAACGTTCATTGCAGAGATTGAGGCGTCGGCATTGTACGAAATCCACCCGCATTGTTGGGGTGGAAACATTTCTGCACCACTTTATACAACGCGAATACCTACCAAATCAAATGCACATTCAAATAGAAATACTAAATCAAATGCACTAATGGATTCGCTACATTTTCATCTAATAAGTAGTATAAAATACAACTGCATCGTAGCACATCTATGGTGGCCAAGTACCTTTAATACGGTAGTCAACAAAAAGAAAATCTAAAGGTAGGTATGTTTGTTTTTTGTTTTTCACCGCATTTATCTCAAAAACTACAAGTCTAAAGTGAAAAACACTTTTTGCGTTGCATAGTCCATTTATCGAGGAAGGCTTTTAGGCTAGGTATATATAACATCACTCTATGGCCAAAAAGAACGGAGTATCAATGAAAAATGTAAAAAACGGGAAAATTGTTGCTTTTGAAGAGCTTCCATTGCGTACGCTGCGTAAACGGTAAAAGTTAGGAAAACAATTATGTATCACGGAATTGTTCTCCTTGAAAATTTGGAAAAAAGTCCGGGACACCACGTCATGTCTGTCTTTTAAGGTTGACTCCATAGATTCATAAACGTCGTCGCTGGCGGATCTCTATGGTTGACTCATTATAATGGGATATGTAGAAACCGATATTCATGCGGGCGAAGCCTAGAACATAATAACTCTAGGCTATTGCGATGATTGCTACTAGAGTGTCCACCACTTGACAAACTCCTAAGATTCCTAATCCCCTTGCAATTGTAGAGGTGGAATGTTTATGGTTTTCAATGTTTTTTCACGCAATGTCATGTCAAATTACTGTTGACAGAGGAGAAAACAGAGTCAACGAGGAGTAAACAAGGAGTAAACGTCAAAGATTTAAATCGCAAGATGGGCCTTAATCCTACATTGCGCACATGAAAAACGGCCAAAAACAATCCACAAACATATTGAGTGAGTGCTCTCAGCACTTTTTTGCTAGTTTCACTGTAACGTAGCGTTACATCATTTAATTTTTTTTATTACTAATGGCAAAGCAACGTTTGCCTGGCCATAACAAGTCGTTTTAAACTTCAGTTCGCGCCGAAAGGAACGCACGCCGCGCGGCCGCGGTGGATTTGATATACCTACCTAGATAGTGACGCGGCGTGCGCACGCGCAGACCATGTTGATTCGACGGCAGGCTGAGTGTGACGATCGCCCCTCAGTGCGGCCCGAATCGTTCTAGACGAAGGCCGCATTCAACTTCATCTAATTTTTCTGTCAGGCGCTCTAGTCCGACAGAAAAATGTTTTCTTACGTTTAAATTTTTCTTGTTAGGCGCTCTAGTCCAACAACGAAATTATAATGTGACTTCAAGATTAAGGAGTTCCCGTTTTAGGGTAAGGTTTTGAATGGCACATTAATAGATTACGTAGTAAGATCACCTCACCTCGTGGTACCTACCGTCACGGCTTGGTCACGGCTTATTATTTCTTTTATGTTTTAATTTCAGCTTTTATTATTCATTTCTTAATTTCAATGTAATTGCCTATTTCCATTAAATCGTTTTATCATTTTGCAATAATAATTTAATATTTTATCATAGCGGAATATTCCATTATCGTTTTGCTTAGCCACTAGTCACTACCTACCCACATCATTCTTTTTCATAATCGCTATTCGTCGTTTTTCTTGCTAATAATATTTTGTTTTAATTGCTTAATTGCTAATTCCATAGGCCTTCTGCCGCTTCAATTCATTTTAAATAAAAAAAAAATTGTAAACTCCGTTCTGATCGTGGTCAACCATCGGCAATTCTAATGCGTGTATCACGTCCCTAGTTTTATTTACGCTACGCCGATGGGACAGGCCCGAGTAGTATTGCCAATACTAAATGGGAATACTCTCAATTCCAGGAACCTCGAAAACCTTGGAAACTTTGTTAACCTCGTGAACCTTGGAGGATTCTTCCACCGACCGGCAACATCACCTACAGCCGGCGGCCGGTTCGTTCCGCATCCACCACCTCGCGCGCTGACCACCGAGAGGTGCAGGGCACCTCCCGCGACTTAAGGCCGCCTCACACCTCCGGCCCAAACAAAAACTAAGGGAAGTGCTTACGTACTGCTGCACAAGTGAATCGCAGATAGATAGGAAACCACGCCCTAATAAATTTGTGTACCGTATGGTAATAAATTATTATTTTGAATTTTTTTGTACCATCTTTTATTTCTCTCTTTAATTATCATTACCGCTTAACGCTATATCGGTACATCACTTGTGATAGAGAGCGTGACAACGTGTCGCGAAGAACAAGTCAAAAAGTGGACGTTTTTGGACATTTTGTGCTCATCTAGCGATTTAAATCTTAAGTAAACGTAACTATTTATTTACTATTCTGCATTCATTCGGAATTCGGATGGTAAGTGTGTGAAACACTATAATACAAATAAACAGCTGTAAATTAATCATTCTATTATTATTTATTAATGAAGTTGTTCCATGCCCCTTTGTTACTCCAATTTGATACAAATAACATAGGTACCGTCTAAAATAATACGAAGTAAATTGTGTGATAATAGACGCTCGAGTGAAACACAGTAGGTAAGCAGGTACTTTCAATGCCAATCTGTTTCTATTTTCCAACTATTTCCAACTAGATAGAGCAATCAATGGGATCAAATGAATTGAAACAAATTTAAGACTAAGTAGTATTATTTTTCAAGTATATAAAAAAAGTTGCAGCAAACTCCGACTGTAGTTTACTTTTATGCAAATTTTAAATAACAATTATTTCTAGTTGGAGCTTATTTGTGCAAGGTGTTGTTATTTTTACGATAGAGCAAATTCAACTCACATTTGACCGGTTTTTATAGTTATTTGCTATTTACCGCTTATAAGTACTACAGCACTTTCAGATTAGAATCTTTTATGAGACCATGCTGATACCCTTATCGAAAATAATGCATAAATAATTGACCGTTAGCATTAGATCATGTCTATATTTCAGGTTTGTAACTATTTCCGTTTAAGTTTAACACAGAAAAAAGCGAAACGGAGGAAAACGGAGCTTTTATTGTTCTTTATGGCATTAACCCCAACCATTGATTAAGAAAGTAAGACCCCAACACAGAACACCACTTTAATACAAAGAAACTATTTATAAGGACCTACACCATTTTTGTATGTGCCTATGTTTTTTTAAAGGAATCCTTGTCCTTCAGTCCCCAGAGGTGGTGGTGTTTGAATTTGGAAATGCATTTCCGCCCTAGGGAATATAATGGCATTTTCCGCCTGCATTTTGAGACCCCTTTTCGGAGCGGGTGAGATGAAAATTAAATTGTTGCGTCAACACTCAACAAACATGGAGTGTTGTAGTATGAAAAATGTTTATTCTCTTTTATTTTTTTATTTTTTAACCTTAATCATCGCAGGGTTGGATGAGCCGTTGAGTGAAAATGCTCGTAGCTACGGAGCGAACATTTTCAGTGCGCCCCAGTGGCATTGTGTAAAATTATCAAATAAGCCTTTTGGGATGTTACTAATGAGAAATAACAGTATTATAATTTCCGTGCCAGTTTTTTTTCTTTTTAGTACGAGTCATATAAGTACGTTTCTATAGTCTCCGATAGATAGAGTACTAGAACGACTCTAGAGCTTCTAGTGTCGCTTATTCAGTTGATGCATATACTTTAATAATGCATCTAAAAACATCATAGTGATAGGAGCTTTTAATGCTCAAATAGAAACAAAACTAAACAACAACGAAAAACCCAATGTAAATTTGGACGTGGTATCGGGTAAGAGAAGTCCTGAAAAATTCCTAGATTTTCTTCTAGAAAACAACCTCAATACCTATTATGAAAAGAATCCCAAATCCAAGTGGACTTGAATTTTCCCAGATGGCAGGTACAAGATATCATTGGGTACTAGAATGAAATTGATTACATAACCAACAACGTAAAGCGTTCACTAATACCGGTATATTACAATTTAAACTTCAATACCAATAATTGTATGGTCCACAGTTGCATAAGTCTTGGTTCAATAAAAAGATCATGAAGGCATATCAAGCCTTATGAACCCATATTATATTATGAAACGAAGCAGGGTTAAGCAAGATAAATGCTGCTCTATCATCGATATTTAAGGACGGAATTAATACGTAACGTATCATGATTTTAATATATTCTGACACAATCGTTGGAAAATCTTACAGCTGATAAGAACACACTGATCTATGATGGCATGATCTGAGGATACGACTATGCAATTAATACAAGAGACGTCATCTCCATCAGAACAAAAAAAACGTCACAAAAACATCACAGAACTGAGAATCAACATAAGTAGAAAAGACTGAATAATTTTTAGATTGAAAGCTATAAAGCGTCATCCTATAAAAGCCGGAGGGGTTCAAACAGCACTAATTGAACTCAAAGAAGCTAAAATTAAAGGCAAAATCCATAAACTTCACTGAATGGGCAGATATCAAAAACTTAGCTACCCAATATTATAAAGAACTCTACAGTAGCTACGCCACAAGCTCGCAATACATTCCAACTGAGCACACCTATAATAATCCTTCACATGATTCAGTCAAAGTTCGAGTGGAGACAGAGCCGGTGATATTAGAAGTGGAAGTTAGAAATGCCATAAAAAAACAAAAAATATTTGGGAAATCGCCCGGACCCGACGGAATAAAAAATGAGTTGCTCTTCAACTGTATAGAGAAAGTCTGCGAGCCCTTTATTAGCTACGATCTCGCATTGTTTATTATATAAGAGACCGTTAATTCAAGATTTTTTTTATTAAGTCTAATCAGAGACGGACATATTATTTGATAATATTGTGTAAGAATATTGTATAGTGTTCGTGTCTGACAATGTGCAAACGGTTTTTAACCGTCCCTCGGCCCCGGTATTCAAATATGGAATGCCTACGAGAGGTATTAACTTAATAGTGTTAAACCACAATCGTTCAAAGTGTTGTTTAACTTTAACCATCAGTCTCTCGTTGCTCAAATATTTATGTTTAGTTTGCTGTATAGTGTCTCGGTTATTGTTTCGAAGTTAGGGCTTTGAGGATGATTTATTACACGTAGTTCCGAGGGATTACTTGGGTAGGTTTTTCCGACCAAGATTGACGATCGATTTTGCATAATAGTAGATAGTATACCTATAGTTTTTTTTTAATTCACATTTCAATATTAGAATAGAGCCCATTCATTCCTCAGCTTTGTTAATTAAAGGCTTACTTTTCCGTATTATGTTTCATTTTCTCAGAAAAACTTTCAATTTTCTACATCGCTCTCGAAAAGTGCAGATTTGAGAGTCAATAGACCAAAAAATTCGGATGATGGTGTACAAATCTAGCTAGCAAAAATCTTACATTTCAATAATTGAACCTTCCTCAAAGCAAAGTGAGGGCAGATTTTTGAGAACCAATACATTCAATAATTGGTCTAGTGGTGGTCATATTTACAAGATAATTCTCAAAAGTATTCAATTAAACTAAACTACACTGGCCACCATATTCAAAAACGAGCAAAAAATCACGTTTGTGGTACGGGAGACCCATTATTTTTTTTATTTAACTGAAATATTTATTTTTAAAGTGATATACTTATGTATTAAGTACTAAAATATACTCTGTGAGTCATGTTTGAAGCGTTTACTTGTTAACTTCATTAATATCGAGCAAAAACAAGCAAAAATGTCACGTTTGTTGTATGCGAGCCGCCACAAATCTTTATTTTATTCGGTTGTTACAGCGGCAACAGAAATACATCATCTGTGATAATTTCAAGTCTGTAACTATCACAGTTCCAGAGATTGTCTGGCGACGACGGAGGGATGGAATGACATCGAAGTCTTAGTAATAGGGTCCCGTTTTTACTCTTAGTTACTCGTACTATAGCCAAAGATTAAAATCGCAAGATTGGCCCTAAGCCTACATTGCGCACAAAAACGTCCACAAACGTGCTGACTGCTGAGTGAGTGCTCTCAGCATGTTGTAGTTTCACTCGTGACGTAGCAACATTAACGTTACACAAACGTGGACGTTTTTGTAAGTTTAGGGCTCATCTAGCGATTTAAATCTTTGACTATAACCTAATCTGTTTCTGGTGCTAGCTAGTATTTTCAGTGGTGAGCATGTTGTGAGTGGTATTTATTGACTCGGGCTCCCTACTATTTGCTTAACGGAGTGGACGTTGCTTTGACAGGTTATTTGCTGAATGTCTTATTACTGCATCGCAAATACCACTGATTAAACATATAAAGGTCCAGCACTTACTGACGTCACGCATACAATGTTGGGCTCCGCTCTGAAGCCGGATTTTTGATTAGTCAAAACTGTAAAACGGCGCTAATGGCGACCGACAGCCGCATATTGTGCTGTCGCCGGTAACGAAATCTACGACGCGCGACGCCATATTTGAGAAATTTTTGACTTCAACATACGTCACATCTTTCTCGTCCTCTTAGCGTAGCGTATTTCGTCATTAGCATACATCCATAAAAAAACAGACGCGCTGAATTGATAATCTCTTTCCTCTTTTAGTTTTTTTTCCAAAATTACTATAATTCGTCACATAATTTTTAAATTTAGGCAAAATTAAAAAAAAATCGTCCACGTCATACACGGTTTCCGCAATAAGGCGATTAAAAATATGGCTCCTGAATTGAATTGAATAGCTCCTGAATCCTGAGATGAAACAGTTTTCATGTAAAGTGTAGCACACTAGTGCAATAAATTCTTTGTAGTGTCCTCGATATGAGAGCGTAAGCTAAAGCGCCAGTGAAATCCAACAAAACTTTCCAACAAGCAATGAAAACTGAAATTTCCACGCGAGCATACTAGTTGCTGCTGCTTACGAAATTGTATAGTGTAGTAAGTTGTTTGAAGTTATCCCAAATGCGTAGTCAGTGTTAAAACGTAGAATCCACATACACACACATTTGATACAATATTATACTCTGGGGCCTCACCACCATTTTTTTTTACACTATACAAGTTAGTACTTGACTGCGATCTCTGCACCTGATGGTAAGTGATGATGCAGCCGAAGATATTAACGTACTAACTTGGAAGGGGTAAGTAAAGTCACTCCAACGGTTTCTACACAGCATCGCACCGGAATGCTAAATCGCTTGGCGCATGTCTTTGCTGGTAGGGTGGTAACTTGTCATGGCCGAAGCCTCCCACCAGACCATACCTGAGCCAATTTAGAAATTATAAAATTCCAGATTGGCCCCGTGGCCTCCTAAATGTACCCTCCTCTCTAAAACCCCAATAAAAACTACTTACGCATAATTCTGCTGGGTGCTTCGGAGAAGTCCTCAGGGTCGCAGCGGCTCGGCAGCGGTCTGGGGGTGGACCTGCGTCGACCGCTCGGTGCTGAGCTCGTCGTGGTGGTAGGCTGCGTGGTGGCGGTGTACTGTACCACCGCCATCTGCAATAACTCAATTACCTTGGAAAAAAACTGGTCAAGTGCGAGTTGGGCTCAAGCACTGAGGACTCAGTACGATCACGACTAATAATTCTCAATAGTATTAAAGTAAACTAAACACCCCTGCCCACCTAATTCATATCGAGCAAAAAGTCACGTTTGTTGTATGAGAGCCCCCTTAAATATTTTTTTACTAAGTATTTGTTGTTATATCGGCAACAGAAATACATCATCTGTGAAAATTTCAAGTTTGTAGCTATCACGGTTCAAGAGATACAGCCTGGTGACAGACGGACGGACGGAGAAGACTTAGTAATAGGGTTATGTTTTAGTATTTGTTGTTATATCGGCAACAGAAATACATCATCTTTGAAATTTTCAAGTCTGTAGCTATCACGGTTCAAAAGATACAGCCTGGTGACAGACGGACGGACGGAGAAGACTTAGTAATAGGGTTATGTTTTAGTAGTTGTTGTTATATCGGCAACAGAAATACATCATCTTTGAAATTTTCAAGTCTGTAGCTATCACGGTTCAAAAGATACAGCCTGATGACAGACGGACGGACGGAGAAGACTTAGTAATAGGGTTATGTTTTAGTAGTTGTTGTTATATCGGCAACAGAAATACATGATCTGTGAAAATTTTAAGTCTGTAGCTATCACGGTTCAAGAGATACAGCCTGGTGACAGACGGACGGACGGAGAAGACTTAGTAATAGTGTCCCGTTTTTACCCTTTGGGTATAGAACCCTAGAAATGAAACCCACCGACATATTATTCAAAGTTTTTTCTCGGTGTTAACAATCCCTTGAATCGTACACAGTAGATAATTAAATTTTTCACTGAGTGGGTACTGAGGACTACTATAGCCCCAATACTGCGAATAATGAAAAATATAAAGTGGCATCTCCATACAATCAACTTTTGTTTTTACTCGACGATGGTACGAAACTTATCGGGGCCCCCTCATTATGAAACTTTTAAACCTGTGTTTCTTACAAATTACAATTATCTTCTCGGGCTGTTTTAGGAGAGGATTTCCCGGTAGATTTTCCATACAAGCGCTCGTACGCGATTATGGCGTTTTAACATTTTTTTTTGAAATATTTTAAATAACTAGGTACCTTGTGCACTATATCTATAGGTTTGTATAGAAACAAAAATTAGAATTTATTAGCAACGAATTCAGTACCAGCCTACAAAAACCTGCATTCTGCAGAAATTTTACATAAATTTTAGTAGTTTCGCTTAGCTCATATACTGTAAAAGTAAAAAAACAACTCTATTTAAACTGCGTACAACTAATGGAGATTCGAACAAACATTATTTACACATACTTGTAAGGCTTTTACAAAATCACGTATTTCCCGGAACAAGTTTCATGAATTTCGTGCTATTTTTTCCCGAACGCCCGACCGATGACTCGGGCGTTATATATTTTTATCACAGTGCATCTTTTACTAGAATGTCGTAAGACTAAACAGCAAGACCGTAGACCACGCCTTCGTTGTACTTGGATCATCCGGGAAGGAGCCACTTAAATACCTTGAAAAACTAAATTGACTATGACTAGCAGTTACAGAAGTACCGATCGATCTGAAACTATGGCCGTAATGTCACGGTCAGAAACTGGCTCTGGCGTTAGTTAAACCCACTCACCCTATTGTGACGATCAAGTCACCGACGTAACTCAAAGTATCGCGAAGCTAAAGTGGCAATGGGCAGGGCACATAGGTAACTCGTAGAGGGACCCAAGGTGCCGGAATGGCTACCCTGCACGGGAAAGCGCAGTGTTGGCAGACCTCAGGATCAGATTGACTGACCGCGGGAAGGCACTGGATACAAGTAGCGCAGGACCATGTGGGCTGGAAATCATTGCAAGCTAGGCCTTTGTACAAACGTCCGTCGGCTGAAACGGACGAACGAACGAACTTACCCTATCGGAATAGTCGAAAGCCACAGTCCCCCTTCCTTCTAGGTATTCTTGAAATTGTGAAATCACACACACCATTGCGTAGATCTGTCAACAAGATATAAAATATGTGACAAACATGAACGAACTAACGACCAAAATTAATATTTGGTGTTCCGAATAACGCTGTAGTTTATGTTATATATAGAGAAGAGCAGTAAAATATCAGACAATCTTATCGAGTTATACTCGTAATATCGTAACAAGAATACCTATGGTATTATTTAGATGGCCGGCCAGCCGGTAGGCTCACTTGCGCCAAACAGTGAGTTAAAATATGTATTTTTAGTTATAGTTAGTATATATTATTGGATATTTTTGACACTTTTGACCGGGGTTATGGTGTTAACTCGGAGTTAACCTGTTAACAGGTTGACAAAAAAGAGCTAGATTGAGCTTTTAAGAGTAATGTAACTTTATAGTATGTAGATTTGGTCTATGGGAATAAAGCATTTCTTTGATTTCTTGTTACAAAAATAAATCTGAAGAATATCACCAGCATCGTTATTTCAGAAGCGGAGTTTTTGTTTTATTTGATTCCAAATATAATAAAATTTCTTCATAATATTACAAAGTCAGCAACGCGTCTACACCCAAATTACTATAATGCCGTAAAATCTAACACCTTACACGCAATAAACTTTAAACTCTAACCGGGCGAGATAAAGTTTAAAATTGTTAAATTTCACAATTTACGCATTCATATCGATTGCGACTGTGCGATAACTCTTTCAAGCTCGTTTGTAAGGGAGCCCCGGGGATAAGTTTCTCTTGCTCTCGTAAATGGAGAATGGATTCAAGGTCTTAAGTCAAGGCCGAGTAGTACAGAGACACGCTGCTGGATAAGTGTAGTCGCGGAATGCAGAGGTTCGTCACCTTAGTGTCGATTTTCACTTGCACTACTGCAAGAGTCTATAATGTCAGCATAACAAAACAATCGACTAGTGCAAACGAATCTATTTGAAAATTGACGGAACTTTTCATTCCCTGACTGTACCTGCGTCTAGAAAACTACATATTTCAGCCGATTTAAGTCTTTGATTTCAGCCGATGAATAACTGTGTGCTTTCCAACAGAACTATTTACAAAGCTATTGTGATGGTCATAGACGTTACAGTCGATTCAAGTCCATAGATACGGTCTATAAGCCTCCTCAAATGATCACTAACCATCATTATATTTCGTAATAGACATATACACAGGACCTGGCCGACGGCGGAATAATGTCGCCAGTTTACTGGTGCCAAAAATGTATGTATTGACACCAACAGCGTCAGTTGTAAGCTTATCGCAGTATAGTCTATGGTCCACGCCATAGATCACTTTAATTGTTGTTAGTCCTCAGTTCCCCACGCGAGTTTCCACAGGGAAGATTTCCACTATGTTATGGCATACTAGCGGAAGTTTTGACAAATGGCGTTAATTTTTTCTTGTATGACGAAGGGGTATGGGCTTATCCTCAGGTTCTTATGTTTATATCGGTGTATTACGCTAAAATTACGCTCATTAGGCTGCCTGAAATAAACCTCAACCCTTTTTGCCTCATTTGTTGCTCGAAAATAACAATGGTACGATCATATTTTGTAGTCTATATGAACCTAAGAATATAAACCAATATGAAGTACCTATATGGTAAATTCTAATTACTAATTACTATCAGCCTATGGACGTCCACTGCTGGACATAGGCCTTTCCGAGAGCGCGCCACCACACACGGTCCTCTGCCTTCCTCATCCACCCGCTACCAGCGACCTTTTTCAGGTCGTCGGTCCAGCGGGCAGGAGGTCGTCCCACGCTGCGCTTACCGGTACGCGGTCTCCACTCCAGAACACGTCTGCCCCAACGGCCGTCGGTTCTGCGACAGATATGGCCCGCCCACTGCCACTTCAGCTTGCTAATCCGTTTATACTAATACTGCAGCGTAACCGGGAAGCGCAGTGTCTGCAGACCTCCACCAGGTGGTCAGACGACATAAAGAAAGTCGCGGGAAGTCGCGGGCGTCAGGCGACGCAAGAAAATATCAACTAATTGATAAGTCTTGTGTGTCAATGAATCGCACGGAAAATGTTCCTGGGTGTTATTTCCGGTGTATAAAAACCAAAGTGATCAAAGCTGGTTTTTAAAAGAATGTAAGAAAAGATATGAATATCTAAAAACCAGACAAGATTTCTTTTGCGGGATCAAAATGGTTATTAATATTTTTTCGTGTAAGGTCCTCCATTTATCAGGGTCTTAGACATATACGACAAATTGCCGCCACGAAAAAGGTTTAAAAAGGTATATTGTTATATCCAGTGGAGTTTGGGACCGCGCGTATATGAATAATTTTACGTTTATTAAAAAACCTAAGCAATACTTTGGAAAGGTACTAGACCATTGGGTCTGATAAATAAGTATAGTCTAAAAGTTTTGTTAAATTGTGCGTGACCTTTTTAGTGGTGAATTGCTTCAATTTTTTTACGTTTCATTGCATAACTACACCACATGTAACAGAAATATACGCAAAATATCATAGAGTAATTCCCCCGTGTAGAGATGATGCTTAATTGACACGAGATTATGATAGATTTAATTAATTAATATCTGGGTGACCGAGCTTCGCTCGGTTGTTTAACTACTGACCAATAGATGGCAGCAGGAGTCATATTTTTATTTTTTGGTAAATTCGACATTTTCTAAAAATGAATCCTAGCTGGATCGATTTATCGCCCCCAAAACCCCCTACTATATACCCCCTACTGTATACTAAATTCCATGAAAATCGTTCGAGCCGTTTCCGAGGTCCAGATTATATAGAAATATATATATATATATATATATATATATATATATATATATATATATATATATACAAGAATTGCTCGTTTATGTTATAGGATAATAGATTAGATTCTAATTAAATAAAGCCTGTAGTAGTAGACTTAAATATAATTATCTTAACTAACGTAAATCTTTACTTTTAGTGTGGCAAACAATGTTACCGTTTTGTTTTATATCACTTACAGTTTACACGATCGTCATCATAGACCAGGGAATAACTAGTCGTGTTGCTCTATGTAATGCCTGCTGGCCATGGCCGAATTAAGAGTTTTATGTGCTTTATTATATGGGAACACCCGGGACCGCCATAAAACGATCCCGCCTGAACGTTCCCATGAGTTTCTGGGACAAAGACAGAAGGGGGACATTATTGGATGCTAGTTTTCACTTACTTTACCCGGGGTGGCACTTAAGCAAATCAACACAATATTTTACTTCAAGTACGACCACGAATTGTTTATCTCTACAAAAGTGTTTCACAGAACGATTTATCTGTCGCTTGTGTTATGAGACCTTGCTTCTAGGCTTAGCCTAATTTCAAAGATTTAAATTGCAAGATTGGCCCTAAGCCTACATTGCGCACAAAAACGTCCACAAACATGCTGAGTGAGTGCTCTCAGCATGCTGTAGTTGCACTTGTGACAGAGAAAGTGACAACGTGTCGTCTATAAAACAAAAACGTGGACGATTTTGTAAGTGTAGGGCTCATCTAGCGATTTAAATCTAGAATGCCGAATTTCATAAATCTTAGACAATAGACAGTACCCCATTGGTTTTAACTATGGGTTTTAAATTAATGAGTCGCAAATCAACTTAGAGGTTTTCTAAAAGACCTCCTTGCTAGTTTTTGCTATCAGTTTTAGCATCTACTATATAATTATAACCGTTCCTGCTATAAGTGACACACGGAGGAAGTAATTCTTCAAATGTTCCATTTTTTGTGATTAGCTACAAATCCCAAAAAGCCACTAAAACTACGTTAATGCAATAAAAGTCCCTGTCCATTGCATAAAAGTTAGTAATTTCTTTTACAAAGAAAACTAATTAATAGAGAAAACTCCGCATATGTAGCAAAAAGTTTCCCCCAAGAACAAAATGGTCCCATTTAAATACAACTTTTTCTATTTAAAGTTCGTGAACTTGTGTGACATTTATATGTTACGACTTCTCTTACGACCATAGATTTATCCATCTAAAATAATACCTACAATGCGATTCGTATGCAATCTTCAACTTACATGAATGACAGTTTTATCCATGTTTCATGAGTATCTACTGCGTACAAACCATGGATGTAACATAAAGGATGAGCCCTTAGTGACGTCACGCATATATTTTTAGGCTCCGCCCTGAAGCCGGATTTTTAAGTTGTAAATCTGTAAAATGGCGCTAATGTATGCTACCAACAGCGGTATGTGCTGTCAGCAGGATTGCAAGCTGTTTTTATATCCGTATATTAGCAATGACATTAGTATAATATAAGTAAAATTTTATAAAAGAGAAAATTTTTTGACAAGCGTATAATATAACTTAAACCTTGAACCGCTGAAACGTTTTCTCAGAAAGAGTTAAAGGTAATTCTGAGTATGAGCACAGAGACAGAACAATATGAAATCCGATTTTAGATATACAACATACTAGGTGATATGTAGTTTACAATATACATACAAGATTACAGTGTATCTATATAAATTCCGTAAGTTATCGAGTTACAAAAAATACTCTATACAAAAAAAAATTAAATGGCTAAAAGCCTGTCGAGAGAGATTCTATTCACCAAAAGAAGTAAAACCTTTAATATGTTTAATCACTGGGTGGGAAGGACAGTGCCTGGGAGGGTGTTACAGACTTTCGCAGTGCGTATCAGGAACGAGGAATCAAACTGCCAAGCTTACGTACGTACGTGTCTTTGGTACGTCAACTATGTAAGTTGAGAGGAGAGAATGAGGACCACGACAATTCTTGGCTGTCATTTCGTATGTCAAAGCCTGCTCAGCAAAGTAGCTCTATTGAGGTCAAGGTACATAACTAATTAATGACGTATAATTGGCCAGAAGCCAGAAGTAGTGTCAGTTTCGTCGCGGCGAATCGTGTGAGTGCATTCAATTGCTTAATTAGCATTTAATCCCATTTAACATTGATTTTCTCGCCAAAAAGATTCCCCACATAAAATTTTTATTATATAAGGTAAAAGATCGTTTTTCAGTTACATTCTTCCGCGACGCTGCATGTCGCACCCACCAACATATCCGTGAGACAAAGACAAAAATAAATTCAATAAAAAAAAAAATTATTCTATAGAATTCATCGATTTGTGAGTCCGACATGCACTTGGCCGGCTTTATTCATCATGCTTTAACATCTGCAAACTAGGCCACGCTCCATCCCCGGATACAGTATTAATTTGCGTTACGAATATTGACAACGACAATATTTACCATGCCTGGCATCAAGCACCTACTTTTGGCCGGTCGTACTCGTAATCAGTATCACAGGGTTATAACCCTGTTACGCCCATATTAATATATCCCTATATTATTGTCGGCGGTTGTTGTGGTTAGGCGATTTTAGAACTAAGATACAAACCACTTAAGCTATTTTGACCCTTCTAACTCGCGAAATTCGAATTTTATTTGAAATGAAATGAAATGAAATGAAATGAAATGAAATATCTTTATTTCACATAGGCCTAATATATAGGCGCTTGTAAATGGTCCTTATGATATTTGTCACATTTGAATGGCGATAACTCCAAGTCGACTTAAAACTAAGTTTACGAGGGTTCCAACGCGCCCTGCACTGAGAAGAAGCCCACAACAAACTCAGCCGGGTTTTGTTTTCTGTTATCACCACTTCACAAAAGCTTTTAAAACTAATTGAGCTAGTATAATTACAGCAGTTCATTCATCCCCAAGGATTTGATTCATGTAAGTAATCCTTAATACTATAGTAAGCTTTATTAATGAGCTTTCGTTTTACAGCGACTTTGAACTTATTGAGGGATAAGTTTAATATTTCATTAGGGAGTTTGTTGTAAAAGCGTATCCCATTGCCTTTAAATGATTTATTTATTTTCTCTAGTCTTGTTTTATGAACTATAAGTTTATTTTTACTTCTAAGGTTGATAGCATGGAGATCGCTTTTCTTAACAAAGTTATTAATATTTTTATGCACATATATCAAGTTATCGAATATATACTGTGCATGTACCGTCATTATATTAAAGTCTTTGAATTTTTCTCTTAAAGACTCTCTTGGGCCCATTTTATAAATGGCACGAACAGCCTTCTTCTGCAGCACGAAAATAGTATCAATGTTAGCAGCATTACCCCATAGCAAAAGACCATAGGACATAATGCTGTGAAAATAACTAAAATATACCAGTCGAGCAGTCTGGAAGTCTGTCAGCTGCCTAATTTTTTTTACCGCGTACGCAGCAGAACTAAGCCTGTTCGATAAATTATTTATATGAGGGTCCCACTGCAGTTTAGCATCTAACGTTATTCCTAGAAATACAGTTGTGTCTACAAGATCCAATTCCTCTACACCTAGTTTTACATTCGTTTGAATTTGCCTAACATTAGGTAAGGTGAATTTAATACATTTTGTTTTTTTTGCTATTGAGAAGCAAATTATTAGCTTCAAACCAATGTACTACTTCTTTGAGACAACTGTTTACATCGTCAAAATTTTTTTTCTGTCGATTAATTTTAAACAAAAGTGATGTATCATCAGCAAACAGTACTATCTCATGCTTGTCCTTAGTAAGGTAAGGAAGGTCATTGATGTAAATAAGGAACAGGAATGGACCCAAAATAGACCCTTGAGGAACTCCCATCTTCACAGTCGACCCAGAAGATCGTTTCCCATTGACATCTACTTTTTGAATGCGACTGCTCAGATAGGAGCTCATCAAATCAAGAGCTGCACCTTTAATTCCGTAGTGGTGTAACTTCCTGACCAATGTTTCATGCTCAACACAATCAAACGCCTTGGATAAGTCACAGAAAATGCCCAGCGCATCACGTGATTCCTCCCAGGCTTCAAATATATGTTGTATTAGCTCGACACCAGCATCGGTAGTCGAGCGACCCCGCGTAAATCCGAATTGTTTATTATGTAATAATTCATTTTTTTGAAAGTAAGTAAGCAATTGAATCAGTATAAGTTTTTCAAAAATTTTACTGAAAGTAGGCAGTACAGATATTGGTCTAAAGTTAGTGGGGTCATTGGTACTACCTGATTTAAACAGTGGAATTATTTTACTATGTTTCATTAAGTCAGGAAAAACACCACAATCTACACAATTATTAAATATTACTGCCAAATCTGGTGCAACAATATCAAGCAAAGATTTCACAACATTGACAGAAATGCCCCATAAGTCATTGGTTTTTTTTATATTTATTAATTTAAATGCTTTAATAACATCAGAGCTAGTAACATGGCTGAAGGTAAAGATGCTATTACATTCAGGCACATTATCTTCTAAAAGTGAGAGGGCGATAGCTGGTGAAGAGTTCAGTGATTTTGTTGTGGAAACTGGAATGTCCGTAAAGAACCCTTCAAAAGCAGTAGCAACCTCAAGGTCTGACGTGATAGATTTATTTCCAATGTCAAGTTTAATGGTACTAGTACGCTGTTTAGCTCTTCCAGTTTCCTGGTTTATTATATTCCAGGTCGTTTTTGTGACATTGGCGCTACTTTTAATTTTATTTTGTATATACTTTGACTTTGATGATATACAATCATTTTTAAACTTTTTTGACATCAATTTAACGCGCTCTCTGAACTCATCACTAGTATTGTATGTACGTTCGGCATATAGTTCATATAGCTTTTGCCTATCTAAATGCAGTTCGCTTGTTGCCCACTCACTGAAAACTAATGCGTCAGTAGTCAAGACCGTTTTGCTTGTAAATACTGAACTAAAAATGGAACTAAATTTATCAAAAAATGCATTATACATCTCGTTTGCATTCATAGTGTCCGGTAGGAACGGTAGTCCCTGCACTAGCCTTGCTCTTGTTTTTTCTATACGGTCAGATGATACTGGCACAAAAGTAATTTTTCGCTTTTCTACATTTCTCTTAATTGCTTCTAATTTAATAAATTGGCCACAATGATCAGAGTCTAATTTGTTTATTATTTCACTGCTAACTGGTTTTACATTTGTAAAAATATTATCTAAACATGTGGCACTGTGGGAAGTTATCCGAGTTGGCTCCATAAAGACATTAATTAAATTGTAAGTTTTAAATAAATTTAATAACCTGACGCCTGCAGGGCAGCTTTCCAAAATATTAATATTGAAATCGCCGCAAACAATTAGATTTTTATTACCTTTTGATATTTTGAATAAAACTTCATCAATCCGTTTTTCAAAAAGTTCAAAGTTAGATAAGGGAGGTCTATATACACAGACGATAATGAACTGCTTTAATTCAACACAGGCTAGCTCGATTGTCCGTTCTACAGAAAGGCTCACTATGTCATTACGATTTTTAAATTTTAAATTCTTATTTATCAAAATTAACGAGCCACCATGAATGGAATTAGTCCTGTTGAACGAACTACCAACTTGGTGATTACCAAAATTAAACATATATTCATGCGATTTAAGCCATTTAGTTTTTAAACTGTGAAACTTTTATAACATCGTCTCAAACTTTTTTGTCTGTGTTGCATGTCGCGTGACGGTCGGCCGCGGAGTAGGGATAAAGTGAAAGGCGCTCGTCAGAGCAGCCAAGGCCACAAAAGTTTCACTTTTACCGTGGTTTCATAGCATCACACAATCCTTTTTTTGCAAATATTACCCATCATAGTTTTATGACAATGAATTTTGCATAATATTATACTATATATAGCTCGATTACCACTGACTGACTGATTGACATAATTGTTCTCCCAGAAAGGGACAGAAAACGATATAATGATGTACGGGAGATGTGTTCGGGTGCGGGAGTCGACTAGGGAAAAATTATGACATTTCAGAAAAACAAGATGGCGGCCGACGTGACTTTCGCATCTCTTTTGTTTTCCAACCGATTTCGTTCAAAGTTGCAGCACTCGAGGAAATGAGTAAATGGTTTCTAGAAAAATTGGAAAAATTTGGAAAAACAAAATGGCGTCTGAGATGTAGCGTTTTAAAATTTTTCATTTTTCGACCCCAAACCGCGGCGCCACAGATCCTAAACGGGGTGGTTGAGGATGTCAATTTTTTCTTGTTTCGCCCACAATTATCCTGAATTTTGACAAAACGGGAGTAATTTTTAAAAATCCAAGATGGCGGCTGTTCTGGCGGCCAATCAGTGTGAGGTATGAAAAATCGCAATTTTGAAACTCAAATTTCTCACAGTTGACAGCATCGGAGCGTTTCGACATCTATGGGGAGATTGTGTGTATAGACTCGAAGTATAGAGTGGGGGAAAAAAAATTACCCCATTTCTCGGGAAATTTCGAGATTTTCCCCAAAAAGTAAAAAATCGAAATACGGACTTTTTGCAAAATCCGAGTATAAGCGATCACGTGTTTTACTCATACAAATGACATTTGAGTATTTTTGTCGCCGAGGACTGGCAACACTGGAATCTATCAAAGTAAAAGTGATTTTCGACATGGTCACATTTCAGGGGCTATTGTGGCGCCTGGGTGCGAGCGAGATGAAAACTTGAAACGTCATCAGGGGCGGTATATCCTGTAGTTACTGGGAAAAATACGAAACTGTGTAAAATATTTACCGCAAATGAGGTGGCGGCCATTTTGTATTTTTTTCTGTTTTTGAAAATTTTGATCGTGTTTTTGAGGCACTTGGCAACATTTCGGAAAGTCGACATGTATGAACCGACTGTGTAACTCGACGGGCAGTATCGAAATATATAGAAAGTGTTGCCACATTTCGGGTAGTTTTCGTGATTTTCCCCAAAATGTCCTCCTGTAAAATTTTGTATGAACAATTTTTTTTTCACTTGTAGCTTTGTAAAGAAGTCAAGAAATAACTAATTGAAAAATATGGAGAGAGCTGATGATTGAGGATTTCGGAGACGGGTGAAGGGCTCAGCCAGGGTATTGAAGATAGGTGGGGGGTGCTCGACCAAATGTCATTCGAAACCTCGTGCAATTGCCAATGAGCTGAAAAAATTTTCAAAATGGCGAAAAAAAGATGGCCGCCATACAAATTTCGTTGGTGTCTGTCTCAGAAAGTATGAAAGATAGAAAAGTGGTTTCTTAGCAAGAGAATATCAGGAAGAGAAGGTATATCTATTGGAAGAAAAAAAAATTCAAAATGGCGGAAATTTTTTTTTCATACTAAATTGTATGGCGACTTGGATCTATAAGAAAATTGGCATGGTTCTCCTAGAAACAGACATAAAACGATACAATGATGTATGGAGATGTGTTTGAGTGCAGGATTGGAGTAGAGAAAAATTATGACATTTCAGAAAAACAAAATGGCGGCCGACGTGACTTTTGTAACTCTTTTGTTTTCCAACCGATTTCGTTCATTCTCGCAGTACTGGAGGAAATGAGTAAATTGATTATAGAAAAAATGGAAAATCTTGTAAAAACAAGATGGCGGCTGAGCAGTGGTGTTTTAAAATTTTTCATTTTTCGACCCCAAAACGCGGCGCCACAGATCCTAAACGGGGTTCTCGATGATGATAGTTTTTTCTTGGTTCGCTTACAATTGTCCTGAATTTAGACGAAACGGTAGTAATTTTTTAAAATCCAAGATGGCGGCTGTTCTGGCGGCCAATTAGTCTGAGGAATAAAAAATCGCAATTTTGAAACTCAAATTTCTCACACTTGGCATCATCGGACCGTTTCGACTTCTATGGGGCGATTGTGTGTATAGACTCGAAGTATTGAGTGGGGGAAAAAAATTACCCCATTTCTAGGGAAATTTCGAGATTTTCCCCAAAAATTAGAAAATCGAAATATGGACATTGTGCGAAATCCGAGTATAAGCGATCACGTGTCTTACTCGTAAAAATGACATTTTGGTATTTTTGTCGCCGAGGACTGGCAACACTGGAATCTATCAAAATAAAAGTGATTTTCGACATGGTCATTTTTCAGGGGCAATCATGTCGCCTGGGTGCGAGCGAAATGAAAATTTGAAACGTCAGCAGGAGCGGTATATCCTGCAGTTACTGGGAAAAATACGAAACTGTGTAAAATATTTCTGTGAACGAAAGTGGCGGCCATTTTGTATTTTTTTCTGATTTTGAAAATTTTGAACGTGTTTTTGAGGCACTTGGCACATTTCGGAAAGTCGACATGTATGAACCGATTGTGTAACTCGACCGGCAGTATTGAGATATATAAGCGGTGTTGCCACATTTGGGGTAGTTTTCGAGATTATCCCCATAATGTCCTCCTGTAAAATTTTGTATGAACAACTATTTTTCACTTATGGCTTAGTATAGAAGTCAAGAAATGACTCGGCGAAAATTATGGAGAGAGCTGATGATTGAAGATTTCGGAGACGAGTGAAGAGCACAGCCAGGGTATTGAAGATAGGTAGGGGGTGCTCGATCAAATGTCATTCGAAACCTCGTGCAATTGCCAATGAGCTGAAAATTTTTTCAAAATGGCGAAAAAAAGATGGCCGCCATACAACTTCGTCGGTGCCTATCTCAGAAAGTATGAAAGATAGAAAAGTGGTTTCGTAGCAAAAGATGACCAGGACGCAGAGGTCTATTTATTGAAAAGAAAAAATTACAAAATGGGGCAATTTTTTTTTTCATAAGTACTAATTTGTATGGCGATTAGGAGCTATAAGAAAATTGACATTTTTCTTCTAGACACAGATAAAAACGATACAATGATGAGTCGAGTAGGGAAAAATCATGACATTTCAGAAAAACAAGATGGCGGCCGACGTGACTTTCATAACTATTTTGTTTTCCATCCGATTCCGTTCAAAAACGCAGCACTCGAGGAAATGAGTAAATGGTTTTTAAAAAAATTGAAAAATTTAGAAAATAAGATGCGGCCGAGCAGTGGTGTTTTAAAATTTTTCATTTTTCGACCCCAACCCGCGGCGCCTATCCTAAATGGGGTGGTTGAAGATGTTAATTTTTGCATGTTTCGCCCACAATTACCCTGAATTTTGACAAAACGGGAGTAATTTTTGAAAATCCAAGATGGCGGCTGTTCAGACGGCCAATCAGTGTGATGAACAAAAAAACGCGATTTTGAAATTCAAATTTCTCACACTTGGCAGCATCGGAGCGTTTCGACTTCTATGGAGCAATTGTGTGTACTCGAAGTGTTGAGTGGGACAGAAAAAATTACCCCATTTCTCGGGAAATTTCGATATTTTCCCCAAAAAGTAAAAAATCTAATCATTTTGCAAAATCCGAGTATTAGCGATTACGTGTTTTGCTCGTACAAATGACATTTGGGTAGTTTTGTCGCCGAGGACTGGCAGCACTGGAATCTATCATAGTAAAAGTTATTTTCGAAATGGGCACTTTTCAGGGGCAATCGTGTCGTCTGGGTGCGAGCGAGATGAAAAATTGAAACGTCATCGGGAGCGATATATCCTGTAGTTACTGGGAAAAATACAAAACTGTGTAAAATATTTCTGTGAACTGAGATGGCGGCCATTTTGTATTTTTTTCTGTTTTTGAAAATTTTTATCGTGTTTTTGAGGCACTTGGGAACATTTCGGGGAGTCGACATGTATGAACCGAGTGTGTAACTCGAAGGGCAGTAATGAAATATAAAAGCAGTGTAGCCACATTTGGGGAAGTTTTCGAGATTTTCCCCAAAATGTCCTCCTGTAAAATTTTGTGTCTTACTCGTACAAATGACATTTAGGTAGTTTTGTCGCCTGGCGCTGGCAACACTGTAATCTATCAGATTAAAAGTGATTTTCGACATGGCCACTTTTCAGGGGCAATCGTGTCGTCTGGGTGCGAGCGAGATGAAAACTTGAAACGTCATCGGGAGCGGTATATCCTGTAGTTACTGGGAAAAATACGACACTGTGTAAAATATTTCTGGGAAAGGAGGTGGCGGCCATTTTGTAACTTTTTTTCGTTTTTGAGAATTTTGATCGTGTTTTTGAGGCACTTGGCAACATTTCAGAAAGTCGACATGTATGAACCGATTGTGTAACTCGACGGGCAATATTTAAATATATAGAAAGTGTTGCCACATTTCGGGTAGTTTTCGAGATTTTCCCAAAATTTCCTCCTGTAAAATTTTGTATGAACATTTTTTTTCACTTGTGGCTTCGTATAGGAGTCCAGAAATGACTCAGCGAAAAATATGGAGAGAGCTGATAATTGAGGATTACGGAGACGGGTGAGGAGCACAGCCAGAGTATTTAAGATAGGTGGGGGGTGCTCGACCAAATGTCATTCGAAACCTCGTGCAATTGCCAATGAGCTGAAAAATTTTTCAAAATGGCGTACATAAAAAAGATGACCGCCATACAAATTTCGTCTGAGTCTATCTCAGAAAGTATGAAATATAGAAAAGGGGTTTCTTAGCAAAAGATGATCACGAGGAGGAAGTCTATTTATTGAATATAACAAAATTTTCAAAACGGTGGAATATATTTTTGTCCTACTAATTTGTATGGCGATTAGGAGCTTTAATAAAATTGTCATTGTTCTCCTGGAAATAGATAGAAAACTATACGTATGGGAGATATGTTCGAGGGTGAGATATGAAAAGGGAAAAATTATGACATTTCAGAAAAACAAAATGACGACCGACGTGACTTTCGAACATTTTATTTTTTTGTTTTCCAACCGATTTCATTTAAAGTCGCAGTAATTTTGGATACAAGTAAATAGTTTTTAGAAAAAGTAGAAAATTTGGGAAAAACTAGATGGCGGCTGAGCTGTAGTGTTTTTTAAAATTTTCATTCTTTCTCACCACAGACTCCGATTCCGGGACACCACAGATCCGAAACGGGATAGTCGAGGATGATAATTTTTTAGTATTTCACCTACAACTATTCTGAAATTGACAGAACGGGGATAGATTGGTGAAAAAAAAATTACCCCATTTTTCGGGAAAAATTAAAATACGGACTTTTTGCTAAATCCGAGTATGAGCGACCACGGAAATTGCTCCAAGCAGTTACGCGGTCCGCTTTAGCGGGCCGCGCCCCCACGCGAAAAACTAGTTACTATATATATAGCTGCTTGTGCTGATTCATTCACTCATTGATCACCTCTCCTGAACAATTTTGTATGAAAAAAATTTTTTTCAAGTATGGGTTCGTATAGAAGGTAAAAATTCATGAGGAGGAAAAATACGGAGAGAGCTGATGATTGAGGATTTCGGAGACAGATGAAGAGCACAGCCAAGGGTGTTGGAGATAGGTGGGGGGTGCTCGACCAAATGTCATTTGAAACGTCATCCAATTGGCAGTGAGTTAAAAAAAAATTCAAAATGGCGGATTCAAAATGGCCGCCATTCGAATTTCGTCGATATCTCGGAAAGTATAAGAGATGGAAGAACGGTTTCTTGACAAGAGTTAATCAGGACTCGAAGGTCTAGGTGATGAATAGAAAAAAAAATCCAATATGGCGGAATTTTTTTTTACCGTAGAAAATATATGGGGAATTTTGAAGGGATTTTTTATCGGCGGGAAGACAGCACGCGGGCCACATGTGGCCCGCGCCCGCACGCGCCCTACTAGTTACTATATATATAGCTGCTTGTGCTGATTCATTCACTCATTGATCACCTCTCCTGAACAATTTTGTATGAAAAATTTTTTTTTCAATGACCATTCTGTATAGAAGGGAAAAAATCATTAAGAACAAAAATATGGAGAGAGCTGATGATTGAGGATTTCGGAGACGGGTAAAGAGCACGGGGAGGGTATCGAAGATAGGTGGGGGGTGCTCGACCAAATGTCATTCGAAATGTCATCCAACTGCCAGTGAGCTGAAAAAAATTTCAAAATGGTGGATTCAAAATGGCCGCCATACGAATTTCGCCGATATCTCGGAAAGTATAAAAGATGGAAGAATGTTTTCTTGACAGGAAGTGATCAGGACCCGAAGGTCTATTTTATGGATAGAAAAAAAAATCAAAATGGCGAAATTTATTTTTCCATAGAAAATGTATGGGGAATGTTGAAGAGACTAACAGTTGGTGCAAGGTTGTGATGCGGTTTTTCGGAGAGTTACTAGAGAAAAATATGGAGAGAGCTAATGATTGAGGATTTCGGAGACGGGTGAAGAGCACAGCCAGGGTATCGAAGATAGGTGGGGGGTGCTCGACCAAATGTAATTCGAAACGTCATCCAATTGGCAGTTAGCTGAAAAAAAATTCAAAATGGCGGATTCAAGATCGCCGCCATACAAATTTCGTGTTTTTCTATCTCGGAAAGTATAAAAGATAAGAGAGTGGTTTCTTTGCAAGACGTGATTAGAATCTCAAGGTCTACGGGATGAATGAAAAAAATTCAAAGTGGTTGAATTTATTTTTCCATGGAAAATGTATATACTTACTATAAAAAGAGACAATGATCTAGGATTTGGATGATGATTGAGGAGCACGGTCATGGTTTTAAAGATAGTTAAGGGCTGTTCGTACAAAAAATACGCTGAACCTCATACGATGAGGTTCAGCGTATTTTTTTGTTCGAACTGACCTTAACTATCTTTAAAACCATGACAGTGCTCCTTGGTAATTTTTTCAGCTCCCTGCCAATCAGATTTCAATGGGCGATGGAGATGACGGCGATACTTTTATGGGCGGGAAGACTGCACGCGGGCCACATGTGGCCCGCGCACACACGCGCCCTACTAGTTAATATATATATAGCTGCTTGTGCTGATTCACTGACTGACTCATTGATCACCTCTCCTGAACAATTTTGTAAGAAAAATTTTTTTTTCACGGATGGGGTCATATAGAAGAAAAAAATTCATTCGGAGGAAAAATATGGAGAGAGCTGATGATTGAGGATTTCGGAGACGGGTGAAGAGCACGGGGAGGGTATTGAAGATAGGTGGGGGGTGCTCGACCAAATGTCATTCGAAATGACATCCAATTGGCAGTGAGCCGAAAAAAAATTCAAAATGGCGGATTCAAAATGGCCGCCATACGAATTTCGTCGATATCTCGGAAATCATAAAAGATGGAAGAAAGGTTTCTTGACAAGAGTTGATCAGTACCTCATGGTCTATTCGATGAATAGAAAAAAAAATCAAAATGGCGGAGTTTATTTTTCCATAGAAAATGTATGAGGAATTTTATGAGACTAAATGTTGGTAAATATGCAAGGTTTTGATGCGGTTTTTCGGGGAATAACTAGAGAAAAATATGGAATGAGATGATGATTGAGGGTTTTGAAGACAGTCGAGGAGCATGGGCAAGGTATTATAGTTAGGTGGTGACTGCTGAAACAAAAATTACTTGGAACGTCATGCAATTGGCAGTAAGCTGAAAAAAAAATTAAAATGGCGGATTAAAGATGGCCGCCATACAGATTTCGTGTTGTTCTATCTCGGAAAGTATAAAAGATATGAGAGTGGTTTCTTAGCAATAGGTGATCAGGATCTTAAGTTCAACGGGATGAATAAAAAAACTAAATGGTTGAATTTATTTCTCCATGGAAACTGTACATGCTACAATAAGTAGGGAACTATCCAAGGCATTGACGCAGTTCTTCAGAGAACTGCCAGAGGAAAGTATGAAAAGTGATGATGATCTAGGATTTGGATGATGGTTGAGGAGCACGGTCATGGTTTTAAAGATAGTTAAGGTCTGTTAGAGCAAAAAATACGCTCAACCTCATCTGATGAGGTTCAGCGTATTTTTTGTTCGAACAGCCCTTAACTATCTTTAAAACCATTACAGTGCTCCTTGGTCATTTTTTAAGCCCACTGCCAATCGGATTCCAATTGGCGATAAAGATGACGGCGATACCTTTATAGACGGGAAGACTGCACGCGGGCCACATGTGGCCCGCGCACTCACGCGCCCTACTAGTTATACTATATATAGCTCGATTACCACTGACTGACTGATTGACATAATTGTTCTCCCAGAAAGGGACAGAAAACGATATAAAGATGTACGGGAGATGTGTTCGGGTGCGGGAGTCGACTAGGGAAAAATTATGACATTTCAGAAAAACAAGATGGCGGCCGACGTGACTTTCGTAACTCTTTTGTTTTCCAACCGATTTCGTTTAAAATTGCAGTTTCTTGAGGCAATGAGTAAATGGTTTTTAGAAAAATTGGAAAAATTTTAAAAAACAAGATGGCGGCCGAGCAGTGGTGTTTTAAAATTTTTCATTTTTCGACCCCAAACCGCGGCGCCACAGATCCTAAACGGGGTGGTTGAAGATGTCAATTTTTTCTTGTTTCGCCCACAACTATCCTGAATTTTGGCAAAATGTGAGTAATTTTTAAAAATCCAAGATGGCGGCTGTTCTGGCGGCCAATCAGTGTGACGTATGAAAAATCGCAATTTTGAAAGTCAAATTTCTCGCAGTTGGCAGCATCGGAGCGTTTCAACTTCTATGGGGCGATTGTGTGTAAAGACTCGAAGTATTGATTGGGGAAGAAAAAATTACCCCATTTCTCGGGAAATTTCGAGATTTTCCCCAAAAAGTAAAAAATCGAAATACGGACTTTTTGCAAAATCCGAGTATAAGCGATCACGTGTCTTACTCATACAAATGACATTTGAGTATTTTTGTCGCCGAGGACTGGCAACACTGGAATCTATCAAAGTAAAAGTGATTTTCGACATGGTCACTTTTCAGGGGCTATTGTGGCGCCTGGGTGCGAGCGAGATGAAAACTTGAAACGTCATCAGGGGCGGTATATCCTGTAGTTACTGGGAAAAATACGAAACTGTGTAAAATATTTACCGCAAATGAGGTGGCGGCCATTTTGTATTTTTTTCTGTTTTTGAAAATTTTGATCGTGTTTTTGAGGCACTTGGCAAAATTTAGGAAAGTCGACATGTATGAACCGATTGTGTAACTCGACGGGCAGTATCGAAATATATAGAAAGTGTTGCCACATTTCGGGTAGTTTTCGTGATTTTCCCCAAAATGTCCTCCTGTAAAATTTTGTATGAACAATTTTTTTTTCACTTGTGGCTTCGTATACAAGTCAAAAAATGACTCGGTGAAAAATATGGAGAGAGCTGATGATTGAGGATTTCGGAGACGGGTGAAGGGCTCAGCCAGGGTATTGAAGATAGGTGGGGGGTGCTCGACCAAATGTCATTCGAAACCTCGTGCAATTGCCAATGAGCTGAAAAAAATTTCAAAATGGCGAAAAAAAGATGGCCGCCATACAAATTTCGTTGGTGTCTGTCTCAGAAAGTATGAAAGATAGAAAAGTGGTTTCTTAGCAAGAGAATATCAGGAAGAGAAGGTATATCTATTGGAAGAAAAAAAAATTCAAAATGGCGGAAATTTTTTTTTCATACTAAATTGTATGGCGATTATGAACTATAAGAAAATTGTCATTGTTCTCCTGCAAACAGATAGGAAACGATAGAATGATGTATGGGAGATGTGTTTGAGTGCAGGATTGGAGTAGGGAAAATTTATAACATTTTAGAAAAACAAAATGGCGGCCGACGTGACTTTTGTAACTCTTTTGTTTTCCAACCGATTTCGTTCTAAGTCGCAGCACTCGAGGAAATGAGTAAATGGTTTTTAGAAAAATTGGAAAAATTTTGAAAAACAGGATGGTGGCCGAGCTGTGGTGTTTTAAAATTTTTCATTTTTCGACCCCAAACCGCGGTACCACAGATCCTAAACGGGGTTGAGGTTGAGGATGTCAATTTTTTCTTGTTTCGCCCACAATTATCCTGAATTTTGACAAAACGGGAGTAATTTTTCAAAATCCAAGATGGCGGCTGTTCTGGCGGCCAATCAGTGTGAGGTATGAAAAATCGCAATTTTGAAAGTCAAATTTCTCGCAGTTGGCAGCATCGGAGCGTTTCGACTTCTATGGGGCGATTGTGTGTAAAGACTCGAAGTATTGATTAGGGAAGAAAAAATTACCCCATTTCTCGGGAAATTTCGAGATTTTCCCCAAAAATTAAAAATTCGAAATACGGACTTTTTGCAAAATCCGAGTATAAGCGATCACGTGTCTTACTCATACAAATGACATTTGAGTATTTTTGTCGCCGAGGACTGGCAACACTGGAATCTATCAAAGTAAAAGTGATTTTCGACATGGTCACTTTTCAGGGGCTATTGTGGCGCCTGGGTGCGAGCGAGATGAAAAGTTGAAACGTCATCAGGGGCGGTATATCCTGTAGTTACTGGGAAAAATACGAAACTGTGTAAAATATTTGTTTTAGTTGGCGAGATTCGTATAGCCCTGGAACAGCTTCGTAATAATAAAGCACCGGGGGATGACGGCATTACGGCGGAGCTTTTGAAATCAGGAGGAGCACCTATCCTGAACGAGCTAAAGCGTCTCTTTAATGCCGTCATCGAAACCGGAACAACACCGAAAGAATGGAGCAGAAGTGTTACGGTACTCTTCTTCAAGAAGGGAGACAAAACCTTATTAAAAAATTATAGACCCATCTCACTTCTGAGCCATATTTACAAGCTGTTCTCTAGGGTTATCACGAACCGACTTGCCCGGAGACTTGACGAGTTCCAACCTCCGGAACAAGCCGGGTTTCGAAAAGGCTACAGCACCGTAGACCACATCCACACTCTAAGGCAGATTATGCAGAAGACCCAGGAGTAAAATCTACCTTTATGCCTCGCATTTGTGGACTACGAGAAAGCCTTCGACTCCATCGAAACCTGGGCGGTTTTGGACTCACTGCAGCGATGCCAAGTCGATTGGCGATATATCGAAGTGTTGAGATGTCTATACGACGCTGCCACAATGACCGTTCAGGTACAAAACCATGCAACACATCCGATACCAATTCGAAGAGGAGTAAGGCAGGGGGATGTTATCTCTCCGAAACTGTTCACTTCCGCTCTCGAAGATGTGTTCAAGGTTTTGGACTGGAAAGGTTGCGGTATAAACATCAATGGCGAATACATCTCACACTTACGATTTGCAGACGACATAGTCATATTGGCAGGAACGCTGCAGGAACTTGAGCAAATGCTGTCCGACCTTAGCGCTTCTTCCAGACGGGTGGGCCTCAAGATGAACGTTGACAAAACGAAGATAATGTTTAATGAATACGTCATCGCAAGGCCCATCGTTGTCGAAAATGTCAGCATCGAAGTTGTACAAGAATACAACTACCTGGGGCAGCTTATACAGTTGGGTAGGAACAACTTCGACAAGGAAGCTGACAGAAGAATACAGCTGGGATGGGCAGCATTTGGAAAACTGCGTCAAGTCTTCAACTCGCCGATACCCCAATGCCTAAAGACAAAAGTCTTCAACGCCTGCGTCTTGCCGGTAATGACATACGGAGCAGAAACGTGGACACTCACAGTAGGTCTTGTCCACAAGTTCAAAGTCGCTCAGCGTGCTATGGGAGGGCTATGCTGGGTGTCTCTCTAAGGGATAAAATCCGCAACGAGGACATCCGTAGGAGAACCAAAGTAACCGACATAGCCCAACGGATTAGCAAGCTGAAGTGGCAGTGGGCGGGCCATATCTGTCGCAGAACCGACGGCCGTTGGGGCAGACGTGTTCTGGAGTGGAGACCGCGTACCGGTAAGCGCAGCGTGGGACGACCTCCTGCCCGCTGGACCGACGACCTGAAAAAGGTCGCTGGTAGCGGGTGGATGAGGAAGGCGGAGGACCGTGTGTGGTGGCGCGCTCTCGGAAAGGCCTATGTCCAGCAGTGGACGTCCATAGGCTGATAGTATATATAGTATAGTAAAATATTTACCGCAAATGAGGTGGCGGCCATTTTGTATTTTTTTCTGTTTTTGAAAATTTTTATCGTGTTTTTGAGGCACTTGGCAACATTTAGGAAAGTCGACATGTATGAACCGATTGTGTAACTCGACGGGCAGTATCGAAATATATAGAAAGTGTTGCCACATTTGGGGTAGTTTTCGAGATTTTCCCCAAAATGTCCTCCTGTAAAATTTTGTGTGAACAATTTTTTTTTCACTTATGGCTTCGTATAGAAGTCAAAAAATGACTCGGCGAAAAATATGGAGAGAGCTGATGATTGAGGATTTCGGAGACGGGTGAAGAGCACTGCCAGGGTATTGAAGATAGGTGGGGGGTGCTCGACCAAATGTCATTCGAAACCTCGTGCAATTGCCAGTGAAATGAAAAAAATTTCGAAATTGCGAAAAAAAGATGGCCGCCATACAAATTTCGCCAGTGTCTATCTCAAAAAGTATGAAAGGTAGAAAAGTGGTTTCTTAGCAAAATATGACCAGGACGAAGAGTTATATTTATTGAAAGAAAAAAAAATTTCAAAATGGCGGAATTTGTTTTTCATACTAAATTGTATGGCGATTAGGCGCTAAAAGAAAATTGTCATTGTTCTCTTAGAAACAGGTAGAAAACGATACAATGATGTATAGCAGATGTGTTTGAGGGCGGGAGAGGAAAAGGGAAAAATTTTGACATTTCAGAAAAACAAGATGGCGGCCGACGTGACTTTAGTATCTCTTTTGTTTTCCAACCGATTTCGTTCGAACTTGCAGTATTTAAGGAAATGAGTAAATGGTTTTTAGAAAAATTTGAAAAATTTTGAAAACCAAGATGGCGGCCGAGCTGTGGCGTTTTAAAATTTTTCATTTTTCGACCCCAAACCGCGGCGCCATAAATCCTAAACGGCGTGGTTGTGGATGTTAATTTTTTCTTGTTTCGCCTACAATTATCCTGAATTTTGACGAAATGGGAGTAATTTTTTAAAATCCAAGATGGCGGCTGTTCTGGCGGTCAATCAGTCTGATGTACGAAAAAACACGATTTTGAAATTCAAATTTGTCATAGTTGGCAACATCGGAGCGTTTTGACTTCTATGGGACGATTGTGCGTTTCGACTCGAAGTATTGAGTGGGGAAAAAAAATTACCCCATTTCTCGGGAAATTTCGAGATTTTCCCCAAAAAGTAAGAAATCGAAATACAGACTTTTTGCAAAATCCGAGTATAAGCGACCACGCGTCCTACTGGTACAAATGACATTTGGGTATTTTTGTCGCCAAGGTGTGGCAACACTGGAATTTATCAAAGAAAAAGTGATTTTCGACATGGTCACTTTTCAGGGGCCATCGTGTCGCCTGGGTGCGAGCGAGATGAAAAATTGAAACGTCATCAGGAGTGGTTTATCCTGTAGTTACTGGGAAGGATACGAAACTATGTAAAATATTTATGTGGAATGGGATGGCGGCCATTTTGTATTCATTAAATTTTTTTGAATATTTTGATCGTGTTTTTGAGGCACTTGGCCACATTTCGGAAAGTCGACGTGTATCAACCGATTGTGTAACTCGACGGGCAGTATCGAAATATATAGGCAGTGTTGCCACATTTGGGGTAGTTTTCGTGATTTTCCCCAAAATGTCCTCCTGTAAAATTTTGTATGAACAATTTTTTTTTCACTTATGGCTTATTTATATAATGATGTATGAGAGATGTGTTCTGGTACGGGAGTCGACTAGGGAAAAATTATTTCAGAAAAACAAGATGGCGGCCGACGTGACTTTCGTATCTCTTTTGTTTTCCAACCGATTTCGTTCAAACTTGCAGTACTCAAGGAAATGAGTAAATTGTTTTTAGAAAAATTAGAAAAATTTGGAAAAACAAGATGGCGGCCGAGCTGTGGCGTTTTAAATTTTTTCATTTTTCGACCCCAAACCGCGGCGCCACAGATCCTAAACGGGGTACTCGAGGATGATAATTTTTTCTTGTTTCGCCCACAATTATCTTGAATTTTGATAGAACGGGTGTAATTTTTTAAAATCCAAGATGGCGGCTGTTCTCGTGCAATTGCCAGTGAAATGAAAAAAAAATCGAAATTACGAAAAATAGATGGCCGCCATACAAATTTCGTCTGAGTCTATCTCAAAAAGTATGAAAGATAGAAAAGTGGATTCGTAGCAAAAAAAGAACAGGACGAAGAGTTATATTTATTGAAAGAAAAAAAATTTCAAAATGGCGGATATTTTTTTTTCATACTATATTGTATGGCGATTAGGAGCTTTAAGAATATTGACATTGTTCTCCTGGAAACAAATCGAAAACGATACAATGATGTATGGGAGACGTGTTTAAGTGTGGGAGTAGAGTAGGAAAAAATTATGACATTTCAGAAAAATAAGATGGCGGCCGGCATGACATTCGTAACTCTTTTGTTTTCCAACCGATTTCGTTCAAACTCGCGGTACTCGAGGGAATGGTTTTTAGAAAAAGAAGAAAAATTTGGAAAAACAAGATGGCGGCCGAGCTGTGGTGTTTTAAAATTTTTCATTTTTCGACCCCAAACCGCGGCGCCACAGATCCGAAACGGGACAGTTAAGGCAGATAATTTTTTCGTGTTTGGCCTATAACGATCCTGAATTTTTACAGATCATGGGTGGTTTAAAAAATTACCCCATTTTTAGGGAAAATTCGAAATACGGACTTTTTGCAAAATCCGAGTATGAGCGACAACGTAAATTGCTGCAAGCAGTTACGCGGTCCGCTTTAGCGGGCCGCGCCCCCACACGAAAAACTAGTTAATATATATATAGCTACTCGTGCTGATTGGCCACTGACTCACTGACTGATTGATCACCTCTCCTGAACAATTTTGTATGAAAATTTTTTTTTTCAATTACCATTTCGTATAGAAGAGAAAAATTAATTCGGAGGAAAAATACGGAGAGAGCTGATGATTGAGGATTTCGAAGACGGGTAAAGAGCACAGCGAAAGTATTGAAGATAGGTGGAGGGTGCTCGACCAAATGTCATTTGAAACGTCATGCGATTGGCAGTGAGCTGAAAAAAAATTCAAAATGGCGGATTCAAAATGGCCGCCATTCGAATTTCGTCGATATCTCGGAAAGTATAAAAGATGGAAGAACGGTTTCTTGACAAGAGTTGATCAGGACCCAAAGGTCTATTCGACGGATAGAAAAAAAAATCCAATATGGCGGATTTTTTTTTCTATACAAAATGTATAGGGAATTTTGAAGGGACTTTTTATAGGCGGGATGACAGCACGCGGGCCACATGTGGCCCGCGCACACACGCGCCCTACTAGTTTATTAATATTGTTTTTCATAAAAATTTGCTCGAAAATTCCCTTTTACCTCATATTGGTTCCCGAAAGATTATTTTTTGCAGTTTCCCAGATTTGGAGCTATTTGCCTATAAATTGTTGTATTTTCGCCTTATATTATATGCCTATTATTATATTTTCGCGCCTGGATGGTACCCCCCGCTTTAAGCTCGTACTAAATTTACTAGTATCACATGAAAGAGTCTTAATTGTATAACCCAAAACAGTTTTTTCGCCTGATTATTTTTAATTTATTGAGCAAACTGTAGAAACATACCGACCCCCTCCCCCCGGAAATTTGTCAATTGAAAACTCTTACAGCCGTTTTCACTAAACCTAGGAAACGCCTAAATCGAATGCTTAGCCCTAAGGTGACAGTTGTTGTAGGTGAAAACTGTCACTTATCGGCTAAGCATTCGATTTAGGAGTTTCCTAGGTTTAGTGAAAACGGCTGTTAAATAATTATGATCAATAGGGGTTAACTAATATTTTAAAGAAAAAATAAAATCAACACCCTGACACCAGATTTTTAATTTGTTAAAACTGTAAAATGGCGCTAATGTATGCGACTGACAGCGATATGTTCTGTCAGCGGTACCGAAATGTACGACGCTCGACGCCATATTCGAGAAATTTTTGGCTACAACATACGTCACATCTTTTCCGTCCTCTTAGCGTAGCGTATTTCGTCATTGTTCCTTTTATGAATAGGCTTTAGGTCACTTTAGTTAAATGTAGTTAAATTGTAGTTAGACAGATGGAGCGAAACAACAAAGGTTACTTGTTGAAAAAAAAACTAAAAAAAAAATATCGATGTCCGACGCAGCAGAATGCTGCAGTTATTATGAAAAAAATAATAATTTCCGTCGAACGTTTAATAAAATATTTCTTCTATAAGAAGCGAGAGGGGCTTTATAAAGCTCGAATAAAAGGTTTTTCATAACGGTCTATGCTGTCGCTGCAAAATGAAAAAATTAGTCAAGTGCGAGTCGGGCTCGTTGAGGGTTCACTGAGGGTGTGTGTGTGTCAATAAACCGTGACTCGTAAAGAAATGACAAACATTCCGCGTTTATATTGAAATGTATTATTATTAGAGAAAACTTATTCTATGGTTTTACTTTTTCCGTATACTACGGAACCCTCGGTGCGCGAGTACACACTTGGCCGGCTGTATTTAAAAACGTCATGTCTGTAAGTTTTTTTCGTATTATTGATGTATTTTGATTTATTCTTAGAGTAAATAATCAAAGATTCATGCATTTTTTATGACATTTTCAACTTTCTTTAAGGTGCTTTATATACTGGGAGCGACCAATGACGGAATACGCTACGCTGGAGCGCCCTATATTAAAATTTCGATTCGAACGAGTTTTATGTTGTTATTTATTTTTATGGCACAAAGGTGTCATAAAATGGGAAGCTATATTCAAACAATGTGTACTCAGTAAAAGAAATTGACTTTTCTGGGTTGCGTTTCAAAAAATATATATATTATTAAATTATATATTAAAAAATATATTATTAAATAATTATATTTTCAAGTGACCTTCTCTAACTTAACGGTATACAAGGGCTATTTAATCAATATTTACTCGTAGTAACCTGCAAGTTGAAAACTATAAAAACGTCATGTATTTATAGGATCTTTAAAACCCTAATTCACTCTGAAGCTAATTTTCTTGACAGAAATTTCTCCCAAAAGTTGCTCCATAATGACCATTTTTCTATTTTATAGATGTAATTTTAATTTTTGTTTCTAAAATAATATTTAAAATTGCTCACAAACGGAGTTTTGATAGCTGGCTTAGCTTTTTAGAAAGAAGTAAAAAAGAAACTCTTCCCAATGTGAATTTCTAGCATTTGAAGTCTGTAGACATTGAGTGATGTCTACAGGTCTCCGATAAAATATAAATCCTAGACCAGAATATAATATAAATGACCTGAATGTAAGTATCAGGTTCCCATTCCTCAATTAAAACGTGAAAATTAATTCTGTCCATTCGATAATTTTAGCGCTGAGCGAGCGTCGGATAAGTAAATGGGAGCATTAATTTTAAACTATCAGGCTTTGTGTAAAGCGATTTATTCGTTTGATTGTGAATTAAAACGATTACCTACCCACGGGATGCAATGAACAGGAAAAACAGTTTCCGTTCAGATAAATTTGGTCACAGGATTACTACGTTAGGTATACTACTGTGGTCTGTGAGGTTAATATTCTAATCAGAAGGGCTATTCACATAACGCGTCGGTTACGTTTTGTGATGTGAAATGTTTAAAAAATTATGGCATTTACTTATACAAGCAGACGATTGTGAACACTGAAAAATTAATTTTACTACATACTTACTTGAATGCAGTTCAAAACGCAATCCGGTCGTCAATTGTGTTATTAAATATACTTATGCGCGTCAAGGTCGAGCATTGTATTTCCTGTGATGAAATCTGTGGATGAAATACATTGCTTGACCGCTATAAACTTGGCCCGCCCAAGATCTGCGGGACGCGGGGCGGGTGTGCGACCGGCTATACACGATACGATGTAATGACTCGCATCTTCAGAATTCGCCTATGTTATTTTCTTGAGTATGTATCATTATCCACGTCGCAAGATTAATATTATCGTGTGTAGCGTAATTCACGTCAGTCTCTGACAGCTGATTAGTAGAGTGCACTGATCCCTATTCTATGGATCCACAGTGAACCTAGCCGGAATTGTATAGAATGTGTAATCCATAAAATAGAGATTAGTGGTGGAGTAGCTCCCGCCCCACGTCCCGCAGACCATGGGAGGGCCAAGTTTATAGCGGTCTAGCTATAACACCCGGTTTCTTCAACTGACTTTAACTGAAAAGTAAAAGTTAAATATGGCGGCCTGATCCTTATGTCTTTCGTGATAAGGGTCAGACCACCATATTTAACGTTTACTTTTCAGTAAAAGTTAGTTTAAGAAACCAGCCGTTAGACGTCAAGATATTTTTTTTCTTTGTCTTGTTTCACATAACTCAGTGAGTGATAACGTACGAATAGTCCCTGGATACTTTGCTTTGACTTTGCTTTATCGTTGTTTTGGGTGTATCAGTAACCAGGATTTTTTTTTTAATTTGGTTAAACGACATTTGTGCTTGATTGCTTAAATTGATGTAAGATTTGTCCTAAAGTTTTAGAGTCTCTAAATGTAGTCTAAAATAGTACTCCTTCTCAGTGCAGGGCGCGTAGGAACCCTCGTAAACTTAGTTTTAAGTCGTCTTGGAGTTATCGCCATACAAATGTGAAAAATATCATACTGACCTGTTACAAGTGCTGTATATTGAAATAAAGATATTTTGAATTTTGATTTTTTTTTAATGTACTGTCCTTTGTCACAACGGTCTACTTGGAAATTGATAGAACATTTCTGAAGACCAGTGTTATCACTTCCCACAGGTACCGCTATGAATGGGCTATAAGATTTGCAGATGCGCTTAGAGAATCTAAACTGAATTCCTTGTCTTGGACAAAATACCGAAATACAGGGTAAATTGAACTACAGTAATAAAAATATTTATATTTGCACTCAGAATTTTTGCAACTACAACTAGTTTTAACTTAACTTGTAAACTGAACAAGTCAAATTCGGAGCAATATTTTACTACTTCCGGTGAAAAGAAAAATAGGGAAAAAGGACAGTGACTATTGCCCTGCAGGTCTGTCATGAGAGCGTATAAGGCAGCTCCTTTTCCCGTTTTATTGCACCGTGGGCAGCGAGATATTACTCCGACTACAATTAATAGATCAACGAGGCTTGACGTAATACTTGCTCCGTAACTCGAGTCATCTTATTATCGCGTAATTGGGTTAACGCTTCAAAGAGCTGCTGCATAACTAATTAGCTAATTACTCCCTTTATAATAGTATGCTTTAGGCCGGGTTTCCATCAGAGCGGAGAGGAGAGGAGACAAGTGGAGATGCGCTACAAAGCTGTCTGGTTATTTCCACCAATGCGGAGAGGAGCTTTACGTATCGGTGAGGGCGTCGTTGTCGTTTCAGCCAATGGACGTCCCTGCTGGACATAAGCCTCCTGAAATGACAACCAAACACCACGATCTTGTGTCGCCTTGCGCCAGCGACTCTCCGCGACTTGTGGTGTCCGACAGCACCCCCACCAAGTGTCGTCCGTCCACTTGGTGGGGGTGCTGATTGTCCACCGGGCGCCACTCGACTGCCTGATTATAGACATCTCCGCTCTGCGTCTCATTTTTACTAATTTTTCTAAAGAATTGTGTGCTGCAAGCAGCTCGCTTGCAGCACACAATTCTTTAGAAAAATTAGTAATATCTTCTCCTCTCCGCTTTAACCATTTTTAGGGTTCCATACCAATTTGGTAAAAATGGAACCCTTATGGTGAGACTTTCTCCGTCCGTCCGTCCGTCCGTCCGTCCATCCGTCCGTCCGTCCGGCCGTCCGTCCGTCCGTCCGTCTGTCACACTCGATTATTTCAGTAACTATCAAAGTTATCGACTTGAAATTTGGAATAGTTAAAGGTAATAGTGACGCGACGTCATAACAATCGTAAAAATTTGAAAATTATTTTTATTTCTATTTAAAAAGGGGGGAAAACCGGGGCTTCGATTTTTCAAAATGAGATAACAATATTGAGTTGGGTATCATATGAAAGGGCGTTACTTGTGTAGTCTAAATCCGATTTTTATTTATTTTTATGTCCGATAGTTTTTGATTTATTGAGCAAACTGTCGGAAAAAATACCGTTCCCCCCCTTATCTCCGAAGTTTACCAATCGAAAAATCTGAAATAATTATGATCAATAGAAGTTAATGTATATTTTACAGGAAAAATAAAATCAACTCACTGACTAATATACTTTTTTTGATAATAACAATAAGCCGCCAAAAACAAAGTTACGTTTGCGGTTTGCCAACAAAAGTACCTTCATGTAAATTATAATCATAAATTCATGAACCAAAGTGATTCTTTTAATGTTTAACTTCTTTTATGGTATGGAACCCTCGGTGCGCGAGTCCGACTCGCACTTGGCCGGTTTTTTTTATACATGTCGGTGTCATCTTTCATGAAAAGAGATCTTGTGTATCATATTTCTTAACTACTGACAATAAACATAGATCTAGCTTGATTCATTTCCACCGAAGCTAAGCGGAGATGTGGAAATAACAAATCTGATTGGTTATTCAAAACACATTTCTTCTCATATCGTCTCCTTTCTTTGGTGGAAACCGGACCTTATAGCGGTACGGCGTTAGTAAACAAAAGTTATACTCGCGCTACTTTTGCGGTGTTTTACAAAGAGCTCGGGTAAAAAGTGCTTTGCGCATCCAATCTCTCAGCTCGGAAGACTGCGATATTTATAAAAACTAAATGATAGAGAAACACACACCCTGTGAGTTTCAATTCATAACATTTTTAGGGTTCCGTGCCCAAAGGGTAAAAACGGGATCCTATTACTTACACCTGTCTATCACCAGGCTGTATCTCTTAAACTGTGAATCAGACTTGAAATTTTCACAGATGATGTACCTATTTCTGTTGCCGCTTTAACAACAAGTATACTAAAAATAGATTAAAATACATATTTAGGGGGCTCCGAAATCCAAATACAACAGACGCTTCAAATTTTCACAGAATATTTAATTGTATATTCACTTTAAAAATATAATATTTAAGGGGGGCTCCCATACAACATGCTTCAAATGTTCTCAGGAATAATTGATGAGAAATTCATTTAAAATTAAATAAATATTGAAGTGGGTCTCCCATACCACAAACATGGTTTTTGCTTGTTTTTGTGGGCATGGGTTTTTATTAGAAACATGTAAATGCAAAAACTCATTGCCATCAGCCTACAATGTATAAATAATAAGCCTGCAATAGTGCGAGTGCGAATAACTAAATAAAATTTGAATTTCGTGTTGCTATTTGGCCCGAAACAAAGACACCTATACTATAGACCCGGCGGACCGCGCAAAAAAAAATGTCGCCAGTTTATGGGAGCAAAATCCCCCCTCCGGCGTCAGTAGTAGGTAAGCTGTAAGCCTACGCAGTATTTCGCAGGAGTTTCAACAATGGCTCTACATTTTCTTGTACGAAGAAGGTTTACGTAAAATGTTCGGATGGGCTCATCTTGATGTTTATAATCATAGGCCCGAAACCTCTTATTGCTTGACTTCATTGCATCTTCAACGGACCATGACTTTTAGTCAATTTTAATTAAATCTATGAAACCTGTTCCCGAGAAAAGGGACCTTAAGTAACTAACAAACGGGAAACAAGGTGATCCTTTAGGAGTTCGATTTTACAGAACCTAATAAAGGTTTTGGCCACTAAATCGAATAAGACGTTACACAAAGACCCGGTTTCACCAATTCGAGCACACTTTAGCGCGTCGTAGAGACTGGAGGCTCTGGTTAACAAAGTCACATTATTCTTCGTTAATTAAATCTTTGTTTCCCCAACGAGACCCCCACTGCGTTTAATTAATAAGATGATTAATTAATTCAACATAATTTGTTTTTCTTGTTGAAACGGCACTGAGAATGTTCTATTGTCTTTTTGAACGCTTGTTACCTAAATTATTCTGGATGAAATACTGAAATGGATTACTAATTATTATTACAAATACTACATATTATTACTGCTATACATTACAAATACTACTATTACAAATACTACTATTATTAAATTAAATGAACTCCATGCCCAAATTTCTAAATTATCCCTGAAACAAAGGTAACCAACGTGACTCCGTGTAAGACAATAAAAGAACAATTGAATCCAGCGAACAAACGGAAATGTATATAGCGAGCAATTCTAATTTAAATTTTAAGCATAGTGAGGTATCTTAGGCTCAATTAAGAATAATCGGCCAAGTGCGAATTGGACTCACACACGAAGGGTTCCGTAAATCTATAACGTAGCGAGATGATGATCCAGAAGTCCCAATTTTACCCTATTACTACTACTACTACTACTACTATATTATATGATTGGGCTTCTAGAATCTAGATCATCGACCAAAAACGAGCAAAAAGTCACGTTTGTTGTGTGGAAGCCCCTTTTAATATTTATTCTACTTGTTATAATAGTATTTGTTGTTATAGCAGCAACAGACATGCATCATCTGTAAAAATTTCAAGTGTGTTTCAAAATTTCTAGTGACAGCCGGACGGGCGGACAACGAAGTCTCAGTAAAAGGTCGCGTTTTTTATCCTTAGGATACGGAACCCTAAAAACAAGATGTTAAAAAAATAGGAAACTAGCTACAGAAAGTCCCGACTTATAATAACCCAGTCCAAACCCTTTTATCTAGAACGTTGAAATGCACAAATACCGTCATGATGTACACAAGGACTAAAGGATTGTTCAGCAAATCAGGCGCATGTCAGTAGTGTAAACCACTCTTTTTAAATGAGCGTTCGAAATTCAATTTTTCTCCTTGGTTCTAAAGCAACAAAGAAGCGCTTTTTGAGCTCGATCGGGAAGGGGGAACAGTTTCTCCCGCGGGAAATCTGAATTACCGCCGCGTCGGTGAAGCCGCGAGCGGATATTAGGTTTTTTAATCAAATTCAATACTCACGTTCAGCACTATGATGAAAAAGTCCAGCGTGAACAGGAACGACGTTATTGGATTGAAGTTGAGCTGAAACAAAAGAGAACTCCATGATAGTTTCAACTTAAGTAGCTACTATTATTATCAATAATTATATATCCAACGTGTAGATTAATTATTTGCCCTAATTAGCCGAAAGCCTAACGTAGGTATGGATACATGGAACGTATGTATAGTATAGATACATGAAAAAATATCACAAGAAGTGTAGCTCATATCCTGAGGGAACTGTACGGAGTTCAAAATGTACTATAAATTTCAAGTTACATCCCTAAAAACAGCTGCTTGAATATCAATGAACTGGGATTAATGAAAATGAGGTTTGTTGATATCACAGTCAGGGTTGCTAAATTTTATTTTTCTGTATGAAATAATAAGTATTTGTTTGTACTGAAAATAAAATAAAATAATTGGGTATTCTTCTTATCAGGTATTTCTAAGATCAATTTAAAAGGTTAGCTGCAGGCACACTGTACGAATTAACCCACACCTTGTATATTATATCTGGGTGACCAAGCTTTGCTAGGTCTTTTTAAGCTATTGCATAGCTTCTATCGCGGGCTTTGACGGTGCAGACCGAATCCAGAAAATCCGTAACGAAAATAACCTGGCACTCCTAAATTACAGCTTTTGGTACTAGGCTACCATGAAAGCAAAGAGCGCAACTCACAAACTTCACGTGCGTGATATTTCAAAAAGTCACTAAATAGTTCTGCTATTTTTCGATAGATGGCAAACTAAAAACTCAAAAGTAAGTGGAGTTGCGCTCTCTGCTTACCAAAGCCTAGTACCAAAAGTTCTACTTTTCGATTGATGGCAAAACTAAAAATAACTTTAAATTCTATGCAATAGCTTTACCGCGGCAGTCTCCGAGTGCCACACGCCTTTTTTTTTTTAATTCTCGTTGATTCTGGAAATTATTATTATGGATGTAAAGCGAATAGGTACTTATACCTTAATTGTGCCATCTCAAAAAAATTAAAGTGATACTTTTATTGTACCTATAGCTGATACAAATCACATCGATACAAGCATGTCGAATGTCGCGTTACAAACGGGCCGCGGCCAGGTATCATGTCAATTACATAGTAATTATAAGGAATCAGGAGAGTTCGTCAATTTAAAATTACTTATTGGATAGAAAGTCGCTTTTGTGATAGAATCTCGGGAAGAAATTAGGATTGATAGAAAGTCATTTATAGACAGGAATTGATAAGTAGGTACTTGTAAATTACCTGGCCACGATCGCTTGTGTTATAATTCTCGATGAAATTCTCGATCTCGATATCCACCCGCCCGCCATCCGCAGTGGCGACGGTACGTCGGAAGTCTCGTGGCATTTCTTCATGTTTGACTACGGGACCCTAATGAAAAAAAAATCATGCAATGCAACCGGAAAAAATGCCACTAAAATATGTTAAATGCAAAATGTGGGAGACATTTAACCAAAAGGAAAAATATACATAATAAACACTTATACTTAATATTATTATAAAGCTTTGAAGAGTGTGTTTGTTTAAACGAGCTAATTTCACAAATTACAGATCCATATTAACAAATCTTGTTTTGTTGCATAGACAATTTATCGAAAAATCTACTTTACGTTATGCTATCAGTTATTAATAATAGGAGCGGAAGATCAATGAAAAATGTTGCGAAAACGGGAGAAATTATTCCTTTTGGAGAGCTTCAATTGCGTGCGCTGCGAAAATGGTTAAAGTTACGCAAAAAATATTATCTATGACGGAATAAATCTCCTTAACAAGCACTAAAAAAAATCGGTGACACCCAATGACGAAATGCGCTACGGGAAAGATTGAAGTTACGTTGAAGCCAAAAATTTCTCAAATTCGTCGCGCGTCGTACATTTCGGTACCGCTGACAGCACTTACCGCTGTCAGTCGCTTACATTAGCGCCATTTTACAGTTTTGACAAATAAAAAATCCGTCTTCAGGAGCCTAAAAATACATGCGTGACGTAACTAAGTGTTGATTCTTTATACCCTTTATACGAGTATGTTTAATCAATGACACCACATACGTATCTTTCGTCTGAAGTTGACTCATAATAACGGGGAATTGAGAATTCATGCGCTGGCAACAGATAGCTGTAGGTACGAGTATAATATATTATGAGTATTTATCTAGTTTTTCTACCCGAGTTCACAAATCAACTGACCATGCTTTATCGTTACAATATTAGAAATCTTTTTTTTAACATAGCATATTTATGTCAGCTCATGTCAGCAATGTTTTAACCACGTTTTAACTAAACGGAGGTTAATTTTCCTCGGAGAAGTCAGGTGTTTCAACAAAGGTTTTAACTAAATAACATAAAAAAAACTAAACAGGTCGAAAGTTGGTTTGATAAAAATACTGTATTTTAAATGAATATTTTTGGTCGCATGAACTAACGGCGTTAGTTATATTTTGCGCTTGGTCATTCATGTTGTTTTGTGTTTTAATAATAAATAATTGACTGGAATGTAATATAGTTCACAGATCATATAAAGGAAGTTTATATTGAAGAGTTCCGTCCATGGATACTAACTAATCTTCGAACTGTGATTAATCAGGCTAGCGTATAGGTAAGCTAATATGCACGGGCTCGAAACTAATAGGGTTAGGATTTCTAATAAAGTTAAATTACTATTGAGGATGTGGGTAAGGCAAGCTTGTAGGGCACGTAGGAGATTAGATTGTAACTATGTCACCTACAAGTTCACCAATCTTTGATTTTATTCTTAAACCTCAGCTAGGCGCCGATATGTTTTTTTATAAGAATGATATTTTATTTAGAGCTTAGAATTTCTACGCCGCTTAGTTGTGATCGTAGAAGTGTGTTTTATCTACTTTTCGAGGAGCTATATGGCGACCAAGGTACTTAAGGTAAAGATGTTTGTTTTTGGTTCCGTTTTATACGCCCCATTACGTACATTTCAACTTTTCAAGTTCCCAAGTGACCTGGCAGTCGGTAAATATCATATTATTATGATAAAATATTATATTATTATGGTAAAATTTTGAATGGAAGCATCAAGCAGGCGTTATTTTGCGGAATCTATAAATAATTAACAAAGCAGATTAATTTGTTCCGATTGGTTCCCTGATTTATGTCAGCCAATTAGGGTCAGAATCTTCTTATAATTTTGATAACGATGAATACGATCTCTACGATTTCGCATAGTGAAGCCTCCAGAGGATGTCCTGGTGTCAGAACGAAACGTGTTGGAAAAGTGTTGGAAGAAATGTGTGTGGTATTTCATGTGGGCGGTGTTCGTGCATGTTATTTAAAACAAATTAATATGTCCTGCTAATTGTAAAATACTTCAAAAGTTACGAGTACCTCGCAGTGGATGCCAGTATTACTCTCCAATCCTACGATGTCAAGATATTATATTTATCTATTTCACCAAGAATAAAGTACGTATATAAAATACGTATTTTAAACAGAATTCGAAATAAACATTCTTTTCAAGATTAAAGAAAAAAATTCTTCTATTCCGTATTGAAGGACACAAATGCAAATGTATTTCACAAGAATTACCTAAGTTTGTTGACATCTTCTGCACCCTTTGATGTCATTCCACGCAAACACCTCGGCTTTGAGTTTGTAAAAGCAAATTAAGTGAGATACCGAGTTTGTCAAACAAGTTCTGATAACTTTACAATATCTACAAGTCACTCCAAGAAGCAGAAATATGAATAATTAGTTTAATAATTTGCATTTGTAGCAAAAAAATAGCTTATGCATATTATATAGCTAATTAATTAACTAAAATTGTTTTAAAGAGTGCAGATCTTCGAACTAATAATAAAAAACCACCGAGATACCGGAAATTTTCAGGATTCCGTTCTTCAAAATAAAAAAGAAAACCATTATAACTATAAAGAGTCGTTTTATTCATTGCTTCTTCTAGCTACCATTGTTTCTTATCACTTGTTAAATACTATTAAAATTCGAGTCTTATGATGAGAAGCCAGTTTTAAATAGCTGAAATAAAGAAGACAATTGTAACGTTATACTCGTAATCATGTGAATACAATTTTTTTGTATTCCCAATATAACAAGAATAAACTTGCGTTTGTTGTACGGGAGCACCCCTAAACATTTTTTTATCGAACTATATATTTTTAAAGTTAATATAAAACTAAATCGGTATTCTATCGGGCTCGCGCTCTGATTGTTCCGTATTAACTAGACTAATTCCAATCAAAACACCTTTACCACCGAATTCAAAAAGAGCAAAGAATCTTGTTTGTTTTATGGTAGCCCCTTATTTTCATTTTGCTTTAATTTAAGTATTTATTTTGAAAGTTAATATAAAAATAAATATTCTGTGAACGTTTTAAGCATCTACCATTAAACATCTGCCGTTATCAATATCGAGTAAAAACAAGCAAAAAAAATCACGTTTGCTGTATGGGGAGCCCCTTTTCTATTTTTTTAGAATTTATTGTTATAGTGGAAACAGAAATACATCGTCTTTGAAAAGTTCAAGTGTCAACTATTACGGACAGACGGACAGATGGATAGACAAAAGTCTTAGTAATAGAGTCCCGTTTGGGTACGGAACCATAAAATATAAGTAGGTACTGCCTGTAACATTGAATTCTAAGGCTCTTGTACTTGGCTCGGGGCAGGATGAGGGAAGGAAATATATCGTATACTTACTGAATACTGAATGTAAATTCATTTATAAACTTTACTGCTTAATGACGTGTATTCATTTTGCATTGAGATTAATTTATTATTTACTAGCTGACCTGGCAAACGTTGTTTTGCCCTTGGGGATTTAAAAAATAGTTGAATTGAGATTTAAACTATCCTATCTCTCAAGTTGGATCGAACTGCACATGGTGTGCGAATTTTATTATAATCGGTTAAGTGGTTTAGGAGTCCAATGAGGACAAACATTGTGACACGAGATTTATATATATTAAGACTAGCTGACCTGGCAAACGTTGTTTTGCCCTTGGGGATTTAAAAAATAGTTGAATTGAGATTTAAACTATCCTATCTCTCAAGTTGGATCGAACTACACATGGTGTGCGAATTTTATTATAATCGGTTAAGTGGTTTAGGAGTCCATTGAGGACAAACATTGTGACACGAGATTTATATATATTAAGACAAACGTTATTGTTCATTTATTTTGCACTTTTAACGATTTTTAATTAAAATTGTTTTTTACGACTTTTAATAAAAATAAAACTTGTTAAATAAAATACGAACTTCACGGTTAAATAAACAAGAAATATTTTATTAGTAAGTAGTTAATCGGATTAAAACTCAACCACGCGTGGAAATTGTATTTTATTTTTATAAGAGATGTTAAAATTTTAACGAAAAAAAGCAGAATTCAACAGCTCGTGAAATACATTATTTTCAATAAAAATTGGTCTAGTAAAACCTCTCTCACTCTGTCCACCAAATTGAATAATCGACCAAGTATATGAATCGAAGTATGTGTTCGAAGGGCTCCGTACCATTATCTTCAAAATGGAAAAATAATTGCTTTTGTTGTATGGGAGCCCCCCTTTAAATTTTTTTTTTGTTTTAATTTTATTATTTATTATTAAAGTGAATATATTCAAAAATATTCTGCGAATATGTCACACGTCTACCTATTGCCTTTTGTTTTGGAGGTCCCTTTTTACATATTTTACAATGTTCTTGTTATAGCAGCAACAACATCTGTGAAAATTTCAGCTGTATAACTATCACGGTTCGAAAGATACAGCCTGGTGAGAGACGGACGGACGGACGGATGGACAGCGAAGTCTTAGTAACAGGGTCCCGTTTTTAGCCTTTGGGTATGGAACCATAAAAACTACCTGCGACGATGTTCGATGTCGGAGGATATTGATTTTCATGTCAGGCCATCAACCTGACAATGCAATTTTGAGAGACCAGGTGGGCAGACGACATCAAAAGGATCGCGGGAGTCGATTGCTTCTGGCAGCGTAATATTATAGTGATGGCGATCAATTCAGGAAGTCTACGCCCAACATTAGACTAGACGTCTGTTACTTATTAGCGAACGACGACCTGAACGACGACCTGAACTCACCTCCACAAACCAGCATGTCATTGTATTCAATTAATATAATAATACCGATATTTAATCTCTGCTCACGACAGAACCTGACTCAGTAACTTAAGGGTGGAGGTAGCTATGTACGCATACATTATTTGCGGGCTAAACAGAAAATGATTAATGACATTCACTTTGTTACAATAGACGTTTAGGAGCGACCGGTCTTTCACCTTTGTGTGCGAAGCTAAAACCATCTTTGCGCGTGAAGCTTTGTGAGCGTATAAAAGTACGATTACGAGTACCTACGTGACAAACTAAAGCTGCGTGTTTTACATTATTAATAAACTATATTCTGCCTCGTTAGACATCAGGAGGTCCTAGGTTCGCTAGACTCTCAACTTGGACTAATAAATAGTATTGGTTTTTCTATCAGGAAATTTTTATTACCAGCCCCAGTGTCCCCGTGCGGTCATATTATCTTTATCTTGATCTATATTATCTTTATCTCCAACGGAGATGCGGAATCTGTAGATTCTCTACAGAGATTTACCGGTGATTTGTTTTTGTTTTGAGCGAGTCAGATGAAGAAAAAATCGTCTCTCTCCCTATCAAGATGTAAAATGGTGAATATTCACAATACACATATGTGTATTGTGAATATTCGCCGTCCGCCCTGTCTAGGGCACGAGTCCCTGGACAGGGCGGACGGCGCGCAAAAATGTCGCAAATTTTATCGGTGCCAAAATGCTTGTTTTGCCACCAACAGTAAGGCTGCCAATCCACCGGAGCAGAGCAAGGCAGCTGAGCCGAGAAACGGAGAAATATTAACCATAAGGATTGCATGAAATCTCCGCTCCTCTTAAGTGGAGCAATGCCATTGGTTAATATTTCTCCGTTTCTCGGCTCTGCTGCCTCGCTCCGCTCCAGTGGACTGGCAGCCTAAGGCCACGCTGTAGCTCGCTATGACAGATTTGTACGAAAAAGGTTTACGCAAATTGTTCGGAGGCCCATGTCCTATCGTATCGCTGCTTGTCGCAAACACAGCACAGACTTCTATAGCTGTTGAAAATAGAGACTTGGACCGACGACGGTTTCACACACCGTCTAGAAATATTGTAACTTTCCGACGTTTACCGCAATACCCTTGTTTGCAGGGTTCCCTGGATTGTGAATATTAATAATTTGAGAGCCAACCCAATAATTTCATCTGACAGTGATTAATAATTCTCTGTTTAGGACACGGAATCTATTAGCGAAAGAATAGAAGATTAAAGACGTTCATCTGTTCCATTGTCATACTTTTGCCGAGAATTGGTCTAAAGTGCCTTGATCTTCAAGTTTATTGACTGCGGCTTCCAGACGCTTGTGACTTCCTGGAATTTCATCACTCATCAAAAATTGAAATGTTGATTAAATGGCTTAACGGAATAAAAAAAACATTGGAAGCTATTTACCTACTACTTATAATAATCAATATTATGAGCTGACGTGGAAATGGCCAAGTTTGGGATACCTGTAAAATATATATAAAAAAATGGTCAAGTGAGAGTCGGGCTCGCGCAATGAGGGTTCCGTACCATCAAGACGCATTCTCATTGGTATTTAAGAAAACTAAACACCAAATTCAAAAACGAGCAATAAAGCACGATTGCTGTATGGGAGCCCACCTTAGTTTTTTATTTTATTTTAATATAGCAATTTATTATTACAGTAAATATATATTCAGTGTAAATTTTAAGCGTCTACCCTTAACCGTTATCAGTATCGAGGATCATATTAAAAATCAAGTTTGTTGTATGGGAGCCCCCTTAAATATTTTATTTATTCTATTTACACAGAAATACATTATCTATGAAAATTTCAAGTCTGTAGCTATCACGGTTTAAGAGATAAAGCCTGGTGACAGACGGACGGAGGGACAGACGGCGAAGTCTTAGTAACAGGGTCCCGTTTTTACCTTTTGGGTACGGAACCCTAAAAAACTAATTTGCATCTACTAAGTTGCATTATTCTTAAAGCAACATAAAAGAGTATAAAATTCTTTTTTCCGGTTGAATGCATCTTCTAGAAGTTGCAAGCACTCGTCTATATTTCTTTGTTTTATGGGTCCATTTCAGGGGCATTAAGTATAACTCCACAAGACTTATACCGGCGACTTTATGTAAAGCAAAAGATAATTTTCACAAAACGCCTAGAAAAAGGAAAAAAACGTGATTGATCTATCAACTTACGGTTCAAAGTACTATGGACCGATTTGACTCATATGTAGATATGTTAACGTAAATACGAATAAATAACCGATAAGAAATGATTTTTGTAAATGTACCCCTTAGAGTGCAAAATCAGAGCCACGCAAGCAAAACTGCGTGCGCACTCTATTAATTTATAAGCTTTATACAAGGTTTATACTTACTCGTAACCTAAATATTATGACATTAAAAATTATGGCTTTTCTCATATTTCCAGAGCCTTGTTAAAGAGCTGGGGGACGTTGACCTGTCAATCTGCCATAACTGTCCAACTTTTAGGATATTTTATTTTAATAAGGACTTGGGCCCACTTGATTATAATGACGTTATCAGATAATTTTGGAAAGAGACTCGCAATTGATGATTTTAACAAATCCTCTTAAATTTGTACTTTTTATTTTTCATTTTGTCATTTGTATATTCGCATGGTGTTGATTTGCGTTTTCACATCACTCAGTGTGTAAAAACGTTACGTGTTTGTGGTGTGAATCGAGAAATAAAATAAAAAATATCAATGAAAAGTTAATTTTACGTCTATTGGTTTAAAGTGTAAAATTGAATTTACAGCAGCGCAAGAAATTCAAAGTTGTCGCGCAAAGTACATTTAATTTCTCGACCATGTTTGCGCTTTCAGTTTTACGCTCTATAATAATAGTCGTAAATATAATTTTTCGGTGTTTGCAAAAAATGTTTTGGTTTCAATATCGCCTGTTTGTATACGTAAATGCCATGACCTTTTTAGTTTCACTTCACGAAAAGTATTTTCAACGAATATTGGTTTAGATTTTATACCAAGCATACTCTGGGCGAAACTCAAACTCATTAATATCCATTTCTGTGATATCGTTTGCACTGGCTATTCTTCTTCCCTTGCAATCGCCTATTGCAAATTGTGATATCGTTTGCACTGGCTATTCTTCTTCCCTTGCAATCGACTATTGCAAATTGTGATATCGTTTGCACTGGCTATTCTTCTTCCCTTGCAATCGCCTATTGCAAATTGTGATATCGTTTGCACTGGCTATTCTTCTTCCCTTGCAATCGCCTATTGCAAATTGTGATATCGTTTGCACTGGCTATTCTTCTTCCCTTGCAATCGACTATTGCAAATTGTGATATCGTTTACATTGGCTATTCTTCTTCCCTTGCAATCGACTATTGCAAATTGTGATATCGTTTACACTGGCTATTCTTCTTCCCTTGCAATCGACTATTGCAAATTGTGATATCGTTTGCACTGGCTATTCTTCTTCCCTTGCAATCAACTATTACAAATTGTGATATCGTTTGCACTGGCTATTCTTCTTCCCTTGCAATCGACTATTGCAAATTGTGATATAGTTTGCACTGGCTATTCTTCTTCCCTTGCAATCGACTATTGCAAATTGTGATATCGTTTGCACTGGCTATTCTTCTTCCCTTGTAATCGACTATTGCAAATTGTGATATCGTTTGCACTGGCTATTCTTCTTCCTTTGCAATCGACTATTGCAAATTGTGATATCGTTTGCACTGGCTATTCTTCTTCCCTTGCAATCAACTATTACAAATTGTGATATCGTTTGCACTGGCTATTCTTCTTCCCTTGCAATCAACTATTACAAATTGTGATATAGTTTGCACTGGCTATTCTTCTTCCCTTGCAATCGACTATTGCAAATTGTGATATCGTTTGTACTGGCTATTCTTCTTCCCTTACAATTGACTGTTGCAAATTGGTTACTTGTCACATTTTGGGAATCTTTTCCCCAAAATTGTAAGCATCATAAGGAGGCTGTTAATCCGCCGTAACTCGCAAGACAAGCAAACAACAAATTAACTACCCTCTCGCTCCTTCCCCCTTTTCACAAACACGGCCAAACTCGAATAAGTAAACAGTCATGAAAAATATAATGAGTGTAGGTTTAAATATGGCAAGCTCAATGAGATATACTTTATTTTACAAAAACGTTAGCTTCAGTGATTCAGTCAATTGTTGAATAATTAAAAAGGTGAATGTGTCTTGTATGACGTGTATAATTCATACGCACATTAACATGTGCGAATGCGAATAATATTTTGTTACGTTTCCATACTATTATATTTTGGTAAAAAACAGAAAGAACTCTTACGGTGAGACTTTCTCCGTCACACTGGATTAACTCAGTGAACTATTAAAGTTATCGACATGACATTTATAATAGTTTTAGGCAATAGTGACCCAACGTCATTGTAATTTAAAAAAATATATACAGCCGGTAACAGACCTACGGCGCAGTCTCAGTAATAGAGTCCCGTTTTTCCCTCTGGACAAGGAACCCTAAAAAGGGCGGTAAGTGACGAAAAACAGGACCAACGGACAACCTCCAACAAAGTATTTCTTTAGGTTTCGATTAGTTTTGAATTTTTTATGCTGGTACCTACAGAACCCTAAAAACTGACTTTCAGCTTCATTTCTGATCAACCTCACTAATTTCGCTGATAACTTATTTAGGCTTCGGTGCGGAGCTCCACTTTCAAAGAATATTTAACGTGACATTAATGGGTTTGGTATTTAGCGGTCAAACTTTCTCTTTGTTTAGAGACGTATTAGTTAAATATTAACATCTGCCAGGCCGATCCGGCCACGGCGATCAGAATCCGAAATTTTCCATCAGCACGGAGCATATTATAGCACAGGTGCACTCTCTATCGCCTATCTCTCATAATCCGGACGACCGCAGAGAGATCAGGCATAGAACCGACGCCTTATCGTGCTCTCCGAAGCACGGGGGTGAAGCACCGATTATTTCCAAATTACTAAGATTTTCATGATAGAAAAACTCAACCCAGTTGAGTAAAAAATTAATAAAGCAATAAGTAGATAATGTGTGTCACACTAAAACTTGAGACTGTGCTCAAGTGGTTGAGACTGTGCTTACGGATCATGTTATACAGGGTTATATAAAAATATATCAAATCGCTCTCGGCCTATATTTGTTTACATTAAAACTACCAACTTTTGTTCTACAACTTTTCTTTTTTCTCGATAGTTTGAGAAATATTAAATATTCAATGTTTTACAGAGATACTCTACTTGTTCCTACTCTGTAATGTAACATCGGTAAGTGGCAAAGGCGCGGTCCGCGGCGCGGTGGCGCGTGAACTCGCAGCGCTAAACGGCAACAGCGTAATGTCACTTTACAGAAATAAGATAATTTGTATGAAATAAATTAATACTGAATTTTGTACCTTGAGCAGTTGGCCCAAGCTCCAGCTCACGGATCAATCATGTTATATTCAGGAGAAAACGATAAACGCAGTGTAGGAAAGAATAACTTTCTGCACGCTAACTATTTATTTACACATGGAAAAGTCTAAATTTTGAGCACATGTATTATGAATATGTTTCTAATTAAGTCCGAATAGTGAGCTGGGAGTGTTTTGATACGTGTATAAGCGATTATTTAGTCAACACGTGGTCGCTCCGCCCAGCGCTTCAAGTATCAGCTCGTATGAAACCGCTGGGGATCGTCTCTCTAACGGCTTGCGGAATACTAAGTGGAGTAATTTGCGCTTCGCATAAACCGTTATATCTTTTGAAACCCTACCTATGTGCACATATACCTACGTCTTTATTCATGGACCCAATGAACAACATACTATTTTAAACAATAGACATAATAAACCCTGGATAGGGTAGACCGCGCGAAAAAAAATTCGCAAGTTTACCGGTGCCAAAAATGCTTGTTTTGTCACCAGCAGTAAGGTCACGATGTAGTTCGCTCAGCAGCCACCTATTTAAATTTTGGCAGATGGCGCTACTCTTTGCTTATACGAAAAAATGTCCTTAGGTGTCTTTTCGGTACCTTTGCGCAGTTGGCCCAAGCTCGAGCTGGAATTCCCAGGTTCGATTTCTGCCACGGACCAGCTAGGCGATTATGTAAGGAAAACGAATTCATAACAATCGTAAACATATTCTGCCCACTGCTTACTCATTGTAGCCAATCAGGTGGCAGAATTTGTTTACAATAATTATAGTAGCGATGAATACGTTTTAGGGTCTGTACACAAAGGGTTAAAAACGGGACCCTATTACTGAGACTTCGCCGTCCATCCATCCTCAATATTGTAGGTACGTCTATGAAATGATACGCTTGAACTTTATGAAGCATGGCATAGCGTAACTATGGGACATGTATGAATTGTGTGAAACTCTGAACTTAGTGGCTTGTTCAACTTTTCTCTTGTTTATGAACATATTAGCTACAAAGTTGGGACTTTACTGAGAAAGGCTGAATAATCGATTACTGTATAACACCGCGTTTATGATTTATCCGGGCTATACGATCGCCGTCACCAGCATAATATATTTTCTGTAGTTTTCATACAATTCATATGGTCTCGTCGTACACGGAGACGCGGTTGAACCATTGATATATAATACTATGGATTTCGGGTCAGCGCTAAAAAGTGTTTGAACCGAAAGAATGTTTTGGCTAAACGCGAAAAGGTTTCAAATCACACTTAAGTCTCGTGTTTGAAAATTAGGCTGTATAATAATGGTTTCAGACATAAATCAGGTACAATGTTTAAGTTTGTTTATAAAAATACACATGTACCCTCGTTTATACTATACTCATATTATATACTTTGACACTTAGCCCAAAAAGCTATATTGCTGATGTCATTACTTTGCTTCGGACTAAAACCGATCCGGGCCAAAAACAACGAGATTGAAAGCTCCATCAAATCGTCAACTTTTGAGTTGAAATAATTTTATGTCATCTGCTTAAAACTTCCTTTTTAACGGTATCCTATACGAAGCTAAAAAATGCTAAGACGCATTTAAAAAAAAAGCTTCTTAGAGCGCTCCTTATCAACTAGAGTCTACAAATAATTTGTATGCAATTACCGGTTTTGGGTCATCGCAATTGAATTTGAAATGTCTCTGTTATATTCTATTAAATTATATTGTAAGTATTAATTATTAATATTGTTAGCATTTGTAGTTTAACTTAAGGGTGTGACAAAAATTAATTATTTATCCGTAAGTAACAATTTATCGTTTTAACGAAAGTTTTTTATTGATTGAGTAACTTTTATTAAGTTAGTTATTGAGGATTAAAGATATTGCCTTAGGTGTTTTAGATAACATTTCATTCAAGTTCGAACCATCATAAAGTGGCAAGTTCAAGCAAGAGTCATACTAAGCTCAGCAATATTTTTATAAGCCAAGGTAGCTTATGTTTTTCAATTGGAGAAAAACGAGACTTAACAGGTACATATTGGACTTGTAGGTATACACAAATGATGACCGACTTCCAACAGTGGAAAAGCACGAGAGTAAGAAAAATGAGAATTCCATTAAAAACATAAAAGACCTAGAAATGCCACAGATCTATATCCACCATTTTTATTTCATTCATTTATATCCACCAAATATAATTTTAAACAATTTTATATAAAATGTTAAGTAAGTTGTAGTGTCCAAACTTTTTAAAATCTATTTCTAAATAATGTTCTTCAATTAGGAATGCAAACTTTCAGCTTCGTCTTAATCCACCCCCGTTAGGATTCTTCGAAGGCACAAAATATACAACATGCCTACTTAAATACGCTTGGACATGCGAGCAAAACGTAAATCTCTGTGTTATGTTGCTCTAGTTTTTTGTTGCTCTAGTTTACCGAGTTTCTTGCCAGTTCTTCTCGGTGCAAACCTGCTTTCCGAACCTGGCGGTAGAGTCCCGACATTTCATGAGAGCTTATATCTAAGCCTATGTGAAATAAAGAATTTCATTTCATTTCATTTCATTTCAAGCGGGTAAAAGGGATCACAACTATTGTCACTGAGCGATCACCCGTCAGTGCTCTTTCTACGTGGCAAACGTATAGTAGCTACATCGAAAGCATATTAGTTATCGGCGTCACACGTTCCCCTTCCTGGAAAACGGCAAGCGGTAATATAGCACGTATTCACCTTATTTCGTTCTCGTGAAGGCCAATAGTCTGATTATAATGATATAAGATGTTATTGATTCGGCGAAGTGAGCTTTCCGAATTAACTCTGTAGATTTGTTCTTGTTCGTCTGTCCGTCAGAGCCTCATAAGTAACAAGTTCGAAACTAGAAAGATAGAGAGTGACGGCTCAAAGCTTGCAAATATGTTTGGTAACTACGTAGAAGAACAAATGACGTACAAAGAAAATCGAACAAAGAAATCTGTAAAAATTTCAAGTGTGTTATAGGTATTATCACGGTTCAAGAGAACATCCTGGTGACAACCTCTATCTCTTGACGGACGAATGGACGGACGGCGAAAAGTCTTAGTTATAGCGCCCCGTCTTTACCCTTTAAATATGGAACATTAAATATCAACTTAACTACCTGATTGTGTCACTAATTCCGTTACAGATCATTAGGGGTTGTAGTTATCAAATCTTAATATATATAAATCTCGTGTCACAATGTTTGTCCTCAATGGACTCCTAAACCACTTAACCGATTTTAATAAAATTCGCACACAGGGTGCAGTTTGCTCTAACTTAAAAGATAGGATAGCTTTCTTAATATATATAAATCTCGTGTCACAATGTTTGTCCTCAATGGACTCCTAAACCACTTAACCGATTTTAATAAAATTCGCACACAGGGTGCAGTTTGCTCTAACTTAAAAGATAGGATAGCTTAAATCTTAATTTATCTATTTTTTTAAATATCCTTAAGGGCAAAACAACGTTTGCCAGGTCAGCTAGTATAGCTATATATTTGAATCGAGCGTACATACCTACTCGTACCGTAGTACGTCTGTTTCTATTACCGCCTTTCCATCCGGGAAACGGAACGTGCTCAGATTTGCGGAGAACCCTCGTCAGTTGACCCAGATGAATGACAGGTATACAGGATGTTCCGTAAATAATAAATCAACAAATCAACGCCTATTTAAATTGGGTATTTGACTCCAATTTTTTTATTACTTTATTATAAACTAGAATTAAAATAATGACGTGCACTGAAAAAACTAATTAAATCGAGCAAATAACAAAAAAGTTATAAGCATTTAAAGATTTGTGATTAGACAGAGATAGCAACATTAAATTGTGACGTCACACCTTACCAATGCCATAGTAGCTTCGTGCGGCTTCATACAAATTTTCGTTTTGCGAGAAAGGGATAGAAGATCCTCCCACTCCAAAATTTAAACGCCTGTAACTTTGTAAATCTTCGCTGAATTTTGATATTTTTTTCACTGCACGTTATTATTTTTATCCTAGTTTATAATAAAGTAATATTTTCTATCAAATTAAAAAGTAGTGTAAGACCCAATTTTCTTACGCCAATTTGATTAGATTAAAAACCAAAGAGCAACCAAGTTTTTTATAGTTTTGGTTTCTATTAATTTTTTGCATTAACATTAATCTGATATTGACGGAAGGATTTCTCGAATTTCCCACGGGGACACTCGAGTAAAGCAAAGCCAAGTCATGCCAGTTTATAAATATGTAGAGGTTTATTAGAGAAGGAAACTTTTTAAAAGTGTCTATCTACGTAAAACCTTATTTCGTACAATTCCAATGTTACTCCCCTCCACAAAACACATAAAGATGCACAGATGCTCGCAGTTTCTCCAATTACGGATATTGCGTTGTAACTTGTACAATGTACCAACACACAATTACAGATTGTTCCAATGGTTTGTTTTTCACGTAATTATGGACCCAACTAAGATACTATAAATAGTTTTCTTGAGTAAAATATAACTTAAATCAAAAAAGAAAAACGGAATCCTTGTAGGATCATTTCTTTGTCGGTCTGTCAACTAATTATTATTATTATAATATCGCTTATCTTATATTATCAGTTGGAGAGTCATCAGGCACAAATCGATCTAGGTCTGTACCCTCTAGGAAGGATTAAAAGTTAGTCTCTAAAATTAAATCAATCCAGTCAAAAATTACGGCCATTTATACATGGCTAAATAAAAGTACGAAATCGCTCTCGGCCTGTAGTTGTTCACATTAGCACTAACAACTTTCGTTCTACGATTTTTCAAATTTCAGTATAAAATTATTTCATACAAAAAAATGTTGTTTCTGTAAAGTGAACTTCACTGGTTGCAGTTTCACGCCTCGAGTTCGCGCGCCACTACCGATACCACTCGCCGATGTTAGATTACAGAGTAGGAATAAGTAGAGTATATCTGTAAAGTATTGAATATTTTATATTCCTCAAAATATCGAGTAAAAAAAGTCGTAGAACAAAAGTTGTTAGTTTTAATGTAAACAAATACAGACCGAGAGGGATTTGGTATTTTTATATTGGTACGAGTATAAATATCATTGTTCGAAACTGATTATTTCATGCTGTTTGTTAATTATTATGAAAAGCAAAAACGAAGAGGGTTTTTACAAAAGCCCAACGAGTTTGGACTCGTTTGATCCGTCTAGATGAGTACTTTGATGCTACATGTTAACCAGGGTCTGGTGCTGTGAAGAATGCGGATAAAATGTTTCAAAACTTTTTTTTATAAGTATTTTAAATGATTTTTATTATAGGTACATAAAAAAAATTAAGTTTAAAATTAATTTAGAAATGTGTTTTTTCATAGCTTCATATTTAACTCAATGGCTTCAAAGGACTTGTGTTATATGGTTATTTAGTGTTATGAGATATGGTTAGTAGTACTACATAGATTTGAGTAGGTATATACCTAGATATTTCAAGCCACGATGACGCGCCCTACTCTGTCAACCTCCATACGAATCGAATAAAACATAAGCGATTTTGATAGAATGGGGCGCTACTTCGAGGACCGAAATATCTATGCAAATGGTTTAAATTTCCACTCGTACGTTCACGCGTTCTTGAGATAGAAGCTCTTAAAGACGGACATACTGATAACCATAAGTTATCCTACAATAAGGGTTCCGTATTTTTCTTATGAACCCTACGGAACCCTAGAAAGAAGAATACTCACCGTTTGTAAGTAAAAGAGGTAGACAAGGTTGACGACTTCTACCACGGTCTCCAGGCCCATAGAGAAAATCCACGGTAGCAGCAGGAACCTTTTGTCCTAAAACAATTAAAATAATTTTAATATTCTACACATTATTATTATTATACATGATTTGTGATCGTCATATACGAGTTTACTACGGTGATTGGTTTTAGATTGACGTTAAAAGACATCTATGTAGGTATTGATTGACGTTAACGTATGCAATTTAGCAGAAGAGAATTATTTTTAATGTTTCAATTTAATTATAATAATTACATGATTTATATATGTATATCCTCTTGTCGATTTTCGCTTCGATAACTGAGTTCCTGAAGGATTTATGTAAGCTAAGTACGGCCTTATGTAACCTATCTTCACATTAAAATTACGAGCGTAGTGCGGTCAAGTTAGAGTAGGCTATCCGCAAATAGTAGATATTATTGGTGGATATAGCATACTCTTAAAGTGGTTTGATGCACTCGGCTGCGAAAATTCAAATTTTATGAAAAACATGTAGATGCATAAAGGATATGACCGCAAAACTCATTGCCATAAGCCTACGATGCATAATTAGCCTACTATTTTCGAAAAACCAAATAAAAGTTTTACTGTCGCGGCTGAGTGTATCGAACCTACTAGGTACCTTAAGCTGATCACGTTTGTTAACTAAGTTACTCCTCCTTTTTTCTAAATAAGAAGAAAATAAATAAGAAAGAGGAAGAAAATAAGAAAGCTTGGCAAGCGTCCCCTCTTGCCAATAAAAAGGAATTTAGCATGTCTTCAAGTCCTCTTCAGATCACCCTTGTATCTGAGTAGCTGACCCCCTGATTTCCGCTTGTGGTCGCTCCAGTATTGCATTCGGATTGCAAAATATTAAAGATAGATTAAACAGAATGCGCACGTACAGGTTTCAGGAGGAATCCATGTATCGATATCAGTATAAAATGAGGAATGTAGCTGTATTAAACAATCGCGGAAAAACTGTATACATATATATACGTACTAGCAGCAGGCCCCGTTTTTACACACACACACACACTCACCCATACATACGTACTTTCTCGTTTTTGCATGTGATCATTAAAAAAGAGAAAAATATAGGAAATTCGAATATGAAATTATATATATTTTTTCACTCCCCTCCGTAGTCCCGTAGACTACGGGACTACGAACTTAGTCCAGTAGATAATAATTATTAGTCCAGTAAATAGATTGTTACTATTTGATTAACATAATATTTAAATTTAAGTATTTAAGCTTATTTTTTTTGTAATGTTATATTTTAATCATATTTATCGTTCAATCATAGTTACTACTACTTACAGTAGGTCTATTCTCGTTTTCCCTGTTACCTCTCCCACTAGCTGGGGTCACTGGCAGAGAACTCTTATAGAGATAAGTGCATCTATATACACAACCATCCTTCTTATTCTTTAAGTAACATATATAATTATTGTGGTACTAAATAAATAAATTAAATTAATAAGCTAGATACTAACTGTAGTAGATACTAACTGTAGTGAGCAAAAAACCCGCGTGAGTTAGTTTGTCTTACATCGCAAGTCGCAACGGAAGGGAATAATAATATAAATAATAAATAAATAGTGGACAACATCACATACATTGCTCCGATCCCTAAGTAAGTAACTTATGCATAAAGAAGGTACTAGAACACCCTGACCCGAGACAATGTAGAAAACTTATTTTTCTACATTGCCCCGACCGAGGATCGACCCCGGAACCTCAGAGAAAACTGGCACGCTAACCACTCAACCACGGAGGTCGTCGAATATACCCTCCACAAACGACTGCAGTACATGTTTCAATTTGGGCTGAAATTCAATACGTCCATCTGATTGAATCTCGTATGCGTGGATCGTTCAGGCGTGAACATGTCAAGGAGGACGCCATATTCAAAGTTAATGAATTTGTTTCCATGGTGCGACACATCCTATCCCATATCATCATGAATCATGATAATATAATATATGTTACCGGCCAAACCCGATTTCAGGATAAACCAGTTTGTCCTAGGCTCAACTACTTTATTTTCATATACGTTTATGAGGTAAAATTTTATTGTTCCAAAAAAAATATGCAGAAAATATGACATTTTTGACGTAAAAATAAGCAAAACAAAGTTAATTTTCATTTCGTTTTAGAGAAACTAAAAAAGTTTTTTAGGCTAAACTAGAAACTAGATTTCCCTATTCCCGAGCTCGCTTCTTCACACCTTCTAAGACCCAGTTGAAGGAGCCCCGTAGACGGAGACCGAGCCTCCTTATATTTCTGTTTGGTCTAAAAAGGAAATAACCATTTGCCAACAAATAAAATTCACCTATAAAATATGATCTTCGATTTTCTCGATTGATATCTAAAAGAAAAACTCATTTTGAAGAATAACAAACAACACGCGTCTTTAAATTTTACGGTCGTATATAAGAGAGCTAATTGCCTCGTTCCGTCGGCATTATATTATGTTTATTTACCCGAAACGGTATATTATTTGATTACATCAAGTCACTGCTGAGAATTCTTAAACACAAGTAAATTAATCGTCTCAATTAACTCTTTAAGTGAAAGCCTGTGCTCAAAGCGATCATTATTCATTCGTTTGAGCCGATGGAAGTCCACTGCTGTATAAACGCCTTCTGCAATGATTCCAGCCCGCATGGTCCTGTGCTATTTGTATCCAGCGCCTTCCGGCGACCCTTCCATAATATGGTCGGAGGTCTGCAAACTCTGCGTTTTACCGTGCAGGGTCTCCATTACAGCATTTTCAGATTCTTCAAGCTAAGTACCCCGCCCATTGCCACTTCAGCTTCGCGATACGTTGAGCTATCTCGGTGACTCAGGTACGTCTACGGATTTCCTCATTTCTCTCACTCAACATCTCTTATTTCTTTCATCTGATTTGATCACGCTGAGAAACTCCGAGCATAGCTCTTTCGCTGTGTGTCTCTGAGCCTTTTTATGAGGCCCATTGTAAACGATCATTATTCTTTAGCAAAAATTACATAATCTACAAACTATTTATTATCTCCCACTGAAATATATGTAACCAAATTAAAATTCCACCTTGGATTAATTTTGAAGACTAGACTTCGCTGTCCGTCCGTCTTTTTGTCACCAGGCTGTATCTTTTGAACCGTGATAGCTAGACAGTTGAAAATTTCACTGATGATGTATTTCTATTACCGCTATAACAAATACAAAAAAAAATTGAGTAAATACAATATGTAAGGGGGATCCTTAATTAAAAACGTAATTTTTTGCTTGTTTTTGCTCTTTATTGATAACGGCAACAGATAGAGGCTTAAAATATTCACAGAATATTTAATTTTTTTTTACAATAAAAAGAAATAATTAGATAAAAAAAATAAGGGGGACTAATAGTTTACATTAATGATATATCATTAATGACTATTGAGAATGGTTTTTTTACTACGGAACCCTCAGTTCGCGAGCCCGACTCTCACTTGGCCAATTATTAAGATACACTTGACGTTGTTTCCATGTTTGAATGACTATTTAATACTTACTGCGCCCGTATTCTGTATCTCGGTGCCTATCAAAGAATGATAGCCACTGGCATATGTTTTTTATCCATTGAAAGTTTGCTATGAAATAAAAATAACATTTCCTTAGCAAAACTTCAATGGATGAAAAACATTTGCTAGTGGCTATCATTCTTTGATAGGCACCGAGTTACAGAATAGGGCAACTGGTGGCTTTCTGAGTTGTATCTAAACCTTTTGTCATCAAACGATCTTTGACATAAAATCAGTGATAAAGTGGCAGTGATATAAAAAGGCAGGGAAAACTGGGTTTAAACTCTGAAATGCTTGGGGCGAACGATGTTTGCGTGCGTTGATTGGAAAAGTCGTTGATTCGTTGCGCAAACAAGTTTAATGGTTTTCGCAAAATTTCGCCACAGCTGTAACGAAACACCAGGTTTTTGATTGGTCTTAACTTTTGATTGGTTGGTCTTAGGGGCTTGAACTGTTTGTTAGGCACTACGAACAGTATTCGGTGTGAATGTCAACTTGATCGTAAGAAATAATCGGTCAAGTGCGAGTCGGGCTCGCGCACTGAGGGTTCCGTACTATTAAGACTCATTCTCAATAACGTTAAAGTAAACTAAACACGCTCAATAACATTAAAGTAAACTAAACACGCAGTTTAGAAAAAAAATAGTAAGAAACCTCAGCATCATTTTTGAAAACCTATCCATAGATCTCCCACATCTATGGGTATGATAAAAAAAGTATGGGGAACCCACAAAATTTATTGTTTGTTTTCTTTTTTTTTTTGTAGAGGTTCACGGAAAAGATCTACTTTCCAAATTTCAATTTTTCAATTCTTATATTTTCGAATAAAATTGCTTACCTTATAAACGCCAATTATCAGCAATATGCAAGCGATCAGTCCCAAAGAGCTGCAGACCAGCAGCGTGATGTTCAGCGAGACGGTAACTGCAACAAATACACAAAACCATTTAAGTTTCACCAATCCATATATTATGACATTTCGCGATTATATGCTGAAATAAAAATAAGTAATTAAAAAATTAAAAACCACGACTGCCCTGTTATAAAACGAACTAAAAAGTAATAAACAAGTTATTTTAGTTGAACAGATAAATTCATATGGCAGTCGGGGGACCTCTTACAATAGAAGGTGTTCCTCAGAACAGCCCCCCGACTACCTTGTGACAAACGGACAAACGGATGGACGGACAGCGGAGTTTTAGCAATACGATCCCGTTTTAACCCCTTTAATGGGTACGGAACCCTAAAAATAGACCATTAGTTTCCATGTGTGTTATATGGAAAATAATGGTCTGATTTTTTTTTATTTGCAAATGTGTTAAAAATAAAAGAATTACATTTATGAAAACCGTATTCCGAATATACGTTAATAAATTAAAATTAACACCGTTATTTAAATCAAAATCTTAAAAATTCAACTTGAAACAAAATAACGAGCTAGAAGAAGTGAAATTCATTGTGAGAACATATTAAACACTCTCACAGGGGCGTGTGTTTGAATAAAATTTCAAGCTGAAATGAATTTCATAATTTATTTAAACGAAAAAACCTTTTTTTTTTTTTTTTATACCTCCTGGATTCCTTTTGGTTTCACCGTGGGGCCCAACCACGGCTACTGAGCCCCCCCATCGCGACAAGATTGGAATCCATCGGGGGGGAAACGAAAAAACCTCTGAATTACAGTTTGATGCCGGATTTAAGCTGTTTCCATCTTTGAGGTACTTTCCATACTGGAGGCATGACAGGACAATATTTTGACATTTGGTCGGAAAGTATTTTGCTACCCGTTCGCAGACCCTTTGGCGATGACATCTCCTCAAAGCTTTCAGGAGTCTAATTCTAACTAAAAACCTATTCATCGTACTGTAACGATCTCTCGCTAGATCACTAGCTAATTCTGCCCTGCGATTGGCCGATGCAAATCAGGAACCCAATTAGGCAGAATAAGTAAAAGATTACGATAACGATGAATACGTTTTTCTTAGACAGTCTACGGGCTGCTTTTGCTAAGTGGGTGAAAATTTTTGAAACCGCATTAAACTTACACCCTTGAGCATCATGTCTTTCTCTTGAAGGCCCGGAGATAATACTTGTCTGGGAACACGGGATCTAACGACGAGCACGAGCCGGAACACAATTCGTCTAGTGTGGACCGACTTACAAGCTTCGAACGTCTTACAACGACGAAGCTGAGAACAACGGTTCCGCTCGTGCCCGGTTCGTGCTCGATTCGCATCGCATCAGAAACGTCAAAGAAAAAAGTTTCGTGCGAGTTTGACTGTCAGCCACAAGTAATTCCCTGGTCTGTGGTCAGCCACATTAAGTAGCCGTAGTCATGTTACTTTATCTGTTCTATTTCCATAATTGCTACTACATAGAAAAGATAAAGAACAGAGTAAGAGTAAGAAGAAAGTAAGAAAAGAGTGAATAGGCATCTTCTAGGTAAGCGCGATCCACATCGTCATCGTCATTTTCGATCAATGAATAAACAAAAATTGCAAGTCGGGCTTACGCACTGTGGGTTCCGTACTATCTAGCCCCAGTAAACTAAGCACCCCTACCTACCAAATTCAAAACTGAGCAAAAAAAAATCACGTTTGTTGTATGGGAGCCCTGTTTAATTTTTTAATTTACTAATGATTACTACAGTGAATATATACAGTTGAAGATACCATCCGCTATCCGAGGAGCAATACTAATCAGGATTCGGGTTCATCATATTAGATATGTAACTAAATGTTGTACCCAAATCTATTTATAGTAGCGTCTACACACAGCCTTACTGTGATTATCACAGAGAGTTACCATGTAAATGTGTCAAGTAACGTCGAGATAAAAAAGCAGTGATAGCTCAGTGGTTCTGACCTCTGCCTATCATAAGGAGGTCGCCGGTTCGAATCCTGGGCACGCACCTCTGACTTTTCCGAGTTATGTTCGGTTTAGGAAACTAAATATCACTTGCTTAGCGGTGAAGGAAAACATCGTGAGGAAACCTGCATGCCTGAGAGTTCACAAAAATGTTCTCGATGGTGTGTGAAGCCCGCCAACCCGCACTTGGCCAGCGTGGTGGGCTATGGCCAAACCCCTCTCAGTCTGAGAGGAGACCCGTGCCCAGCAGTGGGACGTAAAAAGGGGTTGAGATGAGAGAGATGAGAGATGAGAACGTCGAGATACACAATGGCCGGATTTAAAACTGTGTTTTATCCATTTTATCTGCAAGAACCGGACGAAAGCGTGCAATCCAATTAGAACTTGTTGTGTCGCATAGTTTTGTCATCCCATTACAAACGTTTCAATAGTTGGAACGTGCAAATGAATGATTACGAGAAGGCAACGTCTTTATACAAGAGTCCATTATTAAGTACTGTTATGCTCGTTTTCACCAACATTTTAAGAAACGCCTAAACCGATAGGTGACAGTTTTCACTTACAACAACTGTCACCTAAGGGCTTAGGTGTCACAGTTTTTGCTGTGATTCTTATAATTTAACTAGCTGTTGCCCGTGGCTCCACCCGCGTTATTTTTGGGTTTTATACAAATCTCGTTGGAATCGTGGATTTCCCCGGGATTAAAAGTGTTCCGTTCCGGCTCCCTTTTCTAACCGTCATACCTACTTTCAAAGATTGGTATGCTATAGTGCTATAGCGAGTTTTGGAATTTTCGAAATCCCATGAGAACCGTAGTGTTTTTCGGGATAAAAAGTAGCCTATGTCCTTTCCCAAGCTCTATACTATCTACGTTCCAAATTTCATCAAGAATGGTTCAGTGGTTTACGCGTGAAAGCGTAACAGACAGACAGACAGAGTTACTTTCGCATTTATAGTATTAGGTAGGGAAGTATAAAAGATATGAGTCATCTATACATGAACAGTTCAAAACATTGAATGGGTCGGGATCGACATGAAGATAATTCTGACTCGGCAAACGATGTTTTGCCATTACGGATATAAAAAATAGCTTACGACCAACTTTAGAACTATCGAACATAATATACCTACAGAAAATTTCATAACAATCGCTCAAGCCATTTCAGAGGAGTTTGGTAACAATTAACAAACACTGATCCGAGAAAGGAGAATGCAGAATTTTGTATGAAAATTGGGCTATACCTTGCGTCTTAACCAAACCACCGGTAAAAGATTAGAAATATTCTCAATATTATGTAAAAAAAAGATTAGTAAGATATTAACAGGGAAATTGTAATAATCGGATTTTCCAAGTGGTTATTTTTCTAAGTTTCATAAGTGGCATGGCGGTTCCACATGTTTCGAAACGATTAATTACTTTTTTTATAATACTTTTGAACCCCTCTTCTCACTAACATAAATATATGCAATATTAAAATTTAAAAGAAGATTCTTCATGCATACGTGCTTGAGACGCAGAGTGACGCAAATCTAGCCCATTTTCTGGCATTCTCCTTTATACATTAGAGAGATTAAGTCTTGGCCGGATAAGGGAAGTAAAATTTATACACACATAAACCTTGGTAGTCTATAAATGGCTGACGTGGGTACTGGGTAATTTAGAAGCGAACCCAACGGACGTTGCGCAAGGGAGCCTCCGCAAGCTTCCGCAGAATGTCCTATGAATGTCCAGCGAGATGGTTTTAGTGAGAAAAATCCCACTTAATCCAACCTATTCACAATGGATATCTCAATGGAGATTTACCCCCGAAACAAAAGCTTAAAATCTCTAAATAGTTATTTATAACATCACAATTTAAAATATAGCAGTGGTTTAGACCTCTGCCTACGAGTATTAGCAGGACCAGGGGTTCCAATTTATAGACTTGAATGGCCTAGTGGTGTACTAACCGCGCGTATATTTACCGTGCAACGTGGTGCAACTGAGTTCGAACCTTACTTTGCGCGATAGACTAGAGCTTGGTAATGGAGATAGGCTACTTTTAATCCCGAAAAATACCACGATTCCCGTGGGATCTAAAATAAGGTAAAACTAGCTATGGCGATTTACCTATAGCTAAAGATATAGAGGTATATTATAATAGCAAATTTCTTTGAAAGTAGATTATAAAGGTCAGAAAAGGGAGCGGAAACGGGAACATTATTAATCCCGGGAAAATCCACGATTCCCACGGGATTTGTAAAAACCAAAATTCACGCGAGTGGAGCCGCGTTCTACGAAAAATACCCCTATATTTCTTAACAGGAGAAACATGATAAATTGGATTTGTTGATATACATAATAATATAAATAATACAGGTATAAATGATAGATTAATACAGGATATATTAACACTCATATTTTTATATGAAATTCATGAAAATAAATATAATTATACGGGGTCAGAGCTGCAGAAAAGACTAAGTTAACTTACAGATTTTATAGAAAAAGTCGTTGTTTAAGTAGGTCAGTTGTCGATATCTCTAAATCATGTTATTGAACCTTGCCCGCTACATCCGTTTTGTGGATACCTCTCGGCCATCAATAAAATCGAGACCCAAAAAATTTGATTTCGCTCTCTCTTAGGGTCGGCTAGTACTAAATGTAGCCTAGAGGACTAGTGTAATATTATATACTAGCTGTTGCCCGCGGCTCCGCCCGCGTGCAGTTCGATTTTTTTTTACAAAAATGTTTCCCGTGAAATTTCTTAATTTTCCTCAAGATATTCCTTATAAGAATTCGGGTTGGTTATTTTTCCCAAGGTAAATGAGTGGTCCCTGGGTTCGATGGACCCGAAAAGGAGTCTTCTTCCAATCTCTCCTGTCAACGTGCAAATTTAATTGCAATCTTGTTTTACACAATTCACCTATATCTTTTTTGGTATTCCTCTACTTATACACTCTGTCAAAATCGCTTATGTTATTCGATTCGCATGGAGTTAAACAGAGTGGGGCGTGTGATCGTGGATTGAAATATCTATACTAACCAAACTCATCTTATTCTGAGAGGATACCAACGCCCAGAAATTGTAATTAAGCATTCTGGTGCGCTGCTGTGTAGCAACCCGTTCCTGTTTCGCACGGGTTATCATGTATTCACGGGTTATCTAGTTGCACGATCAAAAGGACGATTTAAACTGTCGATATTTTGACCCAGTGGCACAGGCGAAATATCGACAGTTTAAATCGTCCTTTTGATTGTGCTTCGTAGATAAGTAGCTATAGGTTTTTTTAATTATCCCACGGGAGCTCTCTAATTTTTCAGGATGGAAAGTATCTTAAATGTTGACCGGGCATATAAAATACGATCACAAAATTTCATTTAAATCCATTACTTGAAAGACGCCTGCTGTTTTTGTAATGTTTTACTTTCCCGCGGGAACTCGATTGGATTAATAAGTTTTACTAAATATATTTTGTTTAAGAGGCAACATAAGGTATCAGCATAACAAATTTTACTAAATTAAGTTCATTAGTTGTTGTTTACAAAGCTGTTAAATTAATTACAGTTTTTTGATTATCCCACGGGAACTCTTTATTTTACCGGGATCAAAGGTATCCTATATGTTGACCAGGGACATAAGCTACCACCACACAAAATTTCATTGTAATCGGTCCAGCCGTTCCAAAGATGAGCCCGTACAAACAGACAGACAAACAGACAAACAGATAAACAGACAAACAGACAAACAGAGAAACAAAAAATTTGAAAAAAAAATTAAATTAGTTCTATTTCACTTCTTACATCGCCCTGACTCGGTTTTTAGCATTTTTTTTTATTTGTACAGAAATTCGACCTTTACAGATTTATTATATGTATTGATATACAGTTATAGTAGACTGCAACAAGACCATAAAAGAAGTTATTTAAAAAAACAAATTAGTTTTTAGAAAATATGGTTAAAGGCATAGGGATTCTAACGCTACCACATACTCGTAATATGTCTAAATCTGTTCAGCCGACCAGAAGTTATGGGGGAATAAAGAAACTTACATACATACAAACATACATGAATCCTATAAACATTACACTTCGTTTTTTGGGCAGTCGTGTAAGGAGCCAGGTACTGAGTAATCTATTCGATCGCGAAATTTGTTCTAGGTCATGGGATCGATTCCCTGTTTGTGCTGCGGAAATGCGAAAAGTTAAAACGGGTTCATGCTATTTTGCCTAAGCTCGTTCTGCTTGCTCAATATACTCCCTGCTGTAAGCATTGTTGTAATATAAATACCGACACTTGTGAGTCTAGCGATTATAAACAAAGATACAGCCGAAGCTACCTACAATCATATTAAAGGGGATGGGTACTATCCGGGCGCGAAAATTCAAATTGCAACAATACTCATTGCTTCATATTGGTTCCCGATAGCTCGAAATATGGGAAATGATTATCGTCACGGAATACCATAATACTTAGTGAGTTATCGTGAAGGATAAACAAACATGCACACTTGGCACACATACTTAAACTTTCGCCTTTATGATATTTTCTTTTCTATCTACTATATAAAAATAAGTCGGGTTTTCCTTTCTGACGCTATAACTCCAGAACGCACGATCCGATTTCCACGGTTTTCCATTCGTTGGAAAGCTCTCGGGCTCCGTAAGGTTTATAGCAAAGAAAATTTAAGAAAAATTTCAACAGAAAAACGGGAAAATCTTTTTTCACATACAGCACCATCTCTGATACATAGCATACAACAAACCAATATTTTAATTGCGTCGCGTTCAGGCGCTGTGGGGGTAGGGACTGTGGGTAACACGGGACAAACGGGCCGGGACAAAAATATTTCTAACGCGGAACGAAGTCCGCGGGCACTGCTAGTTAGGTATATGTGACATAATTATTATTTATCGAATGAATAAGCTGTTTTTATATATTTAATGTCGGTTAAAAATCCGCTGTTCAAATGATATTAATATCTCAAACTCACTGATAAATTAATCGCCTCAGAAAACATCTCAGTTTCAGGATAATTTGCAAATTCCGCCAACGCGACGTCAAACTGAGAACAAATTGAGAGATAAGGTTCTAACAGTTTCTTTGAAACTGACTTTATTTTCTTAGATTGAAGGTATTCGATTTAAATCTTTCGAAAAAATTATACTTAGTGAGAAAAGATATTTTTTTATGGTTTTTGGCACAGATCAGAGAATGAATTTAAGCTTTTGGAAACTTTTTCACTGAAAGTTATACACCTGTGTCAAACACGCTAATGCTAGAATATCTGATATTGGAATTGGACCTACCTTTACTATAAAATACAATTAAACTTTATTTATATTTTCGTAAACGTAAAAGATGCTTTACATCAACATTACTATTTATCAACTCAATACCTATAACTCTCCGGTAGCCTCCTCTCAAAAAGAAGGAGATTTCGAGTTTAATTCTTTTATGACATACTTAGGCAAAAACGTTATTTTATGAAAAATGTCCAATATGTAAAGTTTTTTTTTTACACTATACAAGTTAGTACTTGACTGCGATCTCACCTGATGGTAAGTGATGATGCAGCCGAAGATGCTAACGTACTAACTTGGAAAGGGTAAGTAAAGTCACCCCAACAGTTTCTACACAGCATCGCACCGGAACGCTAAATCGCTTGACGGTAAGTGCGTTCAAAATTGAAATAAAATGAAAATTACAGAGTAATTTGAGGTATCAGACAATGAAAAGTAGGTAGCACTTACATTTATAATTCCAAAGTTCATCGGCGTCCACTTGTGGGTCTGTGACAAAAATGTTTATTACAGACAAAGGAAGCTGATATACCTTTAACTTTTATAAAGCTTTTTACTACTAAATGACTACCAACGAGATTTTTATCTACGTATTATTATTACCTAAACAATTGCGTGTTTTTGTCTAATTTTCGTAGAAAATATTTATTTTCAGTGTTCACTGCATTTGTGGGATTCGAACATCGATTTTGGGGATCGATATCGTAAATCGATATTTGTAAAAAACGAACACTTTTCTCAAATTTAATAATTAAAATAAAATTGCACGCAAAATTAGATAGGTACTCCTAATATAAAGTTAAATAATATTAATTTTTTTTAAGTGTTACAATAAATCTTATTATTAGCTTATTTTAATTACTATAAAAATGTTAATTTATCAATTTTAAATTGTAAATTTTTAACACAGCTTTCAAAGTATTTTTTTAGGTATAAAATTGTACGACAAAATATCCTTTTCAAGATTACATAGAAATTTTAATAAAATAGTTCTAAGTAAGTAATAAATACTAAGATTTTTAGGGTTCCATACCAAAGTGGTAAAAATGGAACCCTTATAGTGAGACTTTCTCCGTCCGTCCGTCCGTCCGTCCGTCTGTCACACTCGATTATTTCAGCAACTATTCAAGCTCGATAGCTTGAATGAAATTTAGAATAGTTATAGGTAATAGTGACCCCACGTCATAACAATTGTAAAAATTTGAAAATTGTTTTTATTTTTATTTAAAAAGGGGGGAACACCGGGTCGACAAAATTTCAAAATGAGATAACAATATTGAGTGGGGTATCATATGAAAAGGCGTTACTTGTGTATTCTAAAAGTAATTTTGGTTTATTTTTATGCCTGATAGTTTTTGATTTATTGGGCAAACCGTTGAAAAAAATACCGTTTACCAACCCCCCCCCCCCCCCTTGGAAAAATAAAATCAACTCGCTGACTAATATACTTTTTTTGATAATAACAATAATCCGCCGAAAACAAAGTTACGTTTGCGGTTTGCCAACAAAAGTACCTACATGTAAATTACACTCGTAAATTCATGAACAAAAGTGATTCTTTCAATGTTTTACTTCTATTATGGTATGTAACCCTCGGTGCGCGAGTCCGACTCGCACTTGGCCGGTTTCTACTTTTAAAATGACTAGTTCAAGCTTTAACAGTAACATAGAGCGGGCATTGGCCATAATTCTATTACGCCAGTACGCTATATTGAGGTTTGAGACTTGTTAACAAAGTTCTGATAATTAGCAATACCGAATAGTTTGTTCTCCTCCTTAATTGATAAGTCTTCCAACAGAATTATGATTAAATACTATTATAGATTGTGGAGAAGGTTATATTCCTCTTTAAATAGATATGAATGAACCGGTTGAATTTTATTTGCATGGTCACTCGTTCATCCAATTCTTTATGACTTGCTGTTGCCATGTCTGAACCATATGTTAATCCAGGGTCTAATAATAAACTATCCTAATTCAAAATTATTGCCTAATTTTGTAATGAAGTTTTTTTTTCGGACGGTATCGCGCAGGGGGCTTGGCGAAACTGGCGAAAAATAATGGATTTTTGTGTGATCAAAATGCCGTAACAAAAAAAAAATCTACGAAAATCGTTGTAAATCTTGATTAAAAGTTATTCTAGACTTGGCCGATTATTATTTTAGAACCTAGTACTGTAAGAACAGTATGCGCAGTGTACGAAGTCAGATAAACTTAGAATATATTATTTATATAATAATATATGCCAAAAAGTGGTGGAGTAAATAAAGAGTTCCATAAACTAGCGTACAATCAAACCATAAAATACAGAATATTATATGAATATGTTGATACCTATGCTACAAGTACCAATTCTGCGATCATAATAGGTCCTTCCCAACAATTTAAATCCTTGCATATGAAATTGGCGTTTTGTCGTACTGGCCACTTTGATCTCAAATATCTCCTCTTTGGTTAGAAATTCCAATTATTATTTACTCATGCATTTATTCAAAACCACAATTTATATGTTTTTTCAATCTTTAAATTTTTCTTTGCGTCACTCATAAAATATCGTTATTTACGTGTACGAGTTCCGCCGTGGCACCAGTGCTGCAGAAATACTTTGGACTGTCTACAGCCTATAGAAAAAAACATAGAGATTTAAGTAGACAAGTCCTCAGAAGATATTGTTTGTTACAATTGTTAGTTATAATACTATGTATACATACAATATACATATATACATACACTGCCGCAATACAAAGCACCTGAGTCCGAGCGATACCACACCCTCTTGCATTAGTTAGATTGATGGACCATTTCGAAAATTAGCAGAACGACATTGACGAGAGTGTAATGGCTCATGATACATATCAATTAACAACTGTTGCCCACGGCTTTGGCGGAATGAATTTCGGTTTTTAGAACTTTAAATGAATTGTTCATTCCATCATGTATTATGATTTTTGAGGGCTTTAACGGCAGCTCTCCAAAAGGAATATTTTTTCTCGTTTTTGCTACTTTTCAGGGTTCCGTAACCAATTAGTGAGACTTCGCCGTCCGTCCGTCTGTCACCAGGCCGTATGATGTATGGCTGTTGCCGCTTTAACAAAAAATACTAAAAATAGAATAAAATAAAATATAGTGACTCCCATACAACAAAGTGATTTTTTTTTTGCTTGTACTAGCTCGATATTGATAACAGCAAGACGTAGACGCTTAAAATAATCACAAAATATTTAAATAATTAAATTAAAAAAAAAAATATTTAAGGGGAGCTTCCATGCAACAAACGGTCTTGACTCTTGACCCCTCGAAACGAAACCCTCAGTGCGCGAACCCGACTCGCAATTTACCAATTATTTAATTCTTGCTCCGATCCTATATATTTTAGTAAATAATTTTATTTGCAATGTATGTCATTATTTCGAACCTTGTTTATAATAAAGCAATAAAAAAATGGGAGAAAATACTGAATAATGTGAGGTGTCGGTTAATATTGGTGTCGGCGAGTTCAGTATATTTTTTATATTTTCCGAATATGTTCGACGCGCCTGAAGAAGTTTTCACTGCAATACTTATCACGTTTACAATTACAATGTTTTCAGGAGCACTCACTTGGTGTTATCTTCTCGGGCTCAAGGAAACTCTCGGACTCTGGCTCCGCCATTTCGCCGCTGAGATACCGCTGCTCCACTTCTATAAAGTGACCCATCGTTACGATGGTCACTGCGAAGTACGCCTGCGACAAAAGAAACACAATATTAGGATTTTAAAATTAAATCTGTATCTAAATTTTCAGTCGAAGGCCGTCCACTGCTGGAAATACGCCCCTCCCCAACCTTGCGCCAATCTTGCGCCGCCTGGCGCCAATGTCTCCCCGCGACTTTCTTTATGTCGTCTGACCATCTTGGGGAGGGGGGTCTGCGGACACTGCGCTTCCCGGTGCGTGGCCACCATTCAGCACCTTGGGTTCCCAACGTTCATCGGTTCTGCGAGTTATATGCCCCGCCCATTGCCACATCAGTTTGGCGACACGTTGGGCTATGTCGATCACATTGATTTTTTGCGGATCTCCTCATTTCTGATTCGATAACGCAAAGATACTCCGAGCATAGCTCTCTCCATCGCTCGCTTAATGACCCTGAGCCTTCTTATAAGGCCCATCCCTAAAGACTTAGAATTTGTCGTTACAAGAACAAGCGCACGTTCAGTGTCGTTTGAAGTCATTTGAGAATGCGCGACAAAATAATACTGAACGAAGTATTCCTGTATTAATCCGGCTGTTTTTTTTTCTTGCCGGCGGCGATCCTTTTTTTAATGCTATACAATAACTATAGATATTTCAATCCACGATGACGTGCCCCACTCTGTCAAACTCCATACGAATCTATTGACACATAATCTATTTTGACAGAGTGGCGGGCGTCTTTGTGGATTCTAGATATCTATTCTAGATGGTCAAATACCGCATCGCACACGGCCAACGATTATTATTATGTATGAACGATTAATCTTATGCTTGCAGGATGATTGTCGCGATTACCGCGGATGACAGACAATATTATACTCATAAAAGTCAGGATTCAGTGTATGTATTGTCAGGTTGGGTGCAACTTTCTATTTCCAAACGCAGTTCAAAGCTTTTGTAAGATTTCACTTTAACGTACAAATAAGGAGGTACTTTAAACTTTCAAAAGTGATATTATTAGAAAACTTTGCAGACATCGGATGTAGTTCAGTCCTTACGAACTACGAATTAATCTGATTGTCTATAGACAAGACTCATTTCTTGAATAAAACCAAGATTTTATACCAGCCAGCGATATAATTTTTAGAAGCCATTTTAATGAGCTTCTTTCGGTTCAGTTTTACCTACTTTTTCTGTACCTAATACGTAATTTATTTTATGAAATCGAATTATCACATCACACATAGAATTCGAGCTGAGAACGCATTGGCTGTTTCCCTAGTGTTGCAAAATTAGGTAGGTAGACCATGGACAAGGGTAAAATTCTTATCGGTTTCCTACTTACGGTATGGGCAGGGTATGTCCGATTCGTGTGGACTAAAATGACCTCCCCGTCTTCCAGGTCATCAGCATGGAACCTCTAAGCATTACTTCATACCTCTATAGTTATTGTGTCTAGTCTACGAGTAGAGCCTTCTGTGGTGCCACGCTTTCAGGTCTTTAAGAGAATCTGTAAGAGATTTGAGAGCTGCAAGCTTTCATCCAAAAAGCGATAACGTTTTCCTACCCGTTAATGTAATCAGATTTTGATAATTTTTATGAAATTTTGCAGATACAACGTTCCTACTATTTTTTTAAGAAATATTGCTTATATTAAAAGTTATTATAGTCTATTAAAAACTTGCACGAGTATTTTTTTAATTTAAGGTGTACTGAATCTAATGAGACCAAATTTTTCCAATTTGGTAAATGTTTGGGGGGAGTTAAAACGTTATCTCCCAAAGCAATATTTCAAGAATAAAATGTATGCCTAGATCTGCGGCCTTATTCTGTATCGTTCACTTAGTTAATAACCCTAAACGGGTTATTAACCCTAAACGGGTTATTAACTAAGAAAACGAAGGCAAAAATCCTATTTTTGCACAAATTACCAACCTAGGTCGGTATGGTATCATATCAGTATACCATGCTAGTTGCTATCTTGTACAAAAATTTTTGCCTCCGTTTCTTTAGTTAATAACCCAGTTTGGGTTACTAACTAACTATGTGAACGATACAGAATCAGCACACGGGTCTGGTGGGAGGCTTTGGCCGTGGCTAGTTACCACCCTACCAGCAAAGACGTACCGCCAAGCGACTTAGCGTTCCGGTACGTTGCTGTGTAGAAACCGTTGGGGGTCACATAACTTACCCCTTCCAAGTTAGTACGCTAACATCTTCGGCTGCATCATCATTTATCATTTCAAGTACTAACTTGTATAGCGATAAAAAATCTGTTAGAATCTTATCGAGCACTTTGAAAGCTTGCGACACTTTACTATCGGAATGTTTAGAACAATCTTGACCAACTGTTCTTTGTTACAAGGGAAAAATTAACCTTAAAATCATAACACATCTTCAAAAGATTATGACAACAGCTTACATTATCAATTTCATAAATGTGAAATTACTCTAAGGAATGTTTGGATGCTAAAGAAAACACAAAGCGATCGTAATTCCTGTAAAGTAATCAACGTAATACAAAGTAAAACCGAATCGCGTGGAGCTAAAATTTACTGCAATAAATAAAATAATATGACAAGCAATTGTTGGTATACATTACATTCTGTATCGGCGCCAATGGCATTAGCTCGGCGCGTGCGAGGAAATAGGCTATTAGAATCAATTTCATACAATTTTGTACGAAAACTCGGCTAACTTTACCAATTAGATAGCCGATACGGTTTTTGGGAAGAAAATGTTTCCTTCCCTCATAGGGTCATACTGATCAATTAGAAATATAGTGAGACGTATAAGGGGTAGGTACATAGTAGTTAAAAAGTGTATTGCGGTGTATTATATATTTATCACATACATAAAATTCCACCAGTTAAATTACTTTTGTGATTGTATGAACAATCTTAAATTAGAGGAAAGCGTATTGGTCTTTAAAATAATAATATCTCAATACATAATATTATAATAAAAATAAGTAATTAAAAAATTAATAAACACGACTGTCCTGTTATAAAACGAACTTAAAAGTAAAAAACAAGTTATTTTAGTTGAACAGATAAATTCATATGGCAGTCGGGGGGGGCTGTTCTGAGGAATAACATTTTTTTTCTAAGAGGTCCACCGACTGCCATATGAATTTATCTGTTCAACTAAAATCACTTGTTTTTTTACTTTTTAACCGACTTCAAAAAAAGGAGGAGTTTCTCAATTCGTAGGAATCTTTTTATTTTTTTATCTATGTATGTTCACCGATTACTCGAAGACGCGTGGACCAATTTGAAAATGATAGTAATCTTAGGTCGATAGCTACTCAAATAATCGAGTGTGACAGACAGACGTATGGAGTAATTATCACAATAAAGGTTCCATTTTACCATTTCGGTTTGGAACCCTAAAAAGGGAAAATCAATTCACAACTCAAACTACAGGCCGGGCTGAAATTTAACAAACAGATTGGTTGTGACTGACACTGACTGCCTGATGACATAAATCATGACTGACCACTGGCTAAGATTCTTAAAAGTTCATCCCCTAACGATCACGTGAGCAAAGTCGCGGACATCCCCTTGATAATAGATAATCCTAGATACGACAAACACGGAATATTAATCAGAACCCTCCCGATATGGAAGCGGCCTGGCCTTTACAATAATCGAAATTCTGATCCATAATTCTGATCCGAATATTGATAATAGGGATTTGATACTACCGATCCGGTCGGAATGTTAATTGTACCGAGCTTTTCTGTGAAATTTTTCTGTGTTACATTCATCAATTTTTAGGGTTCCGTACTCAAAGGGTAAAAACAGCACCCTATTACTAAGAATTCGCTGTTTGTCCATCCGTCTATATCTCTTGTACAATTGAAATTTTCATGGATGATGTATTTGTGTTGCCGCTATATAACAACAATTAATACTAAAAATAGAATAAGATAAATATTTAAGGGGCTCTTATGTAACAAACGTGATTTTTTGCTTGTGTTTGCTTGATATTGAAAACGGCAACATTCAAAAAATATTAAGTTATATATTTAGAAATAAATAGTTATATTAAAATAAAATAAAACTTTTAAGGGGGCTGACATACAACAAACATGATATTTTGCTTTTTTTTGAATATGGTCTTAATAGCACAGAATGAGAAATCAGTAAGCGAGTCCTACTTGCATTTTGACCAATTATTATTTTTCTATGCTAGAGCAATATCTCGATTTTGAGTTTGAGTTGAGTTAAAGTTACTTGTACAGTCACGGAATGAAAAAGTTCGTCACCTTAGTGTCGGTTTCCGCTTGCACTAGTAGTGCAAGAGTCCATTATGCTAACATAACAACATATTATGTTACATAGTTTCAAAAAGTAAAATGTGCTCGCGATACGTTGACCGAATAGATTTGAAAATCTACGAACCTTTTCATTCCGGGACTACATACACATACGTTAAAATTTAGTTTTGAGATATTATTTTCCGAGTAGGTTAAACCACAGACAAGCTTTCAGTTTCCTCATCCTCTCGTAAGTATGAATATTTTATTTCAGAGGCCAGCCGACTCTTTGTAAAACGATAGAGAAATTTTTAAGATAATCTCTTTGATCGCTATAACTGTGTTTTGCTTAAAAGCCTTTGAAGCGATTATGGGACAGAGAAAATTACTCACGTCTCTATGTCGTCTACGTTAGATTTGTGGAAATATTTTGGTGAACGCAGCGGTCATAGGCTAGTATAGATTAGAATAAGTACTACTACATTTAGTCGGCGGTTCCGTCAGCGTGAATTTCTGGTGTCCACAAATTCCGCTGAATCCATTGATTCTTCCGAGAATTAATTATCTGTTGTGTGAAGGAGCTTGTTGCTCACTATTAATATTAATACCCAAACAATATTTATCATGCTCGATATTGTATTAGATTATTTTTATAGATACTTAATGTACGGAACCCTTCGAGCGCGAATCCGAATCGTACTTGACCGATTATTTCAGTTTCAGCCTATGGACCCGAAGTGACACTGCCGAGATATCTACTCTGAAGTAATCATTGTACCTACTAATTATGAATTTTACCTTACCTTTTACTTTTTCAGGATAATAGGAATACCCCATTTTAGTCTGGATCATAATAATATTATGAACCTGACGCGACGTGTTATTGCTAGCAGCATTGTGATTCGAGTCTTCGATTTATGATGGAGAGCTCCTTGGATTTATGTTGCCGACCATTGATATAAAAAGCCCTAGAAATACTGTTTACTAGTTACTACTATGCACCTACTACCGACAGAGACCATAGGAAATACTGCATAAAGCTCCTATTTCGTTAACACCAGAGTGCTAACAAATTATTATTTAAGTACAACTTACGAGTATTTTTGTTTGAGGTCAGACCAGTAATAAGAAGAGAATCATTTTGTAAATTCAGCAGTTAAAAAATAAGAACTAAATCAGATCAATATTTGTGTAATTAACTAGCTGCTATCGGCGTTGTGCGCGTGATTTTTAACGCAAAATCCAAAAGTCTAGAAAATCCATACCTACTTCACGCAGAATTTTTCCGGAGTAATAAGTAGAAATTGCTCCGGAGTAATAGCCATTGCTATGATGACCTAAGGATGAGCCGAAAATGGAAATAATGATTTACGTAAACCTTTTACATACAAAAAAAAACGTAGCGCCATCTATGAAAATTGCCGCTAGTACGCCACAATATGGCGAAAACCGTCCCTGTAGAAACGCGCGTGCGGAGTGCGGACTTTTAACAATTATAGTGATCTGTGACGTGGACTGCGGTCCATAAACAATACAGCGGTAGGCTTACTACTGACGCTGTTGGTGTCAAAACAACCATTCTTAACACCAGAAAACTGGCAACATTGTGTCGTTCTCGCGCGGTCCGCCGGGTCCTCCTATTTACTCGTATATGTCTTTTTAAGTAGCCAATAAGTATGTCACTCAATAGCCCATACCTTCAACTACGTCTATGCAAAAAAAACACATTTATCCGTTACTCCATTAAAGCATGATTGAAAGACAAACAAACCACTCGCATATGGGTAATGTGTTATGACAAAGTAGATGGAAATCGTGTAAGAGGCCGACGAAAAATGGATTATATGGCGCAGGTAAGGTAACAGTAGGTACCTATGTAGGTATGGAAATGCCTTAAAAAAATCCACTGTCTTTGGTTTTCAAATCAATGTTCGTAGTTCATAAATCACAAGACTTTAAAATTTCAGCGGAATATTTTACATTTATACTTTTTGCTCCAATAAATTTCATACAGTGGATATTTAAATAAAGGTACGGCGTCGAATGGTTTGATGAATTCGAATTTTGTTTGGTATTATTGACGCAGACAAAAAGATGTTTTTTTTTGACGCGGTTGTATAAGTGTCTGAGGTTAGCAGAAATTCTTGGCTGGTAGAGTGGCTAGCCTATCAACGAATAGGTACCAAAACCTTAAAATGATAAAATATGTATAACTGAAAGTAATGACCCCGCGTTACACGAGTTGAACTTAAAAGGAAAACTGCATGTCAAGCTTATCGTGTTACCAAGTATCGACTATTGTGCATAATGTCACGAGCATTTATTTACAATTTATTATTTTTACTACTTATGTAACTAACGTTTCATATTTCAGTTACCTTCTCATAATAATTTATGTTGTTTGTATCCATATTCTGTACTTAAACTAAAAAAAAATATACTTATTACGGTTTCGCACCTCAAATGAAAAAAACGGAACTCACTTTGTTGTCAGTCTGTGTGTCACGATCCTTTATTTCAGTAGGTAATTATTATATTAAAAATATCGACATGTGAAAAAGTAGTTGTAAGTAATAATAATAATGGCTGGACGTCTTTTTTGTGTACGTTCGGTAGGCATGCGAATAGTTTGTAAGCCACATTCATACTCCTAAACTACCGTGGCGGGAATCGAACCCGCGACCTCCCACCCGAATCCGAGCGCGCGTCCCCTGCGCCAGGGAGGTCGTCAAATTCGTCAAATTGGTCGATCGGCCAATTGCAGCATGTGTGTTGTGTATGTCCTGATATATTTATGTTTTTAATTTTCAGTAATTGCGGTGACTTGCATCATGATTTTTTTTACACCTCCAACAAATCTGTAGTGATTTGGTAATTTATTTAATTTTTCTAAAGAGCCAGTAGGTAAATGTATTAAACATTCCTTAGAAAAAGGGAATGGTAAGTAAAGGACATCAAGAAGATCCTTTTAAGGACATAATGTGGTCGATTCTGTTGTACAAAATCTCTAAACTAAACTAATTTAAAATAGTGCTATCCTTTTCCATCGCGAGCAGTTTGAAAAGGATAGCACTGTTTTAAATTAGTTTAGTTTAGAGATTTTGCACAACAGAATCGGCCACATTAACAGATTTTTGATGTGAACATTTCTCTAAACGCGTTTGGAATTTTTGTGATGAAAAAAACCACAGTCCAAGGAATAATTTTATAGAATAAACGATTGAACTCGCAACAAAGTTGACTTTACATATAACTATATCTACCTCGATCACGTTACTTTTGCGCAACTAACTATAATTTTCATATTTTTAGGGTTCCGGGCCAAATTGTCCATTTGTCTATCTGTGTATAATATACTTATAGCACGGAATCTCTTTGCCCGAGTCCAACTCACACTTGACCGGGTTTTTTGTTCTTTCCATTTCAGCGATCGACAGATTTTTGAAATCACTTATTAAGAATGCACTGACCTATATTTTCTCCATACATTCAAAATACCAAATCATTTGTAATTCGTGCATATTTTGATCATGTTGTGGTGTTATTCGGATTCATATAGTTATAATCTATGCTCTTGGCCATATTTGGTTCGGAAATACTTCTTTAAAACGAAATAATAATCAATTTTGATCAAAAATTTTATAACTTTGGTCGAGTTCCGTAATAACAAAAATTATGAATGAAAACATCATGTTGTGGTGTTATTACGTTTGTATGGGAGACATCGTGGGTTAGTGGACTCTTAACCGACTTCAAAAAAGTAAAATAAAATCAACTCTCTTACTACTTTTTTACTAATAACTTTCTTAATACCTTTTTTTTATTATAACAATATACCACCAAAAACAAAGTTAAGTTTGCGGTTTGCCAACAAAAGTACCTACGTGAAAATTTTACTTCTTTTATAGTATGGAACTCTTAGTGCGTGAGTTCGACTCTCACTTGGCCGGTTTTTTGTTAAAGCCGCAACAGAAATACTAATAACAAATACTAGTAATAAATATAATCATCTGTGAAAGTTTCAAATGTCTGACTATCGCGGTTCAGGAGATCCAGCCTGTTGACAGACGGACGGATGGCGAAGTCTTAGTAATAGGGTCCCGTTTTACCCTTTGGGTACAGCATCCTAAAAACTATGCAAAATATAGGTAAATCCTGTAAGTATTTCCGTGATTCCGCTCGCGGACATTAGCCAAAAAGCCCGCTTCGGAATAAAAACGATTGAATTAAACCGCAATCCCAAAGCTTTATTTGTTTCAGTGATGCACAGCCACACAGTTTTTATTGAACAAAACGAATAATAACTGTTTTCCTGTTGGCTAGATAAATTAAATCGATACCGTGCTTTTGTTGACGAGTTTACTAACTTTCATAAATAAATAGATAGCTGCAAATCCAGCGGTCACGAACATAGAGTCAATACAATACATCAATCGAGTCTTCTTTGTTTTTTAGGGTTTCGTATCCAATGGGTAAAAAAGGAACCCTATTACTGAGACTTCACTGTCCGTCCGTCCCTTTGTCTGTCATAAGGCTGTATCTCTTGAACCATGATAGCTACAGACTTGAAATTTTCACAGATGATGCATTTCTGTTGCCGCTATAACAACAAATACTAAAAACTACAATAAAAATACAATTTAGGGTGGCTATAATATTATTGATAACGGTAATAGTTAGAAAAATTATAGTTTTTTCTTTTTAATTTATTTAATGTTACAAAGCATACATTTAGGTACAAAAATATATCTGCACTAACAAACCACTAGAGTTTACACTAAATATAATAATAGTAGTTATATATTTACAAATATTATAATAATAGTTATATATTTACTATTATTTATATTTAGTTATTTATAATAATAGTTATATATTTACTGTAGAAATAAATAGTAAAATTAAAATAAAATAAAAAATTACAGGGGGCTCTCATGCACAAACGTGATGTTTTTGCTCGTTTTTGAATTTGGTAAGCAGGGGTGTTAAGTTTAATACTATTGAGAATGGGGATTGATTGTACGGAACCCTCAGTGCGCGAGCCCGACACGCACTTGGCAATTTTTTTGTGTTTTATGAATTCTTGGAAATGACTTGGGAAAAATCTTGAAATTGGATATTGCATTATTTTTGAATTTGATAAAAAGATTACTTTAATATAAACTAGGATAAAAATAGTGACGTACATAAAAAATATTAAAATACAATAAGGATAATATTATAGTTTGTAATAGTAGTTTATGCAACGGATGCATAATGGGGGGTATTAAAACATGAGTGTGAGTTTAAAAAACGAGCCGCTGGCGAGTTTTTTAATAGTATCACACGAGTGTTTGAATACCTAATTATGTAGAGTTTCATACACTACTTTATCTACGCTCAAATTATCATAAATCCAAACCATAAAATCTTGCTAACGTTTGTCGTAAATCCTTCACTTTGTTGGTAAAAGACTGTGGGTCATTTTTGTTGCAAATACTAAAATATCAGATGGAGTTAAATTTTCTTTAGTAGGTTTCACTGTTAGACATTTTCCTCGCTAAGTTTTGACTAAGTAACAAAAATAACACATTGAAATGTTAAAAGTTAGGTATGGCGCCAAAATTCAGTTGTAAACTGCGTATAGTCTGTTAAAAAAGTCATGAAACAAAAAAGAGTAGAAAAAAATTTATATACAAGTCAGATAAAGTATATTTTTAGTGCATAATTAAATAATCAAAAATTATACATAATTCTTTTCAATATTCTGTATGAACACACTTTTTATCAGTCATATAAGGCATGGAAAAAATATTGTTTCCGTGAATTAATTGTTGTCTATGGTCGATCATGGCCCAACTAACTCAATGTTGTCTGTGGACTCCATATATAAAAAAAAAAAAAAATAGGATTGGCTCTTAGCTTTTCTCTGTCTACGGGCTCTACACTCTCTTTTGGCTATGACGACCACAGAGAAAAGAAAGTTATTCCCTGGTCTGTGATGACGACACATAAAAATACAGGAACCCAGAGCCGAGTATCGTAATGGAAATTATTCAATTATCTAGAGATATTTTCATAGTACAGCGATGTTATAATGAATAACTTTTTAATAATTATAGAAGTCTGTGAATAAAGTAGGTCAATATATTGTGACACATTTTGATTTCATAATTCGAACTTTAAGCAATGAGCGTAGATAAATAATATTATCCTTGTTGTATTTTAATATTTTTTATGTATTTACAGGCATTTAATTTTTAGAGTGGGAGGGTCTTCTATCCTTTTCTCGCAAAACGAAATTTTTTATGAAACTTGGAACTGTTCACTTTAGCAAGATTATGCTTTTACACTACATTGCGTAATTTTTGAAATATTTCAGAAAAACTGAAAAACACAACTTCTCCCAAAACCCCAAACCCGACACCGTCAGGGGTGTTTTTCCTTGATACTTTTACACTACATTGCGTAATTTTTGAAATATTTCAGAAAAACTGAAAAACACAACTTCTCCCAAACCCCCAAACCCGACACTGTCAGGGGTGTTTTTTTACCAAACAATACGTGCACTGTATAGAACAATCTGTAGTTGCAATAATGCTTTCACTTTGCCTCTTAAGAAGTTTGTTTAACCGCCTTTTGAATATTATAGATAAAGTTTTGAAGGAATACTGTTGCTGGTAGCTGGTGCCATAGTTTTTGTGTGCGTGGAGAGAAAGATCTGGCATACCGGGTGGTCGCCAGCCATCCAGGTGGAATGGATTGTAGTATTTTATTCGTATTATGAAGCTGGTTGCTTCATTAGGCGAATGATATTGATAGTAAAATAACATTCGGAGTTTTTTTTATAAATATAAATATATAAATAGTGGACAACATCACATATATTGTGCCGATCCATTAGTAGGTAGCTTATGCACTTGTGTTAAGAGTCCTATGAACTACCATGTCTCCCATACAAACGTAATACCAAAATTATTTGTAATTCGTGTATATTTCGATCATGTTGTGGTGTTATTCGGGTTCGTATAGTAATAATCTATGCTCTTGGCCATATCTGGTTCCGAAATACTGTTGTTAAACGAAATTGTAAACGGATTTAATTTTACTTATTTTTATGTCAAAGAGGACATGTTTTCTGCTTATTTGTTTTGTAATAAACACAACACTATCTCACGTCGCATTAGTTCAGGAGCACAGATTTTATTGTCCAGCTAAAGAAAAACACCAGTTAATAAAGAAAGTTACAAGTTTACATTCATAATTTTTGGTATTACGCAACTCGACCAAAGTTATAAATATTTTGATCAAAATTGATTATCATTTCGTTTTAAAGAAGTATTTCCGAACCAAATATGGCCAGGAGCATAGATTATTACTATATGAATCCGAATAACACCACAACATGACCAAAATATGCACGAATTACAAATGATTTGGTATTTTGAATGTATGGAGAAAACGTAGGTCAGTGCATTCTTAAGGAAATCAGAAACAACGAACAGTTGTTGGTTTTATGAAAAACTTTTTTACTATGACACTCGTGAATTCAGTTAGAACTTACCATTGTGTAGAAGGCTGAAGCGTAGCAGCCTTTGCGAAGACTTCGCCAACAACAGCATGACTGGATGATAGCCATTCTTGGTTTTGTGTCTTTCCTAAGAACAATATCACAACACTATAGAAAATATTTTAAGTCGAACAAAGTAATCATATTCTAAAAATTAATCATAATCTTTGGCATATTATTTTAAAAATAACTAAACCAATTGTTAATAAACACACAGCTGCACTATTCCCAATTAAATAATTTAACCATTTGGCTAAAATCTGTGCATTTGGCTTCAAGCTTCAGAAAATACGTGTACAAACCCACACATACATATAAATATAGAATTTCACACACTATTAGACATCCACATATGAGATAAAGATATTTTTAATCCCATTGAACGTTTTATGCGAGTAAGTAAGTACAGTTCAAATATTAATAATGATAACCTCTGCATTATTTGGCGTAATACACTACACAGTAAACATATTAAATAAACTTACTGACTATTGCATTTATGTTTCGTATAAAGGTTTATTTATCGTTTGTGTATAATCCATCACTATGCAACATTTTAATTTAAATTCTACTAACATACAGATATTCTTTTTACCGGCAACGTTAGGTATATACGAGCAATAAGTACAGTTCAAATTGATAACCTCTGCATTTTAGAAGACAGATTAAAACACTAACTGTCCATTACATGTTTATTTTGTATAAAGGTTTATTTGTAATTTGTAAATAATCCGTCGCTATGCAACATCAATAGTAATTTGATTATTACAAGGTTCTAGCATTATCAAAATGCTCAGTAAAAAAGAGCCCTTCACTATCTTTAAAACCATGGCCATGTTCCATGATAATTTTTCAGCCCACTGCCAATCGAATTCCAATTGGAAATGGAGACGACGGCGAAACCTTAACGGGCGGGAAGACTGCACGCGGGCCACATGTGGCCCGCGTATCCACATAGTTTTAATATACTATATAACATGCATATTAACTACTAGATACGTTTCTCCATAGTAAAATCTATATTATAGAAACTAATGATCCGAATTGAAAAAAATAATTTTGTATTGGATAGGACATTAATATCAAGCTATGTTATAGGCTATATAAAAAATCACCCTTTTAGCAATAGGAGCAGATAATCAATGAAAAATGTTGCTAAACCGGGAAAAAATGTTTCTTTTTTTATTAATTTGGAGCTTCCTTTCCTTTGCGTGCTTAAATGGAATTGTTCTCCTTTAAAAGATTGAAATAAAAACTTAAAAGTTTGATTTTTTATAGTTGGTATTTGAAAATATAGTTACACTGAAAAGCTGGGGTAGACAGCAATCCTATAGATCATTGGTACATCCATGGAATGTGTTGTGTTCGTAATATTATAATAAGCTAAAATCAAATTACACCTGATTGCGCAAACTTGCAATTCTTCGATTCCTTTTGAAATTGTATACCTACCTACTTTGTGCAATTCTTCGAACCTAATACTTTTGCTGAAGTAGCTAAATTTGAACTAGATAAATTTTCCATTCACAAGATTATTTTTTAATGTTGAAATATTGTGAATGGAAAATAATTATTAGAGATTGATAAAATATTAAAAATAAGTAGAGACATTTTATATGATATACTTGTGATATACAAGCTGACGGAAACGTTTCGCTATTTTGGGTATGGACAAGTTAATAAATTAAAAATTAAAAAACACGATTGCCCTATGGTAACACGACTTTTTCAAAATAATATAGCCTATGTTACTCGGAATGTTGTATGAATTCTAACGATACCCCATATGTACAAGTCAATTCAGCCGTTCAGAAGTTATGGTGGAATAAACTCACATACATACATGAACCCTTAAAACATTACACTCCTTTTTATGGGCAGTCGTGTAAAAATAGTTAACAACCTATAGACCTACCGAACGTTGATAAAAATTTCATAAGAATCGGTTGAGCCGTTTCGGAGTGGTTAGATACTTAGATTAGGGATTTTGTGACTTTTCAAAACTTTCAGTTGACTACCAACCAACCAAGAAGGATATATTTACGCCGTTGCTTCATAGGTATATTATTTACTTATTCATTTATTAATGAATTTTTATTCATTATTCATTTATTCAAAATCCTTTCACTATTGTAAAAGCAACTTCATTGTGTCGAAAAAGTATCGTCCCCTTATCTCCAAAGTTTAACGAATATGTTACAGGAAAAATAAAATCTACTAGTATATTTTTCTATATTAAGAAAAAACAATTGACAATTAACAATGAAATAAAGTGATTATTTTAACGTTTCACTTCTTTTGTAGTATGGAACCCTCGGTTTGCGAGTTTGACTCGCATTTGGCCGGTTTTTAGTTTTATTTTGACTAGGCACCTACGCACTCGTATTATTAAAAAAGATTCAGATAAATATAGACTGTTACTAATATAAACTAATCTATTTCTTTCAATGAAACGCGGTATCCACGGCACAAATTATTATTTCTCTGTACGCAATTTAACTGGCAGTAAAAATTGTTTCATCGCAACGAAAATAAACACGCGCTTGCTTACGAAATGTTTTTAATAATAAATTATTGTTTTTGTTCGGTCATGGTTTGAAAACAACAGTCACTGTCGATTTAGGTTAGGAGCAATCACTGTAAGAGCTAAGGTATTTTTTCTATTATTAATTAAAAGTTAGTCTACATAAAAGATACCTACTACACGAAGCGCGAGCAACGACCTATTATAAATCTATGTTCTAGACTAACTAATTATGTGATCAACGTAAGTAATATTGTTGTGGTGTCATTTTTTATTCTGGAATGAATGAAAAAATGTTTGTCACGACTGGGAAAAGTTGGCGTACTGGAGGCAATTTTTCATTGAAATAAGAATTTATAATAAAATAATTTCATTTGCATGAAATTATACTTTATTTACATAAAAAATGAGACAACTTTGTCTTCTCGGCTCGCGTTCGCTTGAATTTGATGAGATCTGTGTGTTTAAATATCTTTATTTTCTGTATTTTTTCTTACGTTTATAATTTCTTCTATTAATGTATTAATGGTTATAGTTAACGATTGATTTTTACTTGATAAATTATCGTGATCGTACTATCTTGACGGTTACGATCGAATGTCATTGTTATCGGAGTTGCCTCGGAGCTAATGTGGATGCCCCTGCACTTTAGATAGCGCAATTACTGTACGATGTCTCCCTGCAGGCAGAGCCTCCTGTGTCTGCATTAACATAACTTATATACTACATCTAGGGTTTGCTTTTAGGCGGAGGTCTGTAGCAGACGCTTAGGTCGTATCCGACGTAACGCTGTACGCGGCCTATGACTGGAAATGTACCAGTGGGGTCTCTCTGAAATGCCTGACGCGGCGCACGAACGACGAGACCACGCTAGTACACTTCCAGAATTGATAATAAGCATTCATAGGCCGCATACAGCGTCAAAAAATCTGGTGAACAGCGTTCCAATTAAGTACATTAATCAACGTGTGCCAACCACGGTGTTGTGTACGGGTTGAACGAACATTCCGACAGACCAATAATGAGCAGGGGCTATATATAGCGTGCGGCGAAGCATGCAAGAAGTGCCCGCTCAGTCGTGTTAAGTACTTTCCCGCTTTTAGACCTATTCCAAGGATTTGCGGGGCGTAGAGCGGAGCGATCGAGAGTCAAGACCATCACCGCGCATTGTTATTTTTTTTTTTTGCAAAAGACTGATGAGACGAGTAAAACATTCAACAAAACGTACAGTGATACGCCTGCTCATGTCAGACGCAGTATGTCCCACGGTATTGTGTTGAAATATCACGCAACGCACTGCTCTGCAACCAAGGCGTTAGTTTTTATGCAAAGTTATGACGCCATATATTTTGTCTTTCAAATCGAAACACATTTAAACACAGACACTGTTGTGGAGACTACCAAAGAACTCCACAAGTTGAGTTCTAGAAGCATGGTCATGAGATACGAGTAAGAGATACGAGAGATATAATTACCTAAGCACCTAAAATATACTCGGTTTATTTGTTCAAGACGCCCAATAATAATCCAACTATTACTAATAACCTTGCATGTGTTTCACATAAATAAACGATGATAATTAATTTTTTGTTGTATATTTCTTAAAATACAACAAAAATTAAATGTCATAGTCCACCGCATATTGACATTCAGTTTCTGTAGAAAATGCGAACTATTACAAAACAACAAAAGTTTGAATTTTCCGCGCCATGCGAAGCTTTCCGCTCCGCGAAACATCTAGTTATTCCGTGAAAGAGGCCTACGTTACCTGAGTTGTCGTTTTACAATTTTTAAGTCAAATTCGGGATTCAAACCAAAGATTTCTTGATCAGCACCCGAGAAAGGTAACTCTTTACCCTACGAAATTTGCAAAAAACAATAAGAAGCTGTGAATTACACCGGAGCAATGTTATGGAAAGAAAACGAAACGAACAATACAGAAGGCTTAAAGACTTAAAACAATAAGACGGCGGGATTCTGTACGAAAATTGCTTCTTAAGGCCCGTATTCACTGATAGAAAAGCTCTCAGTGTGGCGTTGAGTTGAGTAGCCTATTATTGCTATTTCTATCATCTCAACCTGTTTAGATGTATTAGATTACACTTATAATATTGTTTAGGTAAAAATATGTAAAATTCATTTTCCGACCAAAGGCTTCCTGATACCCAATATTGGTTAGAATAAAGATAAAAGCATTGTGCCTAATGCGACCCGCCCCTTTTTAGATAAGAAAATAATGTGTTTTTGGCCGGACCATAATAGGTCTGACTTTCCAATGTAAGTAGTAAAATGTAGAGTGCTATAAAATATTATAATTTCTTTTTTCGGAAAATCGACCCACTCGGTTATTAAAAAATGTCTTTACGCTCTTTTCGGCTGAGTACCTTGAAGCTTAATTATACACGCCATATTACACCAACTTTGAGACAAGCCTTGATCCTTCTAACAAAGGGGACGATACGACTAATTCACAGAGATATGTCAAGTAACTGAGGGATACTGAGAATATACTCGTGCGGACAACGAGAGAGAGAAAACAAATTGTAGGGAGTCAAGAAGGCCGGTAACGCGCTAAGAGCAAGTACAACAGGCGAGGTTGACCGGGCTAATATTATGTATTCGATAGCTTCTTCAATATAAAAGAGCCCATACAAAAAATCCTTTTAAAATGTAGATGCTTGAGTAAATAAAACATCAAAGTAAATAGAGGTAAAAAAAAATACTTCTTCTGTTCGAAAATAGCTCTAAAATGTTGAATTTTATGCTCATTTGAGAATTAAGTGGGACATTTCTTAGCCCTGATAGTGTTTCTTGTTTGGGTATTTGTGATTGAAAAGTGTTTCAAAGGAATATTTTGATTATTTGAGGCGGATCAATAAAGTTTGATTTTATGTGATGAAATTTTGTTACGCTTTCGAAAATAATTGATGACGTTTTTGCGTGGGACAATGCAGGGCATTTTTACGTAGGCACTCCAATGCCCAGCGATACTATATACTATGTAGGCAATGGATAGTCAGCTTTAGCCGTATATTCAAATTATGTAGGCAACGTAAATAAACTGTCTACAAGCTGTAATGTAACGTGTTGTTTCCCGAGGAAGTTTAATTAAGAAAATTGCTTATAAATTCTGTAGCGAACCACTAAAATACTATTTTGATGACCCAATTAGATATTGGATATCTTCTACATAAAATGGGAAATTGGCTTATTGATATATCATTTGGACGAAAAGCTGAACTGGAATAGTGAGTTGATGTGAACAGTTGCAAGACTGGAAGATAATAATCTGAAATAAAGAATCTGCAGATTTTAGAGAATTTAAAATTATCTTCTCCGTTCTTAAGTCTTAATAGTTCTGAGGAGCTCGAGCCTTATTGAGAACATATTTTATCTTAAATTAAATAATGGCTCACTGCATTTTTACCTGACTTTTCTACATACGGCCATAGGAAAGAAAGATGACGTCTAGGTTAGGGTTTAGGATAACTTGCCTAAAATGCTTCTTTTGCAGTCAAATTGTACTTGACTGGTATATGGAGGCTGGAAGAGCGTCCCATAGGTTTGTATCGGAAACGTGAACGAAAAACGTTTCGTGCAAGTTTCTTGGATACTTTAAGACCTTTTTGAGTAATTTGTGATACAAATATTTACCTATTTCACGCCATAGTAAGCGTGTAAACGTTTGCAAAACTCGCAGGGCCCTAATGGCAGGGACTAAAAGCTAACGCCTCCTATTTACCTAAGTGCAAAAATACTAAGTAAACTGTGGACCTCTCATTACACGCAACATTGATGAGGCAAATGGCGCCCGATTTGCCGCGGAATTGAATTGAAAGTTTGGCGATTACGTGAATGTCTGTAAACGATGGGTTTCCTAGTAGAGGATTTTGTGTAAATATGTTTCAGTTTGGATTCTACACACAGTGGGAACATTATGGAACTGAGTTATGGAAGCACGGAAAGTTGTCGGGAAGTACGTTAATGACGTCACTCGTCAGGCGAAAGTGATTATACTATATCAAGGAAATACAACACTCTTTCGGAGTTTTTGGTCCTTGTTTCAGCAATGTATTACAAATAGCTAAACTGTCAATTTGTGAGTCTTTTACTGTGGTCTTTTATCATTAAAAAAGTTATTTTACTCGATGTTTTATCAATAACTTTTTTGACAGCGAAAAAGTAAGTATTAGGGTAGATTAAATTCCAGTCCCGTGTTGGAACGGAGACTGCACACTTTTTAATTGTGAAAATTCCCAACTATGTAAAACACGGTTATAAACACGTACATTATATTTGCAACATGCTATAGACAATAGCCATTCGTGTCAATAGAAAATATATTATCTATCTATATAATTTCTAAAGTATTTGCTTTCATAGCCGAAAATAATAGAGGTTGATTCATTAAAACCAAAATATTTTATTAGCACACTGAAAATTAATTCTACGGCTATTGACATAGAGCTTAATATTGAAAGTAGTTCAAAACGGAACATGCACGAGAATCGTGAAATAAAATTTATGTTGTACGTTGTTGTTGAAGCATTTATTTCCTACGTTGAAGTGCATTCAGTTTTACACTCTAAACCAATAGACGTAAAGTTAATTTTTCATTTTATTTCTTGATTCACTTCACTCAGTGTGTGATAACGTTACGTGAATTGGCCCCCTGGGGGAGTAAAACACTCACCAATGTAGCATGAGATTTCTAACGGGCTAAATGGATATCATCTAAATCCCAACCAGTGTAAGAATAAAAGTATCGAATAACATCAAAGCCACGAAACCCGGCGATTGTTACTTGTCAGTGGAATAATTTCTTTTTGATGTTCCCCTTCATCCATCCCTTTCGATTTCTACTGACGTTGCCCTACTTTGTAGCCTACCGTGTCAACCCACAGAGTACAAAGATCAGCCATTTAATGAGGCCTACCGCTACCAATTGAAATAGTAAAGCATAGCTGCCGTTACGAACAAAATCTTTTAAATATGTTACTAACATCAAATGTAACTTAAATCGGCTATTTGGCAATTTGGTATTTGAATTAAATTTTTTTTATTACTTTATTATAAACTAGGTTAAAAATAATGACGTAAACTGAAAAACTAATTAAATCACGCCAAGTTGTACCCCTAAGTTTGTTTGTATTTAGTTTATTTCTTTTTATATTTTTATTCCGTGGTGTGCAATAAAGAGTTTATCTATCTATCTAAATCAATCAAATAACAAATAAGTTATTAGCATTTCAATATTTCTGATTAGACAGAGACAGCGATATGGTATTCGACGTCACACCTTACTAACGCCATAGTAGCTTCGTGCGGTTACATACAAATTTTTGTTTTGCGAGAAAGGGATAGAAGACCCTCCCACTCCAAAACTAATATGCCTGTAACTTTGTAAATCTTTGTTGGATTTTAATATGTTTTAATAAAGTAATAATATTTATTAAATTCAAAAGTAGGAAACACCCAATTCACATATTATTTCACCTTAGCTTAGAAAAACCTTAGAATGGTTTTAGGAATAAATTAATCAATTTTCTTGAAGCCTCCAACGACTTATGTAGCACACGACCACTGATTCAGAACGAATCCCTTTTTTCTATGGGTCAACTGTTTTACCTACACTGTGACGCAAAAAACCCCATAGTGTGTAATGTAAGGAATTAGGTCGATAAGGATAATACCACCACTGTTTCTGGAACGCAGTATACCGTAAACTCTCGCATATAGGTTATATGTAAAGGTCCTTTTGCATATTCATAACTCACCACTGATCCTAAGATAAAGTGACTTTATAACCTTCGTCGACACGTGTAATTGTGCTTTTAAGGAGGATGGGTACCATGCGGACGCGAAAATTAAAATTTTATTTAGTATCGTAGGCTTATGGCAATGAGTTTTGCTGGCACAACATTTATGCATCTACTCGTAAATGTTTTTAATAAAAACTTGCGCAACAATACTCATTTACTTCATATTCGTTCGTGATAGCTCGCAATCTGGGAAACTGCAAAAAATATCTTGAGGTGTGTGGAATTTTCAAGCAAAGATTCTATTAAAAACATGCAGGTGAATAAATATAATGCCCGTTAAATTTACTGTCATAAACCTACAATAGTCTAATATTGGCGAAAAACTAAATAAAATTTGAAGTTAGCGGACTAGTAGGGATGAATCATAAAAACATAATATCTTATAAGATAAACAAAAGATAAACACAGAATTTCTGTCAAAAGCCTTGGTCTCGCGATAATAACGCAAAACGCTGCCGGCGTTGGACACATTCGTATCCATTTCGTATCATATTCGTATAGACATACCGAACTTATTTTCTAAAAGATGAAATGTGGCGCTTTAGGTAGTGTTTAAATGTGTATTGTACAATGACGAAATACGCTACGCTAAGAGGACGGAAAAGATGTGACGTATGTTGGCTGTCGCGCGTCGTACATTTTGGTACCGCTGACAGCACATACCGCTGTCGGTCACTTACATTAGCGCCATTATACACTTTTGAAAAATTAAAAAAAAAACCGGCTTCAGGGCGGCGCCTAAAAATACATGCGTGACGTCACTTAGTGCTGATCATCCATGGTATTGTATGTCTGCATAAGTGTGAAGTTGGTGAGTCGACCAATTCAAAGATAAATAAAAATAGGTTTAACTTTACTTTAATTCATTTTTTTTTATATATTTCATAATTTTGAACATTCCGTCCATCATAAGGCCACCAGACGCGAAAAAGCTCCCAAATCTCTCTCTAAAAAATTAAGTTACTAGCAGTGCCCGCGGACTTCGTTTGTCCCGCGTAATACCGTCCCTTCCCCCACAGCGCTTGAACGCGACGCAATAGATACTGCCTATATTTACCTAACTATCGCCACGCAACGGCCTGCGGCGGCGCGGCGTTTTTATTTTGCTTATATCTTGGAAGGTATGTGTTTAAACTATATAGAGTACAGGGCACAAATATTCTACATTAAATTTCCGTTCTAAAAAACATATTTACAAACATAATATAAATTAAAACGATATGGGTTAAATAAGCTTCACAAATATTATTTATTTTTAACACTAAAAGCCGTTATTGTGAGTTACCCGTAGGAGATAGGCATATGCCATCACGGACTTTTTTACAGATTTTGATACGTTCTTTAATATTGTGGAACATTGTTTTGTTCTATCCTCAATAGTTTCCGCAGCGTACGCGATGAAAGCATTTTTAGGGTTCCATACCAAAATGGTAAAAATGGAACCCTTATAGTGTTTCTTACGGCTTGGATTACATTATTCAAGTTTTAATAAAGATGCGTGATTAATTTTGGATTTTATTATAGCCTATGACACTCCACAATAACGTAGCTTTCTATTGGTGAAAGAATTTTGAAAATCAGTTTAGAAGATCCAGAGATTACCCCTTACAACGTCACAAACTCACAAACATCGTTATCTCTTTATAATATTAGTATAGAGTATAGATGGTGGCTCTTGAACCAGTATAAAGAACGTCAAGAATGACGGCCTCTCGCTACGTCGCAGATTGCGTCAGCGATTTCATTCGAAGGAGTAACGTTGTGAAATATAAATGAATATCAAATATCATATCAAAAGAAATTAATTAAAAATTACTGCATTTGAATTGTTTAGGCAAACTAAAACCGCTCGACATAGTACTCATGGAAGTGAAATTGCGGAAATGGCTGTACCGGCTCTACATTTTATACTAAATTCTTTGAAGTTTTCATTTTAAGAAATTAGTCCGAGTATCAAATCTGACGTAACTCACAAAATTACCAATTCTTAGACCGACTAGGTAGTTTTCTTAAGAATGCACTGACCTACGTTTTCTCCATACACATTCAAAATACCAAATCATTTGTAATTCGTGCATATTTCGATCATGTTGTGGTGTTATTCGGATTCATATAGTAATAATCTATGCTCCTGGCTATATTTGGTTCGGAAATACTTCTTTAAAACGACATAATAATCAAAGATCAAAATTTTTATAACTTTGGCCGAGTTCCGTAATACCAAAATTTTTGAATGAAAACTGTTAACTTTCTTTATTAACTGGTGTTTTTCTTTATCTGGACAATAAAAACTGTGTTAATGAACTAATGCGACGTGAGATAGTGTTGTTTTTATTACAAAACAAATAAGCAGAAAACATGTCCTCTTTGACATAAAAATAAGCAAAACTAAATTCGTTTACAATTTCGTTTAACAAAAGTATTTCGGAACCAGATATGGCCAAGAGCATAGATTATTACTATATGACCCCAATAACACCACAACATGATCGAAATTTGCACGAATTACAAATGATTTTGGTATTACTTTTGTATGGGAGAATGATGACAGTTTAGACTGGCCCAGCACTACGACCGCCTTCACGCGTAGCAGTGACTCCCCTAATAAAATATGCAGCTTAAAACTACAGAACACAACATCTTTTTTAACTCAACTAAAATTGATTATAGAAGGTCATTTCATTGTATTTATTTGGAATAAAATTGTAACAGGAGAAGTTGCTTACAAATATCTAATACATACAAGTTTCATCAAGGAGTCTAGATAACTTACTAACCAATAGAGTTAGACTACCGTGGCAGTTAATCCTTCGGTTAACCTATTTCACTAGGTCGAATACGGCAGGACCTCGTTGTTCGACTATCTAGAACACGCTCAACCTATCAATTTGCGTTGAAATATTTGTTTGTCCCGTACTTTCTCAATAAAACTTTAAGATCAACGCCTTTTATATGCAGCTGTATGATTCTTCAATACCTACTATTTATATTAGAAGGAATTTACATCTTGGCCGCTAGGTATAATTGGTTAATGTTGGCATCCTTTTTTCAGTCAAAATACCGATTGGCTGGTGATAGTTTCATTGCTATATTTATCAGCGATGTTTGAGCGATGTACCTACTTTTACTTACGAGCATCACTCCGAAGATAGTCTGCATCGACCGTCTAGGATCGAACAGTAACATGATCCATGGAAGAAGATTTTAATATTACTTTGTTTTTTTATGTCCATGTATAATATTTTTTTAAATTACTAAAAATAAAATAAAAGCAAATGATATTGTAAAAGAATGTAAGTGGAGATAATGAAAGAAGAAAAAGAAAAAATCAGAGAGTACTAAATCCTAATCAAAAGGAAGGAAGGGAGTGGAAATCCTCGTGGCACGTTTCGCAAAACAATACGCATGTCATAAATATTGTGGCTCCCACAATATTACTTCCATTATTCAGTACCCTTATCGTTCGTTCGCCAACATTGAATATATTTTGACTGTCTGGCGCAGTGGTAAATACCTTTTTCGATTTCCGAGAGCGCCAAGGATTTAAATACATGTAGGTAATGGTATACAGACAACACGTAGCTATAAGTAGAACTTCTAAGTTCTGTTATAGAGACAATACGCAGCTATAAGTTAAACATTTAGGTACTGGTATACAGACAAAACGCAGCAATAAGTAGAACATCTTGATACTGATATACAGATAAACCGCAGCTTTAAGTACAACATCTGGATACTGGCATAGAGACAAAACGCAATTATAAGTAGAACACCTAGGTGCTAGTATACAGACAAAACGCAGCAATAAGTAGAACATCTTGGTACTGGTATACAGATAAACCGCAGCTTTAAGTAGAACATGAGGATACTGGCATAGAGACAAAACCTAATTATAAATAAAACACCTAGGTGCTAGTATACAGGCTGGCTATGCTAACAGGGGAAGAGGTGTGGAAAGTAGCATCCGCCTTTTGCGAGGTTGTTATGACAAAGAAGGAGGCTGCGGAGAGGGATCGAGAGAGATCTGATCCCTCTCGCAGACGCCGCAGATAACAATCCCAGGCCCCTTAATAGCCTGGGTCATTGTGGTTGACCTTAACCTTGCCTGAGAGTGGCAAATGTTAACGGTCAGCCAGAGGTGAGCCCAACGGGCGTTGCGCAAGGGAACCTCCGGTGCGTTCGTATGAGATCCCGGAGGTTTCCAACATGAGCGCTGAGGATGTCCGAGGGGGTTTTAGTGGGTAAAAATCCCACATAATCTTAATTGGATATCTCAGTGGAGTTTTCCCCCCCGTAAAAAAAAAAAAAAAAGGTGCTAGTATACAGACAAAACGCAGCAATAAGTAGAACATCTAGGTACTGGTATACAGATAAACCACAGCTTTAAGTAGAACATCTTGATACTGGCAAAGAGACAAAACCTAATTATAAGTAGAACACCTAGGTGCTAGTATACAGACAAAACGCAGCAATAAGTAGAACATCTTGGTACTGGTATACAGATAAACCGCAGCTTTAAGTAGAACATCTGGATACTGGCAAAGAGACAAAACCTAATTATAAGTAGAACACCTAGGTGCTAGTATACAGACAAAACACAGCTATGAGCAGATCATCTAGGTATTGATATACAGATAAAACACATAAGTCAAGAACATCTAAAACAAAGATGTGACAGCCATCTTTGATGTGTGCAACTGGGCATGCAAAGTTAATTTCTGTGTGCGGGAACTGCCATCTTCAGGGACTACACACTTTGCATCTCATAACTCATAGAATCCCCCACCTTTTTCCAAAAGTATACCAAAGTCCAAACATATTTGTCCAATACACCCTTTTCCATATTTTTAGCTGGATGTGGGCAGTCACCCTGCTAATTTTGCATTTTTGCAAATTCATACACCTCAAATATGTATTATTAGTAAGAGTTATTTCTAATAGTGGTGAGTTTAAAAATCTCAAGAGCGTGAATCTCTATGGCATGAATTCACGCGGACCTCTTGTAGGTCGTCGTCAAACTCTGAGAGTTGATATAGAAGACTTTGATAACACTGATCTATACAAATCTTTCTTGTATATTTTCTTTATTCGTAAAACCGAAACTTGCCAGAATTAAGATTACGAACGTTAAATTGATTTACTTACGAGTACTTCTATCTGTGGGCTACACTCACAGACCAACGAATAACTTTACTTATTTTATTGGCTACACTCATACAAACACGTACAAACGGAGTATTTATTGTCTTGTATTGGTTCAAAGAGCATTGAATTAGCTTAGTACTGGCTATACAAATCACAAAATATATAAATGGATAAAACTCAGCCTTCGATCTAATCCTGGATGTGATCCCCATTCGGCTATCTATTGTGGTACACAATTGTTACACAAACTTACTTGGAAAGGTAAACAACAGTCATGTTCAACATGGCTTATATACTCGTATCCTTTCTTTTACCAAAAAAGGATCGCTAACGTGAAATGGAACATGTATAATATATACAATAGAACATTCGAAATCTTCAAAGAGAATTTCACAAGATAAAGCCTCATATTTTTGACGGAAACGAGTCTAACTTTGTTCGCGGTACGGGAAATCTTAATGTCCGAGAGAAATTTTTTCGTCGAAATTCCAAGCCTGCAGGAGTACATGAGACAAATTACAATCATCTTTATGTTATATTTATAGGTTTAACAATGACTCAGGAATATTAAAAAATTCTTCCCAATTTATTAAAATATCTTCTATTTTGAATGATTACTATGATTAAGGCTCGGTTCAGACGGACGGCCGATTACGCTTATTAGAAATGTGAATTTCAATTAATTTAAAAAAATATTAATTAATTTGTGAACGCAGTATTTGCTGTTTTCAAGACTATGATTTGCCGTATCCGTGCCATCAGCAATTTCCTTTTCACAACAAATAAATAAATATCACGTAACAAATAGGTATACTAACAGGAAACCACATATTATAAACATTCAATATGCTTATAATATTATGTAGTTTCAAATTACAATACGTTCTGAATGTAAATTTTTAAAGTTCCGTACCCACAGGTAATGCAAAAGTCTGGAATACCCTTCCAGGTATTGTCTTTCCTACCACCTACAACCTATGTGCCCTCACTGACCTGTAAACTGTATCATCACTTTTCATCAGGTGTGATCATAGTCAAGCATGATTTTTTTGCCGTTTTTACAGATAATGGTACAGAAACCTTCGTGGGCGACTCCCGCTCGTAATTGTTCGATTATTTAATAATTTTAAACGCAGAATCTAAATAAGCATGACAATCGTAAACCTTCGCAATGTCTTCTTACCTAAAATTGGCTAAAGTGCGTGTGTGACTCGGAGTTTGAACGTGGAGGCTCGCCAAGCAAGCGAATGCAAACTCAAGGAATCAGGGGATTCGTGACGGTAAATAATCTTGGAGAACCGGTAGATCTTGGATGTTGAACTGAAGGAGCTGGAGTGACCACCCTACAACGGTTCCAACCAAACCTAAGGGTCGACCGTGTTTGAAGCCATAAGTCAACAAAGCTGCAGTATCGATGAATGACTATGGAGCCACATTAGCTTGTAGACGGAGGTAAGGTCGGCGCCCAAAGTCCCTCTGGAAGCCACATTTCATTGATGAACAATTTCATAAAGATGGAGTGTCTAAAAACTCTTTTATAATTTTCATAATGCCACAAATTACAAAGCTTTTTCCCCGAAGATTTTCTTTATCGTGTTCCACAAATGAAGTAGGTTTTTTATCCGGGCTTAGCAGCAGGCAGGGTCACGTAGAGCTATCATTATTTGAACATCAACTAGTGGAGGCTGTGGTTGTTATTCGCATCGCAAAATCGCGACGTTTTCCTTCTAAAAGTTTATAAAGTATCTTAAATAAATATAAATAAATAGATAAACTTGCAAAAATACACCATAATATCTTAAATAGATTTCATCAAGATCAGTTTCCGAGATTCACGAAAAGAATATGGGGTATGTATATAAAAATTGCTCGTTTAATTATGAAAAATATATATAAGTATTTGTATGTCACGTAACCACAAAAAAAATCTCTACTATGTAGAACAGTACACAATATACTTAATTAACTTCAGTATGCCCTTTAATCGGACTAAATTACAATCTTAGGTAAATGCTTCAAGTTTCAGCTTATAACTGAAGACATATTGAAGTAACTTCTAATATAGTAGGACTTCGCAGAGCATACTGTAAACAGCACTTTGATATCGCTTAGCCCAAGAATTAAGAATTTATCGAAAGTATATAAAAATATGCTATAAGTTTCATATAGATTTCGAAAGTATTCTTTATCAAATCTCGTTGCACCAAATATAAGATTTACTCAAAACATATTCATACTTTCTTGAATTTCTCAAATAAGGTTATATTTTAAAAGGCTTATACGACAATTAGACAATTTATGTTATATTTCTGAGGCTGTCTCTTTCACAGATTTTTCCTAGAAAACAAATAGCCGATAATATGGTAATACAAGGTTTAACCATCTTTTATTCTAAAGCTGAAAGCCAAATACTTAGCTTGTAAAGTTGTGGTAATTCGAAGGAGAAACAGACACAAACTTTTTGCCTTTACAATATTAGATGAAATACTGTAGTGTGTCAAAAAATATTTGATTGAGGTAAGATTAAAGAATTTACCCAACTTTTCACTGAACAAAGAAAATTCTGGCACCGCCCCGCCCTACCGTCTAATTATTTATGAATTGTAAGTAAAATTTCCATTTAATCATTTTACTTACAATTCTTCCTCAAAAATAATATAACAGTTTACTCTATTTTTTTTAATCTTATCGTGATTAAAATACATTGTGGAAGTTTCCTTTTGTTGATGTATATGCTAAGATGCGATTTCATGATTAATTCTAGACCTTTGACTGTGTACATAAAACATACCTACGAGCTTGGCAATCTGTTATGCTGTTACTGATTGATTAAATCAGCATCACTGCACAATAAATGTGAACGGTGACAAACCATCAAACAAATTCACAAAGGACACAACTTATATTGTATTAAGCTATAATGATATAGGGTAGTGTAGGTAGTTAAGTCCTGTGAACTACGATGTCTCCATTCATTCATTCAAAATACCAAATCATTTGAAATTCGTGCATGTTTCGATCATTTTGTGATGTTATTTGGGTTCATATAGTAATAGTCTATGCTCCTGGCCATATTTGGTTCGGAAATACTTCTTTAAAACGAAATAATAATCAATTTTGATCAAAATGTTTATAACTTTGGTCGAGTTCCGTAATAGATAGATAGATAGATAAACACTTTATTGCACACCACAGAATAAAAATATAAAAAAGAAAGAAGTAAATTAAATACAAACAAACTTAGGAGTACAATTTGGCGGCCAAAAATTATGAATGAAAACTTGTAACTTTCATTATCAACCGGTGTTTTTCTTCAGCTAGACAATAAAAACTGTGCTCCTGAACGAATGCGACGTGTATATAAAAATAAGCAAAACTAAATTCGTTTACAATTTCGTTTAACAAAAGTATTTCGGAACCAGATATGGCCAGGAGCATAGATTATTACTATATGAACCCGAATATTCATGATCGAAATTTTCACGAATTACAAATGATTTTGGTATTACGAATGTATGGGAGACATCGTCGGTCGGACTCCAAAGGTACAATAGTAAGATAGGTTTTTTTATCACATTAGGGCAATCTAATAGTTGCTAATAAAAGATAGATTTAAATACCAAAATAACCTCACGAAATTGGGTTACGCATATTTAAAATTTTGGCAATTTCGCACAGGCAACATTGGATACCGCCCAAAATTAAACAAGAAATGAAGTTGAGAATTTTCAAGGGAAAATAGAAACATTTTGAACTTTGAAGTTGTAACTTGGAAAGTTGGAACCCCGCGTCGTAACCTTTTCCGATGGGTATAGGTACTTAGAACTTTTCTATAGAAAGTAAAGAGTAGGTATATGTATCAAATGATTTATTAAAAAATATAAAAATATCTTCCCACGATGTTTTCCTTCACTTGTGTCTGGTAAGTAAATTATATAGTTTTCACAAACGCAAATACAAGTAAGTGCCTAGTGCCTACCGACCTAGCTCTGAAAAGTCAGTGGTTGTCAGACGCTGAGATTGGAAAGACACTGTGATATCACTATGGATATGTTTTAATGTTACTATGTTTTAATTCAGGGTATTTATATATAATTATCTTCGACAACTTCTCTGGCGCAGTGGCAGGCGTTCGGATTCGAGTGGCAGGTCGCGGGTTAGATTCCCGCCACGGGCCACTTTGGAATTTTATAAATTCTAAATTGGCTTAGGTCTGGTCTGGTGGGAGACTTCGGCCGTGGCTAGTTACCACCCTACCAGCAAAGACGTGCCGCCAAGCGATTTTGCGTTCCGGTGCGATGCTGTACAGAACCGAATTTATCAAATCAGTACGATAACATCTTCATCTGCATCATCACGTACCATCACGTATCGCAGCTAAGTACTAACTTGTGTAGAGTAAAAAAAAAATAACCTATCTCTACTTCAAATTTTAACCAAAGTTGTTCAGTAGTTGTGATGTGAAGGAGTAACAAACATACACATTTACACAAACTTTCGCCTTTACAATATTACTGTGATAATATATTAACTGATTTTGGATTCTACACATTCAGTTAATTTAAAGATAGACATGTGGTGTCGCGGACTTTTTCTAGAACTTTTAAAGAAGAACAATTCAGCCACCCATGAATTTTGCGTACCTAACTTTAACCGTTTACTTAACATTAGCTCTTCAAAAGAAAACTTTTCCCTTTAGTGCAATATTTTTTATTTATGTTCCGCTTATGGTCTTCCTGGACTATCCAACACAGAAATAAAAATTCAATTATGACCAGTAGTTTGCCTATTAGCGCGATCAAACAAAAACCAAGCTATTCAGCTTTATATATCTTAATAATATATAAATCTCGTGTCACAATGTTTGTCCGCGATGGACTCCTAAACTACTGAACCGATTTAGTTCAAACTTCGTGAATATCTGTCATTTGGTCCAACTTAAAAGATAGAATAGTTTTTATCCCACGTGGACGAAGTCGCGGGCATCAGCTAGTCAATTAATAAAATCTGCCACGAATCATGACAAAGGTATAGGTACAAGGAATCAAAAGGGATTTTTAAGTTTCGCGTATCATCAATGCTATTGCCATTTCAACATAAATACACGTAGATACCCTGAGCTAAGACAAGTTGCTTTGTATACGCGTATACAAAGAATAATGCTGATTCTTGTATGAAAATTGGGCTATACCTTGCGTCTTAACCAAATCATCGGTAAAACATTAGAAATATTCTCAATATTATGTAAAAAAAAGATTAGTAAGATATTAACTGGGAATTTCTAATAATCTGATTTTCTAAGTGGTTAATTTTCTAAGTTTTATAAGTTGAATGTTTCAAAACGTTTAATTACTTTTTTTATTTCACTAAAATAAATATATGCTATGTTAAAATTTGAAAGAAGATTCTTCATGCATACGTACTTCAGACGCAGGGTGACGAAATATAGCCCATTTTCTGGCATTCTCCTTTACATATAGTTCTTTATAATAAATAATTAAGAGTTAAGACTAATATACATACTAACTCCCGCACTACAACTAAAAATTAGTGGATGCTTGATTGGCTTTTGTTCTAACTAAATGTACCTAAACTACTACTAATACTTCACATAGATTTTATATTAATGTTGATTACAATTCCTTAAATTAATGAACAAAAAATCCAGTTAGGAATAATTTACAGCCTTTTTTATTGATAACAAAAAAAAATCAGTTGCCAAAAAATAGAAAATGATACTGGCTATAATTAGAAATAATCCTGTAACATGTTATATAGTCTTATATGTATAAATGAAATTATTTTCGTGCCACAGTGTTTGTAAAAAAATCCGCAGATTTTTATATTTTTTGTGTATCTTCGGTAGGTCTGAGAATAGGACGTAAACTAGTTTTTATACTCCTAAGTGAAAAATAATAATTAATATTATAAATCAACGTTTGCCGTGTCAGCTAGTCATTATTATTTTGTTATTTAGTTATTACGTCCGTAATAAGATACATAATATTTTAATGACACTTCACTTAAATTAGCTGACAGCCGATATCTCTGTCAATTAGTAAAACAGCCACTGGGTTGAATTAATGCTGTGAAGCATGTAAGTAGGTACAAATAAAGTAAACCTTACAACATAAGTAAAAAATAAAATCAACTTCGCCAAACACAAAGCCATATAACAACCAAATTAATTCGCTCGGCACAGACATACACACACATAAAGAATACTTACCTTTTCCTAATCAGAAGCGATGTTCGCGGTGCGAGATGTGTTCACGTGGTGTACACAAACTTGCCAACAAAGTCCGAGTTAATAACGTAAACCGGTGTTAACCTACGTTATTCGGGGTGTTCTACAAACGTTTACGGTTTGACCTTTCAGTAATGAAAGACGCGGTGAAGGTGCCGACTCGGCAGTCGGCTCGATACGAACTTTCGATCTAGGGGAGACCGGCGGACGACATCCTCCAAATACGACTGGCGCGATACTAACGGACTACGGCCCTACGGGTACGGAGCGCGAGTTTCGGCTTATGGGTCTACGGGAATGCCACTGCGGCTACGATTTAGCTCACCCCCGCCGTGGCTTAGCGCTAGCGATGCCCCTTCGCCTTTATATTATGTATACGCGACTTCAGCTTCAGCGATTTAACCAGTAGATAAACGTATGTTCGACACACATTATAATTGTTTGACAATAAACAACCTTTTCTTGTTGAGTTACCTCTTTTTTGCAAGCTTATCTTCACTCGTACCTATATCTGAACCAGGGTGAATTTTTCGATAAAAGTAAAAAGGAGAAAAAGTAAACTAAATGGAGAAAGTGGCTTGACCGACGCCACCTTTTTACACGCTGCCCAAAAAAGGAGAGTAATGTTTTTAGAGTTCATGTATGTATTTTTTGTGAGTTTCTTTATTCCACCATGACTTCTGAAAAGCTGAATAGATTTAGACATATTATGGGGTATCGTTACATCATTTCGAGTAACATAGGCTATATTTTTTTGGGAAAAGTCGTTTTACTAGAGGGCAGCCGTGCTTTTTAATTTTTTAAGTATTTGCTTGTTCTCTACATTTACTTAGCTTTCTTTTTGAAGGTGAAGTTGCGAAAAACTGTCTGTCGGAATATCCTTCTTTGCATCTTTTTAGATGCAAAAGAGGTCGTAGGTGGAAAAATAAACTTAACCTAGCTACTAAATAACTGAAGATAACTAACATTACCTATTAGACTACACATGGGCCTAGCTTATCTGTACATTGAATATATTTTGAAAATTTTTGTTGGAGGACACTATTTTAGTCGATACTGAAGCCAAAACTGTAATTTGTTTCATTTTTGTCTGTCTGTCTGTCTGTCTGTCTGTTTCACGACCGCGCATCACGGCTAATCCGCTGGATGGATTTAAATGAAACTTGACATGAATATAGTTCATACTCCGAGGTAGGACATAGAATTACGATTTTTTTTACATATATTATGTAAAAAAAAATCGTAATTCACGCGGGCGGAGCCGCGGGCAACAGCTAGTATGCACTAAGCACGTATGAAATGTCAGACTACCGCCACGATTGGAAAGTAATTTTCAACATGCAGAACATCTCTCTTTGTCTTTCTTTAAAACATCAGGCTCTTTTTAAAACGCCGTGGTTTACAATTATTTTTCATTGAAATAATTGGTTAACCGAACAAACGTAGTTTTGGTATTTAGGATATGAAAAACTTACGACTTATTCTCAGACCTTCCGAACATAGAAAAAAAGTTTTAAAAAAATCGATAAAACTTTCTCGGAAGGAGTTTAATTACAAACATTGTCACACGAGATTTTTATATAAGTATTAGAAAGATTTCAGAAAGCGCATTAGACGATGGTAGAGACGGACCGATTTTTGTGTTTTTGCCTACATTTGTTAAATGTTAAGTCTATACTTTGAGAATACGGGTAAGCTGTTTTTCAGACCACTAAATGGCAAAACAACGCTTCTCCGGTCAGCTAGTTTCGTTATTTATATCTTTTTAGAAGAACAAAGAAGAACTTTATGAGTAAATGAAATGACGAATGTAATTAAGAAAAAAGCATAAATACACTTAGGTACATTTTCACCTACAACCTTGATACATCTCAGGTTGTATTGAAATATCTTAGGACGTCCCGGCTTTATTTAATTATATATCCAAAGTTTACCAAAGTTTGCCCATGGGACCCTTTTGAAGGGACCGGCACGTATCTTGAGTAGGTACCGCTGGAAAGGGACGCATTAACTACTTCAAATAGTAAACTACTATTGCGTCTACTTTAGCAGTGTTCCAGCGTCCAGGATATCGAGAAGTGAGGTACTATTAAAACATTCTGTGGTGACGTCACCATCTGTAGGTATGTTCCTCCTTTATTCCCCGTAAGATTGTATACTGGAGTATTTAAATTAACCTGTAAGATTTGGCCTCTGCTGTCCAAGTAGTGAACATGGTTCGAGAATATAATTTAAAGAACTTTCGGAAGACTTTGACGACCGAATGCGATAGCGATGCTGCCGTCTGCGCTGGAACTCTGGAAGTTGCTTCACACGAGTAGAAAATGTTTGCATGTGATGAGCATTAATGTGTCTGGGAGTTTTTCAATATACTATATTTGTGAATATTAAATATAATATTTATTTATTAGTAAGATAGTATACCCTTAACAAGCTATATCACTTACTATGGGGCTATAGATTGCGATATGTGTAATGTCTTGAAAAAAAAACTTACATGCTGCATGCACAGGTTTCCTCGTTTTCAACAAAACTACCCCACCTACATATGTTTGACTGTGTCGTTGTTTGTAAACCCAAATAAATAAATAAATAAATAAATAAATAAATAAATCTGTCAATGGTTAGCCATGCGAGCATGTTTGACTGCAGATCACGAGGCCCGGGTTCAATCCCCGGGTCGGACGAATACAACAGTATTGTGTTTTTCTATATTAGGAAATTACTTACACTAAGTACTTTTAATAGGAAATTACTGACACTAAGCACTTTTAATATTGTGTAGTAGTAAGTACTATTTGGAGCGATTAAGACTTGCTCCCGAAAAAACCGAAGCAATTATGCTCAGTGGAAGAAAAAAGCATCGGTCCAATAAAGTTCTCAATTGAAGGAGTGGATGTACAGCCGCGGGGAAAACTGAAATATCTTGGCATATGGCTCGACGGAAATCTCAAGTTTGATAAGCATCTTGAAGAAGTCGCAGGAAAAACTGAGCGCTTAACTGCAGCTTTGGGACGACTAATGCCTCGAAGGGGGGGACCACGAGCTAGCAAGAGAAGGCTTCTGGCATCTGTTGCAAACTCCATTATGCTGTACGGGGCACCAATATGGCATAAAACTCTCAAAATAGCCAAGCACAAAGGAAAACTTACGCGCATACAAAGATTACTTGGCACCCGAATTTGTGGCGCTTACAAAACTACCTCTCTGGAGGCTATACAAGTGGTAGCTGGTTTAATACCTATAGAACGACTGGCTCTTGAACGCTTAAGGAGATACAATAATGAAGATGGAAAAACACCAAAAGAAGAAAGGCAAAGAACTCTGTCAGAGTGGGAAATCGAATGGAGGAAGGAGGGAAAAGGAACATGGACAAAAGAATTAATACCTAATCTGAAAACCTGGATAGAGCGCAAGCACGGAGAGGTAGACAGTTGGATTACACAAGCGCTGACGGGACATGGTGTCTTTAACTCGTACTTATACTCCATAGGTAAAGCTATAAGCGACGAATGCTCATACTGCGGGGAATATGATACCCCCCAGCATGCAATATTTGAATTTCGCGTTTTTGAACACGAGAGACAGCGAGCCGATGGTGGTGAGGAAAGACTGAGCCCAAAAAATATGATATCAAGAATGCTGGAAAACCAAGAAAAATGGGATAGATATGCCAACTTGTTAAGACATATAATACAGACAAGAGAAAAAGACAAATGGGACAGTCAGACAATTAATAATTGCCTGAAATAAACAGCGGCCTTCCTGATGTAATGCTATCGGCGGTTCCGGGAAGACCTAGAGCGGTGAGCGGGAGGAGGTTTTTAGTCCGTGAGGTCACTGCGCAACCAGCAGCAGTGAAGTCGGGCATGCTAGCTAATGGCAGGAAGGCAGGAAGTAGCTAGTATCCATGAGGATTTTCCTCCTCCATTATAAAAAAAAAAGTACTATTTGGAGTTTGGAAATTGACGGTGTTTCACCCTCGGAAAGCACCTGAATCCGATGGTCCTACGCCAGATCTCTCTTCGGTCATCGGTGACAAATCCGGTCCCTCTCCGAATACAAATTACAAAATACCTTGCGGGTAGACCGTTGCATTCAACTTTAAACCGAAGTGTACAGAAACGCACTGGGTTAACCGGAACTAAGACCTCGCAAGTCACAAACACCTGGAACAAAACTTTTAAAGATCCCAAATCTTTAATTGGTGAATTATTATAAAAAATTATACTATAATTAATAATAAGTACCCCACCAGCGTAGACCTACTCGTAAGTGAATATTTTTGGTCTCATTTGATTGTATGCATAAATAATATTATTAATATTTTGAAGTAATTTTGGATATATAATAAGGCAGCGGTGGGGCCCGTCATGGAGGATTTGCTGGGGCACCGGCATAGCGCCCTCAACCTCCGGCTAACGCAGACACTTATTGGACAAGGTTGCTTCGGCAAGTATCTGCATCGCATAGGTCGGGAGCAATCGCCCGGTAGTCACCACTGCGGAAACCGCCTCGTGGACACGGCGCAGCACACACTGGAGGAGTGCCCAGCTTGGGCGCAGCAGCGCCGCGTGCTCAATGCAGCAGTCGGTGGCCTCTCGCTCCCAACACCATTCAGGCGATGATTCGGAGTGAGACAGCGTGGAATGTCGCTGATACCTTTTGCGAGGAGGTGATGTCAGCTAAAAAGGCGGCGGAGCGCTAGAGGGAAAATCAAGTGGCACATCCTTCTCGGAGGAGAGTCGAGCGCCCGAGAATCAATGACCTCCAGCCTCCATGAGTTGCCGGCCTGCGGGTGAAGGACGTTAGGGGGCCGTCTGTCGCTCAAAACAAAGCCAGGCCAAGAGGTGGCGCGTACACATACGGACACGCCTTTGAGACGGTTTTGACGCTGTTGACAATGACGGGACCCGTCGCTGACGTGGCTGATCGAGACCTGGCGGGAGCGCAGTGAATACGGCAGTGAATCCCGTACTCCCGCCAGCAGGTCTAGGGCGGAAACAGACAGTTTTTAGTGGGTGCAAGCCCCACATAACTCTTCCATTTCCCATGACGGAGGTCCCTCGGGTATTCGTTAGGCATTTTCTGTCTATAAAACAAAGACTTTTCATTTACCGAGTTTGAAGTAATGCTGTTCATTTATTCAGAAGTTATAAGGCTTTGACAGTTAATTGACTCGAATCGAAATTTATTGAACAACTTGTAGTAATTCCACCGAATACAGTATGCCGGTGCCTCCGACCAAGTTCTGGGACGGATTGTTTGCACCCCCATTCTCGTAAATCTTTTGACGTGAAATACGGTCGGGAATTTTTTTGCAGCTGAATAAATAGATCTTTTTACACTAATTAAAGAGTTCTCTTTAACTTTTGCCTTTACTACTAGATTGAACTTTCTGCCTCTACAACTAGATGAGTTGTTGATGAGTTGTTGATCTTTTAGGGTTCCATACTCGAAAACTAAAAAAACTCTTAGGATCCACTTGTGTCCGCCTGTTCACCATGTTTGCTACTGATCCCTTTTCAACCGACTTCAAAAAAGGAGAAGGTTCTCAATTCGACTGTATGTTTTTGACTGTTTGAATCGATTTTGACGATTCTTGTTTTATTAGAAAGCTCACGGTACCGGACGGGTACCATTTCAATTTAGTCCAATAATCTGATAATAGTATCCATGAGAAAACCATATAAGTCTAAAAATTTTAAGTGTTCAACGTGTCGATGACTTTTTTTGTTAAGGTGTTGCGGCCCTACCAGCCCGCGAAATTCAAATTTTATTTAGTTTTTCGCTAATATTAAGGAGCACACCACGGGTGTGCCCGCGAAATTCAAATTTTTCGTGGTTTTTCGCGATTTTTAAGCTAATAAGACATAATAGGCTTATGGCCGTCAAATTGCGATAATCCCAATATTATCTTCTTCACGTGTTTATATAAAAATCTCTGCTCGAAAGTGTCGAGTTAAAGAAATTAGTCCGAGAATTGCGAGTTACTCACATAAAACTCGATACTCGGACTAATATCCTAGGATACACATTTTTATGCAAAGATTTTGATATAATCATGTAAAGATGATACTACCATTCTCGCAAATTGATTGCCATAAGCCTATCATGTCTAATTAGCGTACAAATTGCAAAAAACCATGAAAATTTTGAATTTCGCGGGCAGACCCTTTGATTTCACGTTAAACTAACTACACATTATAGATTTATGGCAATGCATTTTGCGGGCCTACTTTTTATGCATCTACATGTTTTTAATAGAAACTTTGCTCGAAAGTTCCCACTCATCTCATATTGGTTCCCGAAAGAAAATTTTTTGCAGTTTCCTAGATTTCGAACTATCGGGAACCAATATGAAGTAAATGAGTATTGTTGAGCAGAGTTGTTATTAAAAACATGTAGATGCATACATTCTGTGCCCGCAAAACACATTGCCGTTATCGTTCGATGTATAATTAGCCCACTATGAGTGAAAAACTAAATAAAATTTGAATTTTCGCGCCCGGATGGTACCCATCGCCCTTAATTAATTAACGTATATTATCATGACCCTATTGGTCATCGAGCAAAAGCTAACGAGAAAATGCTTCTGGTTTCGTTCACTGACCATTAGTAAGTTAACTGTGTAAGGGTGCAGCCCCTTACGATGACTCGCAGTAAAAAAAAATGTGGGAGAACTAAATTACAATGTTCTCGACGTATTTTCGGAGAGCTGCGACAATGCACTCGACAAAGGTCACATGAGGTCACTTAATATAGACCATCCATTCTTTGAAAATAGACAAAGCATACAACCTTTCTTTTTGAACTTTCTTTTTCTGTGCCATGTGAATTCAAAAGATACCTTTTATAAATAAGATATAATATACAAGGTGTGGGTTAATTCGTATAGTATGCCCGCAGCTAACCTTTTATCTTTATCCTAGAAACACATTATTAAGTTGAATAGAAGTCCCAATTATTTTATTTTATTTTCAATAAAAATATTCTTTTGACCAACCTCATATTATCATTTTCATTATTCCCAGTTCATTGATATTGAACCAGCTGTTTTTATAGGGATGTCACTTAAAATTTATGGTACATTTTTGAACTCCCTATAGTTTCCCCAGGACAGGAGCTACACTTCTTGTGATATTTTTTCATGCATCTACGAGTATACCCTACTTTAGGCTAAATAATGATTTATTACATAAAGTGTCAGCTACGTTCTCAGTCTTTTTTAAATTTTATTTATTTATTTATTTGCAGTTCTGACCACATAACATATAAAATATAGTCAAAATGCCCTGTCAGGGCGTAGCAAAAATGTCCTTAATCTAACAATTTTGTCTATCTATAACTAAATGTCTTATTAGTGATTAAACGAACTTACCTGTAAGTGAAGTTCTATCATAATTATACGAGAGCTTCGTCCGAATATACCAGCAGACAACCACATGCAGCATCGCCCAGCGATCGCCACTCGCACACCACACTGAGGGTAGACATTTTAGTACTGTAACCACTTAATTATTGAATCGAAATTAAAATAAAATAAAAAATTAAGCGATGCTCTCATACAATAAAAGTAATTTTTATGCACGGTTTTTGATTTACAGGGCAGGAGTGTTTAGTTTCCTTTATACTTAAAGATAAACTTTAATCTTTATAGAAAAAGGGAATATAGTCTTGATGGTACGGAACCGCAGTGAGCTGCGCGGACCCGACTCGCACTTGACCAATTTTTAACTGTATTGGTAGTGATCCGTTCAAAAAACACTCAGATTTTTTTATAACTTTGTAATAAAGTAAAACGACGTTTATCTATCATACCTATTCTCTCGCAGCATGATTGTCGCATGACCCACTGACGTATTCGCAAAAGCCAAGGGGACAAAAAAACCGTCTATGACCTTCAGGTAAAAAATTCCACTCCATCTTATCTCGTTTACCTAAGAATGAATGAATAAATGTAACAATGTTGCATTCATGAATGCAAGAGTTTATGTGTTTTACATAACATGAAAGAATCCATATAAGTATTCCATCCTAGATTTTCTACAAGATTACCTGAACAAATACCAAATGATAAAGGAATCTTTATCTCGGTTTGCGCAAATGACTTTTGCCACTTACTTGTGTATGTGACACAAAATCGCATTCTGTATACGTCCCGATAATGTTACCTCTAACGCAAATGTGCGGATGTAGGTACATTACATTAAAATAAATACTGTGCATCTACTAGTATTTCAGAACATGATGCTGTGTTATTTAGTTTTTACAAAGGCATAAAAAAGACTAAAGTGTTGGTTTTTAGAAATGACATTGACATCTCTTAATATATATAAATCTCGTGTCACAATGTTTGTCCTCAATGGACTCCTAAACCACTTAACCGATTTTAATAAAATTCGCACACAGGGTGCAGTTTGCTCTAACTTAAAAGATAGGATAGCTTAAATCTCAATTTATCTATTTTTTTTTTATATCCTTAAGGGCAAAACAACGTTTGCCAGGTCAGCTAGTAAATTATATATTACTACCCGTTCGCAGGCGACCCGCGCTCGTCCTTTCTTAACCGACTTCAAAAAAGGAGGAGGATCTCAATTCGTCGGAACCTTTATCAGGCGTATGCCTTCTGCGGTAGTATGGAGGGGAAGTCATCGGCAAAGCTTTTGCGAAAGGTTTATAGTCAAAAAATTTAAACTAATACAAATTGTAGTACCATATTACTTTCGGGAATTTGTTTAATACCGTTTTGAAAATAGGTATAACAAATACCAGACATTTTGAGTAATTATTAAAAAACTAAGTTATCAAAAATGTGTTTCAGAGCGATTTTGGATATTATTATTACCGGACACATTAAAACAAATTTTTACAATTGCATTGTAGTTTCCGATACAAATTTGAAAAATGCAGATTTTGAAGTAAATTTTTGGGAGAACTTTGTATCGAGAAAATTGTATCTAATCTTATTTCTGCTTCTGGGTGAATTTAGATTTAAGACCAAAATAAATTTGAACCTAATAATTGTATTCACAGTTTTAAAACTGCATGAGCCGTACCATCAAATCTTATAGCAGTATTGTTGTACCTAATATTGTTTTGACATTTTCATACAATATCAATATTAAATTTTTAAAATAATATCTTAATAATACTGCTATAAGTGATGGTGGTACTATGGCCCCAGGAGGCTAAAAATCGCTTAAAACGGCCGTTTACGCTGTTTATAACGATTAATTGTTATGAATACACTGCTTTACTACACCAGTAACAGCCTCTGTCCATCATCAATAGGTATCATCATCATCATAACATTTGGCCTTCATCATCAATATGGCATGGAACTCTGAATCTCCGAAACTACGCGCGGTTTTAAGAAACTAAATCTGATAGTAGGAATCCCAAGTAAGGTCGACTAATTCATTAACCCCATCTGTCCATCAAATGAAAATTACATTTTGTCCACCAACCACCACCACTGACCCAGCAAACGTTGTTTTGCCATTAGGGATATGAAAAAAAATAGCTTACGACTTACTCTGAGACCTACCAAACTTACTCGTACACAGAAAATTTCATAACAATCGGTCAAGCCGTTTCGGAGCAGTTTAGTAAGTTGGCACTAGAATTTATAAATTATTAGAAAAAATATATTTCTGAACATATTATGTTATATTATATCAAAAGCTTTTTTAAAAAATTTGAAATATTATAACACCAACAACTCTTCTAGTTCCATTTTACAAATTTTATCAATTTTAACTGAGGCATGGATATTATTCAGTGTTCATCCAAGCGAAAATACACGCCTCTCCCGAAAGAGGGAAAAAATTTCCACCACCAAAATTGTCCGTCGATATTTCCTGCAGCGATGGAAAAACCTCTTACATTGTAACGCGTTACAAAATTCCGTTCGAAATTCGAATCTGAAATGATAGATTTTTGTAAATTTTATTTTTAAAATTTTCAATACCTATGGGCTACTAGGGGCGGTACATTGTTTAGGGTGTGTACTAAAAAAGATAATTGACTTTCATCTGTGATTAAATTTTCATAGGTATTTACGAGTATAATTGTATAATGTACTGGAGCTTCAACAACTCGAAATGTAATGAATATTTGAATGTTTGTTTGTTTTGAAATGAATGTTTATTCATTAAATCTATCTGAATAAGATAAAATTCTCGATCTAAAAATAAGATAAAATTCATTGCATTTATTTAATAAAGGAACATTAAAGCGGCAACAATATCGAATATCTTTAATAGCATTAAATATCCCTTCTCTATTCTAGGGCGGCGGCCCCTTGGATATTTCGACCCTTAAAGCTGGTACAGACGTACCGACAAAGGTATGACATTACATTCCACCCAACTTTACAAATATATATTATAAATATATTTTATTACATTCGACTATTGCAATAAATATAATTTAAGTGTCTGTACAACACAAAACTTTATTTGCAGCATTTTACTAGTTAGTTTGACAGTTTTTTTAACTAGAGTTATTCAAGAAATAACTGTAAAACTTTTCACCCGGAAGAAATAAAAACTGTAAATAAAAGGAAAAATTAGATTACTAATTAAACACAGATGATTCTGCTGTCAAAACCTTGTTTACACTATCAAAACCTAGTTTACACTATCTAAAACTAGTTTAGTTTATACTATGAGTGATTCCCCGGGCCGGGTTATTATGAACATCTTGAATACCTAATATTTTTGAACGGCTGAATTGATTTAGACTTTCACAGGGATTCAGCTGCAAGGAAGAAGTGATCACCAAGTGAAGTGTGGTTCATGGATCGCTGCACAAACCTACTCCTTGAGAAAGGACTTCCGAAGTGTCCAAAACTATGTAGTTTCACAAGTACCTAATTTTCACGTGAGTTAAACCGCAGGAATTTCAAATAAATGAGAGTGGTGTCGCATGGTAATAACAACACATAACACAATCATTATTTGAACAGCATATCTATACTTATCTATATCTATATATACTTATAATAAAACTGTAAAGGGTCGAATTCTGTACATTAAAGATATTTTGAAAATTTTTGTTGGAGGACACTATTTAGTCGATACTGAAGCCAAAACTGTAATTTTTTTAATTTTTGTCTGTCTGTCTGTCTGTCTGTCTGTCTGTCTGTCTGTCTGTTTCACGACCGGGCATCACGGCTAATCCGCTGGATGGATTTAAATGAAACTTGACATGATTATAGTTCATACCCCGAGGTAGGACATAGGATACTTTTTGTCCCGATATTCATCATGGTTTCCCTGGAAGACGGCATCAAAGTTCAAACGTTTTTTAGTTATAATTCATTAACGCGTTGTCCGATTCCATTCATTCTTTTTTTGTTAGAAAGGAGGTTCTTTAAAGATTATTCCATACAAATCTTATCATCATCACTTTTGTAGTTCAGAAATTACAGACATCAGAACCTTTAAGTTCAAGTAGGTAGGTGACTTGAAACTCAGAATGCACAAAGAACCTAGGGCTAGGACGTAGGGCTCAAGTAAGACTGGAGTACCCTTACAGCCGTAAATAAATAGGCTTAGCAGGAGATTTTGTATGGTTTAAAATTTTTCACTTTTAGGGTGAACAAAAATCATGTAACTGGCGTTATCGCTACGTTATACCGTATAGCGTCATCTCTACAATTTATGTGGAACTTGAATGTAAAACTCTGAGATAGGTGCTACCGAATTTTTTTAAATAAAAAATAACTGTCATGTTATTTATTGTTTCCTGACTTCATATTAAGATGGCACTGTTAATACATGAACAGATTTAAACTTTATCATCCGCAATATGGAAAGGGTAAGATAATGGTTCACAAATATTTTTAACTCTTATGTCTTATCGATCCTAACCAACTGACTGTCATCTAAGGTCTTTTTATACGTAAGGAAACATATAGCCATTGTCCATTCTGATGTTTTGGATTGTATTGAGATGAAGCAAAGATTTTTAAAAGACTCATATTATGTTGGGCTGGGGAATATTGTTAGTAGAGTGATTTATCCCAGTGGTACCTACCCGGCCGAACTCTGAAAGAAGAGTTCTACCACCAGTACAAATTTTCACATGGTTTTATAATTTTTCGTGGTTTCAGAATAAAAATCACAATGAAAAGGACGAGTTTAACTGTCGATATTTCGATACATTGGTACAAGTCGTGGTCACGTAGTGACCACGACCTGTGCCACTGGGTCGAAATATCGACAGTTGAAATCGTCCTTTTGATCTTTCAACTACGTATTAATGAAACTTTATAATATTATTAAGAAAAAGGAGTTTTCAAAATCACCACAAGATAACCCGTGCAAAGTAAGAACAGTTTTATGTACAACATCACACCAGAATCCCGCGAAAAATCAAGGAATTCCAGTAGGAAGGTATATTATGTAAAAAAATCGTAATTCACGCGGGCGGAGCCGCGGGCAACAGCTAGTCGGATCTAAGTCTAAATTAATAAATCGCTCTCTCATGACAGGGAAGACATTTGTGCCAATAAACTGAGTACGAAATCAATCAAGAGCGTGTTGTTTAAATACCGTCGCACGTCTATCCAAGCTGGTAACTGACAGTGACCGATTTTCGAGGGTCGAATTTGGCATTTACCTCCTCTTCGTGTCTGAAATAATGTTGTGGAGCTTTAATATTAATCGTATACGTGCAAACAACTCAAACAATCTCAGTTGCTAATTGGCATGTCTATAGATTATGTATACGTTTGAAAAGCCCTGAAACAAGGTTACCAAAAATACCCACAAGAATTTTTGGGTCAAAGTAATCTACCAAAATTAATTTCTTTTTAAATTTTTTAGTGAAGATTAAGAAATCCGCATCCGATCTGGATCCCTGGTTTTATTTCTACACCTCTAACTGTTAGTACACGTTTTTATACAAATTTCGAGTTGACTCGCTTCGCACAAAATAACCAAATTTCTAGCTAGTTATAAAATAGTGTACTGAATATGAGATTCAGGCAACTGCGAATATAGAAAAAATCTGAGATATCGCCTCTCAAGACATGTAATGCTCTCCTATTGCAGATTTAATATAGCGTTGTCGGTTGTTAACTTGATAAAGATGTTCATAATTATAATACATAGTGTGCTGTGTAACATGGTCACCCTGCGTAAAGATACATGTATAGTATTTATAGTCTGAATGCCTTTCGATCGCGGGAAAATGAGCCCGGGCATCCGGGAAAATCGCTAAATTAAAACCAACATAGCGACAAATTTCGCCCGCTTCTTACAAAGTTTTAATAAGTTTCCGAAAAAATTTGCTTCGATGTTTTGATTAGTTAACCTAAACAAAATTTTACATGTTCACCTTCATTTTTTATTTATACTAGCTTTTTTACCAGGTAGGTAGATAGACACCTGCTTGATATTTGATTCCCGCTCTCAGTTTCGATATTTTGAATAGAATCAAAAGCCATCTCTCATTGCACGAGTCCGACTAATTTCTTGACATCGTAATTTCTTTACTCGTATTAAGTGTACCAAAATGAGGTTGATTTCATTTTTGCCATAACTGCAAATTCTACCCTGGTAACGAAAGAAGGACAAAGAAATAATAAAAAAAAATTGGAGCCAGGCAGTGTTTTCATCCTGATGTTTTAACATCGAACGCAAGTAGCTACGGCGTGGCGTAGCGCCGTATTAAATTTTGTAGAGCTACAAGCGTTCCAAAACACATTTGTTCAGCTACAGAAAGATGACAGGATTATGGATGGATGGATGGAACCTACCCGTCAAATCGCAAGAAAAAAACATTGCGTTATTTTGCTTACTACACTAAAGTACGCGTATAGTATTAGTAACTTTAGGTACCTTAATGATAGCGAGGGTTGTGTTCAGGCTGTCTTACGGAATTTACAAATGAAACTCGATTGACTTCAAATACATTTCTATTCTCAATACACATACAGTAAAATCTGTGACATAGGTACAGTTAAGCTCATTTTCACCAATATTTTAAGAGACACCTAAGCTCTAAGATGACAATTTTGTTGTAAGTGAAAACTATCACCTATCGGCTTAGGCGTTTCTTAAAGTGTTGGTGAAATCGAGCTTGAATCAAATATCTCATGACAGAGCGGTCGTGGTCATCACTTCTCAGTCACATGCTTGACAATCCGTCTCCATTCCTCCCGGACTTTTTCTGGAGCACACATGTACGAGTAAAATGACAGGTAATCAAATATAATCTATACTAATAAAGGTGATTACTAAATGACTACTTCTTCTTTGTCTTTCCCCTGTTCCCGTTATTTGGGGTCGGGTCTCCTCACTTTTTTGCGCCAAGTCGTGCGATCTTGGGTTGTCGGTTCAGGCAATTGGGCTAGCTTGAGGTCTCTTTTTATATTTGACCACCAGGTTGAAGGCGGGCGACCCCTACCTCTTTTCTGTTCAGGTAGGTTTAACGCGATTTGTACTACGTGGTCTTTGCTGCGCCTCATTACATGTCCATACCATCTGAGGCGGCTCTCGGCGATCTTCCTGGTAATTGGTGCCACCCCAAAACTTCCTCGTACGTATTCGTTGCGAATTTTATCGAGCCGAGTCACACCTCCCGCCCACCTCAGCATCTTCATCTCGTTGACATGCATCTTTTGTTCATGCGTCTTCTTAACTGTCCAACACTCGGAGCCGTACATTAATGCCGGACGCACTGCGGTCTTGTATACTTTGCCCTTTGTTTTTATGGGCATACGGGGATCACACAATACTCCCGTCAGCGACCGCCATTTCTGCCACCCTACGCTTACTCTGTGGGCTACGTCTTTGTCTATGTTGGCATCCTTTGTAAGGATCGAGCCTAGATATTTGAAATCCTCAACTGTAGGAATAGGTGTTGATCCAATGAAGATCGTTTCGAGCGTTGTGTCTCCACTGAAGGGGCATTTCAAATATTCCGTTTTGCTTCTGCTTACTCGGAGTCCGTATTTTTCTAAAGAGTGTGTCCACGTATTTAATAGTTCTTGCATATGTTTTGCGGTATCGGTAGCCAAGACTATATCATCGGCATATAGCATTGTCCATGGTAACGGTGCTGGTATGTCCTTGGTAAGATAGTCCATAACAAGATTGAATAATAAGGGGCTGAGTGCAGACCCCTGATGGACACCCACCTTTACCTCAAAAGCCTTAGTTAGTCCGGCCAGGCTTCGAACTCTCGTCGTTACATTGTTATACATATCTTGTATCAGTCTAACATAGTGTTCTGGTATGTGTTGAGCCCGAAGTGCCTGCCAGACCAATTTACGAGGTACGCGATCGAAAGCTTTTTCAAGGTCGATAAATGCAAGATGCAGGTCTTTGTTGTTGATTCTATATTTTTCCATCAGGATTCTTATTGCCTGGATTGCGTCCGTGGTTGATCTGGATGCCGTGAAACCAAACTGATTTTGGGAAATGTTAGAAAGAGTCGTGAGCCGTGCGTTAATGATTCGTTCCCATATTTTAAGTGTGTGAGAGGTTAGTTTTATGCCTCTGTAGTTTTCACATTGTGCCACGTCACCCTTGTTTTTATAGAATGGTAGTAGGTAGCTTTGACGCCAGGATTCAGGAATTTGCTTTTTAGCTAAAATAATGTTGAACAGTTTAGCAAGCCAAACGACTCCGACTGGGCCAAGGCGCTTCCATAGGTCGGCTGGTATTTCATCTGGGCCTAGGGCTCTCCGGTTTTTCATTTTCGTTAACGCGATTTTAACTTCATCAACGTCAATCATGGGAATCGGCCCATGTGTTGGCGCCAGAGGTTCTGGATCTTCATGTGAGTATTCTTCGTTGAGAAGTTGTTCATAGTATTCGAACCACCTGCTTTTGATTTCCACATTGTCCGTTAATAGCTTGTTGTCTTTGCTTTTTATGTACTTGTTAACTTTTATGTCCATAGTTGCCCTGTTTCGATATTTAGCGATTTTAAGTACCTCGTTCTCAGTCTTAGCGTTTTCTAAGCTGTCGTAAAACGCTTGATTGGCTATATGTCTTTCACGTGCTACACATTTCTTTGCTTCTCTTTTCGCCTCCTTATATGTGTCTTTATCTGTCTCTAGTTGTGAGCATTGCCACTTTCGAAATTGCTCCTTTTTATTGGCCAGGGTCTCTTTGACTTTATCGTTCCACCAACTGGGGTCCTTTCCAGTGGTGAGGGGTCCTCGAGAAACTCCTAAGACTTTTGCTGCGGTTGTTTTGCATTTGTTTTCAAATTTAGACCACATATCTTCGGCACATTCATAGTTTATTCCAAAATCAGCTTCAAGGTACTTTTTCACCTCCGATATTAGGATTGCTCCTTTAGGGCCATCCAGATCTTTCCACTTGGTCCTTGGTGTTCTATCCATCACGGTTTTTATCGGTTTAGGAAGGTCATATACCGCTACAAGAATGCGATGTTGTGATGTCAGGGCTTCCCCTGGAATGACTTTGCAGTCCCTAAACCTTCGTTTTATGACGGTGTCTGAGACGATGAAGTCTATTTGTGACGCTTTTCCGGCACACTTGTACGTGATTAGATGTCCTGGTTTCTTTTGAAAGTTAGTGTTGATCAACGATAGAGAGTGTCTTGTTGCGAAGTCAAGGATTTCTTCGCCTTGTTTATTTATTGTTCCTACCCCAAACCCACCGTGTACTGTATTATACATTGTATTTTTAGCTCCTACATGTCCGTTTAGATCCCCTCCAATAATCTTATATTCGTTGGGTCTAATGTTGCAGATTAGTTCATCTAGGTCCTCCCAGAATTCGGCTTTCTCTGTATCTGTACAGCCTGTCTGTGGCGCATAGGCTGATATGATGTTAGTTATTTGTTGGTTATCTAGAGCTAGTTTGACAGCAATCAGACGGTCGCTTTTCCTAGTTATATTTATAATCCGTGTTTTGAAATTTGCATCTAGTACAATCGCTACTCCGTTTCGTTTATTATCAACGCCATGGTAAATGACCTGGTAGTCGTTGCCTATGTCTCTAGACTTTGAGCCTTTCCATTTGGTTTCTTGAAGGCAACAGATGTTTATGCACCTTTTTCTCAGTATTTTGCTCAGCTCTTGGCTTCTGCCAGTTAGAGACCCCAAGTTCCAAGTTGCTAGTCTTATTTTGTTAATATTCAAATGCGAGGGCTGTCTCTTGTCATTATGTTCGTCGCTTTGGGGGTACGCCCTAGTGGTACTCGCATTGAGTGTCGCATCCTTCGCATTTGCGTCGCTTGTGGGGTACGCCCTAGTAGAATTGCCTTTTCCTTTTATTTTGTGCATGTTTCATGTGAGGAGAATTTTATGTTGGCTTCTAGTTTTATGGCCGGTTGCCACCTGACGCCAAGGCAGTAACCCTCCTGGAGAGCTTGGGCGCCGCCGTTGGACCGAGGTCTCCTCCGCCGCCATCCCTACTACACCACCCTGCCTGTTGGTGTAGCTCCAGTGTAACCTAAGACCTCAATATGTGAGGACTGCTTATCACTGGGTGGTTGCCCCTTCCGCCTGTTCCGCCGTACCGATTTGCATTATCTCCGCCTTCACAGCCGTTGAGGTCTTCACCCGTAACCCTGGGCACGGGACCGCGATATACCCCGCAGCACTGGGTCCCCGACCGAACTCAGCCACCTGCTCACCCCGGCCTACTGAGATGAGAGGCGCCCACCCCCGCGACAAGGACGCGCCGGACGAGATTTACCCAAGTGGGAGATAGAGAAGGTTACTCTATATCCCCTTGAGCCGGGTTAATGGCCGTGTTTGATGCCTCGGCCAAAGGCCATTACTAAATGACTACTGAGGACAACAATTTAATATTTAAAAGCTTTTTTTATCGCGCATCAACAATGAACACTGTTTGTATAAAGGCGAAAGTTTATTACTGTCTATTGTGTGCGTGTTGTGTACATCTGTTGTGTATGTGTGTCTGTGCATATGTTTATAAGGGGAGGGGAATAAGGTGTGTTTGTTATTCCTTAGGAAACAGGTTGGAAACTCTTAACCAATTTGTCTGAAATCTGGAATGGCTACGTATAGGTTTACACCCGTTTCATTAAGTGATTTTTACGAATTAAGTGATATCGCTACTATAATAAATCATAACTACTACTACAAACAAATCATACAGTTTTGCTTTTTGTCTAGAATAATATTCATGGATCCTGTTAATTCCCGCGGGAACCGTGAAGGGGAATGAAAAATAATCGTCTCGAGTGGAGCTGTGAACAAAAGTTAGTTACTTTTATAACCTGCTTGGTTTAAAAATGGTCACAACATGCTCCGATTTAATGAATATTCATAAAACGTCAATCAATTTGGTTTGCCTTTTCAGCCTTTTGTTTGCTTTAGCGGAACCCATAAAGGGTTATTTTTATCTGTCGTACCTACATACATACGAGTATAATAATATAGGTACAATACGTGAGTAGCATACACTATAACTTTTTAACCGACTTCAAAAAAAGGAGGAGGTTCTCAATTCGTCGGAATCTGTTTTTACATATAATTTTATTATTTCATTATAGGGGCAAGGTCGAAACTAACTTTACCTGGGTTCAGTGTGTTCAGTTCAGTGGTTCAGTGTGTTTTGCTCGTTGATTAAACGTGTACAGGATCAGCACTAAGTGAAATCACGCATGTATTTCGCTCTGCCCTGAAGCATCATTTTTAATTGGTCAAAACTGTAAAATGTACGCAACCGACAGCGGTATGTGCTGTATGTACTAATGTACAACTTGCGATGCTATATTAAGTTTTAGGCTTCAACATTCGTCACATCTTTCCCGTCCTCATAGAAAAATTGTGTAAAGCCTGCCAATCTGCAAGTAGCGCCGTGTCGGTTAGAAATCATTGTCCAGCAGTGCACGTCCGTCGGCTGAAACAAACGAAGGAATGAAACTGGCGACAGTTTTTGCGGAGTCCGTCGGGTCCTATGTTAATGTCTATACGGCAGTCATTTAGTTCTAAAATCTAGACTGGATTGCACGAGGTCAAAGTAAATAAAAGGATGACTGCCAGCAAAGCTTTAGCTTCAACTGCAGTTATTGAACAGCTTTGTGCCGCTTTGTATCTACGAGGTCCAACTATTGTTTACCATATTACCTATTATTTCCTAGGCGGCGTGGTGACAGCGTTTATCGAGTGACGCAGGTTTTCAATTGAACACCTGAATAGTTTATAATCCTTTACAAGTGAAACTGTCTGGTTCAAATGGCCTTTGAATGATTTATATTCGTTTTTATTTATAACAAAATACAAAAAGAAGAAGAAACGCTTTATTGCACTCAAACATTACAAGCAAGGTACACGTAGCTATATCACGTGCGTGCGTATCATATATACGTGCATGTAGGTATATCATTATTTCTTTATCTATGGATAAAGAAATAATGATATACCTACGTTAATAAATTAACAAAAAAACGGACTTCAACTCTCATCAAAGTACTGTTAAATACATCCTTTCCTATTAAAAATTTTAGACTTATATGGTTTTTTCATAGATAGCATTATCAGAACTGGACTAAATTGAATGAGACCACACGGGAAGCGTCAGCTTTTACAAAATAATCATCAAAAAATCGATTCACCCTGTCAAAAGTTATGATGTGACAAACATAAAAAATACAGTCGAATTGAGAACCTCCTCCTTTTTTACAAGTCGGTTGAAAATAAACTAAAAAAATGCCATTCAAAGGCGGCCTTGCCACTGCAAGTAATTTTTTCTAGGCATTCTTTGGCTATAGGAAAGTAATACAAAAAAGTAATATAGGGGTAAAGATGAAGAAATTAATAACAGGAATAAAATGATACAATAAAAATCTCAAAAAACATCGGCCGACTTTTATGCTAATAGCTTTCTTGGTAAAAATGAATGAACTTATACTTACGAGTAAATACAGGGCGTCCTTCGGCGATGCTCCATGGAGTGCTAGTACCTCAAATATTTTAGATAGAGCCTTTCACTAAAGTAAGACTTATTTTTACTTTTAAAACAATTTAACATTCATGGAATTTTAAGTCATTGCCTGGTTGTAGGTAAAAAAATACATGTACGAGTTTACACATATATTCTTTTCTTCTATGGCGGGTTCAACGAGGCAATTATTTTAAAATCTATGAATATATTTTATATTATTTTAGAAATTAAAAAAAGTATTAAATAGAAAAAATATTTTTCCCTGCCTTATGGGGCAAATATTTTTAACTGTTTACAAAGTAGGGTACAAATTTAAAGTAAAATGCAATATTTTTTAAAGTTTATTATGAAAATATCAATCAATTTATCATTTAAAAGTAACGTGGTCCTTATTATATGCACAAATGTATCATTTAATATTTTTTCAGAATTCATAAACTTGTTGTACGTTTCTTAATTATAAGTATATAATTACGTGTTAAGTTTCTCTCGGCTTTTCCTTTACCTACTACTAAATTACAAGTTAGGTATTCGTCTCGCGTAGAGGCTGTCATACGAATATGCGGTCATATGCTTCTTATCATCTGCTTGGTACTTCGCCAGGATAAGTGGCCAGCTTTTGTCACTATCCTGGTTGTTGGGATTAGCTTCCATTCGCTGCCTTATTTTGGCTGCTTTGGCTATAACCTCTGCATTCAGCATGTTCTCTAAGTAGCGTAGCTTGTGAGGTAGAACTATTTTACTCATCTGTAACAAAAATAATTGGTCAGGTGCGAGTCGGGCTCGCACTCTGAGGGTTCCGTACTACTATAGAAAAAGTGAAACCATAAAAATCCCTTTTTTTACGGAACTGCAAACTTAACTTTTTTTGTAAAAAAACTGGACCTTATTACTGAGACCTCGCTGTCCGTCCGTCGTTTTTGGTTGATAATCCAGAACACCCAATATTACTCTACTTGTATAGTTAAGTAGTAGTAGCCAATTGAGCCTTCTGGCTTCAGCATCATCATCTCATAATACAGATGATAATTATACAGATAATTGTACGGAACCCTTCGTGTGCGAGTCGATTATTATTTATATACTTAACTTCTTTGTATTATAATTGATGATTAAACGAACTTACCTGTAAGTGAAGTTCTATCACAATTGTATGAGTATATTTAATTCGAAGATATAAGTATAACACACTTGTAGTACTTTCATTGTACATACAGCAACTTCGCACTTTCAGATATTCAGTTTATTATCTATTTTTAAAAACTTACCGCCCGACACACTCACGTTGGAACACGTCGTCCGAGCGAGTCTCATTCTTTAGAGTACATTTAACAAAATTTTCGTAATACTTATGGGCTTTGGGTATGGGAGGGACCTTATATCTTCGAATTAAATATACTCATACAATTGTGATAGAACTTCACTTACAGGTAAGTTCGTTTAATCATCAATTGCATTTTGTATATTTAATTCTCAATATAAGTATAACACACTTGTAGATGTTTAGAGATGAAAATTTTTGTTAAATTGTGGACATAAATAGATTGTAAATTGTTTTCTATTATAATATGTCCTCTTTATACCACAGAAGAATTTAATTAACCAATCTTTACGTTTAATTCACTGGATTAATAAAACAGTCACATTATTTAAATAATGTTAATGATTAATGATTAGAAAGCAAAATAGCTTTTGTGAATGAAGCATCATCGCTCACTGGGCGGTTATAAAACTTAGCAAAAGTCTGCAATAATTGTGACCTACCGACTGTCTTTCTGATGAGGTCAAGCAACAAACTACGTGCTCACCTCGAAAGTGTTGCGTACCTGGTTTTGAGTGAACTGAAACGCAGACCCCTCTCGTGAGAGAGCATATTCCTCGGCAGACACGTTCTTATACTGACCGCCGCCAGCACCTGTTCCGTGGTGGTCTGTTTGCAGGCGACCTTATGACGTCGCTTAAACGTTATCAGGAGGTTGTCTATCGTATGTTTTAGTCTAAGATTTTATAACCAACATATCGATTTGTTTTTCAAAGCTGTGGCATATTTTTATAATTTCGTTAAAGTATGTTATGAGTTACACTAAATTTATAATTAAAAAAATATTAATTTAGTTACGTTTTATATTATTGATTGCATAGGTTATTGTTCATCTTGCTTTTAATTAATATTAAGAAATTTAATCAAAGAATAAAAAAGGCTTTTTGTATTATTTATTTATGGTATGAGTAAAACTGGTTGGCCACGAGTGGTAGCCGACGTTGTATAAATTCAATAATTTTCTTGATTTATACAATAATGCTAACTTTTACTGATATTAATGTTTTCATTATATGTGATGTGCATACTGCCTAAGGCTAATAAAGTTACAGGATCAATTAACTCTTATTAAGACCCATTGAGCAATGTGTTAGCATACGATCTTAGGATCCTATGTAGTATTTGACGTTAATTTATTTATTCCTTTTAGCATTGTTTTAATTTGTTAATTTGACCCAAAATCATCAGCAAAAAATTAAACTCAATGCCGACGTCACAATGCTACGTCGTTAACAAGTTGTTCTGTTGGAAATTACGAGGTTGACTTATAATTTACGGATTGTACGGGTCTCTGTCGTTATTAAAGCAGTATTGCCACAAAACTTTGTAAATAACACAAAAGTTTTGAAACATATAAATTATTAAAAATTCCAACAAAATGTCCTTCTTTTTTCTTTAATGCCTTCAGAGAACTTCCCACAGTAATTCCTTTGAATTGTGGTTCTCTACGAAAAGACCATATTTATTTATTTATTATCAATAAATATACTATAAGAAGTAAGTCTTTTGACACTTTATGTAAAAGGAGAAGACCCTAAGTTGTAAAGGCCCTTAGACGATGTATGCCTTAAGCATTGTCTATAATAGTATCTTTAAGCATTCTAACTCTAGAAGAATGGATAGAAAAGCAAAGGTAAACATGGTGTTCCAAAATGTTCAGAATGCGTCTGTTTCTAAGACGTCTGGGTTCAGACATCATTCGTATTGATAAAATTTCGCATTTTTGCAAGAAGCGATAAATTCAAAAACTGGATTGAACTCTTTGAATAACTTTAAAGTGAATTGGAATAAATTCTTTGAATAACTTTGAAGTATATAATTTTACAGCGATAGCTTAATCCCATTAACTGGATGTAACTCTTGGTCAGCTTTTTGATTATCTTTAATTTCAATATAAGAAACAATTAACCCAATCGTTTAAATGAGGATATTTGATATCCCCTAAGCAACTGATGTAAATCATGTGTATCAAAATAAATGTATCGAAAAATATGGCCATCAACTCTGTAAAGAGGTATTTCGATTCATCTTAACGTTAATTATTACAAAAACAAAAATCTCTCTAATTAAAAGAATTACTTTTCATCTAGACCGGGAAATCGTGTGAATCACTAATTCAACCTTTTAGGTTTAAGGGAGTTAGATGACTTAAAAAAAATGTTTTGTAACCACTGGCCATCTGATAGAATAACCGATGATGGACTAACAGCTGCGTCTAAAGTCTAATTTTTCATACGGACTAGGACTTTTAATCGGAATTAAGCTTAACTTTTAGGTGATACAACGCGTTAAGCGTATAAAATTCTTTACAGAATTTGAATTGTTACATAATTCACGTCATAGTTTGCGGTAACGATACTGCCATATCGTCAGAAATTAAAATAAAACCAGGAAACTGAGCTTGTTTTGAGGGTAGTAAATAACTTTAACACTCTAACACCTAACAAATCTTCATGAAAAAACCGCGGTAAGTATCTGAGATGAGTCACAACTTCTTTGTGTATTTTGCCAAGGATGAATCGGTACTTTAAAATAAGATTCTTCAGTTCATAGGCATAAAACCCTTTTTAGGTATTCGCTTGTAAGCTGTTCTATGAACTATCAGTTTCAAAAGATTTTGAACTACAAATTCATTCAACGCCTTTAAATTTAGAATGTATCTTTTACTACGTAAGATTTTGAGGTTAGACACATCTTAACTATAATCGAACATGCAGTGCCTCACTCTCACATTATCTCACCCAAAAATGAAATGTCGATTGTCAAAGACATTTGTCGCTTTTCCTTTGCTGTGAACGTGTAAAGGCGGTACACTGTGTTAGTGTACGATTTTTAAAATGGTATTATGTATTAATAATTTTTTGGAGCTAGTTCCTTAATTTGTTCAATTCATTAAAATATTTTATTGAATGTACGTACATTTGTACACCTAGTGAAAGTCAAAAAATAGTCTTCACTTATTATAACTCCCGAAATTCTAGATTATAGATCGTGACGGATTCCTTGTCAGTGATATGTAACCAATAAACTTCAAAATGTTGAAGACAACTGGCATATAGGTACCTTAATGTCTAGCGTCGTCGATGAACCTGGTCGTTGTTGTGGCTGATGCTGGAAACTCGCTGTCACGTCGCATCTTCCTCGCGGGCCAATACTCAAGTGTGTCACGCCCCCCCTGCTGGCCGAGCCGTAACGAGAGGGGGCCAGCTAGTTTCTCGAGAAACGAGATTGCGCTGTCCCAGCGGTGGGTGTCGATAGCAAAGTCGCCCGCCGCGCCCTGCTGGTTTCTTTATTTACAACACCTGACGATCAGTAACCATTGAAACTAGTATAATGCCCGAAACTATTTCTCCGAAAAAACATCTGGTCCCGTTCGTGAACTTTAATTACTTATCATTTGTCGAAACAAAATGTCATTTGTCAATACTTAAGCTTCTTCTCAGTTCAGGACGCGTTGTGGTTTAAGATTTTTATTAGTTTCAGAAAGAATTTAACAATTCACTTCAATGAAACTTCCAGACTAATGGTACATTATACATAATATTGTTAACTTATTGAGTTTTGAGCTAACAGTTAAATTATCATCCCATTACACAATCTGAACATTAATTTTCGAAAGTAAGTAAAATTATTTTCCACCACAAAATCTAAACATTATTGTTGTAGGTACATAGTTACAAAAGTTCGACGCGTTGGTACCCTCGTGGAATTATTTTTTAAGTCGTGAAATAGTTATCACTGATAAAAGGCTATAACATTTAACTGGCTATTCATAAGCCAGGCAAGTATATCAAATAAACTATTTGATTCTTTGCAATGAAGGTCGGCTAGAATTTTACAACTGTCGGGACTAACCATTAATATAGTTCTTGTGACTGAGCGCCGATAGCAATTCGGGATCAAAGTCCTGGAGGTCATGCGGAGCCACTTGTAGTGAAGCCGAGAACAGCGCCACACCGACATCGTCCCCCGTTGGTATCCGCAAAGTCCTTTGAGTTTTTTTAAAATCCTTCGTGTTGACCCGCAGTCAACCTCCAGGAGCATTGACGCATCATGCTATGCTTTCGTGGTACCCTCACGTGATACCCTCCAAGCTAGCTTAGAGATGCCTGGACTATTTCGCGCATCATGCTATACTTTCGTGATAACCTCAATGTGATACCCTCCAAGTTAGCTTAGAGATGCCTTAGGATTTCAATTTTTGGACACACTTTCGTCAGCATTGATATTTGAGTTGATGTGATATCTGGGAAAAAAGGTTAATTTTCACTTACCCTCTTTCCTCGGAGTCTGACGAAGATGAATGCACAATTATATGATTTGATTTTATTTTATTTTTGTTATAATAATAATTTTTACTAGCGTCTAAGCATTATCAGTATAGAAAATTAAGCAAGTTTTAACACTGAACACTTAATTTTTTTTCACTTTGAACCTAAATTAACAAAAACGAGACGTGTTTTTGTAGTCGAGTGCTCGTTGCCGCGCACAATAAAAGAATGAGACTCGCTCGGACGACGTGTTCCAACGTGAGTGTGTCGGGCGGTAAGTTTTTAAAAATAGATAATAAACTGAATATCTGAAAGTGCGAAGTTGCTGTATGTACAATGAAAGTACTACAAGTGTGTTATACTTATATTGAGAATTAAATATACAAAATGCAATACTTAATTAAAAGGTAATGTTGCTAGTATTCGGTTTCTTAATTAATTACGAAATTATCCAGTTAAAAAAAGACTATACGCCTTTAGGCTACACTTTAATGAGATAGAATTACAGATAAATACTGAATTTATATTTTAATCCCTGCCATAGTATTTACCTGTCGAATCGGAGTTTTTTACCCATTTCAAGAAAATGTTTCTTTACAAACTTAATTAAAATGGAATATATCCGGTTACAGTTGCTAGGTAGGAACGCTCTTGGGGTCCTTAAGTGCTTATTTGAATGAGATTGTTTTCTCAACGCTTTGTAATTCATAAGTGAACTTATAGAATATATACTGAATATTGCATACTAGGTAGGTACTCACAATAATATTTGACCCGCATAGCAGGAATAATATAACAGTCACCACCTTTATATCACACATTATCGACTAACGTATTTAAAGCCACTACCTAATTAAGGAAAAGGAAAACTAATGCTACCTCATAACCACAAGAGTGTGTTTGCTAAACAATTTGCTCAAATACTTACTTCATTACAATGTTTGTACGAAATTTGATACGCATTAACAACAATGGAAAATACTCAAACGTGACTTTTTCGAAATCGACCGATTGCTAATCACGTTTTGTTTGATAACAACGGTTTAATTAGAGCTGTTGCTATCAGTAGAACTTCCATTTAGACCAAAGCAAAATCTGAAACTTATATGCTACACGGAAACCTGAGGCTCCACCCGCGTTAATTTCGGTTTTTCTCAAAGCCCACAAAAACCATGGATTTTTCAGGATAAAAAGTAGCCTATATTATAAACACCAGGAGTCGAGGACATAATCTATCTGCATTCAAATTTTCAGTTGCTTGAGCAGTTGCGCCGTAAAGGATTATTTCTCCACTCAAATGGACCGTTTAGGGAGTGAGATTTGAAAAGTTACTTAGTGCGCCCCTCTGATCTCTAAACCTCTTAAGGAACCTATGTGCCAAACAGGTCGGTATGGATAACCTAGCAGTTTGCGTTCTGTGTTTTTATGACAGTCTGTAGTCCTTTTATATGTATTAGTATGCTACATAAGTATTTCCGAGTACATACTTAATCTCTGCATCTACGGCTAGGCGCTAATAATTATGAAAGAAGATAATAATATTATTTAAAGTCCTTTATATGTTTGTTGGTTTATCCTTTATCTACAGTAAACGGATCTACAGAATTACAATTTTATTATCATTTGCTGAATTTGATATACCTAAGCGCCTACTCCTGGTTAAGGAGGTGGAAAATAAATTGTTCCCGTGGGTGTACCTATAGGATGTAATGTTTCACGCTTTTGTTTTTCAGTCGCACGTTACATAAAAGCGGTCGGCGTATATTTTTACATCCGTAAGCAAAAATTTATGTACCTAACCGCCTGAAGTAGGTACCATGCCCACAAGTTTTTTAATCCGAAAAATAATTAAACGACTCCGGACTACAACATACAGAACTTGTTCCCAATCTATACCGGCAAAAAAAACTAAATCAAAATCTACTGGCCTAGCCAAGTTACAGTGTTATTCTCTTTTTGCAATGGCTCATATAGAACTGCACAAGTATTTTAGGGTACCTAAGTATGGTGCTACTTTCGCCGTCCGTCCGTCTGTCACACTCTACTTATATTGGAATAGTTATAGATAATTGTTACTGACCCATCGTTACAATACCGTTCCCACCCCCTTCTCCTCCGAAGTTTACCTATCGATCGAAAAATCTAGGTAGGTAGTATATTTTACAGAAAAATGTACACTGTGAATCGCCTACAAGTGCATTCGAAACTCGAGCTCTGTTTGTATTGGCAGTGAGTCGCTTTGTGTTTGCACCAACCCACATCGCAGATGAATATTATTTGTGTTACCCGCTCGTTGCCGCCGTAAATCCAATAATCTCTGTTTCCTATAACTTGTTGGTTTCTTTTGTTCGTTATCATATAAAAACAGGCATATGCTATTATTTAGTTTACAGTCTCACGGAATTGAAGTTTGTTAATCGCAAGATTGTAAATGGGATACTGTTTTATTATTTTTTAGGTATAATTAATTTGATTAATTTAACGTTGAAATTTAATATGTTTTGCTCATTCTGTTTATATTTTTATGTTTATCTTTGGTGTAGGGGAATAAAAATAATGAACTTTTCTATTAGGAAGGCTACACTATTTATATCGCAATGGGATAAGGTCTGTAGGAGTATTTCTACCAGACTTACACTGTTTCTACTTAGCATTTGTGTGCAGCTTCAACTCTGGATAACCTAACTATCTATCATCAGAACGTTAGAGGGCTGCGGACCAAGACTGATACTTTTTTAAGGAACCTGTTACTAAGCAATTATGACATAATTACGGTGACGGAGACATGGCTACTTGATAGTATTTCAGATTCGGAACTCTTCGACACTAGATATATGGTATGGAGGCGAGATCGAGATTATAATCAAACATTACAAACTAGGGGTGGCGGTGTGGCTATAGCTATCAGGAAAACCCTTCATGCCGAGTGTATGGCGGGCTGGCAATCATCAGCTGAAGATCTATGGATTACAATTACTTATAATAATATGAACTGTAACAACATTGCACGCATTCACATATGTACTGTGTATCTTTGCGCGGAGAATACTGGTAATTCGTTCACTCAGCAACTTGACAACTTTCTGTACAACCTCGAAAAGTTGGTCAATGAACATCCAAATGATAAGTTTGTAATACTCGGCGACTTTAACATGAGTACCATTCATTGGTCTGAAACTGATGAGGGGTATAAAGCAGTCTATAATCTATCAGAAAATTATACGAGGAACTTTATTGACGTATTGAGTATATGTAACCTAAATCAATTCAATAACATTGTGAATAATTTTAATCGCATATTAGACCTAGTTTTATCTAATGACTCCGTCATAGTTTCGCACTGCGACGACCCGCTCGTCCCGGAAGATCCTCATCATAAAGCTTTGAGTGTGATTGTACCGTTTATGTCTGACCAAACACTCCCTCAGGCACCCAGAAACATTTACGCTTACAACAGAGGTAATTACACTCAAATTAACGAAGCCTTGTTGCAATATGATTGGAATATATTACTACATGTTGGAGATGTTGAATCAGCCGTTAGGTCATTTTATCAAATTTTATACGAATTACGTGATAGATACGTACCCTTAACTAAAATGAAAGTTAAAAAATATCCTCCGTGGTATAATACTCCTCTTATAAAATCTATTAAAGAAAAGTATAAGTACTTGACGAAGTATCGTACTTATGGTAACTTAAATGATAAACTCTCCTTCCAACTACTTAGATCAAGGGTTAAATTTCTTGAAGAAGAATGTTATTCCCGTTATATAAACACGCTTGAAGAATCTATAGCTAAGAACTCTAAAGTATTTTGGTCTCACATGAAACGCAGTATGGCTAAGCATTCAACCAGTTTCTTTCCGAAGGTAATGACTTATTCAAATTCTACATCTGATACTGGGCTTGGTATATGCGAACTCTTTTCTAAATACTTCCATTCTACTTATCAGCAAACAACATCGTCAACCACACACACGCAGCTCAACAACTTTGAGAACTACACCTCAAGTGATATTTCTACGATTGAAATTTTACCGGAAACAATTGAGAAATCTCTAAAATCATTAAAACTTAATAAATCAGCCGGCCCCGATGAAATTCCCGCTTGTTTTCTTGTTAAGTGTTCGCGAAGTTTAGCTTTTCCACTTTCTATTCTTTTTCAGAGGTCAATTCGTGAAGGGCACGTGCCTTCCCTCTGGAAATCAGCGTACATTACTCCGATTCATAAGAAAGGCCCGAAAAAAATGGTTGAAAATTACCGCCCTATCTCAAAGCTATGCTTAGTGGCTAAGATATTCGAACGTATTATATATGATCAATGCTATACTGCTATCAAATCCCAACTTAGTCTGAAACAACATGGCTTTCTAAAGGGTAGATCCACTGTTTCTAATCTCGTACTCTTCCTCGATTATGTTTCGGATAAAATGGATAATCAGGACCAAGTCGACGCAGTGTACACGGACTTTAGCAAGGCTTTTGACAGAATTGACCATAACCTCCTCTTACTTAAACTAGCCTCCCTAGGAATTAGAGGTGACTTGTATCGCTGGTTTTGTTCCTACATAGATAATAGACTTCAATCAGTGGTGCTTAATGGCTTTAAATCTAACTGGACATTAGTACCCTCAGGTGTACCCCAGGGGTCGCTATTAGGTCCATTTTTATTTATTATTTTTATTAATGACATAGACCACTGTTTTCTTAACTCAAATTTTTTACTTTTTGCTGATGATCTTAAAATCTTTCGTAAAGTAAACAGCAGTTCAGATGCCAACCTTCTACAAGAAGATCTTATTAGATTAGACCAGTATTGCATCAATAACAGACTTGATCTCAATGTATCTAAATGTAACGCTATTTCTTTCACTAGGAAAAGAGAACCATTTACTTTTGACTATAGTTTAAAACAACAAACACTCTCTAGAACCTATACAGTTAAAGATCTCGGTGTATTACTTGACTCTAAACTGATACTTGATCAGCACATAGATGCTGTCACGAGCAAAGCATATAAAGCGTTAGGCTTCATCATGCGTTCCAGTAAGCCATTCAAACAAATGAAAACGGTTAAAGTTCTTTACTGCTCTCTGGTCCGCAGTCACCTCGAATACGCTAGTCAAGTCTGGAACCCCTCTTACCAAGTCTACATCAACAAATTGGAAAGCATACAGCGCAAATTTATTAGATTTTTAAAGTATAAATTTTTTCTACCAAAGATACCTTATGAAAAAGCCTGCTCTGATATTCACCTCGTACCTCTCCACGTTCGGAGAAACATCGCGGATGTATGCTTTCTAATTAACTTAGCTAGAGGGACGATTGATAGTCCAGAACTGTTATCGAAGCTGCACATAATTGTACCTACTCGGGTTTCGTCACGTGTTCCCAGAAAGAAAAAAATTCTACGGGTCCCAATAACTAAAACAAATCTTAGAAGCAACAACTACATCCTGCGTGCTTCTAATGCTATTAACGCATTATACAGGGACCCTGGGATCGATCTGTTTCACGGCGGTATAAATAGTGTTCGCCAATTTATGGTAAAAAACTATTTTAATTCTATTTCTTTAGTCCCTTCTTGATAACTAATTTTTAACATTTCCACTTACTTCTTCTACCAACCTTCTATTAACAGCTACTATTTGTTACTCAAACACCTTCTTTCTATCTTTTGCCACTACCTACTTGTGAAGACTTGTAATTAGCTGTAAGATAATTAGATGTACGACTAGTCTGTAAGATTTAGCTGTAAGTTTTCCTTTATAAATAAAATAAAATAAAATAAAATAAAATAAAATGAACTTCTCGATAACGATTGCCGAAACATTGATGTCTTTCCCATTCGGCTATTATCACAATACCTATGTTTTTAATTAAGTAATAATTAAGACAAGTACCTACACACCTATTTAGCCATACATTTTAATCCAACACGTGATTAGAACCCAGGGTCCGCTGCAAGGACCTCGTGATTCGGGGATTTGCTTGAATTTGTAATTTATTGTAAGTCAAAAAATCTAAATATTTCAATTCTTCTTCTAAGTAGTTCACTCTTGACAGAGTGGTCGTGGTAATATCTACTTGTTACGATGTCTAATGATGTTCCACTGCTACTTTCAGAGCATTCAATAATAGAGGAACTTGTAGCACTCCTGATTAGATACGTCCACCTCGTATGGGGATCGACCACGTGGACGCATCCCTTACTCCCTTCCACTCGCCCTTGAACCACCAGATGTCCGATAGTATCTTAACTTATTTACTTACTAGTAAATTAAATTGTATCAACCTCAACCACTTTCCGCCGCGTTTATTCAGCGTGTCTTATGTATTTCTTGAACAAAGCTTTTGATCTTTTGTCAGACGTTCGCAAGTTGAAGGAAATTTTCTTAAAGGCTGTTCAATGTTCAGTTAAGGGAAAAATTATTCTTTTTAGTTGGATATTGATTAATCTATTTTGGAACTTTGTATATAGGTATTTACTTCTACACGTCGCAACTAGTGAACTGATTTGGCTGGCACTAAGTATACCCTGAATTAACACGTAGGTAGCAGGCTACTGTTTATCACGGAAAATTCCAAGGTTCTCGTGGGATTTGTGAAAACCTGAAATTCACGCGGGCGTAATTGGAGGCTAATCCAAATAGGTACCTACCTACTTAGTGAGGAAATTTTTATGTACGGCTTGCAATTTAGTACCTAGCATTTCGATAATCGATGCTATGTTGTTTTATGATAAGGTGTCCGCTGTATGCGTTTCAACTGGTTTCAACTGAGTGGGATAGGTACTTGTAACTAACACCTTCGACTGTAGATATTATTATTTTAAATGCCATTGTAACAAACATTAATACTTACGTACTTACCTGCGGTGTGCGATTAGTGGGGAGGGTTGCACTCAATTCCTTATTTCGCCCGGTGAACCGCCACAGGCCATAATCCACATACATCTTGAAAGGATTTCCAGAGCCTGAGGCCAGCGACTGTAGCCATAGCCATGTAACATATTTCGTTTCGATAAATCGAACAAAATTAAAAAAACTATGATTCTCAAGGTTTTTTTGCCAAATTGATCACATGACTTCCTCTTAGATAATTGGCATTCTCGTAATTTTTTTGCATTTCGTTTCATTCCATCCATCAGACTGAAACATGTCATTTGCCTACCGCTGCTGATGTCATCCATCCAATCATCCAACCAATTACAGTGCGACAAGGCTATCTTGGCCAAAATCGGTACTAAAGCCGCTATTTTGTGATACTGTTTGACAGCTCGCTCTGTCCAAGCAAGACAAAAGTGTTCCACGTTTTTGTCTTGCTTGCGACACGTTGTCTTTGTCTACAACTTACTTAACGGGAAAATCTTTAAATCGGGTGAGAGTCTCAGTTTCGTGAAATTGCAAACGTAATTTTCCCGAAAAATCCTATGGCTTTATATTTTGTGCTATTTTATAGTAAAGTAATGAGTTAAAAACCCTGTAGTAGTAGTAGTTAGTACCAAAGATTTAAATGGTTAGATGGGCCCTTAGCCTACATTGCGCACATCAAAAACTTCCACAAATATGTTGGAGACAGCGTGCTTTAGTTTTACGTGTGGCCGAGAGAGTGACAACGTGTCACACAAAAGACAAAAACGTGGACGTCTTTGGAGGTTTAGGGCTCATCTAGTGATTTAAATCTTTGGTTAGTACTATTTAATATGATAAGACGGGATAAGTCGGTGAGAGGAGAAGAATTAAAATACAAACATGAGTATTAGGTACAATATTTTATTTAAAATCATTTCAGTCGATTTTATACACGAGGTGTTTTTACTTAATATTGTGATGCATGAAATTTTATTTTTATAAATAATCTTCAACACTTTATAGTCTGTAGTATTTTTTGTGATGATAATATTTAGTTCTTTTTATAATACCAATGACAAAGCGTTGAGATACGAGATCAACAGGCTGATTCCACGCAATATTACACAAATAAATAATAAATATTAAAATATGGCTAACAAGGACTGAAAATACGTAGTTATTAAATACCAATCTGTCTTTGACTTGTATAATTTGTTGAAATGCAAAAGAAAAATGTTGTGTTTAAAAAAAGAAAAAAGAAAAGTGTTAAAAAATAATATAAAACAAGTATATTCATTGGAATGATAGATACGTCCAAGATTGTGTATAAAGATTAGTTTTTGTGATTAAATATTAAAGTACCTAAACTAAATACATTTCACGAAAGCTGACAGTGGTGTATACGTATAGCCCTATAGCATGTTATAATTTAACACAAAAGAACATAATTACCATAAGTTTGCTATAGATATTCAAATAAACTTAAAAATACAAATATTACTGGTCACCAATATCAGCTCACGTAAAATCAGCTATCATCGAAACTATATTCTGGCATAAATAAAATATTGGCATATTGTTATTTCATTACTGCCACAATGGGCTACACTGCCCACAGAGTTTTATATACAACGCCAAAACGTTTTTAGACTCTGTAATTTGTAATTTAGTAGTTTGAAATCTTTATTTATCTCGTAATTTGTAACATCAATATTTGGAAAATGATACTTCAAAATTTTATCTTGGATTAAGTACGTATTTAAAAAAACACGATAAATATTGCTGTTTTATACCATTTTGAGTTTTATGTCGAAAATCTTTGTAACTAACAACCTGTTTTACAATTTGTGGTAAATCCATCGATCTTATTTAACTACATACCTAAAACGTCATTGCGTTGTTATAAAACACGAAAATTGAATTTCCGGTATCATGTTTTCATACGCACTCGTAATGTAATCATTTCTATACAAAAGGCAATCTTGTATTCCACTTTTATCACTGCAGAATGAGTATTTTTCTCGTTCTTCCACTCATGTTAGGTACTATTATTGTTGGTCAAAGACTGATAAAAACTCGTTACTATCAGGAAACATCTAAGTCGAAAAAATACTAATTTACTAATGAGCAGGATCAGACTACAGTTAGATCACCGATAGATATTTGATAATAATCTAAAAAAACAAAACTCGTTAAAAACGTGTCCATGATACCAGAAATAAAACATGCCCTAAAAGAATCACCTAACGTTGCCACTTAGCTGGAAGCTCTCTTTTAAACTCAAATTCGTTTAATTGCCAACTCTCCGTACTCAATACAGCACCTTACAAAAATAGATAGTTCATTATATTTTTATTATTAAAAATAATAACAATTACAATACAATACAAGATTCATAAGATATAATATATTAAAATCTAAAAACATCTAAATTGTACTTCGGTTTTATTACGTTGAAATATAAAAATTACACTCTTATCGCCGTAAGGTTTAGACACGCTCAAGTCGCCCGACTTTATTTAAATACAGGGATCCAATGCCTAAGCTCCAAATACAGAGTACAGGCAATTTACATATAGCTGCGTTTTTATTAGCAAACGTTCGTTCTCTTACGAGTACATAAGGGTCCAGTTCTTTTATACGTACAAATATGCTTACGTATGCCAAAGAAAAGCTACAGATACGGCTGGGTGGTGGTTCTATATCCTCTAAATCTGCTAATTCTGTCACGGATTTATAAACATAGATTACTATAGAAACTGTTCTTCAAAAGTAGAGAAGTACGAGAACAAGAATAAAAATTTATAAAAACGAATTCGAAAAAGAGGCAACAATGCAAAAAACTCAGGCCCGGTTTCCACTAAGCGACATCGACATCTCCAAAATGACGAAATCAGATTGGTTACTCAAAAACAGATCCGCTTTGGTGGGAACCGGGCCAGAAGCGGGTGATTCACTAACAGATGGAACTTGTCAAATATGTAAAATAAAACTTGTAAAAATTATTCCCGAAAAAAGCCTTTCAGAAAGCTATGCATGCAGCTAATAAACTAATTATGTACTTTCATAAAGCATTCTTATATCTATTCCACCCTTTCATGGATGTGAGTATCTGAAAAACCTAAAACCCTAACGTGGTACCTATGCTCTAGAAGGAACCTACACCCGCACCCTAGCACCCTTGGCCAATAGGGTATTTGACTGAAACAAAATAGTGATACTTAAATTCATTCTTGGACTGCTGCTTGGATACTATCAATTTTGTATAAAAACTAATTAACTCTACCAAAAAAAAATACAAGGATTTCAATGTTTCTCATCAGACTGCCTTACACGCATGTGGTTTCATAGACTATATGCCTGAAACGAATTTGTCGAATTTCCATTATTATTTATGTCCTAGTTTACAGTATTAAAAAAAATAAGTGAAATACCCTATACGCACTATAATAGAGAAACTTTTATAAACTTGCCGCCCATTGACGTTCATTGTTTTCAGTGGAATTTATTTATATATTTTTTGAAATGATTAGGTACTGTTCATTCGACTCATTATTATATGCACTGTCGGGTACAAATACACTTCAAGTAAACCGTAACTAAATAATTGTAATGTGGCTCTCAGTTCCTTTTAGCGCAATATGACGACTCATATCTTTAATGTCCAAAATTAAAAAGAAGTAACAATTTTCAAAAGCTTAGAAAAAATCTTATTTTCAATTTTCGTAAAAAGACGTTATGAATCAGGAAATTAATTAAATTACCCGTAGTTAATTTTCATAAAATCATAATCAATAAAATCATAATTAAAAATATATGGCTTACTATAGTAACTTAAGGTGGCAAATACGTGTAGGTATAATATGTCTAATTTCGGATTTTTTCCTTTTTGTGATGATGGTGTTACATACTTGGAGTTTTATCATAACAGTTACAGTTTGTATTACTCGTGTTATCTTACAAATCAGGTAAAATATATAAGCTACATCGCCTCTTAGTACGATAAAACAAGGAGTTTTATTTCTATTCTGCATCAGACGTGTCATTTAGATTGAAATGTTATAAATTGATTTTCATGAGACAACATAATATTATATTTTCACTGCTTATACTCTTCTAACTAGAAACCGATTTCATAAGAAAAAGGTTTATGAGTTTACGACGTTAAAGTAGTGTAACGTTAAAACTAAAGAACTGAAAGCTACTAATTTCATATTAAAATAATATACAAAAACAAAACAATAACAAAAAGGAAGAAACAGTAGCACAAAAGGATCATTTATACAATATATAAAATAAAATTTCTAAGAAATATAGTTACACCTTATAATATCGTATAAATGATATGTAACATTATGTACAGTATAAAAAAAAAAACAATTTACTAGTATAACGCATTTCGCAAAATAAATAACGTATATTTTTTAATAATCTAGTTACTAATAGAAAGCGCATATTTAATGAAATCTGTACAATATATTTTATTCGAAGTCCTATGCATATTTAATACTTTGTTATAATAATAACATCTAGCTATACGATACTTGCTAAAATCTGTAATTAAAAAAACTCTTTGTCTGTGAATGAAATGAACGAGCCGTAAAAAAATGAATTACCTTTATTCTCTCTCAACCCCTTTTTATGTCCCACTACTGGGCACGGGTCTCCTCTCAGACTGAGAGGGGTTTAGCCATAGCCCACCACGCTGGCCAAATGCGTGTTGGCGGGCTTCACACACCTTCGAGAACATTTTTGTGAACTCTGAGGCATGCAGGTTTCCTCACGATTTTTTCCTTCACCGCTAAGCAAATGATATATAGTTTCCTAAAAAGGCACATAACTCGGAAAGTCAGAGGTGCGTGCCATTAATTTCACCTAAAACATTAATTTTATATTCAAAGTACTTAGCTTGCTACTTGCAAAAAAAGCACTTGCGAAAAAAATGAATTTCCAAAAAAATTTTAAGGAAGTACCTATACCCTTCGTGAACTATAGAAAATATACTTTGTGTATTTTATTATTAAAGTATTGAATATGCAAAGGGCCTAACAGCGTTTCCACGTTATCCCGTACATACATAATATACATATTTTTCAAGACAATTTATATCTGATGGGTTGGATTTTAACTCAATAACGTGGAAAGCGCTCTATCTAACATTAAAAAATTACACTCACAGCCGACTGAAATAACGATCGTAAATAATTATGATAATTCTTTTAGAAAAGTTGGCTCGTAATGCGTTTACATCTGTGCGTTTTCTTCAATAGTAACTTCATATACATAAAAACATAGTGTAGCAACTAGCAATAGTTAAAATGTTAAAACTAAAATAAAATTCACTGTCAACACTACGAGCTACCATGAAGATATTAAAAGGTACGGCTATTTAAAATTATGTACAATTGTGCTATTAATAAATAACAATTTGAGTAGAAAGTTTATGCGACAAATAAATTAAAGTCTAAAACTTATATGCAATGTATCACTTTTTTTATTTCAGTGAAGAGTTCCCTAGTACAGAGTGTAGTAACAAAGTCGAAAACGCACAAATATCTAGCACTACGTGTTATAAAGCAGAGTTACAGTTTAGCGAGAGGTGAGCTTCTACACCTTGAGCAGAGTTTAGTTTCTACACCTCTTAATTGAACGTGGTCCACCCTTTTGGAACTGAGGATCCCTGTTGCACGCTGGAACTTGCCGTGAAATCGGACAAGCCGAATTGGCTGAAGTCGAGCCCGTATTCGTGCAGTAAAGCGCTATCCGTCGAAGGCTTTATGGGGTCGGACCTCTCATTTTTATCCCGATATTTGAGAGGGTCGAAATCTTCGAGATTCGTTGGGGAATCATCCAGTTTTATGAGGTCTGAACCACACGACTGAAAAAGAAGCACGTGTTTTAGTGACGAGCGTGCTACGCGCTTTCCTAATAATGCAACTTTCTCATAGTACCGGTCTTTCTACATTACGTTATTTTGTAGCTAACAACGAGAAAGACTATCGCCTGATTTTAAAAAATACGCACGTCAGATGCAGTACGTATTATTTAAAATGTAATTAAAATTATACCTCTTTAATCAAGTGCCGAATATACCTCTATATTTAACTGCGGAACCTTGTACGCATATTGATATATTTTATATTGATTTTGAGCAAATAAGTAATCTGCAGCAACAAAGATCACTTTTTGTAACTTTTTTTTCTCCACCATTTTACAAGGATACCAAACGCGTTGTTTTTTTATTTTAAAATATTTTAGATCCAAAAATATAACCTAATAACAATTAATGACACTGAACAAAAAAAATTGTGGTTATAAAATTTAAATTTTAAAACTGACTTACCACGAATATCGTAACTCGGGCGCAGGACGATTTTAACTAATAAACGATAAATGCCTGTCAAAAATAAATACTCTCTCCGTTTCTTATTTCCCATGTCAAGTAATTTGACCGTGTCTGCAAAAGAAAAACGAGCAAGTGCGAAATTCGATCGCACGATTAGAGAACCTTTCTAGCAATGTGACTGACTCTATACTTAAATTTTATGAGCAATCAAACTTTATCTGAAATCTTTAAACACAAAATAATTAAGTTAACAAAAATCTACACTAATTACGGAATTTAGGTAGCTATATGCTTTGATTTAGGTCAAGCTCTTTTGGAGTTGAGTTAGTTGTTTCGGTTAGGCATTGCTCAGTAAGCAAATTCGGGTCGATTTCGGACCTTATTTAAATGTTAATTCATTGTGAGTTAAGCCGCTAGCGTCTTTTGCTAAGATGGCAATATTTTCGGTAGCTAGGTTTACTTTGATAAAAAGTAGTCTACGTAACTATTGGATGAAACGCATCTAGAGCAGGCTAGAGCGCAGCGAGACACAAACAGAACTCCAAACGCGATTGATTTAAACTTATTGTATTGTGATACCTATTTTATTAAACAAAATGAAACAAGTAGGCAATTCGCGTAACACATTGGCTACATTTCATTAAGTGAACTGTTAAAAGAGGTCATTCACATTTATGTATAAACAGAAGATGTTAAAACCAAAGCATTTTTGATAACACTGAAAAAATAATCTTACAACTATTGACATAGAGCGTAATATTGAACGTAGTTTAAAACGCAACATGATCGAGAATCGTGAAATTTAATTTACGTTGCACGATAAGGTTGCGGCATTATATTTTCTGTGATGAAGTACATTAAATTTTACACTTTACAAACCAATAGACGTAAAATTAATTTTTCAGTGTTATTTTTTTATTTTATTTCTTGATTCACTTCACTTGGGGTGTGAAAACATTACGAGAATCGCCTCCTAGTAATCTTATTAGAGAGTGTTTCGTGTAACGCTTTGATTCCAGTTCTCCTCTAATGTGCTCCGTTGTTCAGTTTCAAGACTAAGCAAATATGTGGCCTTAGACTGTGACTCTCAAGAAAATTAAATAGCTTGAATTTGAATTGCAGTTTTAACTCTAGGCTAATTTGCGACATCAAGACAATCTGACACTTAAGTGACATTACACAAGGCTTAAAATTGAAAAACATGAGGTCACGTGTCTAGTGGAGGGGGTAAACACACACACTCAAACAAATACGGGAACACAGGTTTTACAGACACGGGATAAAACATCTAGCGACTACGAACAGATTTCATAATTCATTTAAAATGCGCCATTCGTGTTAATATAAATAATACAGTATTGATCAAAAACTGTTTTTCAGTTATTATAAGAATAGATTTAATTAAAAATAAAAAATTCTTGTGAAAACTTTGTTTCAGTTTTATGAACTAGCATGAGATTTTCTTTTCACTACTTTCATATTTCAATAATTAATGAAAGCTTTCATCTTTTTTAATTTTTAAATGTTTATTCATCACGGTACGTAGAGAAATGTTGCAAAACTAGGATGCGTCAACGGAAAGGGTTTTAGTATGCCTTAGTGGAATTAATTAGCAAAAAAAGTTAATTTACATTTTCATACAAGTTTTATTGTGATATAAATCAGGTATGTTAAACATGATGTAGTTTTTAATATTATGCATTAGAAATACAAAATTTTACAAAATGTAGAAAAATATATTTCTGTTTCCTTAGGTAGGTAATTTTTTTCATACATAAGTTCAAAAATAGTTTTTTTATATACCTTTAATATAATTGCGCAAAACTTCATAGTGACATTAGAATATGTACTAATAACATATTAAAAATATAGAAACTTCTATCTATAGCTATAATTTCCTTTATATAATGGGTTTATTATGTACGCAATCAAATTTTACATTCAAATTACTCAGTCCAAGCAATATCAATATGTAAACACAAAGATTAATATCAAAGGGCGTTAAAGTCAAAAGTTGAGTAAATAACCTTTGCCTACGCCCTCGGCGAACTTGTTTGAACTCGTCTCAAACATTAGCCGTAGTTAGCTGTACTTAACATTATACTAAGTGCATATACATGCGCAGAGTTTTACAGTTTGTGCAAACTTATAATAAATAAAAAATAAAAAATGAATACAAATATACAATGTAATATATATCACAAACACAATGAATCAGTCTATCTGTATTCCCACTAGCTCGTTTTTAGGAACCATAATACTAAATCGTAAAATGTCAAATCATGCTACTTTTTATTGGACTCTTATGAATCATCGATTGTATGTATTATGTACAAGAACATGGGTCACCGAGCTTTGCCCGGCGTTTGCTTTTTGAGAGTCGTATTTTTTACGAAGAAAATAACTATTGCATAGGTCAAAAATATAACTTAGAAAGCATAACCTAATCTCAATATAGATTTTCATCCAAATCGTTGAGTCGTTTCTGAGATCAAAATTTTTTTTATTAATCGTTCAATGTTAAAAAATTCATAAAATAAATAATATTTATAAATATCACGTGCGAGGTAATTTGCGAACAATTTTTAAAAACAATTCATTGAGACTTGATAACATTTTGCTTTTAAGCTTTAAATTCTAATGTCGAAATGTAAAAATCTAGAAATATGATTAAAATGTCAATACTTTTACACCAGTTTCACTACAGAATAATACTAGTATAGGAACGATGAAAGAATACCTAATCCGCCCGTAAATTTGCATTCAGACCACGCAGCCTTTTATTATGGTTCCGTAAGCAAAGTTACCCTTTGCTTACGGAACCATAACGGGATAAACGGGAGCCTATTACTAAGACTTCGCTGTCCGTCCGTCCGTGTCATCAGGCTATAATCTTTTGAGCTAGATAACTAAATATTTGAAATTTTAACAGATGATGTATTTCTGTTGCTGCTATAACAAATTATTATTATTATTATTATTATTAGCCCAGTTGTAGTATGGCATAACTACAACTCGTCCCATTTTCGGGCAAAGGCCTCCCCTAGTCTCTTCCAAGTTTTGATATTGTTGGTATTTCTGTGCCACAAAGGGCCTGCGAACTCTACAATGTCGTCTCTCCACCTGTAGACTGGTCTTCCTCTCTTTCTGATATTGTAGTTCGGGCACCAAGTGGTTATTTCTGTGGTCCATCTGTTGTCTTTTCTTCTCATAACATGACCAGCCCAGTTCCATTTGTTGGTCATGGCCATCGTTACTGCATCTGTTGTATGGAGTTTTTGTTTTATTTCTTTTTTTGAGCATTTGTCAATCAAACGTATGTTCAGAATCGATCGTTCCATTTTCCTTTGCGCGATTTTTATTCTAAGTGCAGCTTTCTTTGTTAATGCCCAAGTTTGAGACCCATAGGTTAGTATTGGTATAATACATGAGTTGAACATTTTTCCTTTCCATTCTAATCCAATTTTTTTATTTTTAAAAATGTATTTTAATGACCAAAATCTCCTCCAAGCGTTTTCTATTCTTTTATCTATTTCTTGTTGCATATTACTATTACTTCCTAGGGTAAGTATTTGTCCTAAGTATGTAAAGCTTTGTACAGTTTCTATTTTTTTATTGTTGACCGTTATGTTAATGTCTCTACCTTTACTTGACATAACTTTCGTTTTTATTTCATTAATTTCTAGCCCAACTATACTGCACTGTTTGTTTAGGTCATTAACCATTTGTTGTAACTGTGTTTCAGATGAACTAATTAAGATGATGTCTGCAAATCTGAGATTTGTTAGATATCTACCGTTAATTTTGATGCCGTAATTTTCCCAGTCAATATGCTTAAAAACTTCTTCCAAAATGCAGTTGAACAGCTTGGGCGATGCGGGATCGCCTTGTTTTATACCTCTACATATGTTGAAATATTCTCCTGGTTTTTCCAATACTACTCTGGCTTTAGAGCTTTTATAGATGGTCTGTAATAGTTTTACGTATTTTGGTTGCACGCCTTGATTTAAAAGAGCCTCCCATAAGAAATGAAATTCAATAGAATCAAATGCCTTGTTAAAATCTATAAATGCTAGGTAGATTGGTATATTATATTCTTTTGTTTTCTCTATTAATTGATTCATAGTATGAAGATGGTCCGTTGTTGTAAAGCCTGTTCTAAAACCTGCTTGCTCTATGGATTGCTGTTCCTCTAGGACATTAGAAATTCTTTTCAGTATTATTTTTGAGAAAACTTTGTATATGTTTGAAATAATACTTATTGGTCTATAGTTATTTATATGTGAAGGATCACCTTTTTTATGTAAAAGAATTATGTCCGTGTGTTTCCATTGATTCGGTATCGTTTCTGAGATTAATATGTCATTAAGGATATTTTGAAATGGTTTTATGATTTCTTCGACTCCTATTTTCAGAAGTTCCGCATTGACATAGTCTGGTCCTGGACACTTACCATTATTCAAAGACATTATTGCCTCAAATATTTCATCTCTTTGGATTTCGGGGACCATTTCGCTCTGATTAATCAAAACCGATTGAGATTCTGAGCAATTTGGTGCACATTTTGAACTATATAGTAACTTATAGAAATTGGTAGCCGTATTGAGGATGTAGAGTCTATTTGTATGCAGTTTACTCGATTGGCTTTTTATATTTGGCATCCAACTCTTACTGTCAGTAAATAGAAGTCGCTCTATTTTCCGAATTGAACCCGTCTCCTTCAATTGTAAGGCGATATTCTCATTCTGGAATTCATTTATATCTTTTCTGATTGCTTTCTTGGTTTGTTTATTTAGGGTTGTCAAATCCATAATTTGTGAACCTGTTCTTAGTTTCTTATTGAGAATATTTCTTTGCTCTATCAAGCTTTTTGTATGATCAGAAAGCTTCATTTCTTTTTTAATTTTTTCCGGTAGAGTTGTTTGTGCACTGTTTGTAATAATTTCAATAAAGCTGTTATATTTTTGTTGCAAGTCTAAGTCATTTTGCCAAGAGATAAATTTTTTATTTAATAATTCGGTGTATAATTTATTATGTGGTGTACTTTGGAAAATTGGCTGTTTGTGTGCCTTTAAAAATTTTCTCTTTCTTTGTGGTCCTATATTTAAGTGACAGCGAACGAGTCTGTGATCGGTAAAGAAGTTGAAATTGTTTACCACATCCAGGTCTGTGCAGATATCCAGGTGATTTGAAATTATAAAGTCAATTTCGTTTTTATATTTTTTGTCTGGAGATTGCCATGTCCATTTTCTATTCGCTCTTTTCTTAAAGTATGTATTTAGGATTTTTAGATCGTGTTCAAGGATAAACTCTATTAATAATTTGCCTCGTTCGTTCGTTTTCCCATGTCTATGCGGGCCTAAGTTGTTCCGGTAGTTTTTAAGATCTGAGCCAATTTTACTGTTAAAATCTCCCAGTATTATGATACATTCGTTTTGCTTTTGTGATATGTATAGTTCACTTAATAAGGTATAAAAAGATATATATATATATATATATAACAAATACTAAAATATTAATTCAAATAAATATTTAAGAGGGCTCTTATACAACAAACGTGATTTTTAAGGTTCCGTAACTCAAAAGAGAAAAAAAACTGAACCATTATAAGATCACTATGTTGTTCGTCTGTCTGTCTGTCACGACCAATTATTTCAGTAACTATTAAAGATATCGACATGAAACTTGGAATGGTTGTAGGTAATAATGACCCGCTGTCATTGCAAGTCATTGTTTTATTTACAAAGGGAGGAAAACCGGGTCGTTAAAATTTCAAAATGAAATAACAATATTGAGTGGGGTATCATAATATGAAAGGGCGCTTACCAATCGAAAAATCTGTAAAATTATAATTAATAGGGATTAATGAATATTGTATACGGGAAAATTAAATCAACTCTGTATGTATTAAACTTTTTTCGATATTAATAATTAATTTTATTATATTCAGTTTAAAAATAAACAGTATTAAAAATTAAAAAATTAGGGGGATGGACAGACGCTTAAAATCTTCACAAAATATTCAGCTATATATTTACCGTACACGAAAATATTTACATTAAAATAAAAATTAAGGGGGGGCTCCGAAAAACAATAAACGGGATCTCTTTGCTCGTTTTTGAATTTGGTGGGCAAGGGGGTTTAGTTTACTTTAATACTATTAAGAATTGGCCTTGTTAGAACGGAACCCTTAGAGTGCAAGCCCTACTCGCACTTGACCAATTTTATTTATTTAAAACCTAACAATAAGTAACACATGTACGTGTTTATGATGACATAATATGATTTAATTTTGGCTGACTGTAATCTGCGTCTGCCTGTCTGAAATTTTATTTGCGCGTCATGATTGTAGTCTTGTTTATAGTAATTTTATGTTACTTTTAAAATGACTTTATCAACACTCCCCGAAATCATTTATTCCAAGAGGTATTATAATCTATACAAGTTATGGTTGAGTTTTCATTTTGACACAAAGGTTGATGATTAAAGCTTATTCAATATGTTCATAGGACAATAACATTAAAACAGTACAACTTGACATTTCTTTTTTCTAACAATAATAATATCTAGTGGTAATACGGAATAAATATGACGATAAAATCAAACATTCCAGCACACATTCCAAAAATATGATAAAAAGATTAGAAGCGGGATGATTACGGGCACGTTTGACAATAAGAAATTATAATTATGGGGCAATAGCAATCATGTAAACCAATCTAATTTAAAATCTTTAGACGGTTATTTCAATCTTCTTATGAAAATTTTAAATTAGATTGACTAGTTAGATAGTAACCGTGTTTTAACTAATTACGCAGCGCGTACTTACAAGATATACGGGGATATTCTGATCTTATAAAATCTAAGAAGAATTCTACTGTGATATGTATCAATACTGTATATTAAAATTCATCTACATAGCATCTTATACTTTGTATATTAGGGGATCATATATTTTTTTAATAACGAAATAGAACCTTTTTAACTGTTTTTATTTAGTTATAAATAAATCAACTAGCAGCCCAAGGGTAAACCAAAGGAATGAGGTACGTAGCAAAACGTTAGAAGTATATTTAAACATAATAATATCATGATAGTTAAATTTACCATAAATTAATTCCAATATAAAAATATATATTTACTATGTTTTATATAGGTATTATAATTATTAGTGTTAGTGCAACGCAATCCACTCTCCATATTATATTTAAATTCAATGGATAAAGTATGCGATAATACGTTTAACGTAAACACATAGCATCGATATGACAATAATAGCACATATCAAAATTACCTCTTGAGTTCTGCCTTTGTGGAGTGGCCGCGGCCTCGGTCTGTCTTGGCTAGGCTTTGGGACGTTGGGGGCCAACGTTGGCCTTAACGCGGAACCGTTCGTATTCGGCCTTTGGTTGGAGGACAGGGTCAGCTTGAGCTGCGTCTTGTCGTTCCCCTCCGTGAACCGTATGGTACTCGTGTGGAAATCATCGAAAACGTTCTCATCGTTCTTTGTGACGTTCGTAACAAAGTGGGTAGTCGACGGCGCCGGGTTGGCCCTCGGGGGAGGCGCGGGCGCATCGGATATATCGACCAGTTTCCTCGTCGATATGATCGGGTATCGGAGGGGAGGATGGGGACGTGCCGGTAACCGGGGTGGGGGACAGGGGGCGAGTGTTTTCTGCAAATAAAAAGTTGATAATGTGCCACGGTCGGTGCCCCTAATCAGCGTAAATGCTTCATGTACAAAACTGTTTAGAAACGCTAACAATGAAAGCTACTAAGTATAATAAATTATACGTTAAACGACAGAAGATGAAATGCCTTTTTGATAAAACAATTTAATATTATTAGTACCAAGCTTGTCATCATTGCACTGTGCATTAAGGTGCTACACAATAAAGTTGCACGAATCCATTTGGCCACAATAAATAAAATTGCTAGGCTTAGAAACACAAGAGTTCCGAGACCAAAGGTTTCAATAACAATACAATAATAATTATATCCATCCGAGACATGTGAAAATATTCCTAAAATATTATTACTTTACTTAGACGAAGAACGAATATATTCAAGAAGTAACATTTAAGACATCAATGCAAAGATTGACACAAATACAGAAACTGGCGTAGCTCTGGACTGAAAACTATAGTTTCAAACTTAGCATCAAAAGAGACTACAAAGAACCAGTTCTCAGTGGGGTACCAGAACTACCAAATTGGGGAAGTATAATGCATATTCAGGTATTAACTATCATGTATTGTTTTATGAAAAGTTAAAACATTTTACTAAGCAGTGAAAGCAGTGAAAATTAACCACGTTCAAAAATTTGATTAAAAATTATAGACAGAGATGCAAGTGCCAAAACTAAAAATGCTCAAAACGTTGATATAACAGATATACACTGAACGAAAAAACGTTAAACTTCGTACAATTTACTATTATTGATAATCCACTGTTAAGCCCTCAAAAATTTCCGTCAAAAAGCTATGGTATGAAAAATGTTTAATTTCTTGGATCTTAGAGCAAGCCAAAAATGTCGGCCACTAAACATAAAATAAAAACTGACTAATTTTTTTTTTCAAAAAGGCATTTCATTAATTCTATGCAATACGGGTTACGAGTTACGACGTATTTTACAATGGTTTTCATGATACGCTAAAAAAATTAGTAAGTTACAAGCTGCATTTAAGTTACAAAGCAACCTAAATAATTACGTAATAATATTATTTGTGTACACTAAGTTAAAGCTCGGGTAGCAAATGCCTGAGCTGTGCAAACAAACTGAAATGAGCACCTTTTCTCTTATTCACGTACTTCGATGGAGTTCTATATGCTAAAAGCTAGTAGCTTTGTGACACAAAATAAAAAAATTGCATCAGTTGGTTTACATTGGTTCCTAATATTCGATATATCCATGATTTGCCTTACTAGAGATACAAATTTAACATTTCTATCTCTAGTAAGGCAAACATGGATAGCTCGAATATTGGGAAGTGCCATTAGTAGGCAGTGAGCATATACCATAGTAATTCATAAATGTAGCAATGGTAGGGTTACAGTTGCAGTAACTTTAACCCTCAGAATAATGAACTTCAACCAAATAACGCGTTTGTTTATTTCCTGTCACAATGCTAGGTCGACATCTTGACAAACTGGGATTTAAAGATAATAATCTATTTATTGTTGTTTTAATATAATTGCGTAATTCAACAAAAAACAGTTTCTCATATGAAAAGGATCTTTCCTTTTTATAAAAGAAACTGTTTTTTTTTTCAGGTATAAAACGCCTGCTAATATAATATTAAAAAAAGTATTTATTTGTTTTCCACACAGGTTTTCCAATGCCATTTCAATATTATCAAGTGCCAAGTGTGTGCGAAGCTCAGACAAATACATAAATGGGAACGTAAGCGTAAGAAACAGATCATACAGCGTTAAGGTATGTGCATACACGTTAATTTTTGGCTTGTATCTTTGTAAATAAGACTATCACAGATTGAAATAGACATGTGTGCACACATTATACTAATAGTTTACGTCAAACTTCAGTTTTGATTGTCGAGATGAACTAATCGGGTCTGTCTCATCACGAAAAGACATGTTTCATGGCATTTAAAGTGCGGGAATGGAAGTATCATCATCACATAGTTTAATTTTATTGATTCACAATATTTATAGTCAATTTTCGAACCTAAATTAGTCGGGAAATTTGCAAATATGAAAAAAAATATTCTCAAACATGCTTGGAAATTTAAGCAATATTCTCTTCTTCGAGATTAATCGAAATTACTGTACTAGGCAAGCAGCGGTTGGCAAAAGTTGTATGAAAATCAATTTCTGTCGTTATTTAGCGGTGAAATAAATTGCATACTAAACTCATATATATTATCATGTATTATAAGTATCTACCATGTATTAGTAGTTACCAAGGAGGTAACTTGTAAAAGGTTTTACATATTTAAATTGCCAACTGGCTTGCAAATAGAAAGCTGATTATTGAAAAATTAAAACTAATGAACAGTGTAATTCGGAAAAAATATTAATGTTGTTCGTGATTGATTTTGTAAAATTTTGCCTTGCCCATGGCCACAATTACACATTGATGGACTCACGTATCAGTGCCTCGGCACTGCCTTAGCCCACATTTACATGTTTGTCCATCAATGCCTATTTTGCTGGCAGCTGCAGTAATGTATATTAATATGTGAAAATGATACTACCTTACCTCCAAGTATACTATTGTATGTTACACCAATGTTTTATTAACTTATAAATGACGAAAAAAATTGAAACGGCTTGCATCGACAATTACGGCACCAACTTTCTCTTTTTTCAGAGTATTTTAGAAGTTTGACATAATTTCTAACGTGCGAATTGAAAGTAGGTAAAGCACCCAGTAGTAATAAAGGGACCGTGCCATGATCACTAAGGTAATGATTATATTACGTTACTTTTTTACGTAAAATACCAAAATTTTAATATAGTCACGACTTTAAAATATCAATTTTCAATTACATTATAATAAAATAAACCCAAATATTTGTTGAAACGGTCTAAAATTAAAAAGAGATGTTGTTTTAAACATTCAAATCTATTTATTTGATGGGTATAATAAGAGTTAAATATATGAAGTTTGATATTGTACACACTTTATGCACTATATGTGGTGATATGCGGATTGCGGGTATACATAGTTTATATATATTTTTTTTAAAAACAAACCTCTACTTTCGGAGTAAAATCATTAGTGCTAAGAAATTTAATTCTACACGGCGCGTGCCTATTTCGATACAGAGTAGGAGAATTGAACAGAACTTGGAAAAAGTATTTTAAATATTAATAATAACACGCATAACGTAAACATTTTTTAATAATAACAAGTAAATAATTTATAAATTAAAAAACACGACTTCGCTGTGGTAAAACGACTTTTTCTAAAAAAACAAAATAGCCTATGTTACTCGGTATGATGTAAGGATTGTAACGATATCCAAATATGTTCAGCAGCTCAGAAGTTATGGTGGAATTTTAAGAAACTCACATACATACATGAACCCTAAAAACATTACACTCCTTTTTTGGGCAGTTATGTAAAAATAACTGAATTCGACCATTTCTAAAAAAAGTATTATCTGAACTTCATAAATCAAACCTAAAAGGATTCATTCACTAAAATCCAGTTTTCATTAGGACTAATCGAAAGGGTCGGTCCAAAGGATAAATTCTCTTTAAAAACACGGTATCTTAGAGTTAAAGGTAATGTTCAATATTTATTTTCATTTCACGAACAAAAGAATGTTTTCGTTGAGTAAAATTTTATATCTTCAGAATTTAACGTATTTTTCCTCTACGTCCCATTGGTTCTTTACATCCGGCACCCCTGGAATGGGTACTGGGCAGGGGATAAAATCGTATTCCCCTGGTTTTGCCCTCTGACAGGGAAGAAAATAGTCGCCTTAGCATGGCCAAAGGGGAAAGGGAGAAATTTATCACTATTTGACATTTCACAGGAATAAGTATTAAGTCAGAGTATTTTCTCCACCTCTGTGGCGATGTGAGGGGCGATAAACAAAAACATGGAAAGGGATAAAATTTTGTCCTTTGCCCGGGGACAAAATAGTTCCCTGCCCATGCTCGCACTGTTGTAAAATACTTTTATGATATCTCATTGTAGGAATAATTAACTTAATAGTCTGCGGGCGCGTTTTCACAGGAACGGGGTCTTCCATTTTGTGGCGTATTAACGGGAATTTTGTCAGAAAACGCTACAATGTTTCTTGTATGAAAAGAGATGTTTTACGATAAAATATTCAGATGAGCCCATCCTTAGGTTCGGTGTTGCCAAGGCCCACTGCAAGCGTTCGCTCTGATCATAGCACGGTCCGAAGCTTATGATTATTCAAGTCAATGATAAGCTACAATAGAAATAAGCAAGTGAAAAAAAACGGATGAGGGTGATCCTATGTGTTCAGTCACTCACGGCTCTGTCCGCGAGGCTGATGTCGGAGGCGTGCGTGTTCCCGGGCAGGCTGTCCCGCCGCTTGTTGAAGAGGTACTCCATCTCCGTGAGCAGGTCCAGGGGAAGGGCGGGGGGAGGCTCCCGGGGGGGAACGTCGCGGGAGGGGGTCGAGTCCGATGAGTCCGAGGACACGGGAGTCGCTGAGCCGCATGATAACCTGTGGGTATAATTGCTTTATTAGTAATTTTGCTAGGGATTTCTATTTTTATATGCAACTAGCTTTACCGCGCGACTTTATCAGCGTCTCAAATGAGGTATCATTGGTATGAATTACCAAAGGAGGTATCAAGTTTTCTCACGATTCAAAACTACCAAACTATTCTAGGAAAAAAGTATTTTTTGAGAACCATTGGCATTGGAAAATTGTTATTGCAATCCAGATTTTAATTGTATGTACAGAAATATACTGTCTTTTCAGAGGCCATTTTCTATCATACAGATTACAGATGTTATTGAAAAGTACAGGTTTTTTTTTATTTTTCCATTACTTTAGAATCCAGATTTTTTTATAAATAATTATAATAATAATTGTGGTAGTCAATGTGCTAGAAACCGTAGTTTATAAAAAAAAATTATGTATTTGAATCAGCTTGGTACCGGATTTGTGACAACCATGGTCATAAAGTATCCTATCAAAGTTCTAGGTACACAGACATTTTCACAGTTTCAAGGGACTGTAGACCTAAGTATGTCGTTTTAATTTCAATTCGATAAACGCATTCCCGAGATCAAACCTATCTTGACAGTTGATAGTTAGACAGACAGAAAAAGTGATCTAAGAAGGATTCATAAACTATCATACATATTTTTCATTACTTTAAAATCCGGATTTTTTTAATAATAATAATTGTGAGAGTCAATGTGCTGGAGACCGTAGTTTAATAAATAAATAAAAATAAAGTAATTTTAATCAAGTAAAAATTTGAATCAGTTTGGTACCGAATTTTATATAACCATGGTAATTGAGTATCCTATAATAGTTTTAGGTTTTACCAGCTTCAAGGGATTGTAGACCCGAGATAAAAAGTCTTGACGCTTGATAGATACACAGATACATAAAGTGATACTATCAGGGTTCCGATTTATCCTTTTGATGTACAGGAGTAGGAGAATAAAAGTGCCACTGAATGAAATTACCTGCTGTCGTCGGTAGTGTTTATCGAGGAAGGTCTTGACCCCGTCTTGGGCATTTTGTTCTTCAATCCTCTTACAGCCGACTTCATGTTTCTGCCGCCTTGCCGGACCTACGAGAAACACACTTTCAATAATACATACAAATAATTGTAAACATACTTACGGTCTACAATAGATGTATATTATTGCAAATAAGCATAACTTACATACATACAAACGTACATACATACAAACATACGGGTCGAATAAAGAACCTCCTTTTTTAGTCAGTATATAATGAAAAAAACACGACATTTCACTTGATGTTAAATGATAACCAGGATTCTGAGAAATTAAGGGGTATTGGCCCAAGTAGCCCGCAAATATTTAAAATTTTATTAATTTAATTTAACGTAAACAGTTTGCTAATTTTTAACATCGTAAGCTTATGGCAAAGATTTAAATCGCTAGATGGGCCCTAAACCTCCAAAAACGTCCACGTTTTTGTCTTGTGTGACACGTTGTCACTCTCTTTGACACATTAGTGAAACTATAGCATGTTGAGAGCACTCACTCAACATATTTGTGGACGTTTTTGATGTGCGCAATGTAGGCTTAGGGCCCATCTAGCGATTTAAATCTTTGGCTTATGGCAATAAATTTTTCGAGCATAACGTTTCTGCATAAATTTTCGTAATAAATACTTTGCTCACAAATTGCTATTCACCCCATATTCGTTCCCGAAAGATCATTTTCTGCAGTTTCCCATATTATGAAATTTTTGAGGTTTTTATTTATTAATTTTATATGCCCTGTAATTTCATCCATTACAATATCTACTGTTTAAACTGAAACAAATACCGGACGCTGCGGCGGCATCAAAATATTTGACACTGTGAAAATAGATAGCAAAATATTGAAAAAACTAATTAAATCAAACAGATAAGATTTTTTTCAACACACTTGCATATAGTGGCTCTAATTTCACCGCAATTAGGCACATAACGGCACCGCAAACTGCGACTTTTTCATTACTATTATTCACTAGTGAGTTAGACAGTTTTTTCAACACACTTGCTCATCGCAAACTGTGACTTTTTCATTACTATTATTCACTAGTGAGTTAGACATTTTTTATATTTTATCTACTAAATAAAATGATTTTTAGTGTTATTTTATTCACAAGTGTAATGAAAAACGTCGTATGATACACGTGAGTATTGATGATTACCGTCCTCGTCTTACTTAAGACCTCACTTAACGGCTCGGGTCTCAATGGCGCCTTAGAGTAATCACCAACTTTACTTACTTGTACCATAAACTACTATTTAAAGTATTTGAACATACTACAATGACTACACCGTGGCGACCATTGTTCTTTGCCATTCCCTTGGCGCTAGTCTAGCACTAACAGCCATTTTTTTTTTATAATGGCTCAGGAATCAGGATATTACCTCATCAAATATCGTTGTCCAAATCTGAGCAAATTGTGAATGCACTGTATGCACTCAACATACAAATAAACGCGAGGTAAACAGGAAAAACTTTTAAATAAAATAATAAGTTTGGTATATGACCATTACGAGATACTACACATATTTTTCACGATTTTATGTACAGTCTTAGTATTTTTCTGTGTACTTTTTTATTACCTCGAGGGCAGCTACTGTTTGCTACAGGGTACATAGTCACGCACGCAAGAAAAAACCTTAAGCATTGTAAGGAATTATGAGCTTTGAATGTCAAGTGTGATAGCTTGTACTTAGTCCCTTGGAATATTCTTTGAAACGTCATGTGGGATAGCTTAAACTTAGTCCATTGGAATGTTCTTTGACACGTCTAGTGTGATAGCTTGTACTTAGCTTTTTGGAATACTCTTTGCAATGTCATGTGTGATAGCTTATACTTAGACCATTGGAATTTTCTTTGAAATGTCATGTGTGACAGCTTTTACTTAATCCCTTGCAATATTCTTTAAAATGTCATGTGAGATAGCTTGTACTTTTTTTTTATCAAATCAGTAATACTAGTTTGACCCACTTAAGAAACACGATCATAAAGATCACAAATGTTGTGTTGTTTCTTTAATACTTAACATTACGCCATAAGGTAAAGGTTTTTAGGATACTGTTGTAACAAGTATGAGATTTGGCATCGTTAATAAATAATTATAATATGGAAAATAAGTGAGTTTGAACGAAAGCATAAGTAACATGCGTTGTTAACATGCCTCAATAATAATAATCACTAAACGTGGACTTTATAAACTTGGCCACTGTACTGGTCGCATTATCTCGCTGCTCGCGGTGCAATAAACTGGGTAATTAGCACGCCGCCTGTCGCATGTCAGGCCTTTGGTAAAGCCAGTAAGTGCGACAAATAGCGCAACAGTGTCTACTTATTTTATTGCCACCCATGTAACATTAAATAAATAAAAAAAAAAAAAAAAAAATTGCCACCCATCGAGATATTGCGATCAGCCCCTTGATTGTGTAAAAAAACGTATTGATCGTTATCGTAATCGTAAACTCTGCCCGCTGATTGGTTCCCTGATTTACGTCAGCCAATTAGCAAATGGTTACGATAACGATAAATACGTTTTTCTTATGCAATCAGGAGCCGTACCACCATCTCTTATAGCAGTATTATTGTAATATTGCTTTAAAATTTTCATACTGACATTGTATGAATATGTCAAAACAATATTACAATAATACAGCTATAAGAGATGGTGGTAGGGCCCCAGACCCCAGCATAGGAATAGTATACAAACAATGATAGCCGATTGGTTTAGATCTCAGCCTTTCGTCAAAGGGTTAGCTCGCGTTTAGCGACCTGTGCCCAGCAGAACAAATAAAGGCCATAATAATAGCTATAAAATATTACATAACGCATGCAGTAAATACATAAAGTAAAAGAACCCGGTGCAGATTGAAAGTTAAACGATCTTCTATTTTCTTCATTCACTACATTTGTATAGTAAACAGTTTTTGAGTCATGTGAAATCTTAATAATATACAATGCTTTTAAGAATTTTTTTAGTAAGCAAATATTTTCTAAACGTAATAAAACACAGGACAGATTACTTTGTTTTTCTATAATCCGCTATTAGCAATTATAGATACAAAATTAATATCAAACAAATTAATCTGCCCTGCTAACTATGGATTTCCGCAAAATAACGCCTGCTTCTATTAAATAATTACAAATCAAACACAACTATAAATTGTGCAGATTTTATGTTACAATTTTTAAACCGAGTTAAAAAAAATTATAATTATTTTACAAGGACAGCATAAAACAAAAAGCATGTTCAGACAAAATAATTTTTATACATCGATTTATTAAAAAAATACGTGCAGTTCTTTTTTTTTGGCATACGACATAGATGTACCATAAACAAGAGATATGAAAAAATTCATACTAAAAATTAAAAAAAAGTGGTTAATTGCTAGGTGATCTTAGGGTCTGTTGATTCAAGGAACTTTAAAAAGTTAAATAGGGCGGTTTGACCCGCGATATCCAACGATGAGTGAAGCAACAATAAGTTAGTGACACCATTAGGAAACCTGAGGATATGGCCTCCCGAACGATTTACATAAACCTTTTTTCGTAAAAGCCAACATTAGCGCCATACCTGTCAAAATTTTATAGATGGCTGCTGAGCGAACTACAGCGCCTTACTGCCGGTGCCAAAACTAGCATTTTTGGCACCGGTAAACTAGCGATTTTTTCTCGCCGTCCGCCCTGCCTATATACACTGTGTAACAAAAACCCTGTGGTTCCTGTGAGCGGCGTAGGTAGAATCGATATTCAAACATAAAAAAACAACTCATTTGGAAAGATCAAATTAAATATTAAATCATTATAATTTGTAAAATAAAAATGATTTCTGACCCCTGCAAACTCTAGGGCGACAAAAAATAGAGCGACCGTAAGAAAGTAAAATGCGCGAGCTACTGGGCACTCGGCAGGCGGCATTTTGTAAACACAAAGGATAGTAGTCGGCGCGGCGGCACGCTTTGACTGCCTCAAAGGACGCCGCGCCGCGTCGCCCCTTTGAATTTGGAGGTACTATCAGATGTATGAAACATTTTTTTTATGTGTCTATTTTATTAGCTACTTTGACTATGAGCCATAACATGAACCAGTACATGATTTTTTAAATAAGATGTTCATAAATCGTACACCTACATGATTATGTATAGGTATCCAAAAGGGCCAACAGGGTTTTTGTTACACTCTGTATATGCCTAGTCTATATTTTTAGTGATTAATTTTTTGGAAATATACAAAACAACAAGTGTCCCAATATGTAGTGAATGAAGAAAACCCTATTATAATATATATTTGTCCAGTACATCGAGAAAGTGATTAATTTTATCTTCATGTAAAATACACTCACCGATTTTACAGCCGATTGTACTGCGGGGTTGGCCTGTAAATATTCACACTATGTAGCAACGGAAAACGATAAACACCCATGTACTTACAGCATGCGACCTAGTCACCCGCGGAGAAGCATCTTATTCACAAGCTTTTATTAACACATCGGGGGCTAATAGTAGCAAATAGGGTATTTGACTCCAATTTTTTTATTACTTTATTATAAAGTAGAATTAAAATAATTACGTGCACTGAAAGAACTAATTAAATCGATCAAATAACAAAAAAGTTATAAGCATTTAAAGATTTGTGATTAGACAGAGATAGCAACATGAAATTGTGACGTCACACCTTACCAATGCCATAGTAGCTTCGTGCGGCTTCATACAAATTTTCGTTTTGCGAGAAAGGGATAGAAGATCCCCCCACTCCAAAGTTTAAACGCCTGTAACTTTGTAAATCTTCGTTGGATTTTAATATTTCTTTCACTGCACGTTATTATTTTTATCCTAGTTTATAATAAAGTAATATTTTTTATCAAATTCAAAAGTAGTGTAAGACCCAATTGCGGGAATGGCAGATTAATCATCATTATTTATTCATACTAAAATGTTAACTTGATAAATAATTGTCCATTTTAGGAAGTTAGTTTTGATGTATTTTGTGAGTGTTTCGACTATTTTGTGAGTTACCCTAAACTTGATACTCGGACTGTAGATATTTCAATCCACGAAGACGCGCTTCACTCTGTGCAAAATCGTTAATGTTTCATTCGATTTAGCGTAAGGGTGGTTATTTCTTTTTTAACGAACTTTAAATGCATGAAGAGTTTCTTATTTAAAAGATTTCCGTGATTTTTTTTTGTATATATCATACAAAAAAAAATCACGGAAACTATCTTAAATTTAAAATATAAATTTTTTTGCGCGGATTTGTCATATTCACCCTTCACTACCAGGTCTCGTGAAGAAATTACGTAATTTCAACACTTTTATCGAAATGTATTATTATGATATAAAAATATGAAGACAGTACTGCCATTTAGTCAATTTAACTGTCATAAGCCAACTATGTTATAATGCGCAAAAAAATTATTTTGCATTACTCCACAATATCGAATGAACCTGTATACGTTTACTCTACATGATACGTTTCGTCCTTTTGTACGTAAATATTTCAAGATTAGATTCATCGAATAAGATGGAGTAAAACACAATTTTACGGTACTATCTTATAACAATGGACGTCCGCGAATTAATTTTTGTTAACATCACCACGTTTGCTAGTACGTTCGGGGCTTATACTCCGACTTTGAATTCGATGCAGTAAAATGACGTTTTTAACTGTCATTTGGCGAATTAAATAAATTAAAATATATACATTTAATCAAACTATATCACATTAATATTATTTGGCTTTGAAAGTCACTTCTCTAATTTTATACTAGCAAACCCGGCGAACTCCGTTTCGCCACCAGATGGCTTCGTTTTATGTAACATTTTTTTAATTTTTCCTGAATTTTCTTTGCTATAAACCTCACGGAGCCCGAGACCTTTCCAACGAATGCAAAACTGTGGAAATCGGTAGATGAGTTATTTTGGTGAAATATTGCAGGATTGTTGGAGTTTAGTAAAATACGAAATGTAATTTTACTGCATCGAATATAGTAGAATCGGAGTATAGTTTTGCTAGCTAACATAAACATTATAACCTCTAAGCCTTACATGAATTGTTTGAGCCGTTAGTATCGACTGTATACAAGATATTTTTAAGAGTTATTACTCTAGCGTTGAGGAATCTTCAGTTTTTGCCGCTAGCTATTGTTAAACATGTACATTTAAATCTAGCAAAGACCTATATTTACCTTTAATTAAGGCCCCGTTTGGATTTTTTTGTCAATAAATAAATCTTTATCTTCTTCGTTAAATTGTAAGCAAGAAAATATTAAAATTATTTTAATATAGCTCTTTAGGATACTCCGGTGTTGGGCATGAAATTTCGTCGAGTGCAGTGTAAAAGTTTTGTGGTCAGAAACAAAGCACCACGTTTATGTCAATAAAGTCGTAAGTATAAGGCGCTATTGCGAAGTGAATTGCATGTTATTGCGTCAACCCCAGAGTCGCTATTTATTTAAATCATTTTGCAGAAAAATCTTATGTACAGTATCATGATACTGTTGCTATTGTGGTATTCTGTGATTGGGGATAGTGATTAGTTGGGGCCTTGCCTTTATTGCCTGGTTGGGAATGTAAGCAGTCATTAAGGTGTTTCGGCCCTACCAGCCCGCGAAATTCAAATTTTATTTAGTTTTTCGCAAATATTAGACTAAGTACACATTGTAGATTTATGGCAATGCATTTTGCGGGCCTACTTTTTATTCTACACGTTTTTAATAGAAACTTTGCTCGAAAGTTCCCACTGATCTCATATTGGTTCCCGAAAGATATTTTTTTGCAACCAATATGAAGTAAATGAGTAATGTTGAGCAGAGTTTTTCTTAAAAACATGTAGATGCATAAACGTTGTGCCTGCAAAACACGTTGTCTTTAACCTTCGATGTATAATTAGCCCACTATGAGCGAAAAACTAAATAAAATTTGAATTTTCGCGCCTGAATGGTACCCATCGCCCTTAAATGTTACCACAAATTGAACCGTATGGATTTTTCTGTTCATGCGGATTATACAAACATTATTCTAATAATTTCTTATCTTTACTAATTTTATGTATGACTTACAGCCAGTTACTTCATTGATAGTAACAGTAATAGTTAAATATGGCAGTCTGATCCTTATGTCTTTCGTGATAAGGGTCAGACCACCATATTTAACGATTACTTTAGCTGATACTATCAATGAAGAAACTGGCTGTTAGTAACACTTGCTTCAACTTAAATGTTTTCTGTATACAAAAAATTTAGGCCAATACGTCCAGTGATAGAACTGTTTGTGGTCAGTCAGTCAGAGGTCGGTACCTTGTCTTTGACGGTTTTGAAGAAGGCCCCGCCCTCTTTCTTCACCGTCTTGGCCCAGTCCCGGTACTGCTGCTTCAGTTTCTGCCCGCTGCCCGTACTCAGCTTCTCCGCATAGTTGTTGCACTCGACTTCAAACTCATCGTTGAAGCCGCGCCCGGAGTTAAGAAGCTCCAACCTTTCATCTATGAACTAAAATAGAAATAGAATTTTTTTTTATTTCATATAGGCCTAGCATACAAAGGCTCTTATGACACGTCGCTTAAAATAAATATTTCTGGTATAATAAGTTTTATCAAGTAAGCAGTGATAGTTCAGTGGTTTTGACCTCTGCCTTTCGGGAGGTTGCGGGTTCGAATTCTGGGCACGCACCTATGACTTTTCCAAGTTACGTTGTTAGGCAACTGAATATCATTCTCCTTAGCGATGAAGTAAAACATCGTGAGGAAACCTGCATGCCTGAAAGTTCACAGAAATGTTCTCGAAGGTGTGTGAAGCCCGCCAACTCGCACTTGGCCAGCGTGGTGGGCTATGGCCAAACCTCTCTCAGTCTGAGAGGAGACCCGTGCCCAGCAGTGGGACATAAAAAGGGGTTGAGACTTGAGATGATGAAGTTTTATCCTACTAATATTATGAATGCGTTAATGCGAAAAAAAGTTTGTAAGTATGTTTGGATGTATGTATCATTGTTACTCTTTCACGCCGCAACTACTGAACCGATTTGGCTGAAATTTGGAACATAGATAGCTTTTTACCCGAATTACATACATATGCTACTTTTTATCCCGGAAAAATCCATCGTTACCATGGTATTAGTGATAAACCGAAATTCACGCGGGCGGAGCCGCAGGCAACAGCTACTAATCCTCATGATAACTAGTGACCGGGATTTCCTTGGTTACTATTTTAGATGGAGAGCTAATATTCGTTTATCAGCGCCATAAAAAATCGAGGCAAATATAACATGACGACAAATTATTATAATGAAAGTTTGTACTATTCGAATTACTCGTAACATCTAAGTACCACTGTAATCCCGTTTATTAGGAAAAAAAACTTTAAACATAAACATGCAAAAAACACAAATATAATAATTCATTCAATTTCATCAAATATGTTAGATCGGATTAATATTATATAAATATTTGCATTTACACCAGAAGAATTATGTTTGTACAAAAATATCAAAATATTTAGTAAAATTGTGTGTGTTCATACCTTTATTCTAAGAAATTAAACTGGTCGCCAACAGCACACGACTAACCAAAATAAGTGTAAGTACGTGTATTAGATTCTATAAAACTGCCACTCGCTAAATTTTCAACATTTCGCTAAGCTTGCGCTGCATTAAATAAATCATAAATAAGGCACTTCAATATACGAGTAAAAGATTACTTGAATGAAAATAATCCACGGTAATAGTAAACAACTATAGCTTTTTACTAGTTCGTTTAAAATATTTGTGAAATAATGATAGCAAAAAAACTAAATGAGTTTGTTGTGAGCTTCTCAGTTCAGGGCGCGTCAGTACCCTCGAAAACTTAGTTCGAAGTCGTAAAATAGAGTTATCACTACTAATTAAGTATGCAAATTTGACCAATAAAATGTTCTTCATTATTTTTTTATAAATGTGAAAAGTGTATCAAAATTAACGCTACCAACGGGATTCGAACCCGTGACCACCACCTGTGGCGGGTGATCGCTCTTCCACTGAGCTATAGTAGCGTTGGCACGATAATTTCGATACACGTTGTTTTTCCAGTCATAGGCTGACCGCGGAATGAATGTTCTTCATTCTTATTTCCGATATAAAAAAGGCTTCAACTAACCTGTTGAAAAATCTGCGACTGAAGTATTTTTCTCAAAAAAGGCTGCATGTTTTTCCTCGTCCTAACAAACGCCTCCGGGTTGAACGTTATCAGCTGTCCCTTCTCGATCCTGTGCGTACCAGACGAAACAGGCAATAAAAAGATATAGAGTCAAATGCAACAACATCACCAGCAGTATGATACACAAAAATATATAATAATACACGTCGAACATTTCTGGACGTTGTTTTGGTGAATACAAATAGAATGTACTATGTGACATTTAAACAATATTCATTAACCGTATTATATTGTGGTATTTTTCAATAAAAGACATTTATTCTATATTGTTATGAGAGATCTGCAAAATTGATACAGGCGCGGTCGATCGCACACCGAGTGGGCAATTGATTTTGTTTATATGCAACTTTATAATTTATACCTTCGTGTCAATTGGAAGAGGCTCTTCAACAGTTCAGTTGAGGGGTTATTTGTGGTACTTAAGACTCGTTTATTTTTATCCAGGAGGCTTATATAATGGTTATTATCGAATCAAGCCCAAAACGGCAGGCCCGATTTTTTTTTAGATTTGTTACTATACCAAATCACACCTAAACCAAATTAGAAATCCTTTAAAAAGGGTTATTTTACGGCCAGCAATCGTACCTGAGCCTTCCAAATAAATTCAACAGCTTATGGCAGGAGTTTAAAAATAGAGGTAAGGGAGGTCCTACAGACTTAATTATTAAGCTGTATGGTCCTTCGTTAGTAAATATCATAACTTGCAAAAGCATATAGTCTGAATGCTTCGGCGGAAAGCATAATTGTCACTTGATGACTATTCATAAGTGCTTGTAAAATGAGCCTATATGAAATAAATCATTTGAATTGGAATAAGAGACATTATTAACATAATTTCATTACCTTCTTATAATTTAACATTTATTCCACACATACATTGCTTAGTTGTACACGTTTCGCTTTTAAAAAGTTCTGAAATAATTTTGAATTGAAAGAATTTTGGGTGACACATCCTGCCGCATCATCCTGTATCATGTATACTATCAAGTATCAAACTCATTACAGTACATTGTTGCAAATGCATTGTGTTCTCAGGAGAGCTATATTATAGTTTGTTTAATTGAATAACGAGCGAGGGGACAGTGTGTATCGATCCATTACGCTCAAGTACCTGACAAAGCGCTTCCGCAATTCCTAGAAAATGTATTCAATTGATGCAAAACGGTGTGCAATCTTACTATAATAGTGCTACGAATAGAAATACAGTTCAATAACATTTTATATGCTTATGATTTATGAGCTCAATGGTATATTTTTGTTATACGTTTTCAGTATTGTAGTGGTACGACATCTATTGTCAGCGAGTGATAACCGCTGCAGAGAAAACCCACGCTCAGCGATGAGTCAACTCTACGAATGAGAGACTTGAATCGTACTAATCTGCAAGACCCTTAGAAAAAGATAGAACACCACCGGGGTAGTGATATTTCCTTCGACTTTTCCCGGGCAAGGAGGCCAAAACTCTAGGCTCGTACCACTGAAGGCCTAACAGAGAATATATAATGCGGAGAAGAGAAGTAAAAAGAAAAGGGGAAAAACGAGGACTTACAGCCGTTTTCACTAAACCCAGAAAACGCTTAAATCGAATGCTTAAATATTTAAGAGAAACCAAAGGAAAAAAATCGTTTCACCAACCCTTAGCCGATAACTAACGACGTTAGGCACCACCTAAATTTACGACACCGATTCAGCGGTGCTTAGCGCTAGGTAGTTCCTATAGTGACAGTTGTCTATAATGAAGTAGCAGCGAGTAGTTTCCCGCCGCCGCCGCCTGCAGGCCGCGTGCGCGCACTTGGCGCTGTCGTCCACCGCGACTACATCGCTTGCCGCTCACTTCGTACTTGTTTACGGAAAGGACAGGCGAACGACAGATTTTGAAATCCATTCAATGGACAGCCGCTTTCGTTTTTGTGTAAAATAAATTATTTCATTGTATTTTATCACACTTTTTATATTGTGCATTGTTAACTATTTAATTTACGATAAAATCAACTACTATATTAAACTAAAAATCATAGACAAGTTTAAATAATTTAAGCAATTCATAGCTTAGGAGTAGCCTAGTAAAAAAGTTTTGGTGAAAGATACATGTTTGCTTAGGGACTACCTTAGACTATGCGTTACTTAGTTATGCGTAGCTTATTTCGCTGTTGGTGAAAACGGCTGATAGTGTGTTAACACTAAGTGGTTCCTTGCTAAATCAGGACATGAGGAGGTTGTTTTAGCCCATGTGAATCAGACAAACAATGCCGGAAGCTAGAAGTCCGTAAGCTATTTATTCGTCCCGGAAAAAAGATGACCCATGCTGCTGTTGCTGCATCTCCCCTCTTCTCCCCTTTGGAGATAACTATGCACACCTAATAGAGATAAGTGATTAATATATAATAAAGTAGATAACAACTTACCTAATAGCATCTCTATAACCGCCAATTAAACACACAAGCGCACGAAGAAACGCTCTTGAAACCGCGTCTCCTAAAGCGTTTTTGTCGCTTAGAGCCTTCTTTAAACTCGCTACCTGAAACAACAGATTGTCAATATTAAAGTCGAGCTTGTCGTAGCTGAAACGCCCTACTTCCTCATTTACGCACACAAACAATATTAAACAAGTAAATAATTTAAAAACACGGCTTCCTTATGGCAAAAACGACTTTTTCACAAAAAAAAATATAGCCTATGTTACTCGGAATGATGTAAGGGTTCTAACGATACCTCATAAGTCCAAATCTATTCAGCCGTTCAGAAGTTATGGTGGAATAAAAAAATTCACATACATACATACACGAATTCTAAAAAAATTACACCTGTTTTTTGGGTAGTTGTGTACTGGACCAATACAAATACAGATTGTAATTGGTCATCCAGTCAATACTTGCTAAGAAGCTGCGTTGTTTTCGGATTTGTTGTCCAACTAGTCACAAATGATCTGAACGCGCGAGAGAGCGGACGTATCATTCCATACAAGCCGTCAGTGCTCCTCCATACAGTGAGCGTTGTCTACACTGTGATGTACGCATACGAGGAAAAGTCGAGTAATATTTTTACTCAAAAATCTAAATCGACTAAATCTGAAACAAAACGCTGCTCTTAAGCCTCAGTTTGCCAGTGATGTCACCAGGTACAGTGCCCTTCATCCTAATAATATTATAAAGGCGAAAGTTTGTGTGTATGTTTGTTACTCCTTCACGGCTCAACTACTGAACCGATTTAGCTGAAATTTGGAACATAGGTAGCTTATAACCCAGATTAAAACATAGGCTACTTTTTATCCCGGAAAAATCCGTAGTTTCCATGGGATACCCAAAATACCAAATTTTCTAGAGCAATCTATAGCTACATCTATAGATAGATTGTTCAAGCGAACTTGCTTGAAAGCATGTTTAAAGGTTGGAATAGGGAACGATAACGGGAAAATGACGTTTCCCTTAGGATTCATGAAAAAGCGAATTTGACGCGGGCGGGGCCGCGGGCAAAAACTGAATCTATTATCACTATAAATGTGAAAATGGCCACTATGTAGGTTCTGAACGCATGTGTTTTAGTTGAACAAGGGGATATGGGGGTTTCGTTACTGACAATGTATGAGCTTGGTTAAGCTATGGGATACAGGTTAATAATATGATAGGTTGATTTTATTATTGTCCTTCTCACTCTTATGAATACGTTGGTGGGTTAGGTTAGGTTAGGTTAGTATCCCACGGTGAAGCCAAAAGGAATCCAGGAGGGGACGCTCGGAGTGGGCCTGGAGATGGGCCCGCTCTGGATGCGTCCAAGAGGGGTGCGGTGGACAGAGTTTTCTGTCTCCTGCAGCCAGGAGGGGTCGCGGGAGGAGAGGCGTGTCGGTGTGTCGTTGCCGCTCGCCCTATCTCCCGCGACCAAACGGTGGCGCACCGTTAGATGCGTCGGCGGCGGGGCCGCAGGGGAAGAGGAGTGTCGGTGTGTCGTTGCCGTTCTCCCTGTCCTCTGCGGCCGTTTGGTGGTTTGCGGCGGAGCCAAAGATCAGATCCGCCGCGGGGTATGGGAGGTCGATGCCTGCGAAGTGCAGGAGCAAGCTTCGCAGGTATCGCCTTACCCGTGCCCACGGCCCCTGGGTGGCGGTCCCGGGGGGGTCCGTCGCCTTACGGATGGGCGCCGAGGAGGTAAGGCCCGCTTAGGTGTTTCTGGCGGGCCTTGCTGTTGGAGGGGAGCTCCTTGCTCCACCTCGTGGAGGGGCCGCGCAAGCGGCCGGGCACCGGCGGGTTCGCGGAGGTTTGCGCAAGCGTTCCCGTGTTCCCGTCATACGGTGCGAGGAGGAAACACCGTGGGGTTTAGCCGGTAAGAGTCCGGCATAACCCAGCCGCTCCCCCGGGCGACTGGGTATCCATGAGGATTCCCCACGATAAAAAAAAAAAAAAGGTTAGGTTAGTATGCAGCGTTGCGGAAGAATATAACAGAAAAACGTTGTTTTACCTAATTACTTCAAAAACTAAGCCAGTTATTTAAATGTTGTTCTGAGCGTTTTTGGGAATTATTTTTTACCGATAAATTAAAACAAAAATTACAATCATGTTCATCGTAGTTTTCGATGGAAATTAGAAAAATGGAGATTTTGGAGCAATTTTTGGGAGAGCTTTTTGGCAAGAAATTTTTATCCAATCGTGTTTCTGATGTTAGGTTAACGCATATGCTGTTTTTTCCCAGAAAATCCAGGACTCCCACGGGATTTGTAAAACCCCGAAATTCACGCGGGCGAAGCCGCGGGCAAAAGCTAGTACCAAAATAAAGTAAACCTTTACTAAATTACTTTGAATGCAGATCACGAGGGCCTGGATTGAATTTTTCTATTAGGAGTCTGGAAATTTGCAGCGATTCCATTTGTGTCGAACTGCCGTCCCATCGGATTAAGAGAGTGAGGGAATCGAGAGTGCACCAAAGTTGGCCAACTTTAAACACTTACCATGTCCTGCGGAAGGCTTTCAAGGTCATGGAAGGGCGATCGCAGTTCGTTCCTGTCCACGTCCAAAACAACGACATCGCCTATCTCAGACATTCGCACCGTCTGTCAATCAAAATAATAAGTGTTGTGTTAGTTTACAGTCCTTCTAAACTTCGCTTACTAGAATATGTAGTAATAGTTTATTCAACATGTGGGTAATGCAGTTTAAGGCCTGGTTTCCACCCCGAAAGTGAGGGGACAGAAGATGTCGAAATGACGAAATCTGTTTGGTTACTCGAACACAGCACCGCTTTGGTGGGATCCGGGCCTAAGTTACGGCTGCCAGGATTAAGGGCCCTTTACAGATTACAACATCTTTGAATACTCTACTTTTCATATCTATAAAATCAAGAGTTACAATAATTAATACAATAAAAACATTTATTGATGCTCTATGCCATAGATTGTAAGCGACATGAAGCATTGACAACTGTCAATTTACGGTTTTGGTTCGCCGCCATGGGTCATTGTAGTTTTATTAACTTAGGTTTGGACCGCTGGAGGGCTTAAGCTGGGGCTGTTGGTGTTTTAAAGATGCCAGGCTCAACAGAGTTTACTCAACTTTAGATGATGACATCTCGGATGAATAAATAGAAAATTACAATAAGATATAGAGATAAGCTATCCCATTTCCAGGTAACTTTGCGGTAATCGTGTTATACAGGGTTATATAAAAAATGCTAAATCGCTCTCGTCCTGTAGACTTTTGTTCTACGTCTTTTCAAAATGTAGTATTAATTTATTACATACAAAAAAAAACTTATTTCTGTAAATAGACATTACACTCTTGCAGTTTCGCGCCGCGAGTTCTCGCGACGCCGACTTGCCGATGTTACATTACAGAGTAGGAACAAGTGGAGTATCTTTATAAAATATTGAATAATTGTTATTTCTCAAAATATCGAGTCAAACATAAAGTCGTTGAACAACAGTTGTTAGTTTTAATGTAAACAAATACAGGCTGAGAGCGATTTGGTATTTTTAATTAACTATGTAAAGACCCTTCGCCACTGCTATGTAGTGAAGTCTCAAGCTGCATACCTCCATAACACATCTAGGAACACCAATGAGGAACGGCATCGGGGCTAACAGGTAATCGACCAGATGCTTCGGCAATATTGGTATGAAAATATGTTGCCACGACATCGGGAACAGTGTCGCGTTCGCCGCCTGCACGCACGCGGACAGCCGCGACGGTTTCGAGGCAACTATGGCAACCCTCCGCTCGTTGAGTAGCGCTGCCCACAGACCCGCCATGCATTTTGTGTCCATAGCGCTGAAGTACTCCGTGAGGTTGCACTAGAAATTAAATAAATTGATCATAGGTAACACGTATTTTGTGTCAAACATATCCAATACATACCAAAATCTATTACAATTTCTCTGGTTGCTTTTAAAAGGAAGCTATTTGAATGGCTAACAGACAAGTTTTATTTATTCATGGCGTGATTTTATTTAGGGCTCAACTAAATTATGACTAGTTATTTATGTACAACGTTGTTTTATCATATAAATTATTTCTCACTGAGGGGTAAGAAAGATATTTTACGTCTTATTCTCAGACCTCCCAAATACCTAAACAATCATAAAAACCAGTCAAAACTTTTTAAAGGAGTTTTATTGTAAACACTGTGACACGAGAAATTTATATATTAAATAACCTTAAATGTATAATTAATTTGTAGGGATATTTAAATATTTTCATTTATATGTATTTACACATGTAAATACATACAAATCAAATGCAAATAAATCATCCTACTTGATTTTGTGAGTTTAAACAAAATTCTTATAAAAACCAAGTTATTCTATTGGATGCAGTATAGTATATCGAGGGTTGTATGGTATAAAGAATAACAGTATTTTTAGAATATTGCTATTTCTTTCCACAAGTACCATTGATAAAGGAATGGACCTATTGTTAGACTCCCTATTAAATAAAACTATCAAAGACTTACATTTTCAGGTATACTAGGCAGTTTGTTATCCGGACTCTGGCATGAGAACACGCTGTGGCCTGCATTGTAAGTGACCTTTAACGTGTGACCCGGCAAGGGAGGTCTTATCCTGCACGCCTCCAGAAACGACGTGAGCTCTCCTCGCTCAGAACTGTTCAGTAAATTCGCTATACAGTTCAGCAACCTGCAATGACCATTATTATTAACTGTTTGGTAACTCTTAGACTTTACTTTTGGTTGAACCCTTCAAACAATACACCTCGAAGTCAGAAGTGCTCACCAAATAGGTCTCAATAAATGATAGGGCAAAAGGTCTGATGACATCACAGAAACTTATGAAAACTGCATAAAAGTAGCAGAGGACCGGAAAAAATGTGGGAATCTTTTACCCAGGCTATGGGATTCGACTCAGAACAATGTAATAATAAAACTAAAACATTAATTTCTCACATCATCACTAATTAACCTAACAAAGATAATATATATCTTTATTTTTTATTATAACTTTGACTTTACCATCTTATCAGAATTTTCAACTCTTGGTAAAAGCTTATTTATTCATAGCATTAATAACTTTGGCTCCAAAGATTTGAATACTTGTTCGTTCATTTCAGCCGATGGACGTCCATCATCCACTGCTGGACAAAGGCCTCCTGCAAATATTTCCAGCCCACACAATCCCGCACTACTTGTATCCATCACCTTCCCAATGTCATTCCTTTAATGTCGTCAGTCCATCTGATCGGATCTGTCGTCAGTTCATCGGTCGGTTTGAATACTCACTTGTAGAATATATCATGCCAGGGTAGATGTGACAACAATACTAGAGCTGAGTTCGCCTTCGGGTCGTATCGACAAAAACAAAATGTGTACTTTGAGTCCACAGATGTTAACACGAAGGAGTAGTGCTGGACAAATGTACTGGAAAACAAAACAGAACCATTGGTCACTAAACAAATGTTGTTTAAAAAACATAAAAATCTAAACTCTCCCTATCACAACAGTAGCGGTGGAATAGCACTATTGCTTTTTAACAATGAGACTATTGTTTTAATACTCATTCTGGGGACTCTGTTATAATACTCAGAAATTTTTGCTACAAAAAAAAGCATCCTGAAGCCTTCATAAACATCTAGTGGAATTTTTTAATATTAACAATAATGTTAGATTTGGATAAAATTTTAGAATTTACTTTAATTTATTTTCAAATATCACTTACTTAACAATGATGAATGAAGGCAAAATGCCTGAGAGTTCACAATTATTCTCAAAGGTGTGCGAAGCTCGCGAATTTGCAAAATTCCTCTCAGAGAAAGAGACTTAGAAGATAAACTTTAAAGGCGTTGAGATCAATGTAACAAAAACTGCACACTTACTTTTCAAACTGACATGGGAATGTAAACTTAGGTATATTTTTCAACTCCTCTTCATTTTTATAAGCCTCTGGATATTTTCTCACTATATATGGATCCCTTACATGGTCACCGGGTGATACTTCACAGAACAATTCAAACAGGAAGCGAACGGTGTCTCTGCAAAATGAATAAAATACAAAGAGTAGTATTAAAAACTGTTTTGACGATCTTCATTTAACACTAGTGCCAATTCTGTAGTGAAAAATGTCTAAACTAAAGTAATTAGAAGGAAAAGGCATCACAGGTGTTTTTGGATGTGGGCAAGATGCGCCATACCTTAGAGAAATAAAATTTAATGTGAACTGGGTTTACATTGTATTAACACAATATTCACTTGAGATGATTTAGTAATAAATGAACAGTGGCGGCCCAGGTCGCCACTGTTGAATACTCAAGATTCTGGGCTCATGAGAGTCAAGTAAGACGCAACCATGTATTCCAATTTTGAACACAGATCATTCATCTATCAACCAGCACAGTATTTCCAGCCAGACCGCCACATAGACACTGCCCTCAAGAAGTATAAAATACCAGAAATATTACAAAAAAATATAGGAGCCCTCCTTGAAAAGTGGTTAGACCAATTTGACATAAATGGAATAACTTTTAGGATTGTTGCCAAAGGATAGAAGGCAGGGATCCATTCATCCTATGATCGTAATCAACAATCTAATAAAATTACGAATAAAACAAAACAACAAGGGCTACTTCACAATAGGATACACAACCTAACTACTCATAAGGGGTAATACAGAAATTCAAATATTGCAAAACGACTGTGCGATAAAAATGAGCTGAGAGTGAATGCAGAAAGAAAAACCTAGGCAGTAAAGTCAATGTCATGAAATAGTATTACTGACAATTACAGGTTCTCACATAGGCGCGAAAATCCAATTTTTATTTACATTTTCGCTGATAGTCATCTAATTAGACATTGTAGGCTTATAGCAATGAGTTTTGTGGGCACAACATTTATGCATCTACATGTCTTTAATAAAAGCTCTTCTTATAACAATACTCATTTACTTCATATTGGTTCTTGATAGCTCGAAATCTGGGAAACTGCCCCTTAAATACCTTTCAGGAACCAATATGGGGTGAGTGGCAATTTTTGAGCGAAGTTTCTATTAATATTAAAAACATGTAGATGCATAAAAAATATGCCCATCAAATTAATTTCCATAGACCTACAATGTGTAGTAAGTCTAATATTTGCGAAAAACTAAATAAAGTGTGAATTTCGCGAGCTGGTATGGTCGAAAGTCGTATCTTAAGTTTTGCAAAACCACATAATATCATGAAACGTTAGAACCTGAAACTAGGAGTTTCAGATTTGGAGTATAAATATGACATGACATATTTAACAGCATAATAATTTTTAAAGAATAGATTCTATATGTTATGCTATTCAACATCAATGTGAACCTAATGTCTTGAGTGGAAAAGCATTGACCATGAATAAATTGCTCGCTACTAGCTCCCACTCGTAAAGCACCACATCTGGAACACTTTGTCAAATACATAAACACATAATAACCTCTTGATCGACAGCAATAAGGGGAGTGAAAATGCACGTTCACTCAATGTACGTACACATAACACATGCACATAATGCTCACAGTTCATATTGTGTGTACATGAAACATGTAACATTACACACCACAGGAAATGAGTGTTAAAAATGAATACTGATAAAGAAAACAAAACAAACCCATATCAAATTGTCGAAACGAATACAAAACCAGAAACATACAAAGAGTGGAGATTCAAGATGATTTGGCACATAAAACAACAAATAAAAGAAACTTACCTGCTGACTAAAGTTATCACAATATACGCTCTAAAAATTATTTTATACTCATAGTTACCGTAATCTGGAACCCATCTTTGGAACTTCTGAAATCTTCGATTACATCTTACATGGACTATTTTTTTTCAAACATTCTTAGACTTCCCATGTTTCGAAATTAAAGCCGCTGCAAATAAATCACTAGAGAGTCGCAATGGACATCTTTTTACTGGTCAGTGGTTGCCCGTTTATTAATTTATTTAGATGTACAAAAACGGTGTTGAACTGAGTCAGTATTTTTGTCAGCAAGGCAAAAAATTCACTTTTACTCCTTACCCCTTAAAAATTACTCTATGACACCATCACAGATCACTATATATTAGGACACCATAGTGTTAGTAGTCTATGTATGACACTGAACGCAATATTCCTACTATGAACCACAGAGTAATTTTCATTTTTTATATAATATAGGGGATAGGGGATGTGAACCACAGCTGTAAGGAGCACAGTGGAGCACACCACAGGTGTGCCCGCGAAATTCAAATTTTTTGTGGTTTTTCGCGATTTTTAAGCTAGTAAGTCGAAATAGGCTTATGGCAGTCAAATTGCGATAATCCTAAGATCATCTTCACGTATTTATATAAATATCTCTGCTTGAAAGTGTCGAGATTTGCGAGTTGCTCACTTAAAACTCTTTACTCGGACTAATTTCCTAAAATAGACATTTTTATGCAAAAATTTTGATATAAACATGTAAAGAAGTAACTGCCATTCTCGCAGAATGACTGCCATAAGCCTATTATGTGTAATTAGCGTACAAATTGCAAAAAACCACGAAAATTTTGAATTTCACGGGCAGACCTGTTGAGTTCGCCTTTTGATTTTCACAGGTCCAGTATTTTGAGTCCATCCCAGCAATTCAGTCGCCTGGATCGCCGTGCGTTTAGATTAGTCCAGTAGTTATTTGCAAATTGTTAAGGTTATGAGTATCTCACGGATTGATATGCGAAGGCAACTGTAGCTATTGTGTAAAAAGGAAGAACTTTACAAAAAAAACAAACGTAAATTAGAAAATTGATATGTTACTAAAATTTTTCTAAACTCGATTTACTGATTTCTCGAGATTTTACTGATTACGCATGAACCAAATAAAGTCAGAAGACCCAAAGGAGTATAAATCAGTTTTAAGAATAGCTACACCTATTTTTGACGAATTAAGGCTTGTTTTCACAGGTCCAGATCGATATTTGACCAATGTAAACACTTTGCGATCCAGTCCAGAATCCAGTAATCAGCGCTGGATTAGGATAGAGCGGAAGCTAGTTTTTGATTCCAGTGACCGCCTGCCGCACCCCGCGCCTTCCGTGCCTGTGCCGCTGGGCCTGTTTAAACCATTGATCTATAACTTACCTCATTGAATTAAACGCGTCAATCCAGTCGATGTCGTGTTATCGTGAGGTGACCATGTGCAGGAAAAATGAAGACTCGTCTCTCATAAACGTATTTTCATGTTAAATGGAAGTGTTGATCAGTAAAAATAACAAGATACAGATAACAAAACAACACATCGAACACACCCTCACGCACAAGGTGGTCGATGACTACAGATCAAGTCATTTGTGACCAAGCTCTTCATTCTGTATCTCAGTGATGAAAAAAAGTCACGACCATTGCAAAAGTAAAATATCTGTGCATAAGATTTAATTTTCGAATCATAATGACAACCTCTAAGAGTACGCACAATAACACAAACTATCTCCTGATATAACAAACTCAATAAAAAATGATCAAGTGCGAGTCGGCCTCGAGCACTGAGAGTTCCATACTATCAAGAACAATTTTCAATAGAATTAAAGTAAACTAACCACGCCTGCCCATCAAATTAAAAAGAAATTACGTTAAATTAATATTATACATCTTCAATTTGTCTTCCGTACCGTATTTACCTAACTACTACTAGAAACGATAGAAAAATCTTTGATTCACATAATTCATGGTGTCCCTACATAATATGATTGCTGTTTTTGAAAAAAACCACCATCTTGCATTTGGTATTACCAGTCCGTAATGAATTGTAATGAATTGCTTGGGTGGGTGTAACGCAATAATTATTATTTACATAAATTAATAATTATATAAACTGAAGAATTAATAAAATAAGTTTCAAATTTTGTGTATGTTCATTTTGGTAAATTATACAAAAAGCAAACCATATTTTTTTCTACCATTTCTACTAAACTCAATATTTAGTTGAGATGGCAAGATGTTAGACAAGGACACAGTACCAGAGGGATCGTTCTCGCCCGAGACCGCTTTTAGTACCCGCGGTAGCTTGCTACGCTTGTAAGAAAATAGCTAGGTACTCTAATTAGAAAGCAATAAGTCTGTCTCTATTTAACCTGTATCTGTACCTATATAAAATCTTTGGTAAAAAAAAATATTTTCAATCTGTCCACCACAGACCACAACAGACAACAGTTACTGTTATCTGTTATCGTCCACTCCAATCAGTGACCAATCAGTGACACCAATGTACTCTGTCATCTGTGTTATAAAATAGTTTTGTGGTCTGTGTTATAAAAAAATATAAACTGGCCATAGAGTATATTGAAACTGGCGAAACCACGGCGAAACGACTAATCAGTAATCACAATAATTGCAACATTTATCAATTATTATTGGACGTAAATACTGCGGGTTTTTTATAACAGGTATGTATATTATTTTGAATGTGTATTTTACATTTACACTTCACCGCTCCCTGTCCTAACTTCAAATTTCACTAAAAGTACTCACCACGCCCAAAATCTTAACGATGACTTCTTAGCAACTTCTCTGCTCATTTTTTCTACCCGAGCGAATTGTGATTTATATTTCTTTATTGAAAACCTGCCCTTGTACACTAATTTTTGACAAATATTACACCCAAAGGTAGTTATTGTACCCACACACTTTCTTCACACATGGTGATTTTTACCGCATATTTTGTATTTTGCTTTTTGTCTTGTGTTTATTAGGATACAGTGCGAGAGAGGTACCGTTCCTTACTAAACTTATTATTACTATAAATCTAAACTTATGTTAGGGTTGCCAAGTCCTAATAGTCGGAGCCCGGATTAACCAGCCATTTTGGCTGGACATCCTACTTTTTGAAAATTTTACGTTTTTAGTATTAATAAGTGTGACAAAAAATTGTATGTAAAAGCAAGGTTTCTTGATAAACATAACAGAAGCCAGAGAAGCCGAACACTGTTTTTTTTGGGCACATTATATTAACTATTAATAATTATTGTTAATGCCAATAATAGAGGTGTTGAGGCTTATACCTCTAAGAACAAAGGTGGTTTATTTTCTAAAGTTCTTGTACATTATATAGTTCAATGAACAAAAGTGATTTTTTTTAACTTCTTTTCACTACTGTATGGAACTTATAATAGCGAACACTCAGTGTGCGAGTTTGACACACACTTGGTCAGTTTATTTTTTACTATCAGACAATAATAATAATCAGTAAGCAAATAAGTTTCTAGCAAGTGCAATGGTTTTTTCAGTATCAAAAACGCCCAAGAAATTTTCAAGAAGGTAAAAATTACGACCACTACACATACACTTCTTGTTTCATAAATATTGACAATACACAAAAAGTGTATTAGGTATTTATGGTCATGATAGTATGTTTTTCGTGATGCGAAGTTTGTTAATGCATTGTGGCTTGGGGACAAATGTGATAGTACTGGAAAATTGCATTTAATCTCTTGGACAACCATGAAACTACGCACAAATTAATAAAACAAGTAAAATATTGTTCACAATAATGCTAATAAATATTAAAAGGAATATAATTAAAACCAATTTAACTATTAATGATTTAATATTTATTAATTATCGTTCAGGGACATGATGCGTGTACCGTTCGGACCAATAAAAGTTGATCGACCCGTATAATGTTAGTAAAATATGTTCATGTTTTTTTTGACAGATATAGAAATAATGGCGTACGATGCACCTGCTTACTTCACAGTCAATGGGACATACAAAGCCATAAATCCGATTGTATCTAAAGTTGGGGACTTCACACCATTCTACATAGCTATAGCAATCTGCTCTATCGTTCTCGGCTTGATCATCATAATGAATGTTGTATGCTGTTGCTCAAGATATTCAGACTATTGGCTGGATAGACATACAGGTATGGACATCTGTACTATTAAAATCAGACAGTACAGTACAGTATTATAGAAGGCGTGTTGTACTATGTATAGGAGAGTAAAAGTAACTTAACAGTTTATTTATTTATTTATTTGGGTTTACAAACAACGACACAGTCAAACATATATAGGTAGGTATTACATTAAGAAATAGTTTTTACCATGGCGTCAACCACGTAAACCACATTATAATTTACATACATATTGAGTAGACATATTATATTAAAAAAATAATGCTTAAACATTGTAATATGCTGTCCTTATTCAGGTTTCTAATAGGTGTTTAAAGTTTATTTTTTAAAGTATCCACAACCAACCTCTTAAAGGCACCTACACGCATCGAAAAGATATTGTTATGTTACTCATACTATAATATTGTTATGTTACTCATTACCTTTGATATGTGTTAACATCAGCATCAGGTAGTGCTGCATTTTGTATATCATCCAAGTAATAAAATGCATTTTGTGGAATGACGTCCCTCGGTGCACGAGTCAGACTCACTTGGCCGGTTTTTCTGATAACAGTCACACTCAATAAAACTAGTTCCTATACTGAGAATTGTTAGTTATTTAATATTTTGAAATTGTATTATTTCTGTATTAATTTGTTCAAATTAATTGAATTTCAGCCTGCTTTGTATAGACAGTGACGCCTCCATTTACCTACTTTTTTATTAATTATTTAAGTTAACCATCAAAAAATCCATGGAAAATTAACTGCTGTTATATTATAAAACACAAAAAATTTAGCATTTCAGTATGACACCAACAAGAAACTAGTTCCTTTCATCACAAATCTTAAAAATTTTAAGGTTTAAGATGGAAGTTAGTTCCTTCCATCTTACAATCAGATTAATTTACAGTCAGGTACTATTTTGAGATTGAAATGGAACTGTTAAAATATTGCCAAGTATTGAATGTTGGTTTTTCATTATTTCTGAAGAAACCCAAATTAACTAAAGAAACTTTCCCAAAATGTTGGTTTTTCATTATTTCTGAAGAAGCCCAAATTAACTAAAGAAACTTTCCCAAAGTAAAAAGTAACACTTGTATCCCCATACCAAATTTCATCAATATCAGCTCAGTAGTTGTGGCATCAAGGAATGTACACACAAACAAATGCCTTTAAAGTATAAGAATGGGTCCGATATGGTCTGAAATAGATTAAAAGACCAAACAGAAACTAAGAGTAACAATGGTGTGATAAACGTAAAATTGTCTTTTAACAGGTAACCGTTGGATTGTGTCCATATGGTCTGCGACCCCACACAAGCAACCGCCGTTGGACCTCACTGAACTAGAGAGCCAGTACCAAGTTCAGTATGTGTATCCAGAAAACACGGAGTATCGCGAGGTTCAGCGTCAGGTCAGCTCTGTATCCAGACAACCTTTGACTGCATCACAGGAATATCTAGAGTTGCACAAAAGGGAGAGCGACATATAAATACATTTAAACTAACAGCTTATTAAGACTTATAAGAGAGCACAAGCCTTCATGAGACATTTTTGAAACGGAGCTTTGCGACCATCTCCCTAAATGTGTAAGGAAAATGTATTCATTGTCATCAGACACAAATTCTGCCCCTGGTTTGACTACATTAGCTGTTCACACTCGATTCAGCCAGTAGGAGTGTTACCTTGGTTGTTAACTAACAAAACGTAGGCAAAAATTCTGCTTTGCAATTTATACATAAATAGGATTTTTGCCTCTTTATGTATTATTTTCTTAGTTAATAACCCAGTGAGGGTAGTTACCCTCATTCAGTTTGAATGATACAGAATCAATTTGCAAGTCAGTTTGAACTAGAACCTTTAAAAAGTTATCTCCTTGGTTGCCAGATTTCGTAAGTAAGCTTGCTAGGTGTTAAAGATCGTTCCATTTGTAGATTCAAAACAGGTATTAGTTTACTATGTAATTTATTTGTCAGCTCAACCACAACAGATACGGATCTTCCTACAATTTTTACCGGCTACTGCTTGGCAATTTAGATTGCTACAGCAATTTAGATTTATCTGGAAGATAGTTGGCAAAATAATGCTCAAATTTCGAGCATGTTTGATAAATAGATCATTATTGATGACTGATTAACTAGAGGCATTGAATTATTTTATATGAATGGAAATGATACTGAATTTTAAAAATAATTCGTAGTACATAGTTTTGTCAAATCAATTTGGCGATGTATTGCAGTTGCAATTTAAAATATTAAAAATACATAACACAAACCTTATTATGAATCTCTGTGGCATTCCATCCAGTTGACTATTCCGTCCAATTTCTACAACTCTTAGGTAGGTATATATTATAATAGTTTGAATAGAAATTGTAGTATTAAGTTTGTATTCTTTTTTACCCTTGACTCACGAAGAGGGGCTATTTTTTATACTTTTAAGTTATGACATAAACTTAAAACTTTATGACATAAGCTTGTAACAAATCAAGTGTATTATTGGGGAATCGGCTATAGTCTAGCCCGATAAATTTTATGTAGTTTTTGGCAAATTCTAGCCTACGAGTAATTATACATTGTAGGCAACGAGTTTTACGAGCATAACATCTACATGTTTTTCACATACACTTTAAATTAAAAATACTCAATTCATATTGGTTCCCAATAGCTACAAATCTGTGAAGCTGCTAAAATTAATCTTTTGGTTGATAGTAGGTTGCTCGATGTATTATTATCAGCACACTTTGTATTAAAATTTCAATTAAAATATTGTTGTTTTTTAATAAAAAGAGATTTTTCTTACAATACCACTGGCATAAAATTTAAAAATTGCTTACTATTTTTTTATTTATGCAAGCAACCTAGCATTAGATTATTCATTCTTATATTGATTAATTCCTATATCTAATGGTTATATTGTTTGACGATAGCTGTAAGAGGAATTTAAATAAAACTTAAGTTATGTAAAATGTCTTTTATTTAACTTAAAATATTTATTAACGTTAGCTATTGTATTTAATATCAATAAATAATTAAATTTAATGAAGGTCTCTAAGAGCTGCTGTTAGATAATGAAGACTAAAATGGAATTAACAATGACAGACACATAGACCGATCTCGACAGATTAATGCCGGTTCCTAATATTCTATCTATCTTCTATTTGCCCTATTAGAGATATCAACATATAAGCTCAAATTTTGTCTTTCTATCTCTAAATAAGGCAAACCATGGATAGATAGAATATTGGGAACCGTTATAAGTTAGCTCTCTGCACGTAATTTTTGTTTCACATTGTTTTTCTCACTTTTATCACAATTTACAGTCTGATAGTCTGATAGGACGGAGTTTTTCAGAAAAGTGAAATAGTGCTAAAAATTTCTAATCTAAATTAACCAATTTTTATTTTGCCTGGGACACAATCCCATACATTGAAGTACACGTTTGAGCCACACTGACCAAAAGTGTAGTATAAGTACTCATCGCTGGTGGCACAAATATTTTTTCTCACATAATAGAAAAATACATGTTCGACATTAAATTAACCTTTTTTTAATTTTGGTACGATATTTAGCTATTATGGTACGCCAGTCCCATTGAGAACAAAAATATCACTTATCATAAACTTATATACAAACAAATCTAATAATAACCAAAACAATTGTTTAAGTTGTAACTTGTAACGTATATCACGCCAGTTGGTAATGACATGCAGACGTAGGCATGCATGCATTTGCAGCATGCCTACGCCTCTCTATATGTCTCTCTATATTTGTCGCTCTTTTTTCTCTGTCTATCAATATGAATATGAAAGAGAAAAGATTGCGTCAAAAGTAGAGAGACATATCTCTACATGCGCATTTTAGCCCGGCTGGTCACAAATTTCTTTCGGAATTAGTGAAGTAATGTCATCAGCAATTAAATTAACCTTAAGTCCAATAAACTACAATGTCTCCTTACATTCGAAATACCAAATCATTTCTAATTCGTGTATATTTCGACCATGTTGTGGTGTTATTCGGGTTCATATAGTAATAATCTATGCTCCCGGCCATAGTTAGTTCGGAAATACTTCTCTAAAACGAAATACGTGATCAAAATTTGCACGAATTACAAATGATTTTGGTATAACGAATGTATGGGAGACATCGTAAGTCAGGGCATCCTTAATTGTATACTGTAAAACTTTAGGCATGAAGCGCGAGGCGTTATCTAGGATTTTGGTAGCACTGAGAGCTAGTCTAATTAATTAATCATTATATTTGAGCACCAAACTTAAGTACATATCTTATTAAATAAGTAAGCATCACACCAGGACCACTAATTTTCATTCACAAAAATCTTAATTTATTATTACTTAATTTAAATGCCCAATTGTAAATGTATAAATATTTATTTCTAATTAATTATAATTATAGTAGCTATACACTCGATAAATGCTAACTAGCCCCATCCATGTCTTCTAATATATAAACAGTGTCGTTTTCTTGTCCGTATCTGATTGTAGATGTACGAGAATAACCTGAAATCAACGAAATGTATGTAATTTGTTGTATGTTTACACAGATTAACATATATATAACGAGGCCACTATAAGTTGAAGTGTTTTGAGTGAAAGGTAAGTATGAAATACTCCAACAATGATGCATACTCGATTATACGAAGTAATAAATACAAAAAAAAACTATTTGTATGAATACATGAATAAATTATCCCGTGCAAGCTAGTGACATATAGTATGACAGTTGATACAGACTATAGTTGACATATATTATTTCTGAGCATACAATTTTGGTTGTCCTCAAGACCTAAATATGATTGCAATGTAAAACGAAATTATGCATTTATTATAGTCTGTTCAATAAGTCAGGTTACATGGATAAATTAAAAGGTAAGTATTTAATTGCAAAATGATTTATAGCAACACTAAAATAATTACCGATTGATCGAATAATTTTCATACTTTACATTAAAAAAACATTGGAGAGTTACATATTTGTTCCATTTGCCGTGGAGACCCTGGAGCCATAGTGCTAAAAAAATTAGTTGAGAGCTTTCCCCGCGGTTAATAGCTTCAACTGGTGACAGAAGAGCTGGCTCATTTTTTGCGCAACGTATCAGCCTAGCTGTTCAACGCGGAAATGCAGTCAGTATTCTTGGCACTATTCCACGCGGGCAAGACTTGTATACTAATTATAAGAATAAGCTAGCGATAAGTTTTATTGTAACATTTCATATTAAAAACAATAAATGCATCAGCTATTTCTTGTTAGAAAAATATTAATAAATCAAAAATCTTCTATCAATTATGAAATATCCTTCTTTTCCCCAATTTATATTTTTTCTTCAAATTTTCTTTTCGCTAAACTCCGAATTAGATCTATGTGGCCCATGGCTCTCAAACCGATACGCAAATCACTCGCTATAGCGATTTTTATTTCTCATAATTATCCATGTAAACGGACTGTTCTTTTAAATAATAATTAATATGAATTCACCGTTGATAAATAATCACTCCTGAATCAGTTTCCCCTATTCGAAAAAACCGGTTTTCCGAACACCCATGTCCCCAAAATAGTTCGAATAAATAATCGACGCTCTATTGTATATTTGTTAATGACATATATTATACAAAAAAACTACCCATACTGCAGCAGAAGTTCACTAATACGAAAAATGTTACAAATAACAAATAACGAACATACACCAGTTATTACGGAAGTCACGTTAACAGTGGTTTGTAAAACAATCTATAGGTATAATAAGATATTACAAAATAAAGCAGTAAAAGCTTACGCAAATCTGTAAAAATATTTTTTTTTTACTTAGCAAAGATGCGCAATGAAAATACTTAACGTCTTATCCGAAGCGGCAGATAAGACGTTTAGTATTACTATCATTGAGGAATAAAGTGTAACATACTAAAGCCAATACACATGCTTGCCACTACTGTAGTTTCTAAATGCGTAAGCTTTTAAATTATAAATAGAAACATGCTATTATTAGCTATTAACACATTTTATTAATAATACAAACAATTCAAAATCAAAATGCGCTTGTTTCTTTTCTCTAGACTAAACAAAGACGTGTACACTATTAGTAGATTAACACATAATGTAAGTATAAAAAATATTTGACCACAAACCTTTCGCCACGTTTTATGGTATCATCCGATTTAACATACACCACCTACGGATTATTCAAGACTCCTTTGTCAAAATATGTATAGTTGAATTAATAAATGATTATAATCTGACTAAGCAAAGGATGTGAAAAAAAAAACTTAATATCTAAATAGCGTCGTTTTCTACCAAAACCACTGTCTTTTACATTCTTTTCTCAATTTGATAAATAAAAAAATCATAAGTTGTGCACCCAAACTAGAAACAGGAAAGAAATTAAGAAATCAAACACATTCTACGTTTTGTATGATCATCCAAATATATTTAATGACACATTCTGACAAGATGTCGTTCAATCTTAGGGGATGTTTTTAATAACTGAAAACTACCCCCTCGTTAAATTGCTGACATCATCAGATTATAAAGCAAATATAAATTAATTTTATCTATTAATACTGTATTTAAGGAACTTATAAAGCACAACTTCGTTGGAAAAGAACATCATTTCAATGTCTATTAGTTATAAAAAATCTACATCATATAATACTTACAATATTATTAGTAGTAGGTATACAAATATTATAAAAATGTATAAACATAATACTCGTTAAGTGTACAATTCATTATTACTCAAATAAAACATTACTTAATTGGCGTCTTACTTTGTTCTTAATTCTAATATTTAAGTATCATTTAATAAGTACATTCGTTATAAAATCAAAAATTATTACAAAAATTTTACTAAGGCCGTGGTCTGCAACAACGAGCAGCAGTGAGCAGACGTTGACACTCGCGTAGGCGTCAACTACGATGGTCACTCGGAAATGCTTCTCGCATGCGCTTAGTGTGAACGGGCATGAGTGAGAAATATCGATGAACGTACAATTTTAAGACTTCTTGGAGGATATGATTTCACCATTTAATTTTTATTAAAACAGAATAGGAGAAAAAGGCCTTTTATTCCGTAGGCGTAAAATTTTTTTTGTGAAGAAAGAGATTGAGGGTGTTTTTATGGTATTATAATTTTTTTTATGGCATCAACTAATTTTTTTTTTAAATTCGACCAATAATATATGTAAAATTCATCCTGCTCTTTTCTGATCGGAGCATTCGGAGCGTCTTTGACGCGGCGAAATGACTGCGTAGGCGGCATACGACCTACGGACGGGCGTACAGCGTCCATGCGCTGCAACAGGCGCACGAGAGAGGCCACATTTCCATACTAAGCATTCATAGGCCGCGTACAGCGTTACGCCGGACGCGACCTACGTCTGTTGCAGACCATCGCCTTACTCCACTCAGAATGTAGTTCTCTGATTTAAGTATCAGCAGCACTGACATCTTGTATGACACAATACTCTCGCGCGTTAGATCTCATCCGACTAGTTGGAAATAAATCCGAGAACAACGCTTCTTAGCAAATTCAGACTGAATGACCAACTACAAGGAAATAACAATTTTTATAATGCGCGGACTCTCGATATCTAGGTTTGAAATAGCTAATAATTATCACACAATAAAAATTTCACACGGGAATGGGAATGTTTAAGTACAGAGTATTAATAATTAAACTAATAAAAATCGCAACCCAAAAAGATTGGTAAACAAATGAAGGGTTGGCAAAAATGCATTGACATCCTCATTGGAATGAAAAAACTTAAAAAAATATTCTAATTATTATTTAAAAAGGGGGGAAATTGAAATTGTGAAAATCTGAAATTTCAAAGTGAGATGACTGTACCGTGTGGGGCACCATATAAAAGGGCTTTACCATACTATAAAAACTGTTTTTAAGCTATTGCATAGCTTCTATCGCGGGCTTTGACGGTGCAGACCGAATCCAGAAATTGCGTAACAAAAATAACCTGGCACTCCTAAAGTAGAGCTTTTGGTACTAGGCTACCATGAAAGCACGGAGCGCAACTCCACAACTTTTTAACGTGCGTGATATTTCAAAAAGTCATTAAAAAGTTTTGCAATTTTTCGATAGATGGCAAACTAAAAACTAAAAAGTTTGTAAAGTTGCACTCCCTGCTTTGGTACCAAAAGTTCTACTTTTCGATTAATATATTTCGAATTTAAAAAATATTTTTAAATTCTATGCAATAGCTTTACCGCGGCAGTATCCAAGTGCCACACGCCTTTTTTTGATTATTTTTATTCCCCTTATCTCTGAAGTAAATCAACTAAAAATCAAAATTCAAAATGTGGCCTATCAACTAGGCCTGGCCTAGCTTTACAATAAAAAGGCACAGCTAATTATCTTATTATTAATTACTGAAATAAACATAATAAATAGTTCCAGAAATTATAAATAAATTAAAAATTTTACTCATAAATTGAGCATAATGTACTTAATAACTTTTGGTTAAAGTTGATTTCACTGGAAACACGATCTATAATTTCGTTATGAAATAAAGTAACTGAATAAAAATTATGAATTAAATATAATACGCCTATAAAATATGAATATCAAATCACTCTTATAATATTCGATTTGGTTTGAATTTAATTTAGCATTACAAATTTTAACTAACTTGTCGTTAAATGCTTTTACAATACATTAAATCTTAGCTTAAAACTCACTCCTTGATATTGTTAAACATGTTATCTGAATCATCAATGTAATAGTTTTAAATTTGCCTTTGATCTCATTTAAACGCGGCTGGCGACGGATAACTTCTTTCAGTCTTTGCTAAGTGTCCATTTTAAGAAAATAGTTCTAGTATCTTTGACGTGAGTAACAAAGCACTTATACTTTAAGTATTAGGTATGCAGTACACAAAGGTGGGCAGCAAAAAGTGGAATTCTGGAACTAATTATTAAAATGGACACTTAAGAGGATCATCTAGGAGTAAGTTTTCATACAAGAAGCGATAACATCCCATAATATTCTGGTATTATAGTCTGGTATTCATAATATTTAGAAATGTTGTAGACACAATAAAGAACTATGCTCTTATCTTAAAATTTATTAGTGTCTTAAAATATAGCGTCCTTATTTTTGTCCTAAAAACTTTCTCCTGTATATTTTTTTTACACTATACAAGTTAGTACTTGATTGCGATCTCACCTGATGGTAAGTAATGATGCAGCCGAAGATGTTAACGTACTAACTTGGAAGGGTTAAGTAAAGTGTTGACTTTTACAAGTATTTTTTTAATTTAACTAATGTAAACTACTAAAAATAAAACGTACGAACCTAGATTTAGGTGTACTAAATCTAAGAAGACTAAAACTGTCCAATTAGGTAAACGTTTGGGGTGTAAAAACTATATTTTGAGAACCATTAGGCACTAGGAATTTGTTTTTCCAATCCGGAATTTAATCGAATGTACAAAAAGTTATTTTCTTTTGTTATCGACAAGTACAAATTTTTGATTTGTCTATTACATTGGAATCCAGATTTATTTTTTAGAAATAATAATTAAGGAGGAGGAGTTAGTTAATGTGGAGTCCATAGTCTATAAAAAATAAAGTTTGGATTCAGCTTGGCATCAGAGTCCATACATCCATGGTTATTGTCCTTTAGACTCACCAAACCCAATGACGAATTGTTACACTAAATTGTTACACCTTAAATTTAACTATACAAAAATGTGTCTTATCTATTCATCGGTGTCAGGTTCACTTTTACCTTGAGTAAGTTGCGCGTGCGTGTTTCTGTCCCTCAGCGCGCACTGCGCGAGCGCGTGCACGGCGCACGCGACGAGCGCGCCCACGCCGAAGAACCGGAAGGTGTCCCACCCGCCGTACGCGGTGTACAGCCGGCCGCCGATGAAGCTGCCCAAAGACGTGCCCACGCCTTCGAACACTGCGCCCACGAGACCCTGGAATTGTGGGCGTAGTCTTTTTTAACCGACTGCGGGAAAGGTTGTTTTTCACGCGTGTCTTGTATATTATTTGTTTGTAAATTTTTGTTAAATTCTTCATTATTTCGTATCTTGCAAACGGCTGCACTGAATGCATTTTGACAGTTAAAGTATCATTAGATTAGTCTCACATAAAAAAGCCATTCATAAAAAAAACCAAACCTATCGAGTTCGATAAGTTTGGTTACAATGAAGGATATTAAAAGGAGATTACAGAAATATATATGTCATATGTTTAAATGTAATTATACATATAATCTTGTTATATAAAAATAATAGCATCAAATAGTTCGTGGTATAAGAATAGGAACGGGAAATTGATATTTCCATCGGAATTTGTAAAAACCGAATTGCCAGGGGCAAAAGCTTTTTATATTATACTAGCGGACGCCCGCGGCTTCGCTCGCGTTTAACCTCTGCTTTACATCCTCAGGCATTTAATTACTAAAATTCCTGTCTTAACTGCCATTTATTTTAATAATATTAAGACGACAAATTCTTCCTTTGTGCTTGCTGCTATCTTCACTTATCGGTTTTGAAAATATGAGGTTGTTACAAAAAGTTTAATATACTCATAGTTCAATTAAGGTACCGTACCTATAGGGAAAAAGGCGGGAACCCTATTACTGAGACTACACTGTCTGCCCGTCTCTCCATAATAAATGGCTGCAATACTCATATATCGATTATCAAAGCAATCGGCCCAGTAACAAAAAAGTTCAAAATGGCGGCCACTTTTTTTAATTTTGACCACAAATTCCCTCTCCATGCTTGTCGCGATACTCAGATATCGATTTTCAGAGCAATCGGCCCAGAAAAAAAAATGTTCAAAATGGCGGCCATTTTTTAAATTCTGACCATAAATTCTTTCTCTATGCTTGCTGCGATACTCAAATATCGATTTTCAAAGCAATCGGCCCAGTAACAAAAAAGTTCAAAATGGCGGCCACTTTTTTTTAAATTTTGACCACAAATTCCTTTTTCATGCTTGTTGCGATACTCAAATATCGATTTTCAGAGCAATCGGCCCAGTAACAAAAAAGTTCAAAATGGCGGCCACTTTTTTTAAATTTTGACCACAAATTCCTTCTCCATGCTTGTTGCGGTACTCAAATATCGATTTTCAGAGCAATCGGCCCAGTAACAAAAAAGTTCAAAATGGCGGCCTCTTTCTAAATTTGGATTTCAAGAATCCCCGAAAAAACTGAGTACGAATTGATTTTATAACCTGATAAAAACCTAGGTACCAATTTTCAGGTCTCTACGACTTTTAATTTTTCGGGAATTCCTGGAACAACGAAAAAAAAATCACTTTTGTATGGGAAAATCCCTTTAATGTACGACTTTTACCCCTTAGGATTTGAATTTCTGGAATCCCCGTCTTAGTACGAATTCATGACCTTATATCGACCTAGGTACCAAATTTCAGATCTCTACGACTTTTAGTTCTTCGGGAATTCCTGGAACAACGATAAAAAGTCACTTTTGTATGAGAAAATCCCTTTAATGTACGATTTTTACCCCTTACAATTTGAATTTCTGGAATCCCCGTCTTAGTACGAATTCATGACCTAATATCTACCTAGGCACCAAATTTCACAGCTCTACGACTTTTAGCTTTTCGGGAATTCCTGGAACAACGAAAAAAAATCACTTTTGTATGGGAAAATCCCTTTAATGTACGATTTTTACCCCTTACAATTTGAATTTCTGGAATCCCCGTCTTAGTACGAATTCATGACCTAATATCTACCTAGGCACTAAATTTCAGAACTCTACGACTTTTAGTTTTTCGGGAATTCCTGGAACAATGAAAAAAATCACTTTTGTATGGGAAAATCCCTTTAATGTACGATTTTTACCCCTTACAATTTGAATTTCTGGAATCCCCGTCTTAGTACGAATTCATGACCTAATATCTACCTAGGCACCAAATTTTAGATCTCTACGACCTATAGTTTAGGCGGAATCCGTGGAACAAACCAAAATGCCTCATTCTTTTATATATATAGATAAGTGAAAGTTTGTGTGGTAAGTATGTGAGTATGTTTGTTACTTATTCTTGCCGGAACTACTGAACCGATTTCGTTAAAATTTGAAATCGAGATAGATTACATTATACCCTGGATTAAAACTTTTTTACCATGTATAATCCAAGGTTCCCGCGGGATAGTTTTCACCTTTCCTAGGATTTGTTACCTGTACAGTAGTTTCAGTGCCGGCTGGTGAAACGACGGTAGCGTACGAGGTCATGGTGGGGTAGAACATGCCGAACGTAATGCCCTGGAACATCTCGATGGGCAGGATCCACCACGGGTTGGTCACCACGGAGTACAGCACGAATCGCAGCCCGAATGCGAATAGCACCAGCGACATGGTGTTGATGTGGCCGAACTTACGCAGGAGATAACCTGGGCAACAAACCACGACACAAATCAATCTCATGAATTTCCATTCATATAATAAAACCATAGAATCTATTGGAGAATTTTACTATTTAAGAGTCCGCTTACATACGACGTCGCCATCCATGCTTATTAGTTTCGTTTTAGAGAAGTATTTCCAAACCAATTATGGCCAACCAAGGGCATAGATTTTATTACTATATAAACTCGGATAACACCACAACATTATTGAGATATGCACGAATTACAAATGATTTTGGTATTACGAATGTATGGAGGCATTGTAGGTAACCGCATTCTTAAAGTCACACCATAAGTAACAATCACAAAAAGTCTGACGATTGGTTAGTACCGGATGTCATGGCGGCCGTGACCAATGACGAAATACGCTACGCTAAGAGGACGATAAAGATGTGACGTGTGACGGGCATAAAACTCGGCAATGTAAAAGATATCATATCAGCCCCCTAAGCCAAGTGACATTTAGCGTTACTTCGCGTATAGTAGAAATAGAACACAAATACAAAAAATGTGTGCAAACTATCGCTATTTGACGATAATTGAACGCTAAATTAATCACGAGACCCCACGCATTCGTATACATTTTTTTGAATTTCGACCGAAAGCAATCTACATGACTACGCACGTGGTCACGTGGGACACATGAAACACATGGGATACGTGGGACTCATGACACACATGGACAATAGGGACACATGACACACATGGACACAAGGGACATATGACACACATGGATACATGGGATACATGACACACATGAGACACATAACACACATGGACACATGAGACACACTGTCACATAGGACACATGACACACATAGGCACTTGGGACACAAGGCTACAGCTGAACTCACCAGAGACAAACATAAAAGGTATCTCGCCACCGAACGTCTGTATAGCGCTGACCATTCCTTGCAGAGTCTTCACATAGCTTGTTCCATCGCAGGACACTTTGGATATGTCCTCTACATGCCAGAAAAGGAACTGCCAGATCAAGCCCGTGCAAAGACCGACAGCTATCGTCCAAATAAGGAAGACGAACGTGGGCAGCGAGCGCAGAAGGCTGCCTACGTCTGCTAGAATATTCACTGACATCTTGGTTGACTCTACCTGAAAAATATGAAAGTGATATTTTTTCTTAAACATGCTCATTGCTCAGGAAGGACATGGATAACTTCTATAACTGGACTAGTTTATTATTTAGTTTGTACATAAACCGAGCTTTTTCGATAAAAACAACAATCATACATAACAAAACCGTGAAAAATGTGTTCTTCATTTCTGAGTTTAACTTTCGGGACGATAGATGGTGCTGATCGAACCTAGTAAGCTAGGTTCGATCACAGATATACCAGCAACAGATATTCGTTAAGTATTATAGATATTTCAATCCACGATTATGACTGTTTTTAGGGATGTCAATTAAAATTTATGGTATTGAACTCCCTATTATAGTTCCCTCAGGATACGAACTAGACTTCTGTAAATTTTTTTTCAGGCATCTATGCATCGTCCACTGCTTATGGCTTTCAGCTACTTATGGCAAAGTAACCAATACGTTGTATAACTTAGCTCTGTGAAAATTTGAAGCGTCTACTTGTTATCGTTATCAATATCAAGCAAAAACAAGAAAAAAATAACGTTTGTTGTATGGGAGACCCCTTAAATATTTATTTTATATGTTTTAGTATTTGTTGTTATAGCGGCAACAGGAGTATACCACCTGTTAACATTTTAAATCTATAGCTATCACGGTTCAAGAGATACAGCCTTGTGACAGACGGACGGACGGACAGCGAAGTCTCAGCAATAGGGTTCCTTTTTTACCCTTTAGGTACGGAACCCTAAAAAGGTTAAACAACTTACCTTCAAATAACACGAAACAAGCACATCTCCGCACATGAAAACAAACATCAGTATGAAAGCGACGGCGTAGTTCTTGATCGCTCCTTCGCTGAACAAGTCGATGAGTACGCCCGCAAGAAGCGAGAACACTCCGAACCCGACGGAGCCCCACAGTCTCTGCTTGCCGTACAGAGAGATTTTCTTACCTGTAAATAATAAATGAGTACCACTGATCTCTATTCTATGGATTAATCATCTATACATCTGACAGTTCTTTTTTTGTGCCGATTTGAAGAGCCACCCTCGAACGTCAGCGACATTTAATTGATATTCGTTGCTTGTGACTGTCGTTTTGAATTTCATTTAATTTTAGTTCCCTGGATGATCACGCCAGGTTACGCAACAATCAGCGCCAAAATGGCGACAGTCAAGTGTCTTCATTTTTACGTTGACAGTCAGCGATCTATAGAATCATATTATAGAGATCAGTGATGACTGCAGATGAGTACTCAATAAATACTAATAATGACATTATCAGTATTTTCATAAGTGCGAGTCATTTAGTGTAGTGAGTGAGTGCGGCAAAAAATATACAGAAAAATAGGACATTTCTATCATCATCTAAGCGGAGAGGAGATGTGGAAATAATTAAAAGAGAATGACCAAAGGTGGTATCAAGTTTTCTCATGAACCGAAACCAAAATAATCTAGGAAAATAAAAAAGGGTTTTTTAAAAGGGTTTCTGCCCTCCTATTGCTGACGTCAATCAGGGAACAAATCAGCGGACAGGGCTCCCAAACGATTACGATAGCGATGAAACGTTTTTCTTACACAATCAAGGGTTATTCGAGAACTGTACTGCTGACAAAGCATCGTTACCCAACAGGTTGAAGCATATAGCATCAGCGAACGTCACGACCACGGCCTGCCCGACCCAGCTGATGATCATCAGGAGGAAGAACAGCCAGAACTGCCGCGTGTACTGCGCGCTGTCTCCCTGGTGACTCTCCCACGCCGACTTAAACAATTCATTCACCTGAAAATTATAATGTTACAATAAAACTTATGAATAGCTTATTCTAATTACTATACAAATCTTGCCCGCGTGGAATGGTGCCAAGAATACTGGCTGCATTTCCGCGTTGAACAGCTAGGCTGATACATTGCGCAAAAAATGAGCCAGCCCTTTTGTCACCAGTTGAGGCTATTAACCGCGGGGAAAGCTCTCGAAGGAATTTTTTGGCACTATGGCTCCATGGCCCCAGGGTCTCCACGGCAAACGGGACAAAATGTAACTCTCTAAAAGAGAGGCATACTTGCGACGCTTACCGGATTCAGCAGTCTAAAAATTATAATGTATTTTTTACGAGCATTTATATAACTTGAAATCTATGCTTGTTTGGGCTGAATCTTGGAATTTTAAAGCAGATATCTACAACTGATTAAGCTGAAATTTTGTGTACATTTCGTTTAGAAGACAATATATAGTTAGCAGTATGACGTCATTCTACCCAAGACGGTGTACTACAGTTATTCCCATTCATCACAATTAATGGGTAACAAATAAAAGGGTTTGCTGATAAGAACACTGATAAATGAACCTATGATTATGATTTATTCTCAATATCAGTGTCGCAAAGTTCTAAAAAAAAAAAGAAACGAACATGAAACATCATCGCTTAACCCAAAAGCTGATATTTATCTACCTTTCGCATTGATTTATTTTTCGCACAACGAAAAAATTGTATACCTCTACTATCTGACTCGCCAAACCTTGTTTTGCCGTAAGGAAATAAAAAATAGCTTATGACTCACTCTCAGTCCTATGCAGAAAATTTCATAGCAATTGGTCGAGTCGTTTGGTAACAAACATTTGACACAAGAATTAGAAGAATATAATATTAGGGATTTCTAACAATAAAATTATACATACCACTTCATTATCACAGCTCACATGGCAAGTGGAATGGAACAAATCTGAGTTCATTTGGTACGCTGCCTTCGATACACAGTTTGGATAATGGATGGTGCCTGTAAATAAAAATATTAATAATTATTGCTTTTCAATGAATGCCATGGAACTATTCTGATATTGCATTCGCCAACAATATACCAGCACTCTGATTCTGCATAAATGCTTATAATAACGACTTTTCGTCTAATGTAGCTGATTGGTTAATGCTCGCATCGATTATGCAACCAAGACGCCAATTAGTGATGGTTGCGTTACTATGTTTACCGGCGATGGTTGACTGAAGTGCAATTTTATTTTTGAGAATCTCTCCCAAGACTGTCATGTCAACTGAAATATACATACCATCCTCCAATTTGATGTGTTTAAGTTGTACATAAACACACTTATGCTCGGCTATAGTGGTGGATAGTGATATGGTGCCATCGAAGGCCAGGTTGTCAGGGAAATGGCCACCATCCTTGATCCTTGGGTGGCAGATCTCGGCGACATCCGCACCCCAACCCTCGCAGATTTCCATCAACCGCCATGGGGTCTGAGGGTCAAGGTCACACGATGCCTGGAGCACCAAAATATGCAATCAGCATCATCAATACACCATATAGATAGGCATAACATTATTTGTGTTACTTTGCTAAATTCATGATATGCGGTATACTCGTAAATATAGTAAGTTATTACTGCCGCGGCTTGCAAAAGAGGCATTGATGTAAGAACGAGGTAGATCCGAGGCACACAAACGTGACATAGCATGGCATGTCACGTTTGTGTGCATATATTTAAAATTGCCATGCCATGTCACGTTTGTGTGCATATATTTAAACATGCCATGCCATGTCACGTTTGTGTGCCTCGGATCTACCTCGTTCTTACATCAATGCCTCTTTTGCAGGCCGCGGCAGTAACTTTTTTTTTAATCACTTAGCACCTCGCTCACAGCAATTGCTCGCTGATTGGTGGCAAGGGTTACACTGTTACCAAATGACTGTAGTTTTGTATGACATTTTATTTTAGTTCTATGGACGCTCACGGCCATCTTACGGCAGCTTACACAGCAATCAGCGCCAAAATGGCGAAAATCAAGAGTCTTCATTTTTACGTTGACATTCTGAAGTCCAGCGTACAGTCCGACAAGGGTATCTTGGCACTTGAAGGAGGGCGTTGTTGCACAACAAAGGCAGCCATAAAATAAAATCTCCTCAATTTTACTTCAATTTTAGTTTAAAATAGTTACTAGTAAGCAAAAACAACATAACATACAATAGTGATATACTGACAGAGCGAACTATCAAATAGTAGCACAAGATAGCGGTTTTAGTACAGACTTAGGCCACGCGCCAAAATAGCCTTGTCGCACTGTATTGTAGAATAGACTATGAGGTATCAGATTATAGAGGTCAGTAGATACAAGTCATAATATAAACACATACCTGACATTTTCCGTATTCAGTTTGACTGGTGACATTTGCTAAGCTGTTGGCATTGTAATCACAGAGTCGATAATTGAGCGTTTTGTTCAGACATGTCATATTGGCTTTATTTGTGCCAACCAGACTCGACAAATGTTGGTTACTGCAGTCGAGTGAGCAGGGTTCGTTAATGTCTACGTAGCCTAGACCAATGCGGCAGCTTGGTTGGAATGATAACCCTATAAAAAAAGAAAACAGAGTAAATTATATTTAACATCAAAAGGTCGAAATTTAAAAGGTACTGGAGTGCAAACGCAGCTTTTCTCAAGTGACCCCTAGTGAACTTCAGTAGTAGTAATACTTTCTTAGCAATTGCCTACATTACAATAGCTTTTTAGGGTTCCATACCAAAATGGTAAAAATGGAACCCTTATGGTGAAACTTTCTCTGTCCGTCCGTCTGTCACACTCGATTATTTCAGTAGTTCTATTTAAGCTACTGAGATGAAATTGAGAATAATTATAGATAATATTGACCCAACGTCATTGCAATCATAAAAAGTTGAAAATTGTTTTTTTATTTAAAAAGGGAGAAAAACGGGGGTATTGAAATTTTAAAATGAGATAACAATGTTGAGTGGGGTATCTTGTATAAGAAAGGGCGTTACTTGTGTAACGTGAACTATATAAGGGTCAATGTTTAACGAACCGAGGGTAAATTGCTTGGTGATCACTTACCATCAAGTGTGACATTATTTGAGGACATGAAAACGCAGGTGTCGTTTGCAGTAACATCACTGATATACGAAGTGTACTGGATATTCTTGGTCTCGCTGTAACAATACTTGGGTATGTGCCAATGCTCGCAAACGGTCTGCCACATCTTTGGCGACGACATGTCACAGGTCATCTGCAAATAAAAAAATCATTTAAAAACCTTTTTAACCGACTTCAAAAAAAGGAGGAGGTTCTCAATTCGCCGGAATCTTTTTTTTTTAAATAAAAAGAACTGGCGTAATTATACTATCTCAATGAAGTGGTGATAACAGAAAACAAAAACCGGCTGAGTTTCTTATGGGCGTAAACTTAGCTTTAAGTCGACTTGTAGATAACAATGGTGTTATCTACAAGTCGACGTCAATATGATAATATATTTGTCGCATATGTATGGACATATGCGACAAATATATTATCATATTGACGTTTTACAGGAGCCTGTACGTTAGGCCTATGCGAAATAAAGATATTTTGACTTTACTTTCGTTTTCGTCCGAGACCAAAGGCTTAATTACGACCACCTCTTAAAGTTTAAAATTTTTTAATCTATATCGGAAAAAACTTAAAAACACTATTAAAATATGGTGGTAAGGTCTCATTTCATATTTTCTTGGGGTCGCTATTCCTCACTCCCTTCCTCTATTGAGCGTGGTAAATTTCGACCATTGTCAGTCAACCCAAGTGACGGGTGGTCTTCCACGCAAGCGTAAGCGCTTCGACACTGGTAGATCGAGGGCAAGCTTGACCAAATGGTGGTCAGGTCAACTTCGTATATGAGAGTAACACCACAGTCACTTCTCCGTAACATTCTCAGCTATGGGCAACGCACTTTTTACTCATTCACGATATAATCCTTAACAATGAAGAAAGTGGGTTGTTAATTGTGTTACATGCAGGTTTCCCCACAATGATTTCCTTGAGCGTCAAGAAAACTCACATAAGCAATTACTTCACTTAAAAAATTCGGAATTGCGTACCTGGGACTCAAACCCAACAAAACCTTATAACAATAGGATTCACTGCTTACTTGAATACTACACGAATCATTTGAGCAAATTGTTAGAAACTTACTTTACACTCGGCTGTAGAGTTCTGGCTTCCCAGTGAAGTGATCTGGCACTGGTCAATGCCATCCGCGGTATCGTAGCAGCTCCGCAGCACAGTGACTCCGTCGCCGCAGTCCAGGCTGACCGACACCTTGGACTCGCTCTCAGGTATGAAGTAAATCGCCGAGAAACTTATTATAGTCACTATTTGGAATAAAATGAAGAGGGACTTTTGGATTTTGAACCTGAAATTAAAAAGAAGGTCTAATGAGAAAAAATGTACGAGCTATTTTACCCAGGCCAGGTTACACAATATACAGGTACTGTAAGTACAAAGTCAAAAGGGCATAAGTAGCTCAAAGGCTAAAACGGTGTGCAAGTTTTATAAACTATGTCAACCTTAAATCGATGTCGATTATTAGGTTGAAAATGTTTTTATGTAGCACATGCATGCAAGGAATCTTGTTTGCAAATTCTATATCGACTTTAGGTCCTCAGTACATACCGCCGACCGCCAAGCGGTTTTAAGGACCCGGATAGAAACAGAGCACAAGGTATGTAGGTATGTGTATGTAGGCATGTCAAAGATACGGCCGGGCCACGACCGGCCCTCAGGCCTTCAATATGGCCCGCCCGGCCGTGTCATCAGAATCTGTCCAGGCTAACTGATGAACATCTACAATCGATTCTGAAAATAACTAGATACTACGAATCAACAAGCTTAATAACACGAGAACTCAGATGTCCGGTTCTTCTAACTCAAAAATAATATAGGTACTCTCTACCTACCTATAGGTACCTTTTACATAAAATTTTACCATGTCAACATTTAATATGAACAAAGATGCAATATTAAAACTAGTGCCAAGAATGAAAAACATTTTAAGATAAATGTATTAGAGCACTTTATTGTCATTAGAATTTAGAATAAGGAAATAATGGTTGCTACTTTGTCGTTTGTCCAAATACAACACAATCAGATATTGTGTGATACAATAAAATCCAGGGCAATAACAGTAATCAGTACAATAAGATAGTAGACACATAAATATAGATAAGCTAGAATACATAATTTTTACAATCTCGTACTTTAGACAAACTAAACGCGTTTGCCCGTCAAGGTTGAAAACAACAACCGGTGAAATTCATAAACCTGAATGAATCAGATAATATTCATTATTGAAACTCGATGGGCACGCTGTCTATCAAATTTAAGGGTTCCGTACCGAAAGGGTAAAAACCAAACCATAGGACCCAATACTCTATTTGTATAGAAGTACTAGTAATAGGGTATAATTGAGAGTTCTGTCTTCTAAGTTGTTCTGTGTATTACCATCTAGCTACGTTATATAGATACGGAACCTTTCATGCGCGATTCCGACTCGCACTTGGCCGATTATCATCATTCATAATAATCATTCATCAGAAATACAGCATGCTAGTCAAATACATCATCAAGTGTCCTATCACGGTTCATGAGATGCAGCCTGCTGACAGACGGACGTACGGACCGCGGTGAAGTCTTAGTATATACCCGTTTTACCCTTTAGGTACGGAACCCTAAAAATGGAATAAAATAAATATTTAAGGTGCGTTATGATGCTGTATTACGCATGCGGTGCAACGAGACATAACATGTTTTAAAGTAGTGGACAGTTCCAAATTGTATGCAACATATGCAATACAATTCGCTGAAGGCCATACGTCAATTGATTGTCAAAACCATGGAGATCATAAACCGTATGAATGTTAACAAGTTCGAAATGATTAAAGATTCAAGGAATAGGTATTGAGAGGATCCAAGGTCCGGATTGTAATCTCTTTTCCTATCGGGACCATAGGTACCCGGACTTTGTTCTGCTTAAGTAACCTAAGCAGAACAAAGCCGCAGTCGAGTGTATGAATGCTTAAAAAATCAGGAAAAACACTGAGAAATAGCGCGAGGCACTGCTGCTGCTTCGAAGAGTGATGTTCTGTCAAAAGCACAACAAAGAAGAAAAGAGAAGATATATTTTGAGCTACTTATTTTCTTACCTATCAGCAATAACTCCAAACAGTGGCTTGGCTACGAGACCGAATATGGGCAGCACTGTGTATATCAGTCCGACTGTGCTCGAAGAAAAGCCAAGTTGCCTTGCGTACGTTGATAGATACGGTACTAGTGGCGCTGTTCCTGGAAAAAACATACAGGGGATATCAGAAATGAGGATAGGCATCGTTTGGAAGTTCAGTGATGTCTTTGCATTCAAAGTCCCTCAGTGCACCTCAGTGCGCGTTGCCTGCGAACCTCATGAGAAGGCTCGGTGGAAGAAAGAAAGAACTACGCTCGGAGTATAAAAGGTGTTTACAAAATTACTGCCATAGTTCCGCGAGGTGATTGTGTCAAACATATACACTTACACAAAATTATAATGAAATCGCATCATGTTGCATAAGCACGTCCATCAGGAGCATACGTAAGTATTGCAGTGTTGACCTTGACCGTAGACTAAGAGCGTTGACCTTTGATTATTGTAAAATAAGTTTGACTGATGCTTATGCAACATGATAACTTTTAATTAAAAAATAAAATATTTTATTGAGCCCGGGGACTGAGATTTCTTCACTATTGAAGTGTATAATATGTATGACACAATCATCTCGCGGAACGGTGGCAGTAATTTTGTAAACACCTTATATTAATTCGATCCAATATTGGGTTCAATAGATGAATGTGATAACTGTGAATGTGTGTAACTGATAGTCCAGGCGGTATGATTACTTCGCCATCGAGTTAATGGAAAATACTACTTTCCAAAAATAGTACACCTGAAATAGGTAAGAAAAATTGGTTTGCCAAAGATGGAGCTGACCAATTAATATTTAAAGAGCTTAATTTTTTTAACCACGAGAACATGATTTTTATGTTTTATACTTATTCAGATTTTTTCACTTTCACAAGCTGCGCTACGGCAGACCAATTTTTTTCTTACCTATGTTTATTAATTAATTATCGATATTGTGTAGTCGTAGCATCACTATAGAATAACTATAAAAATTGCGAGCGACCGAGATCGTATAAGGAGTTTTTGATAAAACAGCAAATAAAGATAACGATAACAAGTAATTTGGTAAACCGTACCTATTCACATTAAAACGATAGAACACTAAACCAATGACGAAATACGCTACGCTATGAGGACGGGAAAGATGTGACGTATGTTGAAGCCAAAAAGTTCTCAAATATGGTGTCGCCCGTTGTACATTTCGGTACCGCTGACTGCACATACCGCTGTTGGTCTCATACATTAGCGCCATTTTACAGTTTTGACATATTAAAAATCCGGCTTCAGGGCGGAGCCTAAAATTGTATGCTTGACGTCAGTAAGTGTTGATCCTTTAAAATGTTTAATCAATGAGTAAATAGTACCTGTTCACAAAACATTTTTATTATAGTTTTTATTCATGACTCAAGAACAACGACTATGCAATTCGTTAGTACCACTTTCAATGGATCTATCATTTATGCATAGTTCCATATATGTATAATGGTAATTTAACACGGTAATTGTAGAAGCACTTTAGGTATTTGAGTGCAATCTCAAGAGTACCTACTAACGAACCCAAAACCCATATCAAAAGAATAATATTATAATTCTTGGAACCGTGCATACTTGATTCTTTATCGCAAGAAAGGAATTAAACATATTGTTTTATAATAATAAATAAATAATAAAACACCTTTTATTAACTAGAATAAAAATACTGCAGACTAACACAAAAAAAAATTCAAACAAAGAAATGCAAAGATCTTGCCTCTTTTCTTTGTCTTTGAGAATCTCTCTAATCAGAAATACTAAAATGGCATCCCAAAACATTATCATGTAAAATGTTACCAAGACGAGAGTATACGGCTGACCCTGTCAACAATTTATCAGATCGAATGTAGAGGAAGACTGAGCAACACTACTTAAATTTTCACGCCCACTCTAACTCTACACGCCCTAACTTCACAAACTTTATTCAAAATATATGTTTATTGCTGTTTCGCTTTTTAATATTTTTTTCTAAGCCTTGCTGTTGTCATAGAAGCATCCACCAATAAAAAAAAAACACTTTTACAAAGATTGATTATAATAAAAAATATTTGATACCAGTCTGGGTTGTAAATCCTAAATACAGTTTCTAATGAGATTCATAATAATAAATAAAATAGCTTCCCGTTTCTATACCACAAGTATAACCGAAAAGTAGTGAACTGTAAATTTTTCACTTTACGTACATGCGACAGTATCGAAACAGTTAATTAAACATTAAACTATACTCTAATAGCAGTCGCATTATAATACTAACCTGCATTAAATAAGAAGAAATGCCCTTTGATAGGCAGTAGCTTCTTATTCACTTTCATCTTTCAAGTCAAATATGGTTCTGAAAAGAAAAAGGTTATACATGCTGTATGACTGTTTCAAAAACTAATATATTTCATCAACTTGAGGAATGAGGACATGGTAGTCCCCATGTTTAGTATGGAATCTTATCAATCTTATCTATTTAAATGAGGAATGTACGAGTAGGCCGTTAGATATTTATTTTTCTATGCCTAATGACAAAACAAAGTTTGTACTTTGTCGTTACACGTATTCAAGTCTATAATTCTCTGGCCAATCTTTGTTACCGAAGCCCTCCGAAACGGCTGGACCGATTGTTATGAAATTTCCAGTGTATGATCAATGGGTGTGAGAGCAGGTTGTTATCTATTTTTATATCCCTAAAATGGCAAAACAAAGTTTGGCAGGTCAACTAGTCCTTCTTTTTAAATATATAAAATTCTCGTTCCAATTTTTTCACCAAACTCCTTCCTAGTTAGACCTATTTTTATGAAATTATCGGTGTATGTTCGGTCGGTCTGAGTCTGAGAAGGTTGTAAGCTATTGTTTATATCCCTAATGGCGAAATAACGTTTGCCGGGTCAGCTAATAGTCTTATACAAGTGCAAGTTTAGAGTTTTTTGCCCGCTTTTTTGGTGAAAAATTGCTTTCCGAACGTGGCGGTGGAGTTTGACATTTCATGGCCTGCGTGAAATATTTTATTTGTTAAAACGTTAAAAACACAACAGTGCGCTAGGTAAAAGAGGAAAAACGCAGCATTACTCTGAAGACCGGGCCGACAAACAAGTTACTCGCACGGAGCTGTTAGATCCAAATCCTGTACACTGAAGATCCCTATGGGAGGTCTATGTGCAGAGGTGGACGTCTATCAGCTAAAATGAACACTTACGCAAAGCCACAATATTTACATTATTTAAATAAATTAATAAATATACATCAGGACCACAGATCTGGACATTACGCAAATCGCAATTCAGCCTCAAAGTACGCGATAGCTTGAGTTATGGGTACTAGATAACTGATAAACATGCATCATATTTAATATACACAAATACAACATATTGAAAAACAATCAGATATTAGAAAACATTCATGTTCATCACACAAACATTTTCCAGCTGTGGGAATCGAACCCACGACCTCCGTCGCAGATGGCAGGATCGCTGCCGCTACGCCATTCAGTCATGAAATAATTCGCTAGTATTTTATATTCGCTTTCTCTATTGCATTTTTTTGGCACAGCATACAACATTTGACATTTGAAATAGTATGTTTCATTACAAGTGCGGAAAGGCTGTTATTGCAAAGAGTTCCGACAAATGTCTACCCGAGCCGAGGCGCAGCCGAAAGCGAGGGTTGACAGTCGGAACAAGTTGCAATGACGGTTCCGCACGTGTACTGAACGATTATTTTTAATACAGTTGCGAAAAAAGGAAGCAATTTAATAAAATAATAAAAACACAATAAACTCAACTAACTTAACATTTTCTGAAAAACTATTTGCTTTTTTCTCTTCTCTCCACGCAATAAATTCGTCGTATGTAGATACTTATGTAGCGACTTTTTGACTTTTCCGGTAAAATGTTCTCCGAAGCATTTTGTGCAACAAACAACTAAACTCGCAAAGAAAATTTCTGAAAAATGGCGCCAACCGTAGAATATAAGCAGTTTTTTTTTTCTTCATCCATTCTGGTGATTTAAAAAAAAAAAATAAAAAAAAAAATTTGGTCATAGACTAAATAATATTCTGGTACGCAAAGGGAACTATGCCTATACAGCCAAGTCTTCAGTAGAATTTTTTTTTTTTGATATTAAATGAAAATGAAATTTAATGAGATGAAATGAAACCTAACCAAACTCATTCAATCAAATCTGATATTGAAACAAATTAGTAGCTTCTTTTTAGAAATATACGTATTTGCATGAATCATAAAAACTTCTATGAATTTTTTTAGTAAAAACTTCATGGTTGGTTTTTCTTTTTAATAGACATTATTTTGACAGTTGGGAAAGATAACGCACGAGTTCGGGAAAGGTGAAAAAAAAAGCACGAGTATGTAATAGCCCACATCCCGAACGCTATACGTCCCTGCAATACGCCACTTTTTGAGCAACTGTATTAAAAAGTAAATTTTTAACCGACGATAAAACGGAGCAGGGGTGTGATTCTCAAATATATAAAACTGTACATCGGCCAAGTATTCTCGGTAACCATAGCAACGCAACCATCAGCAGTCAATTGTCGCCTTGGCTGCATAACTGACGCAATCATTAACCAATCAGCGCTAAGCCTCTAAAAACGCCCAAGTTTTTGTCTTGTGTGACACGCTGTCACTCTCTTTGACACATTAGTGAAATTATAGCATGTTGAGAGCACTCACTCAACATATTTGTGGACGTTTTTGATGTGCGCAATGTAGGCTTAGGGCCCATCTAGCGATTTAAATCTTTGGCGCAAAGATGTTAGCTCGTCACTGCTATAAGTATTTTTGCAGAATCAAAGGGTTATCAAGTTATTTTTATGTATGACCACGTTTAACTTATTACAGAGTAGTCCGATTTTGATAATTCGTCTTCTTTTATTAGATATATAGTATACCTCAAAGTTAGTCCCATATAAATTTGGAAAAATATCCTATCCTAACAGTAGAAAAACAGGGACGATAATTTAAAAACCCCACTATGAATGGGCAATCAAAAATTAATGAAATAATTAGTAGATTATTATCATAAAAACGATAAAAAAAATTAACAAAAAAATAAAACCGCCTATAAAACTGAAAAGCTTTTTTTTATTTAACCTTAATATCTAAGTTCTTGAACTTATGTAAGTATAATTTTTGATTTTATTTTTCAATTTTTTCGGCGGTTATGCTTTTTTTCAATTCAATTCACTCACCAGCAAAAAATACGAGTGACACAAAGCGAGGCGAAATTTCTTTTGAACTTAACGCTAAAATAGCCCAGTAACAGTACACCTGCAGTAAGGATATTTGATACAAAATGAAACAGTAAAACCAGTACTAAGAAATACAAACTGGTTGACTAAATATTCAGAGAAAATCGCATTCATTGTGTAAAACGAGCGGTATAAATGAAAAAATACAACTGTTTAAAATTGTTCAAATACATTTAGTTGTATGTAACAGGTTCGATTCCTACACAAATGCACTCTTTATCTCCTTACTTTGATAGTATCAATTCGATGGCAATAATATGCCACTACTGGTCACTTAGCAAAAATTTACTTTTTGTTGTTTTTACCCCATTGTAGCATAAGATAAGGAAAAAAATTATAATCGAAACTACACTACACTATATCTACTTAACATGAATATAATCTGAATCTCGGAAAAACGGCTCCAATGATTTCCATGAAATTTAGTATACAAGGGGTTACAGGGGCGATAAATCGATCAAGTTAGGATTCATACATAGAAAATGTCGTATTTACCAAAAAAAAAACAGCAAAGCGTAACCCACCCAGATATTGATTAAAACAATTTAAAACAGAGGAAAGACATTTCAAAAGTAAATAATACAGCCAATTTTGGGTTTAAGCAAGATTAATTACCTTAATTCTAGCAAGATTACCTAAGTCTACGATTACTAACACACAGCTATTTTTGAGTTCTAGGAATATATTAATTAATGAATTATACTTTTAGCAAGACTAACTAATGCACAGCCATTTTTTGAGTTTTACTAAGAATATTTACTTCCAGTTTAGCAAGATTTACTTCTAAAAGTTCAAGATTAACCAACACAGCAATATTTCAGTTCTAGCAATATTCATTAACTAACTATCCACACAGCTATTTTTGAGGTTAACAAGATTAAGCTCTAGGTCAAGCACAATTAAATAACGCACAGCCCTTATTGAATTTTAGAAAAATACACTACACGTTTTGTAAGCAAAATTAGTTAACACACAGCTGTTTAATAGTTTTATCATAGCTAGCACATAGCTGTTTATAAGTTTTATCATAGCTAACACAACAGTTTATAAGTTTCTTTATAGCTAGCACACAGCTGTTTATAAGTTTATCATACCTAGCACACAGCTGTTTATAAGTTTATCATAGCTAACACACAGCTATTTATAAGTTTGATCATAGCTAACACACAGCAGTTTATAAGTTTTACCATAGCTAACACACAGCAGTTTATAAGTTTTATCATAGCTAACACACAGCAGTTTATAAGTTTTATCATAGCTAACACACAGCAGTTTATAAGTTTTACCATAGCTAACACACAGCAGTTTATAAGTTTTATCATAGCTAACACACAGCAGTTTATAAGTTTTATCATAGCTAACACACAGCAGTTTATAAGTTTTACCATAGCTAACACACAGCAGTTTATAAGTTTTATCATAGCTTACACACAGCAGTTTATAAGTTTTATCATAGCTAACACACAGCTGTTTATAGTTTTATGATATATGATGATAAACTGCTAATAATACATAATATACCATTTGAGACATATATCCTGGACAGGACGGAGAACGCGAAAAATGTTGCCAGTTTATTGGTGCCAAAAATGCTTTTCTTGTCACCCACTGTTAGGCTACCATATAGTTCGCTCAGCATTCATCTATAGAATTGCGACATATAGTGCTACTGTTTGCTTGTACGAAAAAGGTTTACGTAAATCGTTTGAATGCCGTATCAATAGATCACCAAAATACATTACGTTCATAGTAAATTGCGTTTTAAATCTGTGCTGAACTGCCACTCACTGATAAATAGAACAAAAGATACGAAACAGCACGCAAACGAAAGAGACAACAATAATGCTTGCACTCGACGCAGACTAACTACGAAACTTACAATTGTAGGATTTTTGAGTCTTCACAACGCGCGCGGTTGTCACATATCTGATCCTTTTTATATATTATATATCATTGCCCTTATCCTGAAGTTTGTTATCAGTGATAGTAATTGATTTTTATTACCGAGATAGGTAGATAATGTATATATTTCGCTAAAGTTTTTAAAGTAATAAGCAAACTTACTTGTTCATGTAGGTATAGTCGCGGAATGAAAAGGTTCGTCACCTTAGTGTCGATTTTTGCTTGCACTAGTACTGTAAGATTCTATAATGTCAACATACCAAAACAATCGACTAGTGCAAACGAATCTTTTCGAAAATTGACGAACCTTTTCGTTCCCTTACTGTACCACTGCACTGTTAGATATTGTGCCATGATCATAGTAATGTATTACTGTGTTTTTGTTTGAAGGGCAATGTATTCCCATGAGATTACGGTGTCAAATGATATCTCAGGATGATGATCACAGTGCAGAATGATACACTATATTTAATATATGTTATGGGAGCCACTGCATCTGACTTAGCATTTATTTTTAACTATATAGACTAGCTCTTGACTGTGATTACACCTGATGGCAAGTGATGATACAGTCTTAGGTGGAACATGCTTGCCTTGCACCAGGTAAAGGATAGTTTAGTGGTCGAGAGAATATACTGAATTTATTTATGTTCTTCCCGTTATATACGTTAAGGGGTGCGACATGCAGCATTGCGGGAGAATTGGTAGACCATTAACATTTTACCTAATTACTAAAAAAGCTAAGCCAGTTATCAAAATCTGTTTTTAAGTGTTTTTGGATCTTATTATTACCGTTACATTAAAAATTACATTCATAGCAAATTTTGATTGAATTACAAAAATACATGACATTCAACTTAAGACTTAATGGGATTTGGGGTAAAGGAAAACTTATTCACGCATAGCATTAGGTACTTTAACTATAAAGTAAGTACAATCGCGCGGTTGTAGTTGCCCAAGTTTAGTGCCTCGTACTTTTGTCTCAGAAATTTATACCTTATATTATAAACAGTAAAATTGAGAGCATCAGCTGCTAGTAAAAACAAATCAATTAAATTGAATACCTAGATCAAAATAATATCATAAGATTAACTATCACTTATTTGTACTTTGTTTATTACCTTATTTTGCTCAGTCCTTGGAGAAGATAACTCTTAATAGACGCCGAATGTGTTAAATAAATTTCTTCCTCTCAATAGTAAATTCTGCTTGCAGCGTTTAAGACGAATAATTTAGTTGTTCTAATTAAACCAGTACTAATTATTATAGAGCCACACGAAACACCGGAGTTACTAGATTAAGGAGCACACCACGGGTGTGCCCGCGAAATTCAAATTTTTCGTGGTTTTTCGCGATTTTTAAGCTTATAAGACATAATAGGCTTATGGCCATCAAATTGCGATAATCCCAATATCTTCTTCACGTGTTTATATAAAAATCTCTGCTCGAAAGTGTCGAGTTAAAGAAATTAGTTCAAGATTTGCAAGTTACTCACATAAAACTCGATACTCGGATTAATTTCCTAGGATACACATTTTTATGCAAAGATTTTGATATAATCATGTAAAGGTGATACTGCCATTCTCGCAAATTGATTGCCATAAGCCTATCATGTCTAATTAGCGTACAAATTGCAAAAAACCACGAAAATTTTGAATTTCGCGGGCAGACCCGTTGATTTCACGTTAAGGTTACGTCACTTTGGAATGATAAATAAAAATAAAAAAAACTAACAGAACAGCAAACAAAAAGGCATGCTTTGCAGCTGCACAAGCTCACACTTCTCACAAACTTCGTTAGTATCACATTTCTAATTATTCGATTTCACATGCTTCGATAATTCTTTATGCTTGCTGTTTGACAGCGAATGAAAATGTTGCCGTCCTGTATGTCTGAACTCCCCCTATATTCAATATACTCTATGCTGAACTCCGAATGTTGTTCCTTGCCCAAATTTTAAAACTGGCTAACGACCGTTTTCACCAACACTTTAAGAAACGCATAAGCCGATAGGTGACAGTTTTCACTTACAACAACTGTCACCTAAGGACTTAGGCGTTTCTTAAAGTGTTGGTGAAAACGGCCGTAACTCTCAGTAAGAATCGCGCGCTGAGAATTCATTAGGTACTACAGAAAAATGAAAACCAAAAGAATCACCTTTATTAACAAACAACAAGTTTTATTTATTTATTGAAACGAGGAATCTACTATATAAAAATAAGTCGGGTTTTCCTTCCTGACGCTATAACTCCAGAACGCACTAACCGATTTCCACGGTTTTACATTCGTTGGAAAGGTCTCAGGCTTCGTGAGGTTTATAGCAAAGAAAATACAAGAAAAATTAAAAAAAATTAAAAAATGTTACATTAAACGAAGCCATCTGGTGGCGAAACGGATTCGCCGGGTTTTCTAGTTCTTGAATAAAAATATATGAAATTCACAGATCTCGTAAACGGCTGCAACTTTTATAACTTTATTTTATGGTTTCGCTTTATAAGTTTACTTATGTAGTTACAATTCCAAAGTAAAAAAATACAATTTTATAAATAGCACCGTCGACGAGATACTAATTCTATAAGAACAAAATAGGTATATAACACCTTTACTTTTATCAGCGGTAATAGTTTCTTATAATTTTTTTTTATAATAGGTAAGTACAGCTCAAACTTAGAAATTTTCACACAATATGATTAATTGTTTTTAAGGTAAACTCCTATGCCCGCCAAGTTCAATAAAGCATATTTTATTAAATTAGTTCGAGTATCGAGTTTGATGTGAGTATTGAGTAACTCACGGTTCCCAAATCGCAAACTAATTTTGTAAAGTGAATTATTTTAAGCAGTTTTTTCTAAACATGTCGAGATAATAATGTCTTTCCCGCAATTTTACTGTCATAGACCTACAACGTGTTATTTTCTTAGAAATCACGAAAAATCTAATGAAATTTAAATATCGCGGGCAGACCGTTGCACTTAAAGCATTTTAGGTTGGTGTCGAAATGAAGACAGTTCCATTAAATTAGGGAAAAGTAACCTTCGCTCTCTGGCAGCACTATGAGTAAACGTCAAATATGTCAATGTCAATGAAGGTCTATTATGATTATGTGAGATACAAAGACAAAGTAAATATAAGGACAGGAAATTGTCAGTCTTATTGGGTGGGTATATCCGCCATCTTGTGTAGAATTGAAATAGCCAATCACAGCCATCGGCCAATCACAGATAGGCACCAGACAGCTGATCAGAAGGGCTGCTCTAACTATCTATCGATATGGAAATATTATCGATGTAGTAAGTAGTTCGTGGTTATTCATTAAAGATTTGAGAGAGCAAAAATGAATGAACATAACCTACCGTTAAAAACCTACTGATAAAAATTAATGGCTAACGGTTTTGAAATCGGTCGCCTTGATGCGAAGTAACGATTATCTTAAGAACATACAGTATTACGAGTCGTATACATTTTTCTCCGGAGATGCAAAATTATTTTTTTGTGGAATAAATACCTACCTACCTTAAAAATAAAAAAATATTGCTATCCACATGTCACCAACTAACAATAATTATTATCTGACGTAACCATGACACACATACACATTAAATATACTGTATCTGACGTATAATTCAAATAACATACTATCTAAAGTCTATTCAATCTCGAGCGATACCAGACGTAAACAAACCGACTGCCAGGTCATTCGCTTAAGCAGGGTTGCGCAACCTTTTTAACGTATACTAATTTTTCAAATTTAAAATAAATTTATGTTTTGACAATAATATCGTATTGTTTGAATTTTTTTAATGATATCTTGAAACTAGATTTAACATAAGTGAAAGTTTCGTGTTACGCGCCACTTCAGTGCCTCACTAGAAGCACGCTGAGTGGCACGTCAGGTCATGCAGCGCCACGCCATCCACGCGAATGGACGCTATTCTATACAATCGCTTCGAATGTTGAGACAAGTGACGCGTCAATTAAAATATTTATTCTAGGTTTATGATTAGGGGAACAAAATAAAATATAAAATATTATCCAAATGTTTACGATAACCCCCATGACATGCTTTGACCTTGAAAGCGAAAGTCGTGAGCGGTGCGGCAGATAGCAAACAAACAAGATAGAAAGAGATAGTCATATTTTGTTTGTTCCGTCGTCGCTACTACTAAATGATCGGCTTTTGTTTACGTCTGGTCTCGCGTTTCGTTGAAAAGACTTTAGTATAATATTGTAGTAAAACACAAATTAGTTACTTACAGTAGTGTCAGATAATTTACATGTAATAGTAGTATTATGATTAATACACGACGTGATGAATTAGGCTCTTCGTTAGTTATCGAGAAATATTCTTTTTTTTAATCTTGAGGTTACAACTCCTCTTTAATCCTCAGTTTCTCTCACCCATTTCAAAGCTCGGTCAACGAAGTTTTGCGGGACTCCTATTTCTGGGTGGTCATGATAATAACTTCCAATAAAGATCCTATTCGTCACCTAATTTGTCGGGGTTCTCCAAGTCCCGAGCTCGCATCGGTCGCTCCCGGATCCTAATATTTGTAACAAACATCTAATCTGCAAATAGCGTAGATCTGTAGTAGCTGAGACTTCCAGTACAAATGTTCAAAGTTCAATGTGGCAGCCATTTTTTAAATTTTGACCACAAATTACATGTCTTTGGTTGCTGCAATGGTTTTTGTAATTTAGTCGTTTCGAGATATGAACAATTATTTTCTTAAAATACAGTCCCGCCAAACTGACTTACAGTTGTTACTTCAAAGTTGTCAGACATCGATTTTAAAGAAATTGATCATTCATGAAAAAACTTTAGAAATTTTCACTCCTTACAATTTGAATTTCGAAAATTCCCGTCTTTGTACAGAATATACAAATATTCTGTAGATTCATGACCTAATAATATGAACCTGAGTACTAAATTTTACATCTCTACGACTTTTAGTTTTACCGGAATCCGTGGAACAACGAAAATGCCTCACTCCTTTATTTATATTATTATATAAAATTTACGGAACCCTTCATGCATGAGTCCGACTCGTACTTGTTTGTCTTGTTTGTTTCTTTTTTATAACTTTAATCTATAATATTATTGTCTATTGCGTGTTAGTATTGTCTATGTATTTATGTCCGTTATTAGGTTTTGTGGGTTGTGGTCAGCAATATTATTATAATATTTACCTGATGTGCTGAAAATTTTATTTAATTCATACAAAATAAATTCACATCTCCGGGAAAAAATAAGTATGCGTGGGTCTTCTCGTTCTACTGAATCTCCCTTAATTCATCGTAACTTCAAACTAAGGCGATCGGATTTAAACCAACAGCCAATACTTTAACAAATCCCGCGAGACCAAACTATATCTATTCCTGAAGCCTTTTCCTCTATTATAAAAGTTTGCAATAGATAATAGCTATAGAAAAGCTTTAGTTTCTCTAAAACCCCGAGATTTTTTCCTATGTACTCAGCTATCACAAGCATAGTATGAAATTTATCGATAACGGTATAATAGTAGTCACATCATTAGTACTTTGACATGAAGCAATGCGCAAGTGCTACACTTTATGGCGGTTTTTGCCACCCCGACACATATAGTGATAAGTAAACTATGGCCTCTCTATATATATGTTTAAATTCTCTAAGGTGAGATATAGATATACCCATTGTGAATTGTCTATGTTTTTATGACGAACACATTCCATTCTATAAGCAAAACTTAAATAATAAAAATACAAGAGTAAGTATACAGGAGTAAGGATTATATTTTGGCCTTTTTGTATGTAAACTAATATTACTTTTTACTACTGCAAAATATAAAATATTTTTTGAGTTTGCACAGTACCGCCAGTAGATGGCATGGTTTTCATAAAATACCAAAACGAAACTAAGAGGGAGGAACGCGCGGCGCGCCACTGTCTGAAATAGGTACTATAGGTATGAGGGTCCAGGAGGTTATCAATTCGTCGGAAGCTTTTTTATGTATGTTCCCCGATTACTTTAAAGACGCGAGAGATTTTGGAAATTTCTTTTTTTTATAGGGAATACCTACTTTCCAGATGGTCCAATTGTCATCAGCCAGAATCTGATGTGCGAAAAAACGAGGATATTAATACGACAAATAACTACTTAATGCTCCTTGGTTCATAACCAACAAAAAATCCAGGAGCATCTCAACCTGTGATCTGAACATAAAAAGCGTTAAGGAAGAAATCAACACCTGGAAAGAAAAGTACAAAGCGAAAATTTAAAATCACCCGAACGAACTTGCAATCAAGCTAATAAATACTTAGTACACGATTACGCAAAAAGACTAAAAAGGAAAAACTTATTTTAGACATAATACTTATAAGAGTAAATGCCCTTAATGGAGGATAAGCGACCCAAAACACATCCGCTTAAAGTTCCCAGAACTGATCGCGCATACAACCAGAGAAAAAAAAAATTGAGCCCAGGGAGGATTGCGTTGAATACGCAAGTAAAGCCCGTACTCCCGGCAACGTAGTCCATCGTGGTTAAAACACAAGGTGCAAGCCACACCACATAATCCCACCATTTCTCCTGACGGAGATAAAACAAATTTTTACAGGTTTCTTATAAAAACTTTTGTCGAAAAAACCCCAGTCACCTCGTATTGGTTCCCAAAAGATTTTTTTTTGCAGTTTTTTTCATATTTGGAGCTATTGGGAAACAAGAAGAATAAGTATTTGTGAGCTATTTATTAAAAGCATACATGTTACAGCCAAAGTAATTAATCTGGTTTGGATAATAATATATAACATAACATTTTATAAAAAACTAACTATTTGCGAAAGATTAAATACAATTAAAATTTTCGCTTGCGGATACTATTTTTTTATACAATGTACTTAGAATACTTTTATATCTAGGTAGACAGACAGTTGGAAAAACTTTAAAATCTGACAAGATGATATCATGATAGATATTCAGTTTTAACTTTTTCGTATGTAAGTGTACCAATATTAATAATAATAACTATTAAGAGTACCTACCCTTAATAGTTATTTGTTAGGCAAGGGCGCAAAGTGGATTTTTGGGCCGTTGGGCCGAGTGTCAAATTTGAATGCTGAGCGGCGAAGGATTCTAGGGTTGAACCCTGAGCGCAGCGAGCAAATAATAGAATCCTGAGCATAGCGAGGCATTCAAAGACACGAGACCCAAAAAAATTTGCGCCCGTAAATAACACAAAATTTTTCATCTCACCATAGCGAGGAAATTCACCAGAGAACACTTTAGATCGGTATTGCAAGTTATGTTAAATTTTTTATAGTAACTCTGAATAATTTCACTTACCGAAACCATCTTCAATCATCACTCACCTTATTTTAAAGTCAAAACAAAAAAATAATGAATAAAGCAAAAAAAGTACTATAATTATCATTAATTAATCGCGGTTGGAAACATAGACAACTATCACCAGATCAGAAAAAAAAATTGAGAAACTTTATTTTTATTTTGAATGCGTTCTGAAATAATAATTTCCAAGAACCAAACAATATAAAATTTTATAAATAAATTAACAATAAATACATAAACAATGAGAAAAAATCATGGATTTAATTAGATTTCTTTTATAATTAATATAAAACTAAATAGGAGTTATTATTTAAATTGATATTCTAAGAAAAAGTAAAAATAAAAAAATAATTTACCTATACAAACTCTAAGGCCGAACTTTCGTTACTTAATGACATTTGACTTAGACATGACACGTAATACGAGTTTGACTTTGGAAATGCTTTCCAGCCTAGGGCCGGAAAGGATTTTCATACTACTTTCTCTCCCTTGGGAAAAATTAAAATGCTTTGGCGGCCTAGGGAATATAATAGCATTTCCCGCCCTTATTTCGGGCATTAAAGATCGCTTTTCCGAGCGGGTGAGATGAAAATAAATAATTGTAGTATTGCCATTTGCCAATATAAAATGTGTGGATGTAAATTGTAATTTCGTTAATTGATTTGAAAATAGCTTGCTGACAAAGTAAATTGCAGTATTGCCAGATGGGATTTGTACCTACTTACTTAATAATTAGTGGGTATTGGTAATAATAATTAATTGGTATTTATTGATGTACGACTGTTTCGATAAAATACCTGCGAGAGTGTAAATATAAGACTTGTATGTAGGTACATAACAGACTGTACATTACATTTATGGGGTACTTTTTTAAAGTACGTATTTTCTCTCTTTCTTTTTAACCGACTTCAAAAAAGGAGGAGGTTCTTTACTACTTGTGAGCTCTAATATTTTCGTGTCACAGTGTTTTCAACCAACTTCAAAAAAGGAAGAGGTTCTGAATTCGACTGTAAGTTTTTTTTATGTTTGTTAGGTACCTCATAAGTTTTGACTGGGTGAATCGATTTTTACGATTCTTTGATGATTTGAGTGTGGTCCCAAAGTTCTGATAATGGTATCCATGAGAAAACCATATACGTCCAAATTTTCAATTGGAAAGGATGTATTCAACAGTATGAACGATGAGAATTGAAGTCGGGTTTTTCCCAATAATAATGTAAAACGTCAAAATAATTATTATTACTTAGGTATGCAGCGATGTAGAATATTGTACCCAGTCGAATGCGACCATTTGAGAACATGTGAACAGACTTTCAAGTTATTACGGATTTTGACTGCACATACCCAAAAAAAACGCAATCAAAATTGAAATGGCTCTCCCGGGGAGGGGGTGAAGGGGGCGCCCCCTATTAATGGGGGATTTCTTTTGCTTTTAATGAGGTCGCTAGTTCGATCCCGGACACACTATATATCATCATAGCTGAGATTTAGCAACATTATCTTTCTTTGTGAATAAAATATTGATGACTAAGTAGTGCAGGACGTCCGCGTGTATTTCAATTTTTCACTTATCCCGCAAGAACCACTGTTTTTTCCGGGACAAAGAGTGTTAATCCAGGACATGATCTATCTCCATTCCTTCAGCCAAATATGTTTAGTAGTTGCGGCATGAAAGAGCATTTCTAAGTTTTATAAGTGGCATGGCGGTTTCACATATTTCAAAACGTTTAATTACTTTTTTTTATAATACTTTTAAACCCCTGTTCACATTTCACTAAAATAAATATATGCTTTATTAAAATTTAAAAGAAGATTGTTCATGCATACGTGCTTCAGACGCAGAGTGACGCAAATATACCCCATTTTCTGGCATTCTCCTTTAGATATTTTTCATCTCACCGCTCGAAAATAAGATCTTTAATGCACAAAATGTTTTTATGTCCAGTGAGGGTCTATATAGCTAGTGGTATTTATAAGTACGTTGTCATTTTCTATCCAAAGTTCCTAGCCTTGTTTCAGTTCCAGTTTTCGCCACTGTACAAGAAAAAATTTGGAGCATCTTAAGTAATACATATAAAGTGTAAACATATAATTCTTAGAAATATTTTTCTTACTACTAACTTTTAAAGAAATTAAACTTATGAAAGTAGTGCTTATAAATTAAATACCTAGTGATAATATTTCAATTTTTAAAATTTCCTTGCTATACCTTCAGTGAGAACAAAAATTGTGTTTCGCACATCCGCATTTTTTTGCGGCTCGTGGAAAGGCACGCGTCCCAAAAATTTACTTTGCGGCCTTGCATATGCGATACTTAGAAAAACTACTTTAAGATAATTGTTAAGAGCCAGAAATAAAACACGTCTCACCAATCGCACATTCAATTATATTTTCTAACTTTTTAAATATCACAGTAATTACAAATTAATCACAGTAACACTTTGCACTGGTACACGACTGATAATGCCCGCATGCCTCGCCGCTCGCCCATTTTATGGACGCACACTCGTCACGCCTCCCTCTCGCCGCCTCACCTCGACCAACTTCGACACTTGTCGGCTCTTCTCGTCGCACCTCCGGAATTGCTCGTTACAGTCGGCCATCCTGTAACAATTGCGCCGCAATTGGCGCAGAGTACACTTTAATTCTCTAGTAAATCCATTAAGTCAATCTCAGGTTTCGATTGCCTCAATACTACTGTTGCAACACGGTTAACTGTTAAGAGCACGTTAATGACACTACGGTAAGTTCCCCCCCAGAAAACCTGCAGAAACAATGACGAGGCTGTGAACCTTACACTCTCAATTTCATACATACACACATCATCACGTCTCAACAGTCCCTTAATAAAAATCCCCTTAAATTACCACCAAATCTCGGCCCCGTGGATTAACTTGACAGCCAAAACCACACCTGCTTAGAAGTGCCACAAAACCAACCAGGACAATACCTAGGCAGAGACGAACTCTCAAATCAAATGATGGACATGAGATTACTTCTCTAATCTGATAATATCAGTCTAATAATATCGGCCAAGTGACAAACCCAAACTCCAGGCTCAAATTATTAACTCAACCTCATAGTCAATCCAAAGCAAAACTATGTGCAAAACTATCCTTCAAAACGCTATCCTACAAAACTATCCTGCTCAACACAATTCTGCTACACTTTCCTGCTAAACACTATCCTACTAAACACTATCCTGCTAAACGCTATCCTCCTAAACGCTATCCTGCTAAACGCTATTCTGCAAACGCTATTCTGCAAACGCTATTCTGCAAACGCTATTCTGCAAACGCTATTCTGCAAACGCTATTCTGCAAACGCTATTCTGCAAACGCTAATCTTCAAACGCTAATCTGCAAACGCTAATATGTAAACGCTAATGTGCAAACCCTAATGTGCAAACCCTAATCTGCAAACCCTAATCTGCAAACTTTATATGTAAACTCTATATGTAAACTCTATATGTAAACTCTATATGTAAACTCTATATGTAAACTCTATATGTAAACTCTATATGTAAACTCTATATGTAAACTCTATATGTAAACTCTATATGTAAACTCTATAAGTAAACTCTATAAGTAAACTCTATAAGTAAACTCCAATGACGACCGCAACCAATTAAGCTCAAAATATGAAATTCCAGTTCCCATTAAAGTCAAAATGAAAGCTTAAAGAAACGCGGTTTAACTCATCGATAGAAGTTGCAATCTGATTTCGAACTCGAATTTAAAACCAAGTGGCCACCAAGTCTAAGCTCTTCCAAAATTGAAGTTTCAAGCAGACTCCCAACCGATAATGCAGTCTAAAACTGATAAACTAAACTAATTCAAAATAACCAATTCAAACTTAAGTTCCTTAATTACCAAAATACTAAACTCAATGTAAATTTGCTAAACGAAATTCCAAATTTATAATACCGGCTCAGACTGATTAACTTAACTTTAACTCAAAAATATAAATCCAACCTAAAAGTCAAAACCTCTCATCTCATCAAAACTCATGGGAGGACTCGCCAAACGATAGCTGACTATTAAATTTAAGTCGACAGAAGTAAACTCCTAACTGATAACTATAACCTAACATGGAAATTAAAACTCAACTAACTTATCGAAAGATACTCTTTCAAAACGCTAAACGAAACATTAAAGTTACTCTCTACACTCAGGGTGGCCGCACTATGAGACAGAACCCGCAACACTAGTAACCTCCCATTCCACCAAGATACAACAAATCAGGTTTCTGCTCGGTCACGTCACTGCCCCTTCAAATCAAGTCCCTGCTTGGCCACATCGCCTCCCGGTGCCAGAGAAGAGAGACAGAGCAGCGCAATGCAAATAAAAAGCTTCATATAAGCTTTGAATCAAGCATCGCTCAACAAGATCATAAGACTACTAATTTAGATACTAGGTACTCAACTTAACAGGCTGGAGTCTCCTCCGCATCGAAGGACTCGCGAATGATGCCTGAGCAGCGACCCTCCGCCGCATAACTGCTGGAGTTGCTTTCCTTCTCTGATGATGCATCTCGGATACCAAGGCTCTCTCGAACGCAGCATAGTAACTGTAAACATAAGAACATTTTGAACACATGTGATTGTGCCAGCTCGGATTAATGAAGAACTGTTTGTCAGGTCTGAATGTACGCTTAGGCCTGTCCTCAACATAATTGTTCACAATTCCTACATTCATTTCAATCAGCCGTTAACTTGTAATCCACTCTTTTATACGCGTATCCTCTTACACAATCCATGCACCTATACTTTATCTTCCTTTACATTATTCTTTGTTACATACGTGATTTTCAGTCTACGTATTATATGGCCCGTACCACGCTAACCTTTACTCCTCATTTATTAATTTCATAGGCAACAAGTGCTACTTTAAAACTTTCACTAACATACGTGTCCTTTGTCCTATCCATCCTATCCATTCTCATCACTCCTTACATCTATGTCAAATTTCACCAGTCGTCTATATTTCACCTATCTCTTACTTCCCAAAACTTTGACCCACCCAACTGAGATTACCCTCTTAATTATTCCTGTAAACGATTTATTTCCTACCGCTTTATTATACTCGCAATGTAACCTACTCATTTTCCTCATTACAAATAGCTACACGTAAGAACTCCACTACTACTATCGTAAAATCCTGATAACCTCTTAACAAACAATCGACTCGAGCCTCTGTAGTAAGACACATTAAATTCCCGCCATGCTACACTTGCGAGAAGTCTTAATCCTCGCTCACATGTACAAGCACGTACAAACATACGCGTACATACACGCACGCAAATAACTTTTGTTTTAATGTGTCATTAGATCCTTTATACCAAAACTGTTAGTACCAAAATTTACGTTTTCTACCTTATCCCAACAAAACTACCTTCTAAGATTTTATTAATAAGCTTTCAGCTTTATTCGCTGCTTTAAGACTCATTTGCATAGGTACAACTCTGAAAATTGATACGATATATAATTTCGACTATATTGGACGGCTCTTAAATTCTACAAATGTAGGTACTTCCCGTCTACTAGTATATCACGCAACATTTTGATCACTGGTGGTTGTTAAATTAACTCCCTAGAAAACTACACAAGTACCTTCATAAATAACGTATCGGAACTCATATGATCACACAGTTTAACACAATTTTTTTACTGTGAGTTAAAATGAACACAGTGCCCGACGGTATAGCAGTGGACTATGTCAAATGTTTAATATTTAAATCAAAATAACAATTGGAACAAATACAGCTCACCAGAGACGCCATCTGGTTGATGACATCACACATTCCGTGACATGACATCATATACACGTGGAGACACGTGGCCAGCGCACAGATGCAGCTCCAGCATAGCACGGCGAGCCAACATGCACGACGCGACACGCTGACCAGCGCGCAAGACTCATCAGTTCATCAGTTGTTCATGAAACATAAAAACAAATATTAGCAACGCCTACGTTACATCCTCGTTGTAATATTGGAACGATCATACATTACCAAAAAGCTTCTTAAAATCCTACGTTCAGTCTCAGGAATCCCAGCCCTCGTTATTGCGGTATACCCGCGCTCATATCTTGTTCCACTTTGAATTTTTTTTTATGCCACGTAAAATGCATTGAAAACTTCAGAAGTCATTCACTTGATTTTAGCTGTACTTTGGACGAAACAACCACACTTATAGCAGATACTGCCCGCTTCCTTTTTGTTTCCACCATTACAAAATGTCATCATCAAATGTACCGTCAAATCTTCTCACAAAAATGAAATTGCAATGTATACTATGCTGCCATTGTTGCTAACCGGCTTAACAGAGTACACGCCTGACCCCTTATTGTCACTCCACCGATAAATCTCACTCAATCTTGTAAATCCTCCTTTTCACATATATCACGGTTTTCCGGGTTACAATCGGGTACAATTTAGCAATTATCATATTTTCTTCCGATTTTTTTTAAAGTACCCTCAAGTAAAAATTATTCCACGGCTTTTCTTTCTCACGTATTCATCATGCATCGCCTTCAAGCAATTTTTGAAACGATAACTACTTTCATCGGCACTTACATGAGACTTTTCGCTGGGTGTCCAATTTTCTTCAGTTTTTCGCAACCTCTTTGACGTCACGTGACGTCACATGTTCCCGGCTTTTCGCTTCACTGTGGGTGTGGTGAACAGTATCCCACTTCTGACTGTTAAGAGCCAGAAATAAAACACGTCTCACCAATCGCACATTCAATTATATTTTCTAACTTTTTAAATATCACAGTAATTACAAATTAATCACAGTAACACTTTGCACTGGTACACGACTGATAATGCCCGCATGCCTCGCCGCTCGCCCATTTTATGGACGCACACTCGTCACGCCTCCCTCTCGCCGCCTCACCTCGACCAACTTCGACACTTGTCGGCTCTTCTCGTCGCACCTCCGGAATTGCTCGTTACATAATATTGTAGTGAATTGCCGAACATACTTAGTATCATTACCAACAGTGTGACAAGGCTATTTTGGCGCGTGGCCAAAATCGGAACTAACGCCGCTATCTTGTGATACTGTTTGATAGTTTGCTCTGTCGGTATATCGCAATTGTATGTTGTGTTGTTATTGCTTAGTATTAACTAAAATAAAACTAAAATTGAAGTAAAATTGAGGAGATTTTAGTTTCTGGGTTCCTTTGTTCTAAAACAGCGCCCTCTGACAATGTCATTCAAGTGCCAAGAGAACCTTGTCGAACTGTACTTATGACGACCGAATGGCGGAGCGGTAGCGAACCTGCCGTCTGGTCGTGGGTTCGATTCTCACTACTGGTAAATGTTTGTGTGATGAGCACGCATGTTTTTCAGTGTCTTGGTGATTTTCAGTATTATATTAATATGTATGTATATTTATGTATATTAATATGTATGTATATTTATCTGTTGTCTAGTACCCATAACACAAGCTATCGCTTACTTTGGGGCTAAATTGCGATGTGTGTAATGTCCTGATGTATATACATATATATATTTTATTTATATTTTACTGTAGGTATCAGGCAACGCCCTTGCTGAAGAGGCCTCTGTTTACTCTGCGCAGCAAGAATTGGGTGTGAATGCGGTCTGCGGATTTTGCGGATCGGCCAAGATTATGGAAACAAGGGAGGCACCTTGCGTTGCCGAATTTCGTGGCGGTGCATCGCGGCTCCTCCTTTCGCCGCCATTGGCGTCCGGCAACTTGCCTCAACCAATGACGCCTCGGCCTTCCCCACTCGAACTAATGACAAAACTATTGCGTTTTCCTCAACCGAGAAAACGCTAACAATTTTCTATGAAGACGTACCAACTAATAGCGTATCACGACAACTGCAAGCAATGATCAAGATTGACATCTTTGTTACAACGTATGCTCTTACTTTTTTTTGTATACCTAAAACCCACGTTAGCTTGGTGAAGAATCGGCTTAGTTTGCACTCTCGGCTCGACGGTTGTGCCGCGTACGCCGTCGCCGCTTTATTCTATAAGCGTTCGTAGCGACTGCACGTACGAAGTCACCCGCCCGCCCAAGCGTTCCGCATTTACGTTAACGACTTATCTGAATTTTTTCACAAACTTTTCGAAGTGTGTACTCGGACTTTTCAGTGTATATTTCTTGTGATGACTTCTAAACTTTACAAGTATTAATCGTGGATTATTTACAAGTTCAAGGATTTTCCAGTGACGTGAATCAGTTCAACGTTGGTAAGTATTGGTGTTAGAAGTGGAATTAGTGATTTACGACGTTTTAAAACTTTTACGTCGCTCTTACGCTGGGTTATTACCACATTAAAATGTCTTAAATCAAGACCGCATTGTTCGGTGTTGGCAATAATAATAATAATTAATAGGTTTTGTTTATAACATTGGAGGCTTTCCTTAAAAGTGAATTAAGTACTTTTATTATTCTTGTATATATTATATTTCTAAATGATTCAAAGATTCAAATCATTTATTTCATATAGGCCACTACTTGTTAGCACTTATGAAGGTCAAGTAGGTACATATACTTATTAATAGTGATAACTATTTAACGACTTAAAAACTAAGTTTACGAGTTTTTAAATACTCGAATTTCGGAAACGGCTCGAACGTTTTCATGAAATTTAGTATGCAGGGGAGTCTGGAGGCCATAAATCGATCTAGCTATGATTTTTTAAAGAAAATGTCGTATTTACCACATTTAAAAAAACAAATTACCAGGCAAAGCTGTGTCACCCAGACATTTTAGGAATAAAATATGATATTCAATGTACAGGACTTTATATAAATTATTGTAGATAATATTAAATTTAATGTTCATTGCGATATGAATTTTCTGAATGAATTAAACTTGAAAAAATATTAAAAGCCCGTTTTGGCGTTTGTGATAGACCCTAGTACAAGTATTGTAACTTGTAACGAAACTGAAAGAAACGATCACATAGTAGGAGGTAATTTATGACGTGTAGTGATTTTTGCAGTCTTTTATTTTTTAATTTAAAGTGTTATAACCACTTAATTACTGAATGTCAACCGATTTTAATCAATTCGATTTTAATAGTAATCGAATATTGTGAAGTGATCTTTATTGAAAAGAATGAGTTTGGCAACACTGATTTCTATAGGATGGGTTCTTTGATCAAGATTCAAGCGGCACGTGACCGAGTGAATGGTATTTTAACTAAAAATTATAATATTACATTAAAGACAAATTGAGCTTTCGTATCGTTCTATTCTATCATTCCAAAATACCTACAATATTAAGTTTAAGTTTCAAGTTCTGTCACGTATTTTAATCCAATTCTCTATACAATACTTTATAAAATCGATCAAATACTGATACAAACTTGAATCGACTCACCATGAGTATCGAGTAGTGAGTCGTATGGTTCATTATTAGTGCCGTCGCGATGACATATGCCAACGGACCTATTATATTTTTACAAGATAATGTCGATTTAAGTCTTACCCTGTTATTCATAAATGTGAAACAGTTATAATCTGTTTTGTCTCTTTTCTTTTAATGTCAAATTACTGTTGACAAACAAAAACAAAACAGAGTATAATTAGTCAATATAAAGTTATTCCCATAGATCAATATTATTCCTTGGTCTGTGGTATAACTATATCCCTATGAGGTAATATATATAGATCAATGCTATATTCAACCGCTGTTTCACGTTTATGAATAAGGGGGTTGGGTAGATACGAGTATGATATAAGTTGCGCGGTCAAAGCCGACTCTCGAATAGTACAAACCAAACAAAATATGAATTTGCAGTACACAGAACATTAAGTAAACTAACTATAAGCGGACTAGGAAAATTTTCATGGAATGGACTGCAGTTGTAAAGAGTTTATTTGTTAGTGCGTATTTTAGTTATTTGTGAAACTGTTGAATTTCCCAGGATTGAAAGTAATAATTAATTGTATAAAATTTTCCACCAGCCAGTGAAAGCCCCTTACAGTTACGCCGTTCTGAATATTATGTGCTAACTACAGTTTTCACAGTAAGAGGGAAACTACTTGTTTCGGGAACTGAACTGAAATAATCCCGGAAAAACCATGATACCAAAATTCACGTGGGTGGAGCCGCGGGCAACAGCTAGTAAAAATATAAATCTCAACAAAGTTTCATTGTTATTTGTTTCAGGGTTACATTTTTGTAAAATGATAACTTCAAAATGGGAAGAGATAGATATCTCTATGAGCGCATGCTAGGCCTGCAGATTATAGAGTGCATTTGACCATAGACCAAAGACACCTATACTCTAGACGGGGCGGAACGCGCGAAAAAATGTCGCAGGTTTTATGGGAGCAAAACCCCCTCCGTAAACTGTAAGCCTACGCAGTATTTCGCAGGAGTTTCGACACATGGCTCTACATTTTCTTGTATGAAGAAAGTTTACGTAAAATGTTCGGATGGGCTCATCTTGATGTTATTATCATAGCCATAGACATAACTTGTCTTCTTTTACACGATTGTCCAAAAAAAAGAGTGTTGAATCATTGAATTACTATGGGTTTTAGGGTTCATGTATGTATGTAACTATGTATGTCTCTTTATTCCACCATAACTTCTGAACGGCTGAATAGATTTAGACATTATATTATGGGGTATCTTTAGAATCCTTACATCATTCCGAATAACATAGGCTATATATTTTTTTAAATAAGTCGTTTTAACACAAGACAGTCGTGTTTTTTAATTTTTAAATAATTATTTACTTAAAATTTATTTTTTTAGTATTTGTGTGTTTTTAAAATAAAATTTGTTTCTTCATTATTAGATCCTTTAGTTTATTTCGATCCGTTCTAATTCAAATTTTAATAATTTAATCTGGGGAGCGTTTTGTTATTTTTAAACTTGAGAAACATAATTTAATGGGCATTAATTCTTTAAAACTCAAGAATCTCAAATATAATAGATAAAATCGCAAGCCGTGACTTAAAAAATAAACACTTGAAAGGTTTGGTGCGCGTTCTTATTCGTATGGTCTCGGTTTCGATTACGGGAAAGTTTAAGTTTCATAAATATCTGGGTAACCGAGCTTTGCTCGGTAGTATTACTATCCAACAATAGATGGCAGCAGGAGTCATATTTTTTTACTTACCTGTACTGCGACAATTTTACTTTTCGTCAATAGATGTCAGAGTCATATTTTTTTTTGCTAAATACGACATTTTCTAAAAATGAATCCTAGCTAGATCGATTTATGGCCCAAAAACCCCCGTGTATACTAAATTTCATGAAAATCATTCGAACCGTTTCCGAGATTCAGTTTATATATATATATGTACCTGGTTACCTCCCTTCTGACAAAGATGTATGTATAGTCGGGGAATGAAAAGGTTCGTCACCTTAGTGTCAATTTTCGCTTGCACTAGTTCTGCAAGATTCTAAAATGTCAACATACCAAAACAATCGACGAGTGCAAACGAATCTGTTTAAAAATTGACGAACCTTTTCGTTCCCTTACTGTAGATAACTATATTTTCGCAAATGTATAAAAAAAACGTCGTTCCGTACGAGCGGAATCGAATCGAACTCACAGCTTATAAATAGCTTATTAATATACATTATAAATAGGTAAGATATAGCGCATATAAATATAATAGCGAAGCAGTGATAACTCAGTGGTTCTGACTCTGCTACTCATAAGGAGGTCGCGGGTTCGAATCCTGGGCACGCACCTCTGACTTTTCCGAGTTATGTGCGTTTTTAGGAAACTTATCACTTGCTAAACTTATCACTTGCTTAACGGTGAAGGAAAAGATCGTAAGGAAACCTGCATGCCTGAGAGTTTACAAAAATGTTCTCGAAGGTGTGTGAAGCCCGCCAGCCCGCACTTGGCCAGCGTGGTGGGCTATGGCCAAACCCCTCACAGTCTGTGAGGAGACCGTGCCCAGCTGTGGGACATAAAAGGGGTTGAGATGATGAGATGAGGTAAGATATAATTAATAGTACTGTAGGAGGGGCATGCGAAAAATATGGTATTGATCTTATTAGAAACTAAGAGAAAACAGAATCTAAATATGGTATTGATCTTATTAGAAACTAAGAGAAAACAGAATCTATAACAGGAAATAGCCTGAAACACAAAGGACATAGGGATTAGTGAGGGTAAAGACAAAGGCATAAATAATTTCTTCTTGTGTCCGAGCGCTTGAGAATATAAAAAATCAGTCAAGTGCGAGTCGGACTCGTACTTAAGGTTCTGTATAAGAGGTTTTAATGTTTGTACCAAACGTACAAAAGTTTATACGTTTATAGGGTGAATGTCTATGGTGATAACAAGTAATATATTTAAATATTATAATTGTTTTTAGGCGATGATATTAATATTCTGACATTGTCTTCAACTTGATAGTGGTTTCTAGTAAAAGAGGCATAGGTGACAAGTCATTCTTGATTATGGTTCAATTTGTCATTCGATGTACGGTACTCTAAATATTGAAAAGAAGCAGGCGTTATTTTTTTTTCGGATTTCATAATGAACTGGAAAGATTAATTTGTTATGCGAAAATCCGGTAACTGAAAAGAATCTTTATGGTCCTCATGCAGGAACAAACCAAGCAGCAACCCAATCAAGGAAGGAATAATAAGATATTTGTTATGCAATACCGCAATGTGGGTTTTGGGCCTAGAGTCTTGTATGAATTCTGAGCAGCGAAGGATTCTAGGGTTGAACCCTGTGCGCAGCGAGCGGTTCAACGAATAGAAACAAGCCCCCTGATTGCGTTAGAAAAAGGTATTCATCGTTATCGTAAAAGCTGGCGAAATCTGCCCGCTGATTGGGTTCCTGATTTGCTTCAGCCAATCGCAGCGCAGAATTCGCTAGCGTTTACGATAACGATGAATACCTTTTTCTTACGCAGTAAGGGGGCTGAGCGTGGCACCTCAAACAATTTGCGGCCGTGCGCAACACACAACTTTTCATCTATCTACAGCAAGGAAAATGGTAAAATCAAGTATACAAGAAAGAGAATAGTAATATTGTAAGAGGTAGGCAATTTCAAATTTTTTATCAAAAATCTGTTGTAATGCAAGACCGCAAAAGTAGTTTATGGCACCGTCCTCGGCTATCTTAAGACCCTCACCTAACGGCTCGGGTCTCAATGGCGCCTCAGCGGTAATCATCAATACTCATGTGTATCATACGACGTTTTTCAACACACTTGTGAATAAAATAATAGTAAAAATAATTTTATTTACTCGATAAAATTAAAAAAAAAAAAACTGTCTAACTCACTAGTGAATAATAGTAATGAAAAAGTCACAGTTTGCGATTATAGGTGTCATTATGTGCCTAATTGCGGTGAAATTAGAGCCACTTTATGAGCAAGTGTGTTGAAAAGTAAGTTTTTGAGCAGAGTGTCTTCTATGGGTCTTGTATGAATGCTGAACGGCGCCTCGCTACGCTCAGGGTTCAGCTCAGGATTGCAAGTTCATGACCTAATTATACTTTTCCGCTCTAGGGAATATTAGAAATGCTTTCCTGCCCTAGGGAATATTGGATATGCTTTTCAGGCCCAGGGAATATAATCATATTTCGCGCCTGTATTTTGGGCATTAAAGACCTCTTTTCCGAGCGGATGAGATGAAAAAATTCCAAGCGAGCAATGACAACACCAACAACTCTTTACATACAACACTTTTGACGCATGTTTCGTCCCAACACCGGAACACCCTCAGGAGATATTGACTTCACAATGTGAGATTAGTAGTGGATTGTAGCAAAATAAATAAGTTTTTCCTGCTAACGGTATTCTCAAACAAAATGGAATATGCTGCATACCCGTGCGGTTTTCTGATGGACAAATGAATTAAATTGAACAATTACGTAGAGTGGACACTGGGCATAGGCAGTGGTTGAAATGGGAAGCGAGGTGATTAGCAAGGATTCATTTGGCGGAAAAAGAAAACAAACAGCAATACGAGTACGTTTGCTTATAAAACGGAGATAGAGTTTGCGTTTTTCAAAGCTCTATGCCCGAATATCAAAAAGCGATTCACGATATTTTAATAAGACATGGCGTTGTTATTTTAGAGATATAGGTTAAAAATAAAATGTTATTCTCTGTAAAAAACCTCCAAACCTTCAGTTAAAATTAAGATCTTATTCCTGATAAAAACTCTAAAGACAAGCTTAATATAACACAAGACAAGGTTAATAGCCTCAACTGGTGTCCGAAGGGCTGGCTTTTTTTTTGCGAAACGTATCAGCCTAGCTGTTCAACGCGGAAATGCAGCCAGTATTCTTGGCACCATTCCTCGCGGGCAAGACTTGTATAGTAATTAGAATAAGCTAATGATAAGTTTTATTGTAACACTAGCAGTGCCCGCGGACTCCGTTCCGCGTTAGAAATATTTTTGTCCCGGCCCGTCTGTCCCGCGTAAAGTCCGGTTTCCACCAAAGCGGAGCGAAGCTGAGCTGTTTGGATATCCAACCAGATTTCATCATTTAGACATCCCTCAGTTTCGGAGATATCAAAATGACGAAATCTGATTTGTTACTCAAATACAGCTCCGCTCCGCTTCGCTGTGGTGGAAACCGGGCCTTATACCTACAGCCTACAGCGCTGGACGCGAGGCATGAGGATAGATAAATACCTATACTTATAAAACCTATCGCCATTCCCTAGCAACGGCCGAAGCGGAGGCGGCGCGCAACCGCTTACCGCACGTTTTTGTTTTGCTAATATCTTTGAAGATATTTGTTTAAACTGTATAGAGTAAATAGCACAAATATTCTACATTAAATTTCCGTTCTAAAAAACATATTTACAAAGATATAAATTAATACCATATGGGCTAAATAAGCTTCACAAAAATTATTTATTTTTAATCCACAATTTTAAAAGTAAAAGCAGTTATTGCGAGTTACCCGTAGGAGATAGGCATATGCTGTCGCGGACTTTTTTGCAGATTTTGATACGTTCTTTAATATTGTAGAACATTGTTTTGTTCTATCCTCAATAGTTTCCGCAGCGTACGCGATGAAAGAAATTTTTTTTGCGACTTGGATTACATTATTCAAGTTTTAGTAAAGATGCTTAGTTAATTTTGGAAATTATTATAGCCTATGACACTCCACGATAATGTAGCTTTCTATTGGTGAAAGAATTTTGAAAATCGGTTCAGTAGATTCAGAGATTACCCCTTACAACGTCACAAACTCACAAACATCGTTACGCTACCTCTTTATAATATTAGTATAGATATAGATTAAAAAAAAGATCGATGGTTGCGACAGTAACACTGCGGGAATAGCAGTATCATCTTTACATGTTTATACCAAAAAAAATACCCTCATACAGACATTTTACACTTAAAATATCGCAAAACTGACATATTAACTTTTAATTGTCTCCTCTTGGAGCATTTTTTCCGCATCCAGCGTAATTAAAAAAAAATCGATCCACCGTAATTCGTAAGAATAAAAAATTGAGAAAGACAAAAATAAAATCAGTGTAGCATCTTAAGGCGAGATCAACGACTCTGCCCGCGAAACTCAAAATTTTCATGGTTTTTTGCAATTTGTACGCTAATTACACATCAGAGGTTTATGGCAGTCAATTTTCGAGAATGTCAGTATCATCTTTACATGATTATTATGTCAAAATATTTGCATAAAAATGTGTATCCTAGGAAATTAGTCCGAGTATAGAGTTTTATGTAAGTAACTCGCAAATCTCGGATTAATTTCTTTAACTCGACACTTTGAAGCAGAGATTTTTTTATATAAACACGTGAAGATGATATTGAGATACCCGCAATTTGACTGCTATAAGCCTGTCATGTCTTATTAGCTTAAAAATCGCGAAAAACCTGAAAAAAAAATTGAATTTCGCGCGCACACCCGTGGTGTGCTCCATAAGAGAATCGTCTAGCCGTAAGCTTTCATACGAAAAGCGATTTCTCCTACCCGTAAATGTGGTATGATTTTCATAATTTTTAGAAACGTTGCAGATTACAGATACAATAAAGAACTATGCTCGTACGGTCTACTTTTTAAGAAATATTGCTTATGTTAAAGTAATTGATGATTAAACGAACTTACCTGTAAGTGAAGTTCTATCACAATTATGTGAATACATTTTATTCGAATATAATAAACACAATTAGGTATACTTTCATTGTACCTACTGGCAATTTCGCACTTTTATTTATTTTGTTTTTTAAAACTGACCACCCTGATGGACACGCGGTCCCCAGCCTACCTCCGCGTCAAGCTTCATTCTTTAGAGAATATTTAACAAAATTTTCGTATTATACTCATGGGTTTTGGGTATGGGAGGGACCTTATGTTATTATATTCGAATAAAATGTATTCACATAATTGTGATAGAACTTCACTTACAGGTAAGTTCGTTTAATCATCAATTATATTTCATACATTTTATTCTTCATATAATAAACACAATTAGGTAGATGTGTAGAGATGAAAATTTTTGTTAAATTATGGACATTAACAGATAGTAAATTGTTTCCTATTATAATAGGAAATAGGTCCTCTTTATACCACAGAAGTATTTAATTAACACAATCTTTTCGTTCAATTCCTGGATCAATAACCCAGTCACATTATAAATAGGTTTAATTTATATTTAGATAGATTATAATGATTAATGATTAGAGAGCAAAAGAGCTATTGCGACAGAAGCATCATCGCTCAATAAGAGGTTATAAAACTTAGGTAACGTCCGTAATGGTTGTTACCAGCAGACTGCTTTTCTGATGAGGTCAAGCAACAAACTACGTGCTCGCCGAGGAAGTGTTGCTGCGTGCACTGAAACGCAGACCTCTCTCGTGAGAGATTATATTCCTCGGCAGACACGTTCTCACGGTGGTCTGCCTGCAGGCGACCTTATGAGGTCGCTTCAACATTATCAGGAGGTTGTCTATTATATATCTTGGTCTTAGATTTTGTAAACGACATATCGATTTGTTTTTCAAAGCTGTGGCAAATTTTTATACTTTCTCTTCAGTTTTAATTATGGTATAATTAAAACTGGTTCGCCCTGAGTAGTAGCTGGCGTTGTATAAACTCAATAATTCCCTTGAATTATATAAAAACAATAATACTAACTTTAACTAATGCTAATGTTCTCATTCTGTGCTGTGTCTACTGCCTAGAGCTAAAAAAGTTACAAGATCAGCAAAGCAAAGTTACGGAATGAATAAACTCTTATTAAGGCCCATTGAGCAATGTGTTAGCATACTATATTGTGTGCTACTATGTGGTGTTTGATGTTAATTTATCTATTCATTTTCGCAATATAATATATATATATATATATGAATAGCAGCAGAAATTAAACTCAATGCCGAATGATAACAAGTAATCGTACCATATGCTACGTCGTTAACAAGTTGTTCTGTTGGAAATTACGAGGTTGACTTATAATGTAGGTACGGATTGTACGGATCTCAGTCGTTATTAAAGCAGTATTGCCACAAAACTTTGTAAATAACACAAAATTTTTGAAACATATAAATTATTAAAAATTCCAACAAAATGTCCCTTTTTTTTTTATATATATATATATATTTTTTTTTTTTTTTTTTTTTTTTTCTTTTTTAATGCCTTCAGAGAACTTCCTCCAGTAATTCCTATGGATTGTGGTTCTCTAGGGAAAGGCCATATTTATTTATTTATCATCAATAAATGTACTATAAGAAGTAAGTCTTTTGACACCTTATGTAAAAGAAGAAAATCCAAAGTTGTAAAGGTCCTTAGACGATGTATGTCTAAAGCATTGTCTATAATAGTATTTTTAAGCATTCTTCCTCTAGAAGAATGTATAGAAGAGCAAAGGTAAACTTGGTGTTCCAAAATGTTCAGAATGCGTCTGTTTCTAAGACGTCTGGGTTCGTATTGATTACATTTCGCATTATTGCAAGAAGCGATAAATTCAATAACTGGATTGAACTCTTTGAATAACTTTGAAGTATATAATTTTACCGCGATAGCTTAATCCCATTAACTGGATGTAACTCTTGGTCAGCTTTTGATTATCTTTAATTTCCATATAAGAAACAATTAACCCAATCGTTTAAATGAGGATATTTGATATCCTCTATGCAACTGATGTAAATCATGTGTATCAAAATAGATGTATCGAAAAATATGGCCATCAACTCTGTAAAGAGGTATTTCGATTCATCTTAACGTTAATTATTACAAAAACAAAAATCCCTCTAATGAAAAGAATTAGTCTTCATCTAGACCGGGAAATCGTGTGAATCACTAGTTCAACCTTTTAGGTTTAAGGGAGTTAGATGACTTAAAAAATGTTTTGTAACCACTGGCCATCTGATAGGATAACCGATGATGGACGAACAGCTGCGTCTAAAGTCTAATTTTTCTTACGGACTACATTTTTTGTTTCTACAGACGTTCTGTGTAACCCCATCCATACCTAATAGCTGGAGAAGTGGACTTTAGGACTTTTAATCGGAATTAAGCTTAACTCTTAGATGATACAACGAGTTAAGCGTATAAAATTCTTTACAGAATTTGAATTGTTACATAATTCACGTCATAGTTTGCGGTTGGGTAACGATACTGCCATATCGTCAGAAATTAAAATAAAACCAGGAAACTGAGCATGTTTTGAGGGTAGTAAATAACTTTAACACTCTAACACCTAACAAATCTTCATGAAAAAACCGCGGTAAGTATCTGAGATGAGTCACAACTTCTTTATGTATTTTACCAAGGATGAATCGGTACTTTAAAATAAGATTCTTCAGTTCATAGGCATAAAACCCTTTTTAGGTATTCGCTTGTAAGCTGTTCTATGAACTATCAATTTCAAAAGATTTTGAACTACAAATTCATTCAACGCCTTTAAATTTAGAATGTATCTTTTACCACGTAAGATTTTGAGGTTAGACACATCTTAACTATAATCGAACATGCAGTGACTCACTCCCACATTATCTCACCCAAAAAAGAAATGTCGATTGTCAAAGACATTTGTCGCTTTTTCTTTGTTGTGAACGTGTAAGGCGGTACACTGTGTTAGTGTACGATTTTTAAAATGGTATTATGTAATAATAATTTTTTGGAGCTAGTTCCTTAATTTGTTCAATTCATTAAAATATTTTATTGAATGTACGTACATTTGTACACCTAGTGAAAGTCAAAAAATAGTCTTCACTTATTATAACTCTCGAAATTCTAGATCATGTTATAGATCGTGACGGATTCCTTGTCAGTGATATGTAACCAATAAACTTCAAAATGTTGAAGACAACTGGCATATAGGTACCTTAATGTCTAGCGTCGTCGATGAACCTGGTCCTTGTTGTGGCTGATGCTGGAAACTTGCTGTCACGTCGCATCTTCCTCGCGGCTGATCGCCAATACTCAAGTGTGTCACGCCCCCCCCCTGCTGGCCGAGCCGTAACGAGAGGGGGCCAGCTAGTTTCTCGAGAAACGAGATTGCGCTGTCCCAGCGGTGGGTGTCGATAGCAAAGTCGCCCGCCGCGCCCTGCTGGTTTCTTTATTTACAACACCTGACGATCAGTAACCATTGAAACTAGTATAATGCCCGAAACTATTTCTCCGAAAAAACATCTGGTCCCGTTCGTGAACTTTAATTACTTGTCATTTGTCGAAACAAAATGTCATTTGTCAATACTTAAGCTTCTTCTCAGTTCAGGACGCGTTGTGGTTTAAGATTTTTATTAGTTTCAGAAAGAATTTAACAATTCACTTCAATGAAACTTTCAGACTAATGGTACATTATACATAATATTGTTGAGCTAACAGTTAAATTATCATCCCATTACACAATCTGAACATTAATTTTCGAAAGTAAGTAAAATTATTTTCCACCACAAAATCTAAACATTATTGTTGTAGGTACATAGAAAAGTTCGACGCGTTGGTACCCTCGTGGAATTAGTTTTTAAGTCGTGAAATAGTTATCACTGATAAAAGGCTATAACATTTAACTGGCTATTCATAAGCCAGGCAAGTATATCAAATAAACTATTTGATTCTTTGCAATGAAGGTCGGCTAGAATTTTATAACTGTCGGGACTAACCATTAATATAGTTCTTGTGACTGAGCGCCGATAGCAATTCGGGATCAAAGTCCGGGAGGTCATGCGGAGCCACTTGTAGTGAAGCCGAGAACAGCGCCACACCGACATCGTCCCCCGTTGGTATCCGCAAAGTCCTTTGAGGTTTTTTTAAAATCCTTCGTGTTGACCCGCAGTCAACCTCCAGGAGCATTGACGCATCATGCTATGCTTTCGTGGTATCCTCAACGTGATACCCTCCAAGCTAGCTTAGAGATGCCTGGACTATTTCGCGCATCATGCTATACTTTCGTGATAACCTCAATGTGATACCCTCCAAGTTAGCTTAGAGATGCCTTAGGATTTCAATTTTTGGACACACTTTCGTCAGCATTGATATTTGAGTTGATGTGATATCTGGGAAAAAAGGTTAATTTTCACTTACCCTCTTTCCTCGGAGTCTGACGAAGATGAATGCACAATTATATGATTTGATTTGATTTTATTTTTGTTATAATAATAAATTTTACTAGCGTCTAAGCATTATCAGTATAGAAAATTAAGCAAGTTTTAACACTGAACACTTAATTTTTTTTACTTTGAACCTAAATTAACAAAAACGAGACGTGTTTTTGTAGTCGAGTGCTCATTGCCGCGCACAATAAAAGAATGAAGCTTGACGCGGAGGTAGGCTGGGGACCGCGTGTCCATCAGGGTGGTCAGTTTTAAAAAACAAAATAAATAAAAGTGCGAAATTGCCAGTAGGTACAATGAAAGTATACCTAATTGTGTTTATTATATGAAGAATAAAATGTATGAAATATAATTGATGATTAAACGAACTTACCTGTAAGTGAAGTTCTATCACAATTGTATGAGTATATTTAATTCGAAGATATAAGTATAACACACTTGTAGTATACTTTCATTGTATACGGCAACTTCGCACTTTCAGATATTCAGTTTATTATCTATTTTTAAAACTTACCGCCCGACACACCCACGTTGGAACACGTCGTCCGAGTGAGCCTCATTTTTTAGAGTACATTTAACAAAATTTTCGTAATACTTATGGGCTTTGGGTATGGGAGGGACCTTATATCTTCGAATTAAATATACTCATACAATTGTGATAGAACTTCACTTACAGGTAAGTTCGTTTAATCATCAATTGCATTTTGTATATTTAATTCTCAATATAAGTATAACACACTTGTAGATGTTTAGAGATGAAAATTTTTGTTAAATTGTGGACATAAATAGATTGTAAATTGTTTTCTATTATAATATGTCCTCTTTATACCACAGAAGAATTTAATTAACCAATCTTTACGTTTAATTCACTGGATTAATAAAACAGTCACATTATTTAAATAATGTTAATGATGAATGATTAGAAAGCAAAATAGCTTTTGTGAATGAAGCATCATCGCTCACTGGGCGGTTATAAAACTTAGCAAAAGTCTGCAATAATTGTGACCTACCGACTGTCTTTCTGATGAGGTCAAGCAACAAACTACGTGCTCACCTCGAAAGTGTTGCGTACCTGGTTCTGAGTGAACTGAAACGCAGACCCCTCTCGTGAGAGAGCATATTCCTCGGCAGACACGTTCTTATACTGACCGCCGCCAGCACCTGTTCCGTGGTGGTCTGTTTGCAGGCGACCTTATGACGTCGCTTAAACGTTATCAGGAGGTTGTCTATCGTATGTTTTAGTCTAAGATTTTATAACCAACATATCGATTTGTTTTTCAAAGCTGTGGCATATTTTTATAATTTCGTTAAAGTATGTTATGAGTTACACTAAATTTATAATTAAAAAAATATTAATTTAGTTACGTTTTATATTATTGATTGCATAGGTTATTGTTCATCTTGCTTTTAATTAATCTTAAGAAATTTAATCAAAGAATAAAAAAAAAAAGGCTTTTTGTATTATTTATTTATGGTATGAGTAAAACTGGTTGGCCACGAGTGGTAGCCGACGTTGTATAAATTCAATAATTTTCTTGATTTATACAATAATGCTAACTTTTACTGATATTAATGTTTTCATTATATGTGATGTGCATACTGCCTAAGGCTAATAAAGTTACAGGATCAATTAACTCTTATTAAGACCCATTGAGCAATGTGTTAGCATACGATCTTAGGATCCTATGTAGTATTCGACGTTAATTTATTTATTCCTTTTAGCATTGTTTTAATTTGTTAATTTGACCCAAAATCATCAGCAAAAAATTAAACTCAATGCCGACGTCACAATGCTACGTCGTTAACAAGTTGTTCTGTTGGAAATTACGAGGTTGACTTATAATTTACGGATTGTACGGGTCTCTGTCGTTATTAAAGCAGTATTGCCACAAAACTTTGTAAATAACACAAAAGTTTTGAAACATATAAATTATTAAAAATTCCAACAAAATGTCCTTCTTTTTTCTTTAATGCCTTCAGAGAACTTCCCACAGTAATTCCTATGAATTGTGGTTCCCTACGAAAAGACCATATTTATTTATTTATTATCAATAAATATAATATAAGAAGTAAGTCTTTTGACACTTTATGTAAAAGGAGAAGACCCTAAGTTGTAAGGTCCTTAGACGATGTATGCCTTAAGCATTTTCTATAATAGTATCTTTAAGCATTCTAACTCTAGAAGAATGGATAGAAAAGCAAAGGTAAACTTGGTGTTCCAAAATGTTCAGAATGCGTCTGTTTCTAAGACGTCTGGGTTCAGACATCATTCGTATTGATAACATTTCGCATTTTTGCAAGAAGCGATAAATTCAATAACTGGATTGAACTCTTTGAATAACTTTAAAGTGAATTGGAATAAATTCTTTGAATAACTTTGAAGTATATAATTTTACAGTGATAGCTTAATCCCATTAACTGGATGTAACTCTTGGTCAGCTTTTTGATTATCTTTAATTTCAATATAAGAAACAATTAACCCAATCGTTTAAATGAGGATATTTGATATCCCCTAAGCAACTGATGTAAATCATGTGTATCAAAATAAATGTATCGAAAAATATGGCCATCAACTCTGTAAAGAGGTATTTCGATTCATCTTAACGTTAATTATTACAAAAACAAAAATCTCTCTAATTAAAAGAATTATTTTTCATCTAGACCGGGAAATCGTGTGAATCACTAATTCAACCTTTTAGGTTTAAGGGAGTTAGATGACTTAAAAAATGTTTTGTAACCACTGGCCATCTGATAGAATAACCGATGAAGGACTAACAGCTGCGTCTAAAGTCTAATTTTTCATACGGACTAGGACTTTTAATCGGAATTAAGCTTAACTCTTAGGTGATACAACGCGTTAAGCGTATAAAATTCTTTACAGAATTTGAATTGTTACATCATTCACGTCATAGTTTGCGGTAACGATACTGCCATATCGTCAGAAATTAAAATAAAACCAGGAAACTGAGCTTGTTTTGAGGGTAGTAAATAACTTTAACACTCTAACACCTAACAAATAATCTTCATGAAAAAACCGCGGTAAGTATCTGAGATGAGTCACAACTTCTTTGTGTATTTTGCCAAGGATGAATCGGTACTTTAAAATAAGATTCTTCAGTTCATAGGCATAAAACCCTTTTTAGGTATTCGCTTGTAAGTTGTTCTATGAACTATCAATTTCAAAAGATTTTGAACCACAAATTCATTCAACGCCTTTAAATTTAGAATGTATCTTTTACTACGTAAGATTTTGAGGTTAGACACATCTTAACTATAATCGAACATGCAGTGACTCACTCTCACATTATCTCACCCAAAAATGAAATGTCGATTGTCAAAGACATTTGTCGCTTTTCCTTTGCTGTGAACGTGTAAAGGCGGTACACTGTGTTAGTGTACGATTTTTAAAATGGTATTATGTATTAATAATTTTTTGGAGCTAGTTCCTTAATTTGTTCAATTCATTAAAATATTTTATTGAATGTACGTACATTTGTACACCTAGTGAAAATCAAAAAATAGTCTTCACTTATTATAACTCCCGAAATTCTAGATTATAGATCGTGACGGATTCCTTGTCAGTGATATGTAACCAATAAACTTCAAAATGTTGAAGACAACTGGCATATAGGTACCTTAATGTCTAGCGTCGTCGATGAACCTGGTCGTTGTTGTGGCTGATGCTGGAAACTCGCTGTCACGTCGCATCTTCCTCGCGGCTGATCGCCAATACTCAAGTGTGTCACGCCCCCCCCTGCTGGCCGAGCCGTAACGAGAGGGGGCCAGCTAGTTTCTCGAGAAACGAGATTGCGCTGTCCCAGCGGTGGGTGTCGATAGCAAAGTCGCCCGCCGCGCCCTGCTATACTACTACTATACTGCTGCATATACCTGCTATACTGCTGCGAAACTATTTCTCCGAAAAAACATCTGGTCCCGTTCGTGAACTTTAATTACTTATCATTTGTCGAAACAAAATGTCATTTGTCAATACTTAAGCTTCTTCTCAGTTCAGGACGCGTTGTGGTTTAAGATTTTTATTAGTTTCAGAAAGAATTTAACAATTCACTTCAATGAAACTTCCAGACTAATGGTACATTATACATAATATTGTTAACTTATTGAGTTTTGAGCTAACAGTTAAATTATCATCCCATTACACAATCTGAACATTAATTTTCGAAAGTAAGTAAAATTATTTTCCACCACAAAATCTAAACATTATTGTTGTAGGTATATAGTTGTAGGTAGGTACATAGTTACAAAAGTTCGACGCGTTGGTACCCTCGTGGAATTAGTTTTTAAGTCGTGAAATAGTTATCACTGATAAAAGGCTATAACATTTAACTGGCTATTCATAAGCCAGGCAAGTATATCAAATAAACTATTTGATTCTTTGCAATGAAGGTCGGCTAGAATTTTACAACTGTCGGGACTAACCATTAATATAGTTCTTGTGACTGAGCGCCGATAGCAATTCGGGATCAAAGTCCTGGAGGTCATGCGGAGCCACTTGTAGTGAAGCCGAGAACAGCGCCACACCGACATCGTCCCCCGTTGGTATCCGCAAAGTCCTTTGAGTTTTTTTTTTTAGAATCCTTCGTGTTGACCCGCAGTCAACCTCCAGGAGTATTGACGCATCATGCTATGCTTTCGTGGTAACCTCAACGTGATACCCTCCAAGCTAGCTTAGAGATGCCTGGACTATTTCGCGCATCATGCTATACTTTCGTGATAACCTCAATGTGATACCCTCCAAGTTAGCTTAGAGATGCCTTAGGATTTCAATTTTTGGACACACTTTCGTCAGCATTGATATTTGAGTTGATGTGATATCTGGAAAAAAGGTTAATTTTCACTTACCCTCTTTCCTCGGAGTCTGACGAAGATGAATGCACAATTATATGATTTGATTTTATTTTATTTTTGTTATAATAATAATTTTTACTAGCGTCTAAGCATTATCAGTATAGAAAATTAAGCAAGTTTTAACACTGAACACTTAATTTTTTTTCACTTTGAACCTAAATTAACAAAAACGAGACGTGTTTTTGTAGTCGAGTGCTCGTTGCCGCGCACAATAAAAGAATGAGGCTCACTCGGACGACGTGTTCCAACGTGGGTGTGTCGGGCGGTAAGTTTTAAAAATAGATAATAAACTGAATATCTGAAAGTGCGAAGTTGCCGTATACAATGAAAGTATACTACAAGTGTGTTATACTTATATCTTCGAATTAAATATACAAAATGCAATTATAGTCTAAATATCCATATTTTTTACCTAAAAACTTCGCGAGTATTTTTTTTAATTTAAATACACTAAAATACTAAAATAATAAAACGTACAAGCCTACACCAAGGTGTACCTAATTTAATGAGACCAAATTTTTCGGATTTCGAAACGTTTGCGAGGGTGAAAAATGTTATCACCGAAAGCAATATTTCAAGAATAAAATGTAGGCCTAGCTCTGGACTTGATACTCTCTATACAGGGTTATATAAAAATACCAGTAGGCTTGTAGTTGTTTACATTAACACTAACAACTTTTATTCTACGACACTACAACAACTTTTTCAAAATTCAGTATTATTTCATACAAAAAATGTTATTATTGTAAAGTGAGATTAGACTGTTGCGGTTTAATGCCGCGAGTTCGCGCGCCGCCGCGCCGGGGTCCGCGCCGTTGCCTCTAATTGCCGATATTACGTTACATTACAGAGTATGAATAAGTAGAGTCTCTCTGTAAAATATTTAATATTTGTTATTTCTCAAAATATTGAGTAAAAATAGTTGTATAACAAAAGATGCTAGTTTTAATGTAAACAAATACAGGCTGAGAGCACATTGGTATTTTTTTTTATTACCTTGTATATGGGGATTGGGGATAGATAGAAAACACCTATTCGCGTCGCGCTTAGTCACTAGACGATAGCCTTAAGAGGCTGTTGATGACGAATATTCCTCTGTCGCAGTGGCCCGCACCGATGGAGCCGGCGTGCAGGCCTGCGAGGGCGCACGCTTGACCCTCGACGCCGCGTACGACTTCGAGATGAACGACTTACCCGCCACCACGTACGGGGACCCCAGAAGGATGCAGATATACGGCCACACGCAGCTCCACCCCACGGTGAGTCATCCTCAACGGATTACAATAAAATAATTAAAAAATTGGTCAACTGCGAGTCGGGTTCACGCACTGCGTGCTCCGTACTTTCAAGGCCATTTCCAATTAAAACACCTCTACCCATTGACTTATTAATCTATAGACCGCGGGTGTAATACAAGTTCGCGAAAAAAGTGTCCCGAGAAAACCTTTCTATACGAGGGTACCTACATAAGTATTTTTTTATGGGTTAAATAAACTAAACATTGTAATTTATGTCTTAAACCAAATCTATACAGCCTAATTTTCAAACACGAGACTGAAGTGCGATTGTATGTCTTTTCGCGTTTTGTATGTCATTCGGTTCGGACACTTTGTAGCGCTGACCCTACATCCTTAGTTAATAAATCTATGCCTCTACCCATCAAATTCAAACCGAGCAAAAATCACGTTTGCTGTTGGGGGCCCTGAATATATTTATTATGTGAATATTTTAAGCGTCTACCCATGGCCGGTATTAATATCGAGTAAAAATAAGCGTCAACAAATAAACATCATCAGTGTCGAGCATCACGGTTCAAGAAATATAGCCTAGTGACAGACGGATGGTCGGACGGACAGCAAAGGGTCCCGTCTTTACCCTTCGGGTACGGAACCCTAGAAAAATATATGACAAACGAATCCGAAACAAGATCATTGACGCGGGCTTCATAAGAAAGCCAGCAATGGAGAGCTCTGCTTGAAGTATCTCTAATCATCTTGGAGTATCATATCAACTCCGATATGAGAAGTTCCGTAGATGAACCAGAGTCATCGACATAGCCCATAGCCAAAAGACATAAATGAAGTGTTAGAATAGTAACTCGTATGGAAAAACCAGGTGGCGCGGGGAGCCGCGGCTGTATCCATTTTCTTCAGACGCTTCATAATCTATAAGAAATGATATATGACATTCGCTATCGATAAATCACTTGATTAACCTATAGGTAAACAATGTTTGACCCAAAGCGATGATGATTTATTTTTAAAATCACCTTTGATTCCATTCCAAAAGTAAATCTTTGATATCGACGACGTATGAAAGTTAGGGTGCTGAATCAACACTCCATAGATTTCCTAGGTGCTTCTGTGAAACTGTAGTGTATTTTATTTTGCGACATTATAGCTATAATGCTCTTCGATGTTCTACTTGCATACCTAGGAACTACCGCGAGTTAGTAGCTTCAAAATGTTACGTTTTGAAAATCACTTACATCGACACGACTGAATTTCTGAGGTTGGAAAAGGCAATCGGCCGCCCCCGAGTCGAATTGCGGTAACCGAACGCCGCCGGAGTTTTAAATCATGTATTTTTTTCATTGTTTATTGTTTTTGCCACCAAACGGATTTATTGTTAAATGCTTATTTGCTCCCGCCGTTTTATAGTCTTGACACATTAGCACGTTCGCGGGTGAGAGCTCATTTACTTAGTGATTTAAGTTTTGTTTTTATATAAATGACACACGACCCGGTGATAAAATTTTCACGTGGCAATAATTGTGACAGTCGGCATTCTACGACACTCAAGAGAATATGTGTGTCTTTTCACTGTACACTTTCTGGAATGTTCAAGATATACCTACCTATAAGATGGATGTAACTTCAGATATTCTAAACTATACTCACTTACTGCCAAACAAATAAACTTGGAATAGAGGTGGAATAGTTATACTCTGTTTTGTCCTTTTCCGACGTCAACAATTTGGCATTTGAAGGAAATTGACAAAACAGCGTATAGCTATTCCACCTCTATTCCACGTTTATTTGTAACGGAGCTTGAGTATAATTTAGAATATCTAAATAAATTACCTATTCCTTAAATATTTTATTTATTTATTATAATTACTGTTAAAGTAAATATATTTTAACTATGAATAACCTTATAATATTCTTTGCATATTATAATATTTTATTATAATTATAATATTGAATATTTCGAACCTGTTTCAATTATCAATATCAAGCAAAAACAAGCAAAAAATTTACATTTGTTGTATGAAAGCTCCCTTGAATATTAATTTTATGTGTCAGGAAAATTTCAAGTATTCAACTATAACAGTTCAAGAGATAAAGTTATATAGAATAGGTGTCTAAAATTTATAAATTATAAGGGTATGAAAATGACAAAAATTTCATTAAAATCTGTGAAGCCGTCTTGGGGGAGTTTTGTTATAACCACTATGATACGAGAATTTTATATAACAAAGTAGGGATAAGGATGACACTCTAATTAAGATTTTTTTTTATAGAGAACGAAAACAACTACTTTAGTATAAAACTGTGTTGCAGTTATTAACGCCCAAAAGATTAAAAAATAATATAATAAATATATCATTAGAGGGTAGATGTATCGTTAAACTGCCAAGCTATCCCTACTCTTAGACTAACTGCACTTTGTATCACATTTACAAAATATAACTATTTGTAATTATTACAACAACACAGACTGGTATAGATCGGAAATTGTTTTAAAAATAATTAGTGACCTTTTATGATCAATTTGAAAAATAAACTAGACAATTTAGATTAAGTACACATAAATAAACAGCGGTTCAGTTAGAGAAGGTGCCGAGTATTTGTAAATATTCGCCAAATTAAAGTAAATTAACTAAATGTATCCGCTTTTAATTGGTAAACACAGAATTACATAAATGTAACGTTTTGACACGGTTATCCTAATAATATTATAAATGCGAAAGTTTGTGTGTGTGTTTGTTACTCCTTCACGCCGCAACTACTGAACCGATTTGGCTGAAATTTGGAACATAGGTAGCTTATAACCCGGATTAAAACATAGGCTACTTTTTATCCCGGAAAAATTCGTAGTTCCCGTGGGATACTCAAAATACCAAATTTTCTAGAGCAATCTATAGCTACATCTATAGATAGATTGTTCAAGCGAACTTGCTCGAAAGCATTTTTAAAGGTCGGAATAGGGAACGATAACGGGAAAATGACGTTTCCCTTAGGATTCATGAAAAAGTGAATTTGACGCGGGCGGGGCCGCGGGCAAAAACTGATGATATTATCACTATAAATGTGAAAATGGCCACTATGTAGGTTCTGAACATAGCACTGTACGCATTTAACAAGTGTGTTTTAGTTGAACAAGGGGATATGGGATAATAATGCTATAAATAATAATGCTTTAATTCTATAAATAATGCATAATGCTATAAATGTGAAAATGGGTACCCGTATTATAGGTTCCGACATTACAACTGTTTCGCTATTAGCATTTTGTGTTTTAGTTGAGCAGTGAGATACAGGTTAATAATATTATAACTATGAAAATGGGTACCAATATGATATAGGTTCTGAACTAACATCTGTTTCGTTACTGACAATGTATGTTTTAGTTGAGCTGTGGGATATGGTATAGTAATTAGTAATGCTATAAATGTGGAAATGGGTACCTACCCATAAAGGTTCTGAAAGTACAATTGTTTCGCTATTTATAATGTGTGTTTTGGTTAAGCAATGGGATACAGGTTAATAATGCTAAAAAGGTGTTCCTGTATAGTTTCTGATATTAGAACTGTTTCGCTATGAAGAATATGTGTTTGAGTTGAGCAATAGAATATGTGATAGTAAATAGTAATTATGCTATAAATGCGAAAATGGATACCTATAAGGTAAAGGTTCTGAAATTATTTCACTCTCAAGCGGATACGTTGATTTTATTTTCGTCCTTCTCACTCTTATGAATACGTTGGTGGGTTAGGTTAGGTTAGGTTAGTATCCCCCCCGATGGATTCCAATCTTGTCGCGATGGGGGGCTCAGTAGCCGTGGTTGGGCCCCACGGTGAAGCCAAAAGGAATCCAGGAGGGGACGCTCGGAGTGGGCCTGGAGATGGGCCCGCTCTGGATGCGTCCAAGAGGGGTGCGGGGGACAGAGTTTTCTGTCTCCTGCAGCCAGGAGGGGTCGCGGGAGGAGAGGCGTGTCGGTGTGTCGTTGCCGCTCGCCCTATCTCCCGCGACCAAACGGTGGCGCACCGTTAGATGCGTCGGCGGCGGGGCCGCAGGGGAAGAGGAGTGTCGGTGTGTCGTTGCCGTTCTCCCTGTCCTCTGCGGCCGTTTGGTGGTTTGCGGCGGAGCCAAAGATCAGATCCGCCGCGGGGTATGGGAGGTCGATGCCTGCGAAGTGCAGGAGCAAGCTTCGCAGGTATCGGCTTACCCGTGCCCACGGCCCCTGGGTGGCGGTCCCGGGGGGTCCGTCGCCCTACGGATGGGCGCCGAGGAGGTAAGGCCGGCTTAGGTGTTTCTGGCGGGCCTTGCTGTTGGAGGGGAGCTCCATGCTCCACCTCGTGGAGGGGCTGCGCAAGCGGCCGGGCACCGGCGGGTTCGCGGAGGTTTGCGCAAGCGTTCCCGTGTTCCCGTCATACGGTGCGAGGAGGAAACACCGTGGGGTTTAGCCGGTAAGAGTCCGGCATAACCCAGCTGCTCCCCCGGGCGACTGGGTATCCATGAGGATTCCCCACAAAAAAAAAAAAAAAAAAAGGTTAGGTTAGTATGCAGCGTTGCGAAAGAATATAACAGAAAACTTTGTTTTACCTAATTAAGTACTTCAAAAACTAAGCCAGTTATTAAAACGTCGTTCTGAGCGTTTTTGGGAATTTTTTTTTACCAATACATTAAAACAAAAATTACAATTATTTTCGATGGAAATCTATTCTAGCTTTTGCCCGCGGCTTCGCCCGCGTGAATTTCGGGGTTTTACAAATCCCGTGGGAGTCATGGATTTTCTGGGGAAAAAACAGCATATGCGTTAACCTAACTTCAGAAACACGACAAAAAGTTGTCCCAAAAATGCTCCAAAATCTCCATTTTTTTAATTTCCATCGAAAATAATTGTAATTTTTGTTTTAATGTATTGGTAAAAAAAATTCCCAAAAACGCTCAGAACGACGTTTTAATAACTGGCTTAGTTTTTGAAGTACTTAATTAGGTAAAACAAAGTTTTCTGTTATATTCTTTCGCAACGCTGCATACTAACCTAACCTTTTTTTTTTTTTTTTTTGTGGGGAATCCTCATGGATACCCAGTCGCCCGGGGGAGCAGCTGGGTTATGCCGGACTCTTACCGGCTAAACCCCACGGTGTTTCCTCCTCGCACCGTATGACGGGAACACGGGAACGCTTGCGCAAACCTCCGCGAACCCGCCGGTGCCCGGCCGCTTGCGCAGCCCCTCCACGAGGTGGAGCATGGAGCTCCCCTCCAACAGCAAGGCCCGCCAGAAACACCTAAGCCGGCCTTACCTCCTCGGCGCCCATCCGTAGGGCGACGGACCCCCCGGGACCGCCACCCAGGGGCCGTGGGCACGGGTAAGCCGATACCTGCGAAGCTTGCTCCTGCACTTCGCAGGCATCGACCTCCCATACCCCGCGGCGGATCTGATCTTTGGCTCCGCCGCAAACCACCAAACGGCCGCAGAGGACAGGGAGAACGGCAACGACACACCGACACTCCTCTTCCCCTGCGGCCCCGCCGCCGACGCATCTAACGGTGCGCCACCGTTTGGTCGCGGGAGATAGGGCGAGCGGCAACGACACACCGACACGCCTCTCCTCCCGCGACCCCTCCTGGCTGCAGGAGACAGAAAACTCTGTCCCCCGCACCCCTCTTGGACGCATCCAGAGCGGGCCCATCTCCAGGCCCACTCCGAGCGTCCCCTCCTGGATTCCTTTTGGCTTCACCGTGGGGCCCAACCACGGCTACTGAGCCCCCCATCGCGACAAGATTGGAATCCATCGGGGGGGATACTAACCTAACCTAACCTAACCCACCAACGTATTCATAAGAGTGAGAAGGACGAAAATAAAATCAACGTATCCGCTTGAGAGTGAAATAATTTCAGAACCTTTACCTTATAGGTATCCATTTTCGCATTTATAGCATAATTACTATTTACTATCACATATTCTATTGCTCAACTCAAACACATATTCTTCATAGCGAAACAGTTCTAATATCAGAAACTATACAGGAACACCTTTTTAGCATTATTAACCTGTATCCCATTGCTTAACCAAAACACACATTATAAATAGCGAAACAATTGTACTTTCAGAACCTTTATGGGTAGGTACCCATTTCCACATTTATAGCATTACTAATTACTATACCATATCCCACAGCTCAACTAAAACATACATTGTCAGTAACGAAACAGATGTTAGTTCAGAACCTATATCATATTGGTACCCATTTTCATAGTTATAATATTATTAACCTGTATCTCACTGCTCAACTAAAACACAAAATGCTAATAGCGAAACAGTTGTAATGTCGGAACCTATAATACGGGTACCCATTTTCACATTTATAGCATTATGCATTATTTATAGAATTAAAGCATTATTATTTATAGCATTATTATCCCATATCCCCTTGTTCAACTAAAACACACTTGTTAAATGCGTACAGTGCTATGTTCAGAACCTACATAGTGGCCATTTTCACATTTATAGTGATAATATCATCAGTTTTTGCCCGCGGCCCCGCCCGCGTCAAATTCACTTTTTCATGAATCCTAAGGGAAACGTCATTTTCCCGTTATCGTTCCCTATTCCGACCTTTAAAAATGCTTTCGAGCAAGTTCGCTTGAACAATCTATCTATAGATGTAGCTATAGATTGCTCTAGAAAATTTGGTATTTTGAGTATCCCACGGGAACTACGAATTTTTCCGGGATAAAAAGTAGCCTATGTTTTAATCCGGGTTATAAGCTACCTATGTTCCAAATTTCAGCCAAATCGGTTCAGTAGTTGCGGCGTGAAGGAGTAACAAACACACACACAAACTTTCGCATTTATAATATTATTAGGATAATCTAAGGAATAATTTCCATTACGATACTCGGCTCTGGGTTCCTGTATTTTTATGTGTCGTCATCACAGACCAGGAAATAACTTTCTTTTCTCTGTGGTCGTCATAGCCAAAAGAGAGTGTAGAGCCAATCCTCAATTTTGTTTCTTTTTTATATATGGAGTCCACAGACAACATTTAGTTGGTAGTCATGGGATGGGCCATGATCGAACATAGACAACAATTAATTCACGGAAACAATAATTTTTCCCTGCCTTATATGACTTATTAAAAAGTGTGTTCATACAGAATATTGAAAAGAATTATGTATAATTTTTGATTATTTAATTATCCACTAAAAATATACTTTATCTGACTTGCATAAATATTTTTCTACTCTTTTTTGTTTCATGACCTTTTTAACAGACTATACGCAGTTTACAACTGAATTTTGGCGCCATACCTAACTTTTAACATTTCAATTGTGTTATTTTTGTTACTTAGCCAAAACTTAGCGCGGAAAAATGTCTAGCATTGAAACCTACTAAAGAAAATTTAACTCCACCAGAACTGCAACAAAAATGACCCACAATCTTTTACCAACAAAGTGAAGGATTTACGACAAACGTTAGCAAGATTTTATGGTTTGGATTTATGATAATTTGAGCGTAGATAAAGTAGTGTATGAAACTCTACATAATTAGGTATTAAAACACTCGTGTGATACTATTAAAAAACTCGCCTGCGGCTCGTTTTTTAAACTCACGTTCATGTTTTAATACCCCCCATTATGCATCCGTTTCATAAACTACTATTATATTATATAGTTAGTAACTCCCATACAGAAAAAAATCGTCACCTTTTATCTATTTTTTCGCAAATAGTGGACTAAGTAAACATCGTAGGCTTAGTGCAATGAGTTTTGCGCGCAAAACGTCTATGCATCTACGAGTACGTGTTTTTCATTAAATAACTTTTGTCAACAATACGAGCATTTATATTGGTTCGCGGTAGCTCCAAATCTGGGAAACTGTAGAAAAATATTTCGGGAACAACATGAAATGTGTCGGAAATTTTTGAGCAAAGTTTTTATGAAAAAAAAAATGCAAATCCATAAATGTTATCCTCCCAAAACTCATTGCCATAAACCTACGATTTATAATAAGCCTACAATTTCCGAATAATTTGAATTTCGCGACCCGAAACCCCATAAGATAGAATGTATTATACTGGATGTGACTTTCGATATAAACCCGGATCGTACGACAGTTTCAATTGAAACGCCTTTGAGATTATCGATGTACATTTTTGTGTTTAGCAAGAATAACAGTCAAGCAAACAAGGTCGATGATGTAACGACGCAATGACGGTATGATAACGGGTTCACGAAGATAGCCGGAGCCTGCGTCACAGGCCTTTATATCGTGTTCTTTAACTAGCTTTAACCCGCAGCTCCATCGGCATGGAATCAGGGTTTTGCATAAATCCCACTGGAGCCTTGGATAACGAAAAGTAGCGTATGCGGGAATCTGTTTTCTTTCCAAATTTCAGCCAAAGTGGTTTAATAGAACGATTTCATGTACGAAAACTGCAATCGTATCACTTACATCGGGGTTATTGACGTCTTATTCTCAGATATAATACATACAGATTACTGACAGATCTACAGAATGTACACATTTTTTTGAAAATCGGTCAAACCGTTTCGGAGGAGTTTTGTTGCAAACAATGAGTCAAACACGAGAATTTTATATTATACTAGCTGATGCCCGCGACTTCGTCCACGTGGGATAAAAACTATTCTATCTTTTAAGTTGGACCAAATGACAGATATTCACGAAGTTTGAACTAAATCGGTTCAGTAGTTTAGGAGTTCATTGAGGACAAACATTGTGACACGAGATTTATATATATTAAGACTAGCTGACCTGGCGAACGTCGTTTTGCCATTACGGATATAAAAAATAGATAGATTGACATTTAAGCTATCCTATCTCTCAAGTTGGATCGAACTGCACATGGTGTGCGAATTTTATTATAATCGGTTAAGTGGTTTAGGAGTCCATTGAGGACAAACATTGTGACACGAGATTTATATTGCCATTACGGATATAAAAAATAGATAGATTGACATTTAAGCTATCCTATCTCTCAAGTTGGATCGAACTGCACATGGTGTGCGAATTTTATTATAATCGGTTAAGTGGTTTAGGAGTCCATTGAGGACAAACATTGTGACACGAGATTTATATATTATATATATTAAGATTAGGTTCAGAAGCTTATTTAAAAGTATTGCTTCAATAAACCGTTCACAATATTTTGGGAAAAACGGTAATCCGTCGATTTTATCACTGAAGCTTCTTCCAGTCTTAACTGAAAGACCTGCCCTACGCCCAAACATTTCTTGCAAGAACATCACTTCAAGATTCCGCTAGTGAGCCTGAGTACAGACTGTCCAATACAATTTATTCTTTATAGTTTTGGGTTTTTACTTTTTCCGATTAGCCCGGAGTTTGAACAATTGCAATGTTTCACTCCGTTTCTCTCATAACAAGTTAAGCCGTCGTTTCTATGTGGAACAAATACGTGGAATATCGATGCAACAGTTATACTCTGCTTTATCCTTCTCTGTCATCAATCATTCGATATGCGAAGGAAAAAGACAAAACAGAGTATAACTATTCCACCTCTATTCCACGTTTATTTGTAATGGGGATAAGTATAGAGTATTTTTCGAGTGCGAGTTTTAAAATCTACATGAACACAGTAAATTTTTTTCTATATTGAAATGAAGTGCCTTTTTCGTAAAATATACATTTGGTACTTCCCCGACACGTGGAATCTCCGTGGGATGCTCTAAATATGTCATATTATTATGCTCCTGGAAATCTCGGCTGTGTGTGGGAAGGAAAGCCTAATTGGGTGGTTATTTGGTTTAGTATTAACTTTAGTTTCAATCTCGAGTGGCTTCGATTTTTTCATTAGGTAATTCAGTTTTTCTCATTTATTATTGTGTTTCCCTTTATATTCTACTGGAACGTTTTGTATTACCGGGATAACGGAATATCCTTTGTCAGTATCTTTTACGGCATTCCGTAAAAATAAATAAAATAAAATTAAAAAATTAAAATAAAAAAGCCTTTATTGCTACTACCACCTTACAAATTACATTTGATTAATTATTATTTATTAACAGTCAGTTCCTTTTAAAAATATCTAAATAATTAAATTATATCTCTATCTATATAATTAAATTGTATCGCTTTAATAAATTAATATATGTATATAATTTTTAACATTATTTATATTACATATTATACAGTTCTTTATAATATAGTGCATTTATTAGGTTTAAGCTATCATAATATGTAATTGTATGTATATTAACTTAATGTAAACTGCGCTGTCTGGTCTATGTGGCAGAAGTCGCCTTCTCGGCGTAGGCCTCCCCCAATTTTCTCCATACTTCCCTATCTCTGGCTACCGTCATCCAGTTTGGCCCCACTATTTGGTTGAATTCCGTATTTTAATTAATAATGAAAAGCTAGAACAAAATGGAGTAACAAGAATCCGTAGCTTATTTTTCGAACTAGGGCCAAGGAAAATAATAATCGTACTGGCCAAGTGCACTTGGGACTCCCGCACTGAGGGTCCCGTACAACAGAAAAGTGTATACATTATTATTATATACCATTGTTATAGAAATAGAACAGAGTTTGCTTTACAAAATATACAGTCCCAAATGGTACTTTGGCGTGAAAGATGATTGTGATGGTGTACATGATTGCAAACAAGATTAATATTATGTCATTTTGTAAAACAAAGGCCATGGTTTGAACTGAACGTGAAAAGAGTCTCTTTTGCTTTTGATTTATTAAATAACGACTATGTTGTTATTTATAAAAAATGTTATGGTAAAATTTTATTGAATTTGTTTTGATTACTTTACAAATGCTGGCTTCATTTCCGCGCGGAACAGCCAGGCTGAAGCGTTGCGCAAAAATGATAATTATAACACGAAAACAAAAATTGTATTTTTTTTAAGTGACTTGAGACGAAATCAAATATTACAGCCATTTCTCTCGTTAAGAAACAACACGCTGAGACTATTATTATCAGGCAATAATTTAAGAAGATCAGCGGCAATTACAACGCGATCTCAGCATTATCTGCCGTCCATGACTCTGGTTCATCTTGTGACGACCAGATTGTCAATATGATAAGTAATATCTGTTTACGGCGTATTCTGTTCAACAATTTTTAATGATGAAATACAATTAGTATCTATCACATTTATCGCACTACACGAGTATTATGTTAGGTATTTTATTTTTAACTTGTACCGCAATTACTAAAGTGTATCGTATCTATTACGTACGAGCAAAAAAGACAGTAAAGACCATAATGGGTCAAAACCATAATACAAATCTTTCTTTTACTGAAATAAACAATATAAGTTATTAAAACCGTAAACGGTCATTTTAAGTGATTTTAGTAACCTGCAGTTTAGAAAGTACACAGAAAATTATTTTTAAATTTAAACGTTATGTATTTTAAGTCTTTAATATATAGTTGCTTGGAAGCAGAAACACGATTAGTTAAAATTTTCTCGACGCTCAATCTCTTGGCATCTTTGCTGGTAGGGTGATAACAAGCCGCGGCCGAAGCCTCCCACCAGATCTGCAGCCCTCAGCCAATTTAGAAATTATAAAATTCCGAGGCGGGAATCGAACCCGCGTTCTTCACTCGAATCCGAGCGCGCGTCCGCTGAGCCATCGACGTCGTCATGAGTACGTACTTATACCTTATATGCAGTAAGCTCACGAACAAAAAAACAATATTCTGAAGTCGCTCCTGAACGAATCAACTGGACCTTTGTTCTCCGCTGTCGAGTGTCGAGACTCGACACTTAAACGACGCGGTGTCGATTTGGTGAAATATTACTGCCGAGGAAATAAAAACGTTTGCGCATCTCATCTTGTCGCGGTGTTGTGTGACAGTGTGCGTGTGTTCTTACGCACACGCTTTTTTAGGGTTCCGTATCCAAAGGGTGTAAAACGGTACCCTATTATTGAGATTCCGCCGTCCGTCTGTCTGTTTGAGTGTTTCCGTAACAAACTTTCAAGTTTTTACTGTTTTTGTGTGCATCATACCCAAAAATACACTACCAAAATTGAAATGGCGCTCCCGGGGAGGGGGTGGGGTCTATTAATGGGGGATTTATTGCTTGTAATGAGCTACAGAACACTCTTAAATTCTCGCTAGTTCGATCCCCGACACACTGTATAGATAATGGTACACAACCCTTCGTGTGCGAGCCCGACTCGTGCTTAGCCGATTTTATTTAAGCGCCTAAGACGTGATGTTAACGAATAGCGAGAAGGTAGAGCCCTAATTTAGCAGCAGCCTCGACCCCTGGGGCTAAAAGGGCCACTGCCCGGAGCGCCTCGCTCTGAAGGGGTGAAAGCCGTTCAGCTTTTTAATTTTTTGAAAAAGTTTATTTTTGGAGGGTATCGCGCAGGGGGCTAGGCCAAAGAAAATGGATGTCTTGCGCGAAGAAACCACGAAGAAAATCTACGAAAATCTAGCGATGGGTAAAACTTTGTTTCTGCTGAGTGTTCCACGACAATCACGTTTTTAGGGTTTCGTACCTCAAAAGAAAAATACGTAACCCAATTAATATTTTTCTACTATTGACTTTACTTTTTCTAATACGAGTATAGTGCGGAACCCTCGGTGCGCGAGTCCGACCCGTACTTGGCCGCTGTTATTTTTATTTGTATGCCTGAAAAAAGTGGAAAAAAGTTAACATAAGTAACAAAGGTAAACTGATTCTGTCTTAAAGTTTAAATAAAACACTAAAAATCTAAAAACCTGCTATCAATTTCACTACGGTATGGTTGGAAAAAGTAAAATCTGTGGTAAAAAGATACAAATATTTTAACTGTTGTGAAAGGGCTAGTAAATTGTTAGACGCGCTAAATTTAGAAACTCTAAAACAGAATTGGTGCCAATAGCTAAACTTCACTGATTTTAGTTGTACAGTTAGGCATCACATGGTAGGTACAACTGAATCTAAAAATACGCCACTGCTTATATGGGACGTATTTTAATAATTTACTACACAGCATCACGCTGGATCATTGAAGCACGTCATTACCGGTCTCGGTAGACCAGAGCTGAGCCAGTAAAAAAACTCTAACAGTCCATCCTAAATTGGCCATGCTGGTAGTTGAAGCCGGGACCTCCTGTTAAAATCAATTGCACCACGTTACTCGTAGGTCGTTAACATGCCCTCTTAGTCTCACACTCATTAAAATTCGATATTTTATGAGCTTAATTCATGTTTCTTAATCCTCTTATATTTATTAATTTTAATGTTACAATATTAATTCAATATTTTTTTACACTGAAAAAAGTACTATGGAATGTTGTTGATAAATGAAAAATTAATTTCGTAAGCATTGAGGTTTTTACGCTTTTAAGGCTCAAAACTTTAAAAGCTTTCGGTCTTGGATTGAGGGTTCTTCAAGCGTGCCTACTCACTAATTCCGGTTCCTGGTTATCCTTGATCCAACAGCCAAGATAATGCCTCAAGATTTCAGCTATAGCTACGACGATCAAAATTTCATTTGAATAATAAACCGCCAGTCGATATTCCACATGGCGGTAATCTCGTAATTCGTAAGCTAGGTCAAAGTAGTTTAACGGGCTAAATGTTATTTAAGCAATTTTTAGTGACCCACAGTTTAAAAACTTTAAAGACGTGACCAGATTATTTTGGATCTTTAATCTAAAATCGCTTCGAGGCAGAAACATGATTTATTTTATTTGTATCGGTGAATCGTTTCTATAAACGCTCAGATATAAATTGTTGTTTCTGGTGTTTCTCTGAAATTCTCCCGCAGTGCTGCCTGTGTGTAGTGCACCCACCGTATTCGTAAGAGTGAGGAAAACAAATAAAATCTGTCTACGGTCTTGATATATCTACTTTTTACCACGCAACTGCGGGGTTGGCAAAATTGCTTTAATTAAATATATATAATTAATTATAATTATATATAATACTAGTTGACCAGGCAAACGTTGTTTTGCCATCAGGGATGTAAAACATAGCCTATGTTTTACTCCCAAACTTACCGAACATACACAGAAAATTTTATAACAATCGGTCGAGCCGTTTTGAAGGAGATTGGTAACAAAAATTGGCACGAGAATTCTATATATACTCGTATAAGAAGAAGCAATTCCAAACAGGACACATCAGGGCATCCTGCGCAGTGCGCCTTAAGAATAGGTAAAAGTAGGTATCTCGATCGAGATTACCTATCGTGGTAACCCTGCCGAAAGTCGTAGTCAGCTGGCTGGCACGCGGCAGCTCAAATAACGCCATTGTGTTATAACCATTGTAATCCGAGCAGGGTTGTAACAAATGCAAGTGCTGAGATTTTTAATCGACTTCCTAAGTACGTTTCTCGATTTGGCGGCGCATGTTTTTGGAACCAACTCCCTTATCGCACGTTACTTGTTAGCTATTCATTTATTCATTAATTTGGTAACATGTCCATTATTTGCTATCAACTATATATACATACAAGATGTGTATATGATTTGCGAAACAACGGAACCCTGTAAGAGCGCTGTAACCAGGGGGAGGCGTTCCAGTTCCACTCCAGTTCTGTCATTCAGCAATTGAAACTTTCTTTTTCCTTTGGAGGGGAAATTCTCATGGACACCATTCTGATAGTACCGGACTCCTACCGGCTAAAACCCCCCGTCTCCGGTGTTGCCGTGTGCCTGCCGTTAAGCCTAAAACACGGCAACACGTTGGTCTTAAAACCTCTTTTCCTTTTTTCTTTCTTTCTCCTCTTCTCCCTTTTCTTTCATAATTTTTTCTATGTATTTCTCCACTATAGTCCAGTGTTCTTCTTTTTGTACCATTTTGTTTACTAGATTTCCTGCATTGAAAATTGGAAGCTACAACGAAACAGCAACTCCTTTTGATATAGCCAAGTGCGGGTTCATGGTCAACTCTCAGAACATCATCTTTTTCTTCAGAGCTAAACAAGAGATTATATTTTTTATTATAGTGTTTTACACACTTAGGAAGTTATTCCTATAAATTTAAATATGCATCAAAATTTCACTCGCGGTGGGACTTGATCCCACGTCCCCCAGCTATCGCGGAAGGGCGCTCTTATACCACGCACTGAGCTACGCAAGAACGAAAGAGGGTTTTGCCGAACAACGAAAAACAAATGCATCCGAATTTAGTCGTGGTGGAACAGTACTTGCGTAGCTCAGTTGATAAACAAGAGATATTGTTAACATGTCCAACCTAAACCACTAAAACAAAGCAATGAGAGTGCTAATGATTTTTCGGCTACGGAGATTAGTCTCCACTTATTCTTACTATCTTGGCAACGTGGAAGGCAAAAGGCCACGAGGCAGATCTCCAACCCGGTGGTCAGACCAACTTAAAGAAACTGGCGCCCTTACCTTTCACGAAACAGCCCACATGGCTGCAGACAGAACACAGTGGAAGGAAATCATACACCACAGGATTACTCGCCGTGATTGATAATCACGATCCTCAGTCTCATCAGTCACGTGAGACCGAAAGAAGAGAGAGAGAGAGATTAATACTAGTCTAGTACATAACAAGATATTGAAGGGCACAAGTGTGTGCGTAAACACAGGTGCAGTTTCTATTAAATTGTCATAGTGTAATGGCTGTACCATTACACTATGACAACTAGCTTTATCAGGACCAGCTCCTAGATTGTGTAAGAAAAACGTATTCATTGTTGTCGTAATCGTTTTAAAAATGCTGCTTGCTGATTGGTTCCCCATTATACGTCAGCTAATCAAGGGGCAGAATGCTAACGATTATGATAACGATGAATACGATTTTCTTACGCAATCAGACCCCAGGCTTATATAATACACCCTACGGTTTTTCATAAATCCCGCAATTTTCCTCAATTAAATGAGAGAACAGACTTTCAAAGCAAAATAATATTTATCTTAAGTACATTGATCATATTATATTTTTAGGGTTTCATACCAAAAAAGTAAAAATAAAACCCTTATGGTGAGACTTTCTCCGCCCGTCTGTCACACTCGATTATTTCTGTAACTGTTGAAGCCTCAGATCACTCGAGGTTGAAGCTATCGATCTGAAATTTGGAATAGTTATAGGTAATAGTGACCCAACATCATTATATTTATTATAAAAATTAGAAAATCGTTTTTATTTTTATTTTAAAGGGGGAGGGAAAACCAGTGTGTTAAATATTCAATTTTCAATTTTGGTATTTGAGAACAATATTGAATGGGGTTTCATAAGAAAGAATATAAATATACTTTTGTATTATAAAATTGATTTTATTTATTTTTATGACTGATAGTTTTTGATTTATTGGACAAACTGTCAAAAAAATACCGCTCCCCTTGAACAAAAGTGAACAAAAGTGACTCTTTTAACGTGTTTCTTCTATTATGGTAAGGAACCCTCGGTGCGCGAGTCCGACTCGCACTTCATCGGTTTTCTTTTGTTTTTGTTTATTTCGATTAAAAAGTGACAGTTAAGAACGTCATTTTACTGCATCGAATTAAAAGTCAGAGAAAAGCCTAATGCTCGTTTTCACCAATACTTTAAGAAACGTCTAAGCCGATAGGTGACAGTTTTCACTTACAACAACTGCCACCTAAGGGCTTAGGTGTCTCTTAAAATATTGGTGAAAACGGGCATACATCTTTTTGCCCATTTTAGTGTATTTTTTGCCGTGGTATTTTCCATAAACGCGATTGCGTAAACCTCAGAATAATGAGACTTTTAATCGCCCACTGGCCTACCCACCGACGTAGTAGATACAATACACATCGGTGGGCCTACCACACCTTTTATAACATGTGAGTGTTCTATAACAGGGTTTTATAAAAAATACCAAACCCGAGAGCGATTTGGTATTTTTTATATAACCCTATACGTATAATTTACTTGCCAATAGGAGAAAGTCTTTCCAAAAAACCAACTTCAAATCCCACTACAAATAGTAAAATAATTTTAAACGTACACCAGTTCGAAGTCGGGCGATACGAGGGCTATTAGTGATTGTACGAAACTATGCCCAACTTAAAATTCCCTTTCAAGCAAAAAAAGGATTTTCTTAATCTTTAAAAAAAACATTCCGACGAATTTTTTGAAGTCGTTTAAAAATTATTAGTAGTGTATATAGATTGCGGTAGTGGTTTTTGACCTTTGTTTTGGAGATCGTGGGTTAGATTCCACGACAGGAAAACTATAAATTATCACATATTATTATGATGATGATAAAGTTAATGAAAACGAAAAATTGTGGTTAACTTACACAACTGTACATATTTTGTTCGCAACATACAGTTTACTTGAATGAAAAAAGTGACACCAATAAAAATCAGGCCAAGTGCAAGGCAATCAGACTTGTGTGTTCCGTAACAACAAAGCGTATGAAAAAAATATTTTTATAAAATATTAAGATACCTACAAAATTTGTCTCGAAAAATTCAAATGCATAATATTACTATTACAGTTCGCATTACATGATTCTAGGTCAGCTGAAAGGATAAATAAAATTAGGCTAAGCAAAATTAGTAACAACATACTTTAAAATATTACAAGACAGAGCTTAGGTGTATTGTGAATAATGAAATTTGTTATGTGTATCCTACAGGAACTAGTTTGTTTAACCAGGATAAAAAGTCACTCGTAACATCACTCTCCTGGTCTTAAACTATGTCTTGATTAATGGCCTAACGAACCAGCAAACCAGCAAATTCGCTTTCACATTTACATATCAGTATGGATGGATGGTACGCAACCCTTCGTGAGCGAGGTACGGAACCATAAATATCTGATAAATATTGTCAGTGGATGTGACGTACGTTTAGGTACGTTTTATTTAATCGGGGGCAAGAATTGCGAAATACGAAGATATGCAAGATTCACATAATTGAATCATGTTTCTAGGTCGCTGGCCAACGACTCAAGGGCACTTTAGGCTCAATATATGTTACTTAAGATAGTAGTCCTGCAGTCTCTGCAGTTTAGATATTGTATAACATAAGAATATGCTTATTGTTCTATGTGCTATAATAATATCCGCATAGGATTTCTTTGATGTCCTTCTGTCCGTCCGTCACTAATGGTTATGAAAATAATGCCTTTTCTCAGGAATGTCTTTAAAGTTCCGTGCCCAAAGGGTTAAAACGGGACCCTATTACTAAGCCTTCGCTCTTCGACCGTCCGTCTGTCACCAGGCTGTCTCTTGCACTGTATAATAGCTACTTGAAAGGGGAATGCCGATTCTTGTATGAAAATTGGGCTATACCTTGCGTCTTAACCAAATCATCGGTAAAACATTAGAACTATTCTCAATATTATGTAAAAAAAAGATACGTAATATATTAACAGGGAAATTGTAATAATCTGATTTTCTAAGTGGTTAATTTTCTAAGTTTTATAAGTGGCATGGTGGTTCCACATGTTTCGTAACGTTTAATTACTTTTTTTTATAATACTTTTGAACCCCTTTTCACATTTCACTAACATAAATATCATATGCAATATTAAAATTTGAAAGAAGATTCTTCATGCATATCGTGCTTGAGACGCAGAGTGACGCAAATCTAGCCCATTTTCTGGCATTCTCCTTTTCACAGATGATGTATTTTTGCTGCTATAATGATGAATACTGAAAAATAGAACCCTAAAAGAACGTAAAATCAAATTAGGTGCTGGTTTCGGATATCTGAATATTGCATTCCGGTGTTCGATTAGTTCAGACGAAAAATTGTCGTGTCAGTGTTCAATTTAAATCTGTTATCGAATCGCACGTATGGTATAGTTAGTCATCGGCTAGATTATGTCACGATACCTATGACACGCCACGTGGTGTCAAGTATGATATTATTATCGCTTAGTAAGATGGTTGTAGTCGTGATATCCCTAGGAATACTTATAGCTTTATAATGTCATAGTTTAGAACATAACTACATTTTTGATCATATTAATAGGTCATATCTAAGTTATCATACAATTTTTACTTATTAATAATATAGTGGACATCGACTCTTTAACATTTACTAAGCCATAACAAGAAATAGCTTGATAAAAATCTTAAATTAGTTTAAAAAGTAGTTTGGTAATTTAAGCAATTTTAAGAATTACGAGTAATGTCAGGTGGATTTACTTAGAATAATATACGAGTTGAACTAGTGTAAGGAATGAAATAAAACTTATTTTTTTATCTAAGTTATCTACGTGACGTGATTTGAAATCGTCGACGTATAAAAACTTGTTTTTAAAAAAAGCTTGCTATAAAATATGATTATAATTTAGTTCAGTTTATACAGCATAAGTAATTTAGAAATTATGGATTTCCGAAAAATAACGCCTGTTTCCATTCAGTGTAATTAATTTAATATTGCAATAAAAAACCTTGGGTGAGATCAAGCAAACTCTTCCCAGTTACCTAACCGGGAGGAGTTAAGTTACGCAGCCTAGGAAACGCAGATGCATTGAGTCTCTTATGCAGTTTACAAGTCGTATTTTAAGTCTCTAAAAGAATATAATAAATAGGATAGAATACTTAGTATTTTGAAAGATATATGATGTTCATAATATATTTATTCATCTACAATTAGGATTGCTTAGCAAATTAAGTGTGTAAGTGCATGCATTGTGAAGGCCGTTTGCACTAAAATTTTAAGTAACACCTTAGGTGACAGTTTTCACATACAACAACTGTCACCTAAGGGCTCAGGTGCCACTTAAAATGTTAGTGCAAACGGGAACTAGTCTTTCGCCGCATTACTGACGTATCAAACAGCGGATGTTATACGGTGATACAAAGATTCATGTTGTGAAATAAATTTAATATATTTCTTGTGAAAGAAAAACCGAGAGGAGTAAACGGGAATTTCGCACTCAGGTACAATTCTCTAAGCGTTTGCGCAACTTAACGAGGTAGTCACCAGTTGCTCAGTGCACGTGTGTCGGTCGCGGCTTTAAGCAAAGGACACACCTCTGCTTACTGGGAAACTGGTCATTGCTAAGGAATCCCTAACAGAGGCGAAATTTCTTAATGCAGTTTGATTAGCAGATTTTTACAAGTAGTTACAAAAACCTAAAGATCTTTCTGTATATTATAAAAATTCTGAACGCAGATAAATGTTATAACCAGCCCCTAGATTGTCTAAGAAAAACGTGTTGATCATTATCCCAGCCTTCCCAGGTTCCCTAATTTACGTCAGCAAATCGCACGGCAGAATTTCCTAACGGTTACGATAACGATGAACATGTTTTTCTAACGCAATCAGGCCCCTGGATGAACTTTGGATGCACATAATATAGGCTACTTTTAATTACGGAAAAATCTAATTTGAAAAACCCGAAATTTGCTGTAATAAGCTATAACTTATAGCAAGTAGCGTATAAAAATTTACCTATTTCTATAGCAAACTTCTTTGAAAGGTTAGGTAAGAGAGTGGCAGGGAATGGAGTGGATTTCGTAGTAATTAGTGAAAAAACCCGAAAATCACGCGAGCGTACACGAGGACAAAACTTAGATAAGTTAGGTTACTTTGGTTGATTAAGTTAGTAGTAAGTTCACATGTGGTGTGGCCTGTACTTTAGGGAGTGTTCGTGCGAGTGCTAGGCTCGTGGGTGGCCCGGTAGCACATTTTTAAACGCGTATGCAAGTCCCCGCTCATTGGAAAAGTGGCTCTGAAACTGGCGATGATTTAAACTTTGGTTTGCATTTCTGTACAATACTCAAAACTGTTGTATCTGAGCGGGATTTTTTGGGATCAAATCCTGACAAATTGAACCGTCAAACGTTTTAAAAAAAAATTCAAATCAAATCAAACAATTTATTTGCATAGGTACATGTGTTAGGTATAAAGATTACATAGAAGTCAGAGTTTGAACATGTCTTGCTATATATTATATAGTTATATATTATATTATAGACGCGCAAATGCATTAAAAAGTAAGTAATTAGAAAATCACAAGACTATAAACTAAATTAATCAATTAACAAATTTCAGATAAAATTTATAATATTTCTATTATTCTAAGAATTCTTTAATGCCATAAATTGCTCTTTCGATAAGGAACTTCTGAGGTTCTGTTTTTAATCTCACTGCTGTACAATCTCTATTCTCTTTTTGCAATTAATTGTATATTTTAACAGCAGTTAAATTGACTACCCGGTGCTTGTTTCCAGGTCTTCCTCAAATCACGTGAAACCTAGATTTTTTTGTTATTTACTCATTAAAAAATACTTTTATATAAACAAGCTTTAGATAACCATATTGTAGGAGTGCAACGAAATAATTAGTCCGCCATCTTGAAAGTTTCACCACGCTGGATTTAGAATGACGTCATAGCTTATCATGAATTGTCGTCCAGAATCATCGTGTAAGTTCACAGAATTTCAGCTCATTCGGTCAAAGAACATTTGCAAGATTCCACCCAAACAAACGTAGCAAGTAACAGTTGTACTAAAGCTTGTAAAAACACATTTTCCTCGATTTCAAGAGCTGCAAATGATATGAAAAGTAAGTCGAATAATACCTGCGCTTACTGAGAGTCGTTTCAAGAACCCAGGCTCTACAATGAGCCTATTTCACGAACCACTTCACTTTGTAGCCATTTTAATTGGTACTTAATATCAAAATCGAAATTCAAAATTCGTTTTAATCATTCAACATTATATGTAGTTGTTGATTTTTTGCCCGAGAATCCGCTCGCGTCAGTTTCAGTTGTTGACGAATCCCACACGGAACCCATAGACATTTTCGGACTAACATAGTCTCAGTGTTATATCCAGGATACAATATTATATCTCCATTTCAAATTTCAGCCAAATCGATTCAATAGGGTTGATACATTATACAACTACACGCAGGATTATAAACACGTAGTACGCACTCTATAACTAGACACTCAATAAAGGTAAACGTCCACTATTCAGTGGCAGACGCAACGCACGGAACAGATTTATGTGTTCTATCATTTTTTGCGAGAAACGACGAGATGTGCGAGACTTTGACTTGATTTTGATCGTGCTATATCTGCCCACGTCTTTTGATCGATAGGTCTTACAACAAAATGCACTGCACTCGTCATCTATATTAGCTCTTCAGTCTCGTTATAACCTGTAGATATTTTACGTAAATAGATGATGACATTATTATAGACAATTCAATCCACGAAGACGCGCCCCACTCTGTCAAAATTAATTCGATGCGTACAGAGTTTGACAGAGCCTTTTGCACTTATGTAGATATATTAGTTCAGTATTTATCTTCGCGTCAGTTTAATGTGAACTTGCCATCCTCACATAAACTACTTGAATTTGTTGAGGATGGCAAAATGTATAAAAATATTAAGTTTAAGTGATTACAATAAACTAAAATAAAAATAAGTAATTAAAAATTATAAAATTAAAAGTGTATCAAAATTAACGCTGCCAACGGGATTCGAACCCGTTACCACCACCTGTCGCGAGTGGACGCTCTTCCAACTGAGCTATGGTAGCGAATACCGGTGACACGTTAATCCAAATATAATAGATAAGCGTATCTCTCGTTCAAAATTCGCTCCATTCGTAATATGGGCGTTTGAGTTGGTGAAACCGTAGTTTTCCAATAGATGGCTCCGCGGTCGACCCATGACTGGAAAACAATGTGTATCTAAATTATCGTGTCACCGGTATTCGCTACCATAGCTCAGTTGGAAGAGCGTCCACTCGCGACAGGTGGTGGTCACGGGTTCGAATCCTGTTGGCAGCGTTAGTTTTGATACACTTTTAATTTATAATTATACCTAGTGTGTGAAGCACTATAACAAAAAATTAAAAAGTAATAAAAAAATTTAAAAACACGACTGCCTTGTTATAAAACGAACTAAAAAGTAAGAAACAAGTTATTTTAGTTGAACAGATAAATTCATATGGCAGTCGGGATCTCTAGATTAGAAGGTGTTCCTCAGGACAGCACTTTAGAAAAGAGTGGGGCGAGTCTTCCCGGATTGAAATATCTATACATTAACGAGCTGCGGTTTGACGCTAAAATATTTGACACTGCAGTGTTACCCATACGGGCGGACTCTGCAGTCGTATCAGACCGTCAATTACCAAATGGAAAACTCGGACTGCGTCCACCAATTCGCATGTGAACGTTTATAATCGGATTCACTTAATGCGAACCGTCCGATGGGATGGGAACTGTGGACGCTTACCTTTACAGAGACACGCAACTCAGGTATTATCGATGCCAAAACATGTCACTCCGCGATGTGAGAAAGTAAACACCATTGATCTATAATGCTATAATATATACTCGTTAGTCGTGATTTGTCTTTAGTTGAGAATACTTTAATAGGTACATAGTAGTAAGTCCGAATCATTGATAAAGCGGAGCGTATTTTGTGTAATACTGCTTGAGTAACTTTAACGTTGAAAGATTAAACTAAACCTAGAACCTATTGGATATTTTAAAATATGACTTGAAAGCATTTGTGCACTACAAGTGCATTGTACCTACTATACAAGTCACAATATCTCGCTGCACGCGGTGCAATAAAATGTGCAAACAGACGGCGTTAGTGCGACAGAGATTGCAACAGGTGGTCTATCTAACAGGTACTCTATCATTGCATGGTATATAGCTGGCATGGAGTTATTGCGCTTACTAATTTAGATTTTACTTAATACATAGGCTACATTTATCCCGAAATCTCTTGGCGGATTAGTAAAAAAAAACATTTTTTAGAGTTCGTTCGTCCGTCCGTTGGTCGCCAGGCTGTAGGTATCTCTTGAACCGTGATAGTTAAGACACTTGAAATTTTCACAGATGATGTATTTAAGTATGTTGCCGCTATAAAAACGAACACTAAAAGACAGAATAAAATTAATATTTAAGGGGGGCTCCAATACAATAAACGTGATTTTTTTGCTTGTTTTGTTTGACATTGATATCGTCAACAGGTAGACGTTTTAAATATTCACAGGACAAAATATTTTGTTATAAAGTCACTTTAAAAAGAAATAGTTAAATTAAAATTAATATAAAGATATTTAAGAGCGTCTCCCATGCGACAAACGTGATTTTTTCGTGTGAGCAGAAGTGTTTTGGTTTTAACTGGTCTTGAATGGTCTTGGTACGGAACCCTCTGTGCGCGAGCTCAACTCGCACTTGACCAATATTTCACATAGGCATGACGGAAATGCAATTATTTAGGACGTTTGATGTCAGCAAGTTACGTGGCGTATACTATACAAATTAAAAATATTCATATAAATCATCTTGTTTTAATTATTATCATCGTTAGCCACAGGAATCCTCTGAGGTGCTCACGATTTGTATCCACGTCCTCCCGAATGGTATTATTTGTATTGAACTCCTATACTTTTATAATCCTACTAGCTGATGCCCGCGACTTCGTCCACGTGGGATAAAAACTATTCTATCTTTTAAGTTGGACCAAATGACAGATATTCACGAAGTTTAAACTAAATCGGTTCAGTAGTTTAGGAGTCAATTGAGGACAAACATTGTGACACGAGATTTATATATATTAAGATAGCTGATGCCCGCGACTTCGTCCACGTGGGATAAAAACTATTCTATCTTTTAAGTTGGACCAAATGACAGATATTCACGAAGTTTAAACTATATCGGTTCAGTAGTTTAGGAGTCCATTGAGGACAAACATTGTGACACGAGATTTATATATATTAAGATTTCTGAATTTTCAATTTTTTTCGTTCGAAATTTTTCTGATTCGTTCCGAGATTTTGTGGTCTCCAAATCGGCCATTAATTTCGTAGTTATTTTCGTTTAATCCCTTGCCTGATGCCCGTGATTCACCGTCGTCGCCTTGTCACCGTATCGTATGCAAGTTTCTACAGAAACTTTTTAAAATACTCGTTTGATAAAATCTTTACACCAATAATTCAATTTCAGTTTTTCACTAATCTCGCAGGACTCGTGTATTTTTCCAGGATGTAAAAAAAGTGTCCGATCCCGTTTTTGCTTGCTTGTTCATTCAACAACTTGAGTAATACAACTGTATTTGACAATCTAGCCAAATTAAGTTGTACCAAATTCCGGATCTTTTAAAAGCCAACGGGGACTCCAGATTTTCAGAGGAGTGAAAAAATCCTTATTGGTTCGTCCGCTGGAGTCTATAAGGATAATAATTATTATTAAGTACACATATTTTTTCCCTTTGTGTAGGAAGATATCATTATAATTATGATACCTTCATCATGATTTAATCGTATAGAAGTAAGTAGGTATTTAAGTTCAGTGTGCTGATTCTGTATCGTTCACTTAGTTAGTTAGTAACCCAAACTGGGTTATTAACTAAGAAAACGGAGGCAAAAATCCTATTTTTATATTCTTTTTGTACAAGATAGCAACTAGCATGGTATACTGATATGATACCATACCGACCTAGGTTGGTAATTTGTGCAAAAATAAGATTTTTGCCTTCGTTTTCTTAGTTAATAACCCAGTTAGGGTTACTAACTAACTAAGTGAACGATACAGAATCAGCGCACAGGACTCCCATGGCAACACTAGGTGAAATCACGTGTATGCTTACGATATTTTCCTGATGTTAATATTAAATCGAATATTCAGTATAACCAATAAATACTCAACGATATCTATTTTAGAATACGTGGGATGCTTTCTCTCTTGAATGAACATGTCGACCCTCCTCCTAATATTATGCTTGTAAAACTCAGCCCAAGATAAAGAAATTAAGCGAGTAGCGATTTTATTTCTGCGAAAGCGACGCCATAATATTTTTGTGAACCACACAAAAACATCAAGAGTTTTTGAAATCATTCGATGTGAATATTTTTTTAGCGGTGTTTATTATTGTTTAGTTCATCGATTTTATATACAAACATAGTATTTTTTATTTTTTTATTCAAAATAAGGATCATTATAATATATTTTATGCTACAAATAGATACATGGCGAGAAAAGAGTAGGTATGTTTAAAACAGAAGTTTGAGCTGTAAATATAACCAATATTGAGCGCTACATAGTAATAATACACCACTCACAATCACGCTTTTTTGTAAGTTATGATAAACCCGGTCCGGTACCGGTCTGGTACTTCAGAGGCCGACAGCGACTATGGCTTACCAGTGCTTCTGAAGTCAATGAAGTACCGAACTTTGGTTCTTATGTCAATGCGATCAAAAGTTAATGTGCAGTTTTACTTTCGCTAGTACAGATTTTTTGGATATATAATAGGCATAATAGCACACCTGCACCGGTGCAGTTTCGAAAAAGATAAACACAACAATGCTTTAATAACGCGAAGATGCGAAAATCGCTGCAAGCTCATCGCTCGCAGCGCAATCGTGAGCTTTTTTGACAGAGTCAGCTATATCGATCTGATTTGTTCGCAACAGCTGCTCATGCACCTATTAACCGTTGATACATGTTTGTCAGCCGGCTATTAGTGCGAAAGGGACAAAATACCAAAACCGGCCGCATCGGAGCGAGATCGATTCATTTTCTCCAATTCACGGGCAATATTTATTCGTTGCATCTTGACACTCCAGAAAAATTCCCGTTCCGAAAAATTCGTATTGCTTTATAGCGAGACTTGTGTCGTGTACGGCGACAGGCAATCTCTCCTGCATCTATTTATAATGTGTAAAAAAATTCGGCTAAGTGCGAGTCGGGCTCGCGCACCGAGGGTTCCGTACTATATTAGAAAAAGTAAAACCAAGAGTAAAACTTTTTTACCGAACCGCAACCGTAACTTTTTTCTTGAGTTTAATTGCTAATACCAAAAAAGGATAATAGATACAGAGTAGACTACTTTTCCCGTAAAATATATTTCAGGTTAATCATAATTATTTCAAATTTTCAATTTGTAAACTTCAGAGATAATAAGTCGAAAAAAATATACCGTTCTTTTATACCGAACGGTATTTTTTTCGACTAATGAATCAAAAACTATCGGATACAAAAATAAATAAAATTCGGTTTTAGAATACACAAGTATCGCCCTTTCATATGATACCCCACTCAATATTGTGATCTCATTTTGAAATTTCGACGATCTGGTTTTCCGCTTTTTTAAATAAAATTAAAAACAATTTTCGATTTATTATGATTGCATTGACGGCGGGACACCATGTCGATACCTACCATCATGTCGATAGCTTTAATAGTTATTGAAATAAAGGGTCGTGACGGTCAGACAGACATACAGACGGAAAACAAAGTAATCTTATAAGGGTTTCGCTTTTTTTTATTTTGAGGTACGGAACCCTAAAAAATTTCAATTATTAATTTTTGCCCATCGCTCCGCATGCATGAACTTTGGTTTTTCGTACCAACAACGCAGCGGGAGCCATGGATTTTCCGGGGTGCGTGTAATCTCTGTTCATTCCAAATTTCAGCCAAACAGTTCAGTAGCTACAGCGTGAAAGAGTCACAAACATTCACACACAAACACACATACGTATGTGTATTGTGAATACACAGTTACATGCCCTCAAATTTTGGGTAACCTGAAAATTATACAATGGTTTCAGAAATCACATACACGGTCATTATAATTTATATGAAAAAGGCATCGCTCGCAACTACACGCGCAATTTAAAAATAACCTTTTGAGAACCTTTAGCACTAAAGGAATTTGTAATTTCAATCCGGACTGTAATTTTAAGCTCAAAAAGTTACTGTATGCACATTTCATATTACAAGGATTTTGTTGATAAGCGCAACTTGTTTATTTGCCTATTCCCCCCTACTTTGGAAACCGGAATTATATTAAAAATAATAATAAAATTGTAGGAGTTAATGTGGAGACCGTAGTCTATAAAAATAAGGATTAATTTTTATTCAGCCTGGTACCGAATACCATACATCGATGATCGTTGACTTTTATTAAAAGACCAAATTAATGCTTTTATTAAAATAATATTTTAATTGGTCAGGTGACGTGGCTAGGCCGACGCGACGGTCAAAGATGGATTACTGTTTTCATAAAGCGAACAAATTGTAGCGTGCTTTATTTTATAGCTGAGTTAATTGTGTCCCAGGAGCTGTCAATACACGCCGTGTCAACGCACGAGCTGTTGAAGCCTAAAGACGAGCCCACCTACAGCCTGGCATCTTCCAGCTTATGCCTTGTGAACCTGCCGCACACAGGTGAGTGCTAATATAGGAGTACGCGATAAGTAGACACTTCAAAATATGTAATAAATTTGAATGGCTGCGAGAAACTACCAAAGTCAGTGAAGGAGTCCTTAGGAAGAAACTTAAAGAACATCTGCTTAAGGGCTTCTTCACTGACTAAGACTCTTAATATTAATGTAGGTACTCGTAGGTATAATTGCATGTTAGGCTAGCTGGTTATATAATAAGAAGTAGATGCATGTTTTGTAAATTTTTAATTTAGAGCGCGAACCCGCCAACAAACTGTTTATCAGTTTGGCGGGACAATAATATTTTGTAACATTACTGTGCATCTTCTGGAAATAAATTAAAAAAAAAAAATGAAACTTATCGCGTGAGCTACTCGTATGGAGTAATCCCATTCCATAGTTGGGTTGAAATGACGGCGGCGAAGATGCCAACGCGGGGTTTATACAGTCGGACCTCATCAACCCAGGGCGGCGACATGATCGCTGACCGCGCGTAGCCACCAGACCCACCGCGGCCTTAGCTTTACCGGGGCTAAAAGAACAAAGCCCGGGTTGACGACCTCCGTGGTTGGGTGGTTAGCGTGCCGGTTTTCAAGGCGCCGCCATCTCTGAGGTTCTGGGTTCGATTCCCGGTCGGGACAATGTAGAAAAATAACTTTTCTACATACATTGTCTCGGGTCTGGGTGTTGTGGTACCTTCGTTGTTTCTGATTTCCATAACACAAGTGCATAAGCTACTTACTATGGGATTGGAGCAATGTATGTGATGTTGTCCTCTATATATTTATATTTATATTTAAACTAGCTGTTGCCCGCGGCTCCGCCCGCGTGAATTACGATTTTTTTTACATATACCGTAGAATTCCTTGATTTTCGCGGGATTCTGGTGTGATGTTGTACAGAAATCTGTTCTTGCTTCGCACGGGTTATCTTGTGGTGATTTTGAAAACTCCTTTTTTTAATAAAAAATATAAAGTTTCATTAATACGTAGTTGAAAGATCAAAAGGACGATTTTAACTGTCGATATTTCAACCCAATGGCACAGGTCGTGGTCACTACGTGACCACGACTTGTACCAATGTATCGAAATATCGACAGTTAAAATCGTCCTTTTCATTGTGATTTTTATTCTGAAATCACGAAATATGTCAAAAATTATTAAATCATGTGAAAAGTTGTACTATGTGAAAAGGTGGTAGAAATCTTCTTTCAGAGTTCAGCCGGGTAGGTACCACTGGGATAAAATACTCTGCTAACAATATTCCCCAGCCCAACATAAGAGTCTGTTAAAAATCTTTGCTTCATCTCAATACAATCCCAAGTATCAGAATGGGCAATGGCTATATATTTCTTTACGTATAAAAAGACCTATGACGGTCAATCGGTGAGGACCAGATAAGACCTGAGAGTTAAAAATATTTGTGAACCATTATTTTACTCTTTCCATGTTGCTTTTGTTGTTTTTGATTTTTCCATGTTGTTTTTGATAAAAAAAGACGTGGCACTCTGGGAATGTCCACAAAAGTGAAAACTCTCTCAACAGTGCCATCTTAATATAAAGTCAAGGAACAGTACATTACATGACAATTAATTATTATTAACAAAAATTCGGTAGTACCTCTCTCCAAGTTTTACATTCAAGTTCCACATAATTTGTAGAGATGGCGCGATACGGTATAACGTGGTGATAAATTCATGATTTTTGTTCACCCTAAAAGTGAAAAATCTTAAACCATACAAAATCTTCTGTTAAGCATATTTATTTACGGCTGTTAGGGTACTCCAGTCTGACTTGAGCCCTTACGTCCTAGCCCTAGGTGCTTGTCCATTCCGAGTTTCAAGTCACCTACTTGAACTCATCGATAAAGGTTCTGATGTCTATAATTTCTGAACTACAAAAGTGATGATTATAAAATTTATACGGAATAATCTTTAAAGAACCTCCTTTCTAACAAAAAAAGAATGAATGAAATCGGACAACGGGTTAATGAATTATAACTAAATACACATTTTGACTTTGATGCCGTCTTCCAGGGAAACCATGATGAATTCCGGGACAAAAAGTATCCTATGTCCTACCTCAGAGTATGAACTATAATCATGTCAAGTTTCATTTAAATCCATCCAGCGGATTAGCCGTGATGCGCGGTCGTGAAACAGACAGACAGACAGACAGACAGACAGACAGACAGACAGACAGACAAAAATGAAACAAATTACAGTTTTGGCTTCAGTATCGACTAAATAGTGTCCTCCAACAAAAATTTTCAAAATATTTTTAATGTACAGAATTCGACCCTTTACAGTATTTAAGGAGGCAAGCCTCGAGGCTCGTACCCCCGTGGGGACTCGTTCCCCGTGTAGAAGACCACCACAACAAGCAAACAACAACGCAACAACAAATCGGCGTTAACTCCATTGATTAAACATTTAAGGGATCAGTGTCACAGTGACTTAGTGACGTCACGCATGTATTTTTAGGCTCCGCCCTGAACCCGGATTTTTAATTTGTCAAAACTGTAAAATGGCGCTAATGTAAGTACCGAAATGTACGACGCGAGACGCAATATTTGAGACTTTTTTGGCTTCAACATACGTCACATCTTTCCCGTCCTCTTAGCGTAGAGTAAATTTAAAAAATCTCGGAATCAGCACACTGGAGGACTCTGGAGGATAATATTATTATTAGTATCACATTACTTCGCGAACCAACATTTATAAGAGGATTGTATTTAAATTCGTATTTTTAATGAAAACAACAGTAGATAAAAAGAAATAGTATGTTCCGAAGTGTGGATAACGACCCCGGCCGACCTTCTTCCCTATCGTTACTAATTGAGCGAATATAAAGTTACCACCCTAAGGGCAAGAAGGCAACAAACACTGTATTTATATTTCCGTTAGTCTGCATTACAATATAGAGGGCAAGCGAAAAAGTAGTTGAAGAGATAAATAATCCGGTTGCGAAAATTCAAATTCTATTTAGTTTTTCGCAAATAGAGGACTCAAGGAGGGTCGTAGGCTTATGGAAATTTACTTTGTTAGCATTTAACGTTTATGAATCTAACATGTCTTTCATAATTAATTAAAAAATACGACCTGTAGTAAAACGCCTTCCAAAAAAATATAGCCTATGATGTAAGGATTCTATCGATACCTACCTCCAATTATGTCCAAATCTCTTCAGTCGTTCAGAAGTTATGATGGAATACAGACACTCATATACATACATGAACCCTAAAACGTGACAATCTTTTTTGGGCAGTCGTGTAAAAAGCAAAAGCAGCTATTTGTCATATCTACGATCTTTTTATTATTTATTTATTTGGCAACTAAAAACCGGCCAAGTGCAAGTCGGACTCGCGCACCGACGGTTCCATACTATACGAGTCTAATTTACAAGTTGGTACTTTGGTTGGCGAACCGCAAACCTAACTTTGTTTTTAGAGGTTTTCTGTCAAATTATCCTTATTTCACATAGATTTTCACATGATTTAATGATTTTTTAAGAAAAAATAGTTTTCAAAATCACCACAAGATAACCCGTGCGAAGTAAGAACAGGTTTCTGTACAACATCACATCAGAATCCTGCGAAAAATCAAGGAATTCCACGGTATATGTAAAAAAAATCGTAATTCACGCGGGCGGAGCCGCGGGCAACAGCTAGTCTTTAATACTATAGTAAGCTTTATTCATGAGCTTTCGTTTTACAGCCACTTTGAACTTATCGAGGGATAAATTTAATATGTTATTAGGGAGTTTTTTATATTATATTAGAAGCGTATTTTTTTTTCTCTAGTCTCGTTTCATGCACTATAAGTTTATTTTTACTTCTGAGGACGTGCAAGACATAAAATGGTACCATCTGGGCGCGAAAATTTAAATTTTATTTAGTTTTTCGCTAATAGTGGCTAATTATACATAGCAGGCTTATGGCAATGAGTTTTGCGGGCACAACATTTATGCATCTACACATTTTTAATAAATACTCTGCTCAACGATACTTATTTATTTCATATTGGTTCCCGATAGGTCGAAATCTGGGAAACTGCAAAAAATTATTATTATTTAGATATCTTTCGGGAACCAATATGAGGTGAGTGGGAATTTTTGAGCAGTTTTTATTAAAGCATGTAGATGCATAAATGTTATGCCCGCAAAATGCATTGCCATAAACCTACAATTAGTCTAATATTTACGAAAAACTAAATAAAATTTGAATTTCGCGGGCTGGTAGGGCCGAAACACCTTAATAGGCAGTCACGTAACCTAACCCTCAAATACCCTCTTAGGGGTGAGAACCTTCTTTAAAGTAATCTGAGGGTGAAATAGAGCAAATTCGGATGCAAGCGTATGCCGCGGGCGCCTTCAATTCAACTTCGTCACATTTAGAAATATCTAATAACTTCTTAGCGAGTTTGGCACGGGAAAAATCTACTTAGTCTGGCGGCACTCAAATTTAAGATTCAAATATTTCACATAGGCCTTACCTCAAGCACTTAAGACCAGTCATAAAATTTTTCAATATTTTTAATTAGTGATGATGTTTCAATGCTCTTAACACTCTTATGAACATTTTGAGTGGGTGCGACGGGCCACATCTAGCCAGCTAAAATAAAAGGAATTTCATATAAGTACTTCGTATGTTCACTGTTTTGTTACTCCAATTCAGTAATCATGTAAAGTTAAATATTCTAATATTAGGTAATTTTAAATACCAAGGACCTACGTTATCTACGACCGAATGGCGTAGCGGTAGCGTACCTCCCGTCTGCGTTGGAGGTCGTGGTTTCGATTCCCACAACTGGAAAATGTTTGTGTGATGAGCATGAATATTTTCCAGTGTTTTTTGTGTTTTTCATTTTACTCGTATTGTATTTATGTTTATTTAATATTATGTGTATGTATATTTTTTCAGTTATCTGGTACCCATAACACAATCTATCGCTTACTTTGGGGCTAGCTTGCGATGTGTGTCATGTCCTGATATATATTTATTTATATTTAATTGTAGGTATCAGGCACCGCCCTTGCTGAAGAGGCCCCTCTGCGCAGCAAGAATAATTTATTAAATTAATAATCTCAATAAAATTTGGATAGTTCTCTATCGAGGTTTCAAAACGGAATCATGTCTTCGGTGCGTACGAGTATGGTCGATAGCAACAATACTCGAATAACTATACCATATAAATGAACTATAGATTTAATCCTTAAATATTTCTTCAGATCTTGCTAAGCTTGTATCGGCCATTAAAACTAAGTTTATACGAGGGCTGCGACGCCCTCTCATGGCCCTTTACATGACATACGTGTACGAGTATATTGTTTAGGTAACGTGAACTGTTTGAATATATCGCTTTGATCATAGGAATCAAATTTACGTATATAAGGAGCACGAGATTGGTGCATGGGTGTTCCGTGCCGCCTACCGATAATGCGCTAACGCCTGTACAAAGGGTAATTGTTCTCGTGAACAATAACGCTGTATCGTAAGCTTCTAGGTAAGAGTTCTACGGAGTTAGATAACAGGTGAACATGACGTTTATGTGATTACTGATTACGTGAAGTTATTTCAATTATTACTTTAGAACCGCACTTGTTCCTTAACTGTTACATACCTAAGTTCAACATTTTATGCTCTGAGTTTACTTGCTCTTCAAGTTCAACTAAAAAAAGAACTCGAGTTTTTTTAACTATACAGGCTAGCGGTGCTTAACTAAGATCTCACCTGAAGTAAAGTTATGATACAGTCTAATGTAGAGCGCGCTTGCCTAGGAAATGTCAGTATTCGCTCTTGATTTGAAGGCACCTACGTTGTAGGAGGTGAGAAAGACAGAGCCTGGGAGGATATTCCATATCTTAGCAGTGCGTATCAGGAATGAGGTAGTGCGTATAATGTAATGTCGATCAAAATAAACAACCACGTCCCTAACTATATCAGGAACGAGAATAAAGAAAAAATATTTATCTTATAAAAAAAGTTACTACTCGATTGATGAGTATGAAAAAAAGTAAAATCGGTCCCCCGACCATTCATTAAAAACAGCAATGCCCTAACAGGGTCACATGTATAATAATTAAGAATAATATATTGTGCATGAAAGCTGATAATAAATGAATTGAAATGAAATGAAATGAATTAAGGAATCAAACCGTTTCAGTTATTTAGGTGTGTAATCCTTTTCGATGCCTTGCTGAGTTCTATGGTACAAATGTGACGGGGCCACCAAATTAAATAGTTTCTGAGCACACTCTCCGAAATATATTCTATAGAACACCGACAGGCAGACAACCTTACGACGATGTTCAAGGTTTTGGAGCTTTTGTATAAAAGAACAATAGAACAGACGTTCACATGATGTAATGTATCTATATCTGTATCTGTATCTGTATCAAACAGGCGCGGCCTTCTGGGCACCGATATGAACCTGAGGATGACCTTATTGCTACGTAATTTTCTTAACACAAGAATAATTTTCTTAACACAACTTAATTTTCTTACAAATGTGGCGTAATTTGTCAAAATTTTAGCTAATACGCCGCAACATGGTTGTACTTAATTGTTAAATTGTTCCCGTTAAAACTCGCGTGCGGACTAATACAAATATAGTGATCTGTGGCTCGAACCGCGGGCGATATACAATGCTGCGATCGGTTAATACGCAACGCTGTTGGTGTCAAAAAATGTCATAAAACGCAAATATAGACATCAAAAACAAATCAATACTTGCAATGTGTAACTATTTATATAGCAATGAAACGTAACATTGCGCGGTCGGTGATTTAAAAGCTTTGTTAGGATCAATTTAATCTATGCCGCTGTCACCTTTTGCGAGGAGGTGATGTCAGCAAAGGAGGCGGCAGAGCGCGAGAGGGAAAATCAGGCGGCACATCCCTCTCGCAGGAGACGCACCGGGCGCCGGAGAGTCAATGACCTCCGGCCTCCATGAGTTGCCGGCCTGTGGGTGACGGACGATAGGGGTCGTCTGTCGCCCGGAACATAGACAGGCCAGGAGGTAACGTGTGCATAAGGGCGCGCGTTTTAGACGGTTTCGGCAGCGGCCAGGCTGCCGACGATGACGGGACCCGCTGCTTTGGCTGGTCGAGACCTGGCAGGAGCGCGGTGAATACGACAGTGAATCCCGTACTCCCGCCATTAGGTCCGCCGTGGAAACAGACAGTTTTTAGTGGGTGCAAGCCCCACATAACCCTTCCGTTTCCCCTGACGGAGGGGTATGCATAAGGCATTTTCTGTCTATAAAAAAAAAAAAAGGATCAATTTAATCTAGAATTAAATTTAATCTATTTACTTCGGCTACTAATATTTTGAATACGTATTGTAGTTATTCGCAACCAACGCAACTAAGGAAATCTCTATCCCCGAGTTGATCGAAACTTAAAAATGGAAACTACGATTTTAGTCACAAATGACAAAAAATGTATCTAAAAGTTTTGGCATTGAATAAGTTAAATGTAAGATTACAGAAAAGGACAGAGATCGATAAAGATATTTTGAGCAAACAATCTTCATAATTTTTGCATATAATATAGGTAGATTTTTGCTCTCGCTCCGACGATTTTTGCCAATTGGGCTGCGGGATATATTAATTACATCCAATTGCTAATTAGGTCTTCCCTGAGGGCAAACAACTGTTGCTTAGAAACGAAGTAGCGGTGGCCGATCACGAGTATAGCTACATACAAAGAATATTTTCTTTGAGCAAGAATTGTAGTTGTATAAAATTAGATAATAAATAAATAATTCATGAGTATTTAAATTTAAGGGTGCAATGTTTGTTATCTATATTTTTTAACAATAAGGCCTGAGGATATGAAGCTTGAAGCTCAACTCGTGAAGGTCTCATCAGATTTTTTTAATCTCGACGATGTAACATAAATAAAACTCTAAAATAGTTTCTAGCAATTTTTGAACGAAAGAAATAAGTATTTTGATTTTTTGTTATTATTGGATACAAGTACCTATGTATTTTCTAATAGTATTTTAGACTAAAAGAATAGGTAATCATCACCACCCGTACTTAATTTAAGCAACAGGGCCAAGGTATTACACCAGACACGGCTGAGAAAAAAACGACAATTTCCAAACCTTGACATATAAGATATTTAACCCTGACCCGGAAACGAACACATCGCGAGACACAGACATCGCGAGAAAACCCAGGACAACACGGGGAACCTAGGATCTGCAATCAAATATTTGAATGTCCACGAAAATTATTCAGGGGCCATACCACAATCATTACTTTGCGGTGGAGGCTGTCACCAGAGGAACTGTAAGTGCTTTTGAGGACAGCTGTCCGCTCAAAGTGAAGACCACGAAGCAGGGAACTCCGTGGTGGAACTCGAGGCTAAAAAGACTTAGAGACAAAACACGGAAACTATTCAATAGAGCCAAAGTCACCAAGGAATGGGACAACTATAGGAAGGCTCTTACTGAATACAGCAAGGAGATTAGGAAGGCTAAGCGAGCCTCATGGAAGAGATTCTGTGAAGAAATTAACAACCTGCCTCAAGGCGCTAGACTTCACAGAACGCTAGCTAAAGCCAAACCCAATCAACTTGGGCTCCTAAAGAATCCGGATGGCTCTTTCACATCAAATGAGAAAGAAACCTTAGAACTATTAGCCAAGACCCACTTTCCAGGAGCGGTCACTAACAACGCTGGAAGCAACGTGGCAACCTCTCCACGCCGCCCTAAACAGGAGGATTGGAAAAGGGCCGCAGTAGTCTTCAGACCTGGTATAGTGGGGTGGGCTATCAGTTCTTTCAACCCAAATAAAACATGTGGTATTGACGGTATTACTCCTCTTCTCCTGCAGAGAGGAGCCCCGCTGCTGATACCACACCTGGTCAGGATCTTTCGGGCTAGTTACGCCTGGGGATACATACCAGAACAGTGGACCAAGGTCAAGGTCATCTTTATACCAAAAGCCGGGAAAAAGGACTACGCTTTGCCGAAGTCCTTTAGACCCATAAGCCTTTCATCGTTTCTTCTCAAAACGATGGAAAAGGTGCTTGACTGGTATATAAGGGATGTGTTTCTCATCGAGAGACCCATACACATCACCCAGCACGCCTACTGCAAAGGCAGGTCCACAGAAACTGCCCTGCTCAGCCTGGTTGACAGGATTGAAAAGGCGCTGGAAGACAAAGAAATTGCACTCTCTGCTTTCCTGGACATCGAGGGAGCATTCGACAATACTCCAATCCGCACTCTGGTGGGCGGTCTAGCCAACAAGCAGGCCGATGGGACAACCATCAGGTGGGTGGAGGCGATGCTCTCTAATAGGAAAGTCAACATTGAATTAAACAAATTCTCTATTGAGGTGCTCACCACGAGGGGCTGTCCGCAGGGGGGGGTACTGTCACCACTTCTGTGGACACTCGCAGTGGATGATTTACTGTATAAGATGGCTGACTTGCGCATTGATACTCAGGGATATGCTGATGACCTGGTTATTACTGTGCGGGGTAAATGTCAGGATACCCTCTCCCATGTTATGCAGCGAGCGCTCAACACTGTTGAAAAATGGTGTACAGAGAATGAACTCACAGTAAATGCTGACAAAACTGTGTTAATTCCGTTCACAAGGAAACGAAAGCTGGATAAGCTACGTTCTCCAAAACTGAACAACATCAGCATACCGTTCTCGATCGAGGTCAAATACCTGGGAGTAACTATTGACCAGAAGCTGACCTGGAATCCTCACGTGGACGGTGTGCTTCAAAAAGCAAAGATGGCATTGGGCATTTGCAGTCGGCTAGCAGGTAGCAGATGGGGCATGAAGCCCAAGATAACCTTCTGGCTCTACACAGCCATTGTAAGGCCGATAGTTTGTTATGCCTCGGTGGTCTGGTGTAATAAAGCGACGCAAATAACAACCCAAAATAAACTAGGCAGCCTACAGCGTACGGCCTGTCTACTCATAACAGGAGCCATGGGCACCTCTCCTGGAGCAGCCCTGGAAGCTATCCTAAATCTTACTCCCCTCCATCTTCACATAAAGAAGGAGGCGCGAGCTAGCATGTACAGGCTGACCAGTCAGGGAAAGGTGAGCTGGCTCTCTCAAGCCCTGAGGAACATGCAGAACTCAATACTTGAGGTTCCTGTTTTAGGGATGCCTACGGATGCAATGCCCCTAAAACTTGACTTCAAAAAATTCTACTTGGTGGAGATTCCCAGTAGAGATGACTGGCTTGAAAACCGGGTCTCTTGGAAACCGGGCAGCCTTAAATGGTACACTGACGGCTCCAAGTCAGGCAAAGAAGTAGGATGTGGAATCTATGGAGAGACAACCAAGGTAAAATTATATCGCAACCTGGGTGCTCATGCCTCCATATTCCAGGCAGAAGTTTTCGCCATAATAGACTGTGCTGAAACTTGTCTGCAAAGAGACTACAAAAACAAAACTATATACATCCACTCGGATAGCCAAGCGGCTCTCTCGGCCTTGTCTTCTGAGAAACTTAACTCAAAGCTGGTCGAAAACTGCAGGAAATCGCTGAATGCCCTGGCCGCAAGTAACAGGGTCATTCTAAGGTGGGTTCCCGGTCATACAGGGATCATCGGCAACGAGAAAGCTGATGAACTTGCAAAAACAGGCGCAAAGGGGAAGCAGATAGGCCCTGAACCTGTCTGCGGCATACCCAAAAGCCTGGCGCAATTAACCCTGATGATTGAATGTCGGTTTAATCTAGCCTCGCGCTGGCATAAACTAACAGGCATGGACCATTCAAGGGCACTAATAAAACCCTTCAATGGAAAATCAGCCTCTGAGGCCCTAGCACTCAACAGGAAAAAACTGTGCATCTTAGTAAGGGCGCTTACAGGGCACTGTGGACTCAATCGACACATGTATAACCTGAAGCTAACGGATACAGACATGTGCAGACTCTGCAATGAGGCGGCGGAAACGCCACTGCACATAATCTGCTCCTGCCCAGCTCTGATGCATAAACGTAGCATCATTCTGGGGAAGCACATACTAAACTCTAATGATGCTAAACTTCTTTCAGCCAAGAAGCTGCTGCTGTTCCTGGCGGCAAATACTATTGGCTGGGAGCTTTAATTGGCGGCGTCACAATAGATCGAGGACGGTCAAAGTGACAACCACAACTACCGCCGAAACTGGAAGATACAAGAAGAAGATACCACAATCATTAATGCTGCAGTACTGTTTTAATATTTTGATACCAACATAGTATGAAAATGTCAAAACAGTATTGCAACATTACTATTCTGTAGTGTAACATTACTAACAGTATTGCAACATTACTATTCTGTAGTGTAACATTACTAACAGTATTGCAACATTACTATTCTGTAGTGTAACATTACTAACAGTATTGCAACATTACTTCTCCAGCTCAGTTTATCATAGCGGCATCTTGACAAATTAAAATCACTCGCCCGAGTCCGTTTTTACGCATGTTTTATGCCGGTACTCCAGTAACACATTGATAAAGCAATCGTAAATGAATAATCGATTAAATATCGCTAATAATCGATTTTATTTGTAGGTGACGATATGAAGGGTAAAATCGATTAATGCCGACGTCAAATCGATTAGGTTGTAAACTGTTGTAAGCTTCGCATTTAATATCAATAGAAACATTTTTATTATGTTCTCGTAGCCCGTAGGTAACCTGAGAAAAATAATAAAGTTTATTCTAGTTTGTACTTACTATGAAATGTATTTAATCAGCCTATAGGTGTCATTGGCTCGTGCATGAGATACAACTTGCTGGCAGACGGACAGCGGAGTCTTAGTAACATGGTCCCGTTTTACGTTTTAGGTACGGAACCCTCGGAGAGCAAGTCCAACTAGCACTTGTCTGATTTTTTTTCTTAGTTCCATTATCATCTCGAAGATTTTTGACTAAATGTTTGAATGCATTAGGTATTATGATCTACAATAAAATTTCCATTGAGAGTTTTTTTATAGGTTAGTATTATTATTGAACGTTGTATTTTCTACTCTGTGCTAGTAGATTCTAAATTCTCTTGATGCAGTTGTGACTAACTGCTTAGATCTACGATTATGATATAATAAAAGAACAAGAAACTATTTAAAAATGTTTTTGACTCGGTTAGTGTTGCCATTTAATTTCTTCATAAACAAGAATTTTTAAAACTACCCGTCTATTTATCATCAACATGAGGGTAGAGTGCAACTTTTCAAACTGCACTTAACCGTGTATGGAAGGTACGCTGTACGATTGGAAAGTATCAATTTCCCCTGCATTTGTTTTAATCAAGGCTCTCGTACTGAGCATGAGCCTGTTCGGTCGTAAAGCGCGTTACAAATCAGGTACAAATGGGAATTACTATCAACAGGTAGTAAAGTCAGCAGAATTTGCGAGATATCAAACTCAAACAGAAAGTATTTTTATTTCCTATAGGCCTAAGGTCTTGTAAAACGTCAATATGATATTTGTCACATATATATGATGATCATTATCAGAACTGGACTAAATTGAAACGGGAACAAGTAAAACATTAAAAATTAAAAAACACGACTCGGAATGATGTAAGGATTCTAACGACATCCCATATTATATCCAAATCTAGTCAGCCGTTCGGAAGTTATGATGGAATAAAGAAACTCACATACATGCATATGTACATGAACTCTAAACATTAAACTCCTTTTTTGGGCAGTCGTGTAAAAAAAAACAAGTGAATTGAGAACCTCCTCCTTTTTTGAAATTGGTTGAAAAGCGACGCTGAAACAAAAATCTTGTAAAAGGCATATCACGCCATTATGTAAGAACGGCCATTGTTTTCAGAGTGCCGTATGCTCGCTGTAAGTACTAAGGTAACTCTTATATATGACTATCGCCCGATTTGTTACTTGGCTCGTAGCTATGAGGTCATCAGACGTCGAACATGGATGTGGTAAAGTAAACATGGCAGTGGTAGGTGTGCACTGCGCGATTGTACTAGATATTTTCACCTATTAACGTACCAAAGACAATAAATATATTACGACTAGCTGACCTGGTAAACGTTGTTTTGCCCTAAGGGATATAAAAATAGATAAGTTGAGATTTAAGCTATCCTATCTTTTAGGTTAGATCAAACTGCACACTGTGTGCAAATTTGATTAAAATCAGCTAAGTAGTTTAAGAGTGATTCGCGGACAAACAACGTGACGCGTACCTAATCTATATTTTTTAAGAGAAGAAGAGGATGATAGACCGTATGGTATAGAAGATTTTTTTTTACTATATAGACTATATAAGATTTACTTTATACGCTTGACTGTGGTCACATGTGATGGAAAGTGATGATATAGTCTAAGAGCGCGCATGCCTAGGAAATGCCTATTCACTCTTGATTTGAAGGTTATAGGTGGTGGGAAAGACAGTGCCTGGTAGGGTTCCAGACCTTATTGCAGTTCCTATCAGGAAGAAGGAATCAAAGCTGTCAGTCAAGCATTTTCCTGGCAATGTACTAAATTGTAGGCTTTGAATTTTAGATTCTACCAGCTTGTGTTGTGTGCTATACACATATAATTATATGATTTTGATTTGGAAAAAAATATAGTGAGTGTCTTTGCCGTCTATATTTGAAAAGGTCGAATACGCTGAGGTGTGAAAATGCGGTTCTTCTTTTTTAATCCTACATATCACTAAACTAGCATTACAATATCTATTTACTGAGTTATTCAGTTCATATTTAAACAATCTGTAAAATGATAAATACTCTTCAGTCATAATCAGTATTTATTAATCAAAACTGGCATTTGGTGCATTCCATGGTTCTGTTATAATAAATTCCAGCCCCAATGATAAATTACGTTTAAAATTACCCTACCAAAATTATGATATTAGGTACTTATAGCTATTATAGTATGCTCAAGTCCTATTCATAAACATGACGACTGCAGTTTACAATTACGAGCAATTATTTAGTTTTACCTGTCCCGATGTTTATTTTATTGATCGATGTTTTTAGGGTTTCATAAAAAATGGTAAAAACCGGCCAAGTGCGAGTCGGACTCGCGCACCGAGGGTTCCATACCATAAAAGAAGTAAAACATTGAAAGAATCACTTTTTTTCATGAATTTACGAGTATAATTTACATATCGGCACTTTTGTTGGCGAACCGCAAACTTAACTTTGTTTTTGGCGAATTATTGTTATTATAAAATTTTTTTGATAATAACAATAATTCGCCAAAAACAAACAAGGTATTTAAGTTAGCGAGTTGATTTTATTTTTCCTGTAAAATATACGTTAACTTCTATTGATCATAATTATTTCAGATTTTTCTTCAGTGATAGTTACTGAAATAATCGAGTGTGACAGACGGACGGACGGACGGACGGACGGACGGAGAAAGTCTCACTATTAGGGTTCCATTTTTACCATTTTGGTATGGAACCCTAAAAATGACGTTTGTTGTATGGGAGCCCCATTTAATATTCATATTATTCTATTTTTAGTATTTTTTGTTATAGTGGCAACAGAAATACATCATCTGTGAAAATTTCAAGTCTGTAGTATCACGGTTCAAGAGATACAGACTAGTGACAAACTGACGGAAGGACGGACGGACAGCGAAGTCTCAGTAATAGGGTTCCTTTTTTAACCTTTGCGTACGGAACCCTAAAAACAAGGCGGACAGTAAAATTTTAGCGCAACGCAAGATCGAGATCGGCTTAGTAGTGTTTATTTAATTCTTAGATACTTTTATTATATCCAGAGTATCTTGGTCTCTGAACTGGAAACTTTAAATCAACCTAATCATTCGCTTCACGCCAGTTGCATCGACTTATTACATCTCGTAGAATCTGCATCTGCCACGTGCATTAAGTTTTTCTATCGGAACTTTTTATTATTATCAGCATCTTGCAGTTTCTTCTAAAGACACGTTAACTGCTTCTGTTGTGCCCACTCCAGTCTTGTAGGTAGTCAACCAAGGCTCTTTGTCCAGCCGTGCTATTCTGCAATAATACTTAAAGCAGCGACGAGCGCACATCTATGCATCTATGAATTCGTCAGTTGTAAGTTGTAATAGAGTACAATTTTGCCTGCTATCTTCGGTATGGCAGCTATGTGACAGCTGTTTCAGAGATGTACATTTTCAAGAATAGCACCACAGGGAAGACAGAATATTTCTGATTGCGTAAGAAAAACGTTTTCACTATCGTAATTGCTAGCGAATTCTGCCCCCCATTGGCTGCAGCAAATCAGGGACACAATCAGCGGGCAGAAGAAGTAAACGATTATGATAACGATGAATACGTTTTTCTCAGACAATCCAAGGGCAGGTTACGTTGTTGAACGTCTCTGTTTCGTCCGATATCTCTACGACGAACGTAACTCACTCAATTCCCTCATGATTTCCACTACAATTTTTTTTCCATTTCGGGAGATGTCTGTTACACCTGGCCCTTAATTCTGCAAAAGTACTAATAGCAGCGACAAGCTTACATCTATGCACCTCATTGGTTAATGCTTGCATAAATTATGCAGCCAAGGCGACAATTGGTTGGTGAGGACTTCGTTTCTATGGTCTAGTCTCTCTCCATCGATGTTGTTACATCACATGTGAATCGGTTGCTAATTTATTTTTTTAGCAAGGAGGAACGGAACATCCTAATTTCGGATTCAAAATTATTAAAAAAAAAAACTAAATAAATAAGATACAGCTACGAACATAATATTATAATCACTCATATTTAAAGTATTACCTACTAGTTGCCAATTAACTAGGTCTGCGTTTATTTCTGTGTTTCTGTGTTGCGAATTGCTATGATTATTAAAGCACGATTCCGATTGGTCCGATTCCAAGCCTTCTTGAATTACAACGCAATCTAAAACCAGTTCCCAAGGATCAAGCCTGAAAATAGCCTCGAGTTGTAAATGCACCGGACGGCATTAACGGGCGGGCAATTTACTTGGGGAATCAAACCCTCTACCTATTTTTAGTGGTATTAAATCTATCAATGAGTTTCCGGCACCGTTGGAACTTTATATCAGCGATCAACTTAGTGAATGAACAATGCAAAGTCGTAAATAAGCGTTTCATATTCGTACACTCCGTCCAGAGTGGGATGGCTGTGTAATGTGTTTGGATCCGGCAACCGTTCAAGTACCTACCTATTTCTATTTATGTGGAACAATATTGTACTCCGAAATTTGACATTTGATTAACCGCGTATTGTTTGAGAAAAGTCCTACACAAGCCTTGGCCACAACTAATCATTGATGGACTCATGTATCAATGCTTCTTTTGCTGGCTGCTGCTAACTCAGCCACCACATCAACCGAAAAAACCACCACTTTTGGGCAAAGACCAGTTGTAGTAATCACAAAACACCTCGATTTTACCTGATAACAGCGTTACCACATAACTAGGGTTACCAGATGCAAAAATAAAAAGTCCGGAAAAGAGGCTTGTTCGTTTGTTCGTTTCAGTCGACGGACGTCTACTCCTGGACAAGGTATCTTGCAATGATTACCACTTGTATCCAGTGCCTTCCCGCGACTCTTTTAATGTCGTCAATCCATCTAGTCGGAGGTCTGCCAACTTTCACGTGTGAGGTCGCCTTTGCCCGGGTATTTGGATTCGCACTTTTGGATCTGTACCACTTGTTTATTGTATCACTTTGGGTCCCCAACGTTCTACGAGCTATATGTGCCCCACCCATTGCCACTTCAATTTCTCGATACGATGAGCTATGTCGGTGACCCTGGTTCGTCTACGGATCTCCTCATTTTTTATTTGATCATGTAGAGTCTCTCCGAACTTAGCTCTCTCTATCTCCCGCTTAGTGTTTTTGAACCTTTGTATGAGGCCCATAGTAAAATACCATGTCTCAATCCTCGGAAAAGGCTTAATTTCCACTGAAAAGTATTTTTCTCTCAAACGTATTTAATAATGAAAAATAAAAGTCGAAATAATGTTATCATTTTTACATACTGTCAATCTCGATCACGTATTGCATATTGAGAGGGGCGGGATATTATCTAAATACTGATCAATAATTAATATAGAGAAATAAAATAATTACTGATTTTAATAATCAACCAAGGGAAGATAATTTTTAGTTTAGTCAACATTTTATAAAAGAGGTTTTTAAAATGTAAACTGTACTTTATTGAAAAATCGAAGAATCCTGAGAAGTGTCCAATAATCCTGAAATCTCAGGGTAAATCCTGAGATATGGTAACCCTACACATAACCCTCTTGTTTTATATATTACCCTCTTGGTTTAGAATTTAGATAGACGACATGTCTATCAACCTGTTGCGGAACTTTTTCAACTTGTTGAGCTGTCTCTATTCCGTTTACGGATCTCCTCCTCTTAGAACTCATCTTTCTCCTTCCTGAGACATATTTCGATTTAATAGGATGTTAGGTAGGAAGTAGGTGCGTCTTACCTTACCTTTATGGGTGAGATTGAGGCTAAGTACAAGCCTAAAAAGGTGAAAAATATCCACGGGCAAAGGATCCACTCTTCGGATATCATTTTAGGGTGGGTATAACCTCCCGATGACAGATAACCTTCTTAATGTGTCGCCAGTATCTACGCTTTTTTAATTATGGGGGGAAATTATATCCGTATTCAACTGTGAATTAAAATAGTTATAACTGTAAACTTCTCCTTTACCATTTTGCCGTGCCATTGGAGAAGAAAAATCCCCTGTCAGAGGACAAAACTGGAGAATATAATTTTTCTACCCTGCCCATGCTAAGGTGGGTGGCGAACAACAAACTTAGGCTGAAGAACTACATGCTTAGTATTAGTAACAGCTGAATTGCCCATTAATATTATTGAATCGCGTTAAATATATCGCTCTATTGCTTTTGCTATGTTATTGAAGGTCGTCAAATTACACCAGTGGTAATAATAACAATCAGTTTCAAAACTAACTCGCACGTCAGAATATGGAGCTTCTAAGAAACGGTACCTACCGGCTAAATCTTACAAAGTATAACAAAGCTCCAATTGCTCCTAAACTAAACACATTCGTAGGTATGCGGACCGTAGGTAACAAATAGCTGCCTTTAGACATTGGACACCGCCGACTGACTACAGATGCATAAGAGGACCACCACGAAAGGCATTAGATCTTCGACGTATAATAGCAAGAAGGATTGAGTTCAGTCTAATTAATTGGCGGGATTATAAAATCCAACGTTTGAGATTGTACTGTACTTCTCGAAGTTACTTACCTGTATCCTATGGTGACAATTAGTAGGTGGCTACAATCGGATACGTGTATGAGGTGTAGGAGCTCCTGGCACTAGCCAACGTAATTTGATTATTTCTGTTAGTTCTAAACTGACTCAGGTTTTATATTATGTTGGAAGGCTTCAGTTGTGGATGGTTACCACCATAGACACGAGGAAAGACAAACTCTGCCAAGCATCTTAGCGTTCCGGTGGGATGCTGCGCTACATAAGGTAGGAGCTACTAACCCATTCAAGTTAATGTAGTAGTCAAGTGATTGTAGTCAAGTACCTACTTAAAAGTGACGAAACTATTCATATTATTAACTATTTATATTATTAGCTTTATGGGTGGAATATTTTTGTCACTGTGACTTATAAGGTAGTGTGCATGTGCTAAACTGGAAATCCAATTTGTCCACCAGGATCCCCTAGGCAATCCTGGTGACTCATCTGAATCCTTTCATTGACAGTAAGTTTAAAAATACTGCAGAGTCGGATAAAACATTTGTTAGTTGCCCAACGATTTTAGAACTCAAATTGGACTATCCGGTATCCTAACTTTCTTATAATCACTGTAAAAACTTGAATCTCTAGTGATACTCCGTGCCCGCTTGATATAGCCTCCTTTGTCATCATGACTTTGCAGTTTACACAATAAATGGAAAATAGCACTTTTATACGTGAGTGTTCTTAGCTAAATAATTGTTGATTTTTCGTATAATTATAACAAGGGGGACCCCTAGTGTGGCTAATGATCTTTAAATCTAGTTTCGGTTTTGATGCCCGATATCTTATGTTATCTTATGCTTATCTAAATGCTACGAGGAAGGTGTTTTTGTTTTGCTTTTTTATGTTTAAACATTTCAAAATAAAACCTAGGCATATAACTTAAAATTTGATAGATTATAGGATACATTAGACACAGAATCTTTGGTATGTCATTCCAACTCAAACTTGTTAATTACTGAAGTAGGTTAGAAATACTTATACTTGAACTGCGTTTACTGACTATAGATATTTCAATATACGACGACGCGCCCCACTCTGTCAAACTCCATACGAATCGAATGAAACATAATCGATTTTAAGGAAGAAGAAAGAAAGAAAACAAGTTTATTCAGGACCAAAAAGAAAAGAAGGAATATAGAAAAGATTACAGAAAAAAAATAAAAACAAAACCAGTAAAACGAAAAAACAAAAATAAATAAAAATGCAGTTGCGGTCCCAAAATGGCATCCACTCAGCGATCACCAAGTGTCACCAAGCATGTGGCACTGTGGGAAGGCCAGCATGCAAGGTCTTCCGTGGAGCCATAGGTAGGAGGGAGTAAGTAGCAACCGGACAGATGTAGTACTTCATACTAATAAAAAGTTTGTTAGTGCATTAAAGGAGTTAAAAATGATGAGTATATTAATAAATAATAATAATATTGTTTGTATAAAATAATGTTTGAACAGAGTGGGGCGCTTCGTCACACTCTGTCCACTGGGTAGTAGATCTATAAAACAGAAAAATTACCAGGTGTGTAATGCGTATGTTGTTGGTATTTAAACGCAAGTACGAGTAGCTATGCTAGTCTGCAGTTTGTTCTGCATACGTAACAGCTAATGTCCAATAAGGCTGAAAATGTCAGGCGTTACACAAGCCGGGTAATTCGCACACCGGCCGAACTAACGTTTCACAATTGTTATTTGTTATTAATTTCACGACCGATACGGGCTTTAATGTTTTATAAATACGCATTGTTGTACGACACAATGCCGGCGCGCCAGGAACCTGAGCGCGGACTTCGCCTCCGACTGTCTGACGCATTCCTCGAACACAAGTATTGCTGTACTGCCTATAACCTATTGGCAAGTGGTGACCACTGACCACAGAGTTAATGTTCTTCTTTAAGGGCGATGGGTACCATCCGGGCGCGAAAATTCAAATTTTATTTAGTTTTTCGCTCATAGGGGGCTAATTATACATCGAAGGCTAATGGCAATGTATTTTGCGGGCACAACGTTTATGCATCTACATGTTTTTACCCGACTGCAAGAAGGGTTATGTTTAACAAAAACTCTGCTCAACAATACTCATTTACTTCATATTGGTTCCCGATAGCTCGAAATCTGGAAAACTGCAAAAAAATATCTTTCGGGAACCAATAATATGAGATGAGTGGGAACTTTCGAGCAAAGTTTTTATTAAAAACGTGTAGATGCATAAAAAGTAGGGCTGCAAAATGCATTGCCATAAAACTTTTATGTGTAGTAAGTCTAATATTTATATGCGAAAAAACTAAATAAAATTTGAATTTCGCGGGCTGGTATAGGGCCGCAACACCTTAAGGCAGAGTATACCGTTAGCACCGCCTTGTTGTGCACATATGACACAACCCTGGGGTTCAGTGGGTATTCAGGATGCTTCATGACCTGCGAGTCCCAAATACCCACCCCGCAGCGTCTCGGGTTCCCTGGAGAGGAAGTCACTCATCCTTGCTTCGCCTCGGGAGGCCTGGGGGTGGTCCGGGTTGAGATGCGTAAATGCATTCCCAGTGGTTTAAAAAAAAACTTCTTCTTCTGTGCAGAGGCCACAATGGGGTTCCGTACCAGATTGGTGAAATGGTAAAATGGAACCCTCAGTGTAGCGACACACCTGTCGAAAGTAAGGCGCAGAAAGTTCGGTTCGGTCTCTCAATGTTTTAGGGGTTTGTACCCAAAAGGTAAAACGGGACCCTATTACTAACACTTCACCGTCCGTTTGTCACCAGGTTGCATATATCTTGAACCGTGATAGTTATACACTTGTTGCAGTAGTTATAACAACTAAATATAAAAAAAAAACGAATAAAATATATATTAAAGTGGGCTCCCGCAATGATTCAATACAACAAACGTCGTTTTTATAGACTCATACATACTTAGCCAATTTTAAATTTACTGAATTTGTAATGCGTTCAGCGTAGCGCCATATCTTGCGTCGGGCGATTACTTCGGCAAGAACACATTATTATTAGTATTAGGCAGTATTTTGCATAGCAAACGACATATTATCTCGCGACGCGTTATACGACAAGACTATCTTGGCGCTTGGCCAAAATCGGAACTAACGCCGCTATCTTGTGATACTCTTTCATAGTTCGCTCTGTCGGTATATCGTATGTTGTGTTGTTTTTGCTTAAGATTAACTAAAATTTAAGTAATATTAAGGATATTTTTTTTATTTTCTGGCTGCCTTTGTTCTATAACAACGTAATTAAAGGACAAAGAGAGCCTTGTCGGACTGTAAACGTTGGGGTCCCCATGACCCGTCCGATTGTTCGATGCGTTTGGTGCAATGATGAAATACGCTACGCTAAGAGGACGAGAAACATGTGACGTACGAGTATGTTGAAGCCAAAAATTTCTCGACAGCGAAGTCTCAGTAATAGGGTTTATTTTTTATCCTTCGGATACGGAACCCTAAAAACTAGAAATTTTACAATTGTAATATTATTTGGGTGAGATTTACAGATAAGTTTGTGAAAGATCAAATGGTATGAGTTACCAGTAGGTTAGTTGAGAGTACCTACAAGATTAACAACAATAACATTGTATGTAGAATTTTACGTGGGTGTGTGTGTGTGTGTGTGTGTGTGTGTGTGTGTGTGTGTGTGAGTGTAATATTTTATAAAACAAGCTTTAATACGTTCTATCCGTATTCTTCTCAGCACGAAACCTTGGTTATCACCTAGCACCAAAGTACTCGTCAAGACATCTCAATATTCTTTCTGTATCCTCATAATTGTGATCAGGCAATATTTCCTTAAGGCACTGTTTAAGTCAATGCATATAAAGTTTGTAAATTTTGACAGGAACGGCCCTAAATGATAAACCTCGCCTAGCAAATATTTTATTCTGGAGAACTCAATATAAGTTCTCCGGCATATATCTCTCAACATGAGCTTGACGTCTTGCTCGTCCCATCGTTCTTAGGAATATGATTTCCTTTTTAAGTATTACGTATCATCATTGCAATGCTCGAAATTCCCCCAATCTCGAGCGTACGTGCTTACCGATATGGGATTCTCGGAATCTCCTTGGTCCGCGGTAGCTGCTTGCTAGCATAAACAACGAAAATGCTCACGGAATATCAGGTATTTGAAGCTAAGCGCATTCACTCGTACAGTGTAAGTACATTATTTCAGAGCAGACAGACAGCCCATTGGTTCAAACCTCAGGAGGTAGAGAATTCAATTCCCGGGCACGCTCCTCTGACTTTTCGGAGTTAGGTGCAACGCCTAAGCCGATAGGTGACAGTTTTCACTTACAACAACTGTCACCTAAGGGCTAAGGTAAAATTTTGATGAAAACGAGCATAAGAAACTTAATAGCAAGGGATTGAGGGGAAATATTAATAATTTCGGTTTATTTCCATGTTCCAAGTTAGTCAGCAACACATTTCCTCTTTTTAAATTACATATTTTCAGTAGCGATGTGGTATCTAATTTATAAAATAGAAATGTTATTCTGGTGTTTCCTATATTGTTTCTTAAGCGAAAAACCACTTTCTGTGTATATTTTGTGGAATGAAACGTAATTGTTACCCGACCACCTCCCTGGGGCACGAGTTGGATTCTCAAGCTCACTGACAAATAAATTTTAGAACGGTATTTCTGTATAGGTTAAAAAATAGCCGACTTTTGGCGCTAAATGTAAGTAGTTATTAAGAGTCTGCTGAACCACGGTGTCTCCCATACATTCGAAATTCCAAATCATTTGTAATCTATATATATAAAAGAATGAGGAATTTTGGTTTGTTCCACGGATTCCGCCTAAACTATAGGTCGTAGAGATCTGAAATTTGGTGCCTAGGTACATATTAGGTCATGAATTCGTACTAAGACGGGGATTCCAGAAATTCAAATCCTAAGGGGTAAAAATCGTACATTAAAGGGATTTTCCCATACAAAAGTGAATTTTTTTCGTTGTTCCAGGAATTCCCGAAAAACTAAAAGTCGTAGAGATCTGAAATTTGGTGCCTAGATAGATATTAGGTCATGAATTCGTACTAAGACGGGGATTCCAGAAATTCAAATCCTAAGGGGTAAAAGTCGTACATTAAAGGGATTTTCCCATAAAAAAGTGATTTTTTTTCGTTGTTCCAGGAATTCCCGAAAAACTAAAAGTCGTAGAGCTCTGAAATTTGGTACCTAGATAGATATTAGGTCATGAATTCGTACTAAGACGGGGATTCCAGAAATTCGAATCCTAAGGGGTAAAAATCGTACATTAAAGGGATTTTTCCATACAAAAAAAGATTTTTTTTCATTGTTCCAGGAATCCCCAAAGAACTAAAAGTCGTACAGATCTGAAATTTGGTACCTAGGTTGATATTAGGTCATGAATTCGTACTAAGACGGGGATTCCAGAAATTCAAATTTTAAGGGGTAAAAATCGTACATTTAAGGGATTTTCCCATACAAAAGTGAATTTTTTTCGTTGTTCCAGGAATTCCCGAAAAACTAAAAGTCGTAGAGATCTGAAATTTGGTGCCTAGATAGATATTAGGTCATGAATTCGTACTAAGACGGGGATTCCAGAAATTCAAATCCTAAGGGGTAAAAGTCGTACATTAAAGGGATTTTCCCATACAAAAGTGATTTTTTTTCGTTGTTCCAGGAATTCCCGAAAAACTAAAAGTCGTAGAGCTCTGAAATTTGGTACCTAGATAGATATTAGGTCATGAATTCGTACTAAGACGGGGATTCCAGAAATTCGAATCCTAAGGGGTAAAAATCGTACATTAAAGGGATTTTTCAATACAAAAAAAGATTTTTTTTTCATTGTTCCAGGAATCCCCAAAGAACTAAAAGTCGTACAGATCTGAAATTTGGTACCTAGGTTGATATTAGGTCATGAATTCGTACTAAGACGGGGATTCCAGAAATTCAAATTTTAAGGGGTAAAAATCGTACATTTAAGGGATTTTCCCATACAAAAGTGATTTTTTTCGTTGTTCCAGGAATTCCCGAAAAACTAAAAGTCGTAGAGATTTGAAATTCGGTACCTAGGTTGATATGAGGTCATAAATTGGTACTATGACGGGGATTTCAGAAATTCTAATTTTAAGGTAAAACATTTCCCCATACAAAAATTACGAACTTTTTTGTTACTGGGCCGATTGCTCTAAAAATCGATATTTGAGTATCGCAACAAGCATGGAGAAGGAATTTGTGGTCAAAATTAAAAAAAGTGGCCGACATTTTGAACTTTTTTGTTACTGGGTCGATTTCTCTGAAAATCGTTATTTGAGTATCGCAACAAGCATGGAGAAGGAATTTGTGCTCAAAATTTTAAAAAAGTGGCCGCCATTTTGAACTTTTTTGTTACTGGGCCGATTGCTCTGAAAATCGATATTTGAGTATCGCAACAAGCATGGACTAGGAATTTGTAGTCAAAATTTAAAAAAAGTGGCCGCCATTTTGAACTTTTTTGTTACTGGGCCGATTTCTCTGAAAATCGATATTTGAGTATCGCAACAAGCATGGAGAAGGAATTTGTGGTCAAAATTTAAAAAAAGTGGCCGCCATTTTGAACTTTTTTGTTACTGGGCCGATTGCTCTGAAAATCGATATTTGAGTATCGCAACAAGCTTGGAGAAGGAATTTGTGGTCAAAATTTAAAAAAAGTGGCCGCCATTTTGAACTTTTTTGTTATTGGGCCGATTGCTTTGAAAATCGATAGTTGAGTATCGGAGCAAGCATAGAGAACGAATTTATGGTCAGAATTAAAAAAAAGTGGCCGCCATTTTGAACTTTTTTGTAACTGGGCCGATTGCTCTGAAAATCGATATTTGAGTATCGCAACAAGCTTGGAGAAGGAATTTGTGGTCAAAATTTAAAAAAAAGTGGCCGCCATTTTGAACTTTTTAAGCTATTGCATAGCTTCTATCGCGGGCCTTGACGGGTGAACCGAATCCAGAAAAACCGTAACGAAAAAATTCCACCAACCAACAAGCCAACATTAAAGTCAACCTTATTGTCACAGGCATATAATTTATATTGCAAAAATTGACTTAAAATATACCTATAGTTCCGCTTTTGCCCGCACCAGCGCTAGTTGATTCGTATTTTAAAAATTTTTTTAGGAACTCTGTTTTTATGTAATTACGGTTAAAATTTCAATGGCAAAGAATAAACTTAAATTTTTGATAACTGTCAAAGTATAGTGATGCATCTTAACCGTGACTCGTAAAATTATCGATAAAGTTGAAAAAATCAATATGAAAAAATCAAATTTAATTTATTTCTCCTGATTCATAAAAAATCACATAAAATGACATAATGGGCCAATCAGAGAACTGTTGAAGGAAAAGAATTTACTATTACCTAATTTGAGAAAACTTTTTATCATAAGTTGCTACATGCAAAACTTTGTTTAATCTTAGGTCTTCAAACGAGCAATTCGTGTATATATTTGAGTCTCGGAAACAGCTCCAACGATTTTCATGAACGGTATACAGGAGATTTCGTGGACGATAAATCGATCTAGCTGGGATTATTTTCAGAAAATGTTATATTCACCAAAAAATAAACTGAGTAAAGACCGATTTGAAATACAAAACATTGTTTCATGTAATATTATGAGGAAAAGTAAAACTCAAATATCCTTGAAACACTGTCACTCAAGTGTCAACTTTAATTTAACACTGTCGGGAACAGGCCTAGAATCACGTGATTCTAGGCCTGTTCGGAGCAGATTGTACTTGTTTTTGAAGGGACCTAATGTAGCCTTCAAGTAGCTTTGGTCCATGTTTCTTTTAAAATTGGCTCCCTTAAGAAACTGAAATAGTAAGATCTTTAATTCTTCAATAAATTGACTGTAATCTATTACCGCAATGAAAAGCCATTTTTCTACTATTGATAAGCGTACAAAATCCGTATAGTACCTAGTGATAAAACTTCCTAAGATTACTCTGAACAGATTCGTCTATACGCGGAACAGTCGATAATGTTTTATCGATATTGTTAGGAGGACTGTACCTTCAGTCTCCATAGCAACAGTTTTCTATTATTATTTAACTTGTCATACTACTGTAAAATAAAAACATTCGTCACAAGTTCCAACAGTATTTATTTTACTTTAATATGAAAGCAGAGTAAAGATAAAGCTATAAATACGTTGATCACGATGGCGTCGGGCTCAAGTACAAAAATTGAGACTTTAAATAAAGAAAATTTCGACACATGGCGAATTCAAGCAAGGGCCGTACTCATCAAAAATAAATTATGGAGTGTTGTTGAGAAGCCGCTGAATCTTGAGAAAGCTGATGAAGAGAAGAGAGAGAAGGATCTTTTAGCTCAATCTGAGTTAGTACTTTTAATTTCACCCTCTGAATTGAAGCAAATAAAAAACTGCAAAACAGCTCACGAGATTTGGACTTTGCTTGATTTTATATATGCCAGTAAGGGACCGGCTAGGAAGGCCTCTCTTTTAGTTAATAGGAAGTTAATATTGTCCAAAATGGAAAATGGCAATATTAGAGAGCATTTAAATAAGTTCATGGACGTGGTAGACAAATTGCAGGATATGGACATTTGTATTCATGAGGATTTGCTCACTGTTATGATGGTATCTCACGCACGTGATATTTCAAAAAGTCATTAAAAAGTTCTGCTATTTTTCGATAGATGGCAAACTAAAAACTAAAAAGTGTGAAGTTAGCCTGGTACCAAAAGTTCTACTTTTCTATTGATGGCAAAACTAAAAATAACTTTAAATTCTATGCAATAGCTTTACCGCGGCAGTCTCCGAGTGCCACACGACTTTTTTTGTTACTGGGCCGATTGCTTTGAAAATCGATAGTTGAGTATCGGAGCAAGCATAGAGAACGAATTTATGGTCAGAATTAAAAAAAAGTGGCCGCCATTTTGAACTTTTTTGTAACTGGGCCGATTGCTCTGAAAATCGATATTTGAGTATCGCAACAAGCTTGGAGAAGGAATTTGTGGTCAAAATTTAAAAAAAGTGGCCGCCATTTTGAACTTTTTTTATTACTGGGCTGATTGCTTTGAAAATCGGTATTTGAGTATCGCAGCGAGCATAGAGAACGAATTTATGGTCAGAATTAAAAAAAGTGGCCGCCATTTTGAACTTTTTTTTAACTGAGCCGATTGCTCTGAAAATCGATATTTGAGTATCGCAACAAGCATGTAGAAGGAATTGGTGGTCAAAATTTGAAAAAGGAGCCGCCATTTTGAACTTTTTTGTTACTGGGCCGATTTCTCTAAAAATCGATATTTCAGTATCGCAACAAGCATGGAGAAGGAATTTGTGGTCAAAATTTAAAAAAGTGGCCGCCATTTTGAACTTTTTTGTTACTGATCCGATTGCTCTGAAAATTGATATTTGAGTATCGCAACAAGCATGGACGAGGAATTTGTAGTCAAAATTTAAAAAAAGTGGCCGCCATTTTGAACTTTTTTGTTACTGGGCCGATTGCTTTGAAAATCGATATTTGAGTATCGCAACAAGCATGGACGAGGAATTTGTGGTCAAAAATTTTAAATTTGTCCGCCATTTTGAACTTTTTTGTTACTGAGCCGATTACTCTGAAAATCGATATTTGAGTATCGCAACAAGCTTGGAGAAGGAATTTGTGGTCAAAATTTAAAAAAGTGGCCGCCATTTTGAACTTTTTTGTTACTGGGCCGATTGCTTTTAAAATCGATATTTGAGTATCGGAGCGAGCATAAAGAACGAATATATGGTCAGAATTAAAAAAAAGTGGCCGCCATTTTGAACTTTTTTGTTACTGAGCCGATTACTCTGAAAATCGATATTTGAGTATCGCAACAAGCTTGGAGAAGGAATTTGTGGTCAAAATTTAAAAAAGTGGCCGCCATTTTGAACTTTTTTGTTACTGGGCCGATTGCTTTTAAAATCGATATTTGAGTATCGGAGCGAGCATAAAGAACGAATATATGGTCAGAATTAAAAAAAGTGGCCGCCATTTTGAACTTTTTTGTTACTGAGCCGATTACTCTGAAAATCGATATTTGAGTATCGCAACAAGCTTGGAGAAGGAATTAGTGGTCAAAATTTAAAAAAAGTGGCCGCCATTTTGAACTTTTTTGTTACTGGGCCGATTGCTTTGAAAATCGATATCTTACTATGACAGCAACCATAGAGAAAGAATTTAAGGAAAGGAAAAAAAAGTGGTTGCCATTTTTTACTTTTTTGTTAATGGGCCGAATGCTTTCAAAACCGATATCGGACCATAGTAGCAAGCAAGCACGGACGGACGGACGTACGGGCAGACAGCGTAGTCTTAGTAATAGGGTTCCCGCGTGTTACCCTTTAGGTACGGAACCCTAATTGAACTATATTAAACTTTTTGTACAACCTCATATTTTCAAAATCGATAAGTGACTGTAGCAGCAAGAACAAAGAAAGAATTTGTCGTAAAAATTAAAATAAATAGCAGTTACGATAGGAATTTTGGAAATTAAACGCCTGAGGTTGTATAGCAGAGGTTCAACGTGAGCGAAGCCGCGGGCGTCCGCTAGTTCGTGCATATTTGGATCATGTTGTGGTGTTATTCGGATTCATATAGTAATAATCTATGCTCCTGGCCATATGTGGTTCGGAAATACTTCTTTAAAACGAAATAATAATCAATTTTGATCAAAGTTTGTATTATATCTACCTTATAGTATAGTATCTAGTTATAGTAACTTTCTTTATTAACTGGTGTTTTTCTTTAGATGGACAATAAAAACTGTGCTCCTGAACTAATGCGACGTGAGATAGTGTTGATTTTATTCCAAAACAAATAAGCAGAAAACATGTCCTCTTTGACATAAAAATAAGCAAAACTAAATTCGTTTACAATTTCGTTCTACAAACGTATTACGGAACCAGATATGGCCAGGAGCATAGATTATTACTATATGAACCCGAATAGCGCCACAACATGACCGAAATATGTACGAATTACAAATGATTTAGTATTTCGAATGAATGGAGACATCGTAGTTCACGGGATTCTTAATTAATCTTGCTATACTTTGATCCCAGGTTCGCCGTATGAAGGCCGGTCGTGCCTCCAGGACGATGGTGCTGATACTCCCGACCACGCAGCCAAGGGTGAGGAAGAACTGTCCCGGGTGTACCAGACCTTAGTACTCGCGCCTCCGCCCAGGGACGAGAGCGTGACTAACTCCAGCAGGTATTTTATACACGTCTAGCCGCCGCCCCGGTTTTCATATTTTACCTAGGAGCCATGAATTTATCCGGGATGATGTTATAGGAAATTCTTGTCGAAATGAAATTCTTTTGATATTTCATTTATTTATTTGGATAAGTACGCATACTTTACAAACGTGATTTAATAAAATTTAATATTTGCAAAATATATACACCGACCAACTGATCATTTATGGGCATAGTGCCCAAAATATGTTAATATAAATCATGTTTGTTTAGTATGCATATTAATTGTTTTTGAACAAGGATTAAAATCAAGTCAGTAAAACACCTTCGCAAACAATGTGTTATAAACTAAACTTGATAAAAAGGTTTCTAGGTTGAGTCAATGAATTAGAATAACTTATGGTGTCGCGGACTTTTAAACGAGAATATTTCCATAATACATTGATATGTGCGTAAGTAACATTAACCGTTTACGCAGCGCATGCAAGTTGCAACGGAAGCTCTTCAAATTACACTCGAATGCTTATTGTATAATAAAAGTTGTTGCTTGTGTATTTTACCAAGTAAACAATTTCTAAATTAAAAGAGTTACTAAAAAGTTAACATGGGTGGATTTTCTCTTGCACGACTCTGCATATGTCTGCCTTAGCCTTAAATCTACATATAAGGCTAAGGCAGACATATGAAAAGTCCTACTTCAAATTCTCATAAAACGAGTATGAACGTCGACGATCCAAGCCGGATAGTACGATATATGGGGCGAACCAATAATATTATCTTTTATTAACTGATTACTTTAAATTATTTTATAAAATTAGCACAATACAAGTTATATCTAAAGGAGTGAAAATTAAACTGACTTTACTCATTTGTCAGTCCATATCTTAAAATCTGCTACACCCATATGGATGAAGTAGCATTTTTTTCTAGCAATATAACTAAAGGTCACAATGCGACTGTAACAGTTTTGAAAAAAATTGAAGACTGTTTGTCCTCGTAATTTTGTAATATGTACAAACATAATATTATATGCATACACTGATGCAATTTTGTATACCTGTTATGCATATTACAAACATACGTGTCGAATTAATAAACCTTCTTTTTTTAAGTCGTTTAAAAACACAAAAAAAAAATGTGTTATTAAACGACTCGAATATCAATTATTATCGCTAGATCAATCCCATCACCCATTTTATAAATTCAGTAACTTTCTGTAATATTCTCGTAAAGAATTTCTAACATCTCTGGCATTGCGATCGGCGAATAACGTGTTCTAGGCGAAATGGCAAACCAATAGATATCATACGTTGGCATTTTTAATCTTGCACTCAGGACTTGAACTTATGTAATCTTTGTCCGCAGTAACGAAACAAATAATAAACCAAAATCGCCTGCTAGTCCAGGGAGCTCTTCAGAAATGAAGCCTCAGTCCACCACTCCGACCTCGCCGAATCTGACGAAACCACCGTATTCCTATGTCGCCTTGATAACCATGGCCATACAGCACAGCCAAACGAAGCGGGCTACCTTGAGCGAGATTTACTCCTATATCACTAAAGAGTTTCCTTACTATGAGAAGAATAAGAAGGGATGGCAGAACTCTATCAGGCATAACTTGAGCCTGAACGAATGTTTCATCAAAGTTCCAAGGGAAGGCGGCGGTGATAGGAAGGGGAATTATTGGACTCTTGGTAAGTTGGATCCATTGTCCTATACCTTACAGCCTCCTCCTTTCTAGGCGTCCTCTCTCTAAGCGGAAACGTAGACACTTTTTGTTACCGACACAGGAGCCGTTTGCTGTTTGGTGTCTACAACCAGACTATATTACTGGACATTGGTACAGTTCGGTGCTTCGTTTCCATTACTGTGTGGTCTCAAAAACATTTTTTTGGTTGTTGTGTGGAGTCTAATGTAGAGCACATGGCTTCCTTTTGGTTGTAACTTTTAGGAGTCCAGTTAATTACATCGATCAATAACCATGTTAACCTTAAGTGGAGGAAGCTAGACGTATTTTTTTCGTATAAATTGTATGAAAATGAAATTAAATACTCAATATGCACAGAACACAAAAAGGTCCACGTTTGCGCAACGCCTTACCTTTTTCAATGCCATTGACAATTACTTACCATTATCTGAAGTGTATTATACAACACAAATTACTATTTAACAGTAGTTAATTATAGTATATCTAGGGTAAACAAAACTAATTACTTAACCGACTTCTTTTCAGTACCAAAGCTGCTATAACTAAAAATAGCTAAGTTTAGTTATCAGCTTTTAGTTTTGTTTACTTAAATATGAAGTATATCTGAGATAAAGAATACTAAAAACATGACATAATATTATATTGCTTAATGCTTAGCGAATGCATAGATACTATGTAGTATGTACATAGCGAATGTTTACATGATAAGACTATTGCGAATTGCTCGCGTAATGATCGTAATATCATATTTGGTTATGTTCATACATTTCCGTAACCAATTCATATTATGTGTACAGATTAGCAATAATATTTTTGATGCGATCTATTTTTCTTTATTTTATATTGTTAGATTATATTTAGAGTATTTATTATATTGTCTAGTCAATTTAAAACACGCAACCCAATGTTTTGGTATCTAAAATTTAAAACGAGGCACATTAGGTATGTTTCTAATGAAACACATTTTATACCTAAAGGTGGGTCTACGCAAGGCGAATCGAGCACGAACCGAGCACGAGCCGAACACAATTCGTGTAGTGTACACCGATTTACAAGCCTCCAACGAACGCTGCGAGCATTTCGTTCGTGCTCGGCTGCGTACCGCCTATTGTCGGTGTTTTGACGAACACGAAGGGATTGGAGGACAGTGATCGTTGTAGGTTCGTTGTACGTTCACACTTGACGCCGCGAACGACGAAGCGAAACAGCTCCTCTCGTGTTTGATGCGTGCTCGATTCGCCTAGCGTAGATCCACCTTAACAGTCACTGGGTATATACAAAACAACATACCATTTTTGATTTGACAAACAAATCTTTATTAATTGAGTTGGAGTACTTCGAATTCCGGTGTACCTGCGAGGCTATACCTTTACTTCTTAGTGTAGTTCCAGCTATATATGCTTCGGTGGTTAGCATAGACTTGTTATAGATCCACAATGCGGGGATATGTTCGAGAACGGCAACTATAGGCGGCGTCGGCGCATGAAGCGGCCCTTCCGCACGACGCCGTACACCAAGGCGATCTTCGGGGACGGGTACATGGCCCACGTGCAGCACCCCCACATGCAGTCCATCCAGCTCGCGCCCAGGAACTACTTCGGATCCGGCTCCCCGTACCCACCGTCATATCCACGATACGATACGTAAGTTTTTGAAACAAATTTTATGTTCGGGCAATAGATATCGTGCAGGGGTCTAGGTTAGGTTAGGTTAGGTCGAATCGATTTTTTACGTGACGAAAATCCCGTTACGAAGAAAATCTACGCAATAATCGCGGACAAACATAGATACATACAAACTTACGGGTCGAATACAGAACCTCCTTTTTTTGAAGTCGTTTAAAAATTAAGAGGTCGTAGGTTCATTCTTTTACAAGTGCTTGACTGCGATCTCACCTGATGGTAAGTTATGATGCAGTCGAAGATGTTAACGTACTAACTTGGAAGAGGTAAGTAAAGTCACTCCAACTGTTTTTACACAGCATCGCACCGGAACGCTAAATCACTTGGCGGTACGTCTTTGCTGGTAGGGTGCAATTCCCGCATCAGCTAATGATCTTGTTCAGATGGAACTCCCTAGTTTCAACTTACGTTATCTTACAAAACTAGTGATACATTTAATTATTTTAAAGGACAAGTGCAATGATATAACGAGTATAGGTTATCGCTTGCATCATCGTAACATTTCACAGTATCTTACTGCTTACTGCAAATAAAAACATATCATCATGCATCTTCGAGGTATTTACCTACCAAGTTGATCTGAAAACAAATATACAGAACACCTTACTGGGAAAATAAAGAAGTGCTTTGTGACACAGGTCATAGTATGTACCAGGAATGTATGATCTGTACAATCCTTATAAGTAATAAAGCTTCCTGCTTTTTTTACGGCTCACTGTAATTAAGTAATGCTCATGAACGCGTATCCTCTGAAAGGAAGAAGGGTATGGCCTTTTTTTTTTTTTTTATCGTGGGGAATCCTCATGGATACCCAGTCGCCCGGGGGAGCGGCTGGGTTATGCCGGACTCTTACCGGCTAAACCCCACGGTGTTTCCTCCTCGCACCGTATGACGGGAACACGGAAACGCTTGCGCAAACCTCCGCGAACCCGCCGGTGCCCGGCCGCTTGCGCAGCCCCTCCACGAGGTGGAGCATGGAGCTCCCCTCCAACAGCAAGGCCCGCCAGAAACACCTAAGCCGGCCTTACCTCCTCGGCGCCCATCCGTAAGGCGACGGACCCCCCCGGGACCGCCACCCAGGGGCCGTGGGCACGGGTAAGCCGATACCCGCGAAGCTTGCTCCTGCACTTCGCAGGCATCGACCTCCCATACCCCGCGGCGGATCTGATCTTTGGCTCCGCCGCAAACCACCAAACGGCCGCAGAGGACAGGGAGAACGGCAACGACACACCGACACTCCTCTTCCCCTGCGGCCCCGCCGCCGACGCATCTAACGGTGCGCCACCGTTTGGTCGCGGGAGATAGGGCGAGCGGCAACGACACACCGACACGCCTCTCCTCCCGCGACCCCTCCTGGCTGCAGGAAACAGAAAACTCTGTCCCCCGCACCCCTCTTGGACGCATCCAGAGCGGGCCCATCTCCAGGCCCACTCCGAGCGTCCCCTCCTGGATTCCTTTTGGCTTCACCGTGGGGCCCAACCACGGCTACTGAGCCCCCCCATCGCGACAAGATTGGAATCCATCGGGGGGGAAGAAGGGTATGGCCTAACAATATGGTCAAATATTTCCAACTCTCATGGTGGGTACTATGATATTTTGCTTTGTTGCTAAGAAGCAAATAATAAAATTAACATTACCACAAACTTTAAGGCGGAATGTGCAGCGCCCCGACAAGCCACCGAGGCTTAAGGGTGCCAAGCAAACAAATTGTAAAAATATGTATTTGATTTGATTAAATAAATAAATAAACCCGAATGCTTGTAAATGAGTTCCAAATTACATAACCCTAACAGACACGAAAACCTCAGTTTATTTTTGTTTTTGTCACAATGAAAGTACTTATAGTCAGTAATGAAAAAAATACGATAAAATACGTCACAAAGACTCAACAACTCAAGGACACAACCCACGAACTCCGAGGCCACTGAGCCCTACCCTCTGCCTCGGATTTCGTGGGTTCGATGCTTTCCGATGTGTGGGTTTTTTCTAGATATTTGTATTTATGTAATTTAAATATTATGTAAGTATCTAATACCCATCACCCACATTAGCTATCGCTAACTTTGGGACTAGATCTGTTACCCGCGGCTCCGCCCGCGTGAATTTCGGTTTTTCGCTAAACCTGTTGGGACGAAGGATTTTTCCGGGATATAAAGTAACCTATGTGTAAATCCGGGTTATAAGTTATTTATGTTCTTAATTTCAGCCAAATCGGTTCAGCAGTTACAGCGTGAAAGTGTAACAAAGATCCATCCATCCATCAATCCGTACTTACAAACTTTCGGGTTTATAATATTACGAGTATTAGTAGAATTAGCGCGTGGCGTCTACAACACCTTTTCTAAAAGCAGAACAAAATCAACTTGTGCGGAGATAAATATTTTATTATCATACATAATATTTTCATGTCCGGCGTGCGTTTGTTTAATAAACACACTAATAACAAACGTAAATATTTTCCTTATTAATTAATTAGTTGTAAGTATTATATATGTTGCTATAAATGTCACTGATTCTCAATGATTTGTGTATATGTACATATGAACGATAAAATACATAAACAAAAAGAGAAATCCATACTCCCTCTTACGACGATTTTCAAATTAAGTAACTGCACGATTTTGTTTACTACAGGTTCTTTGATAGCTTATGAAAAAGGCAAGAGATAAGAAATGACGCCCGCACAGACCAGGGAATTACTTTTTTCTCTGTGGACGCCCGCAATGTTTTTTGTGTCCAAAAGAAAAAAAAATGCTCATATGAAAGCGAGCATTAGCAGACACTGAAAATGTCACCAAGAACGTTAAAACTTGTCAATAACAAGCAAATAAAAAATAATTAAAGAATTTTTAAACGAGTAGTAAAAAGCATTTTTGGACTTATCCGTACCTACTATGTATAATGTATATAACTTACATCCCACAAAACTCTGTATAAAATGTCGTGCCAATTGTTATCAAACTTTTTGATTAGGTACCTAACTCTTCAAACGGCTCGACCGATTGTTATGAACTTTTCTGTGTATGTTCGGTGGGTCTCAGAGTAGGTCGTAAGCTGTATTTATATTCCAAATGGCAAAACAACGTATGCCGGGTCAGCTAATAAAAATATAAGAAAAGTTAACAGCCTTCCATCCTTTTGAATTTTTATAAATAAAGAAGATATGTCTACATCAGTATCTTTTATTGCGTATATGTACCTAATTGTAAGGTTGTGTCAGCTTGTAATCAAAAGTATCTTAACGACATTTCGACCGCTAAGTTTTCTGTTATCTGAGTCACTCGTACCTACCTACAACACGTCTTTTATCGGTTGCTAACTGTCTGAATGACCTTTAGTTAAATAACAATTATTATAATTATAACTAGATATTATCCCTGGGCTTCAGTGAATAAAATAGAAGAGTAACTATCTAACCTGTGTTTTACATGTTTCAGGTTTAATTTTTGGTTTATTTTAAATCTGTACTGTATCAATAAACATCTTTTGTGTCAGGGCTACTTTCTAAACGACAAAGAATTTTGGAAGCAAAGTTTCCTTCTGTCTGCTTACAAGATACATATACCTAATAATAAATAAAACTAGCCATTGCCCCTTTCTTCGTTTAACGTACAATTTGGTTAAAAGTCCAAACTCAAAGAAGTGACACAGGTAGCGGTTAAAAGGCAAAGCAAAGACCACAGATATAGTTATTCCAATGGTCTGTGGCAAAGACTATTAAAATGAATTATAGTCACATCTTCTCAGTAATTGTAATTTAGTATTGGTTGTCAAACACTGTTTTCAAAATACGGTAGGTACCATGTAGCAATGCCACGTAGGTACTTCCTTTCTTTTCTAATGTATAAAATTCTTAATAAATGTCACAGTATTTGTGACCAAACTCCTCCGAAAAGGCTTGACCGATTTTTATAAGAAGGAGGTCCTCCCAGGTGGTATCAAGTTTTCTCATGAAATAAAACCAAAATATTCTACAGAATATAAGACAGGAAATATAAGACAGAGGAATATAAACGTTTTTTTAGGACCATTGGCACTATGAAAAAATTGTTTTTCATATCCAGAATTTAATTTTGCATACATAAAATTACTTTTTTTTTCAATGCACTTTTCGTATAGATTTTATTGAGAAGAACGCACTTGTCCATTTGCCTATGTCTTTGGAATCTGCACTTTAATTACATAATAATAATAATTACTGTAAAACATCTGTAAAACAAAATAGGAGTGAATGTGAAGACTATAAAAGTAAAGTTTGGATTTAAATCAGCTTTATACGGGATTCTATACATCCATGGTCATTATTTATCCTTTTTTGTCTATATTTATTAGGTCTGAGAATAGGTCGTAAACATTTTTTCATACCCCTAAATGGCTAAACAGCATTTTCCCGGTCAGCTAGTAATAAAGTAAAATTTCTAGTTCTATCAAATAAGTAAGCTAGTGACATAGTCACCGTAATAAAACCGTACCTTCAGGCACGGAATCTTTAAAAGGCGTTTAAAGATTTTTCTCCACGAATTAATAGTTTAGACTCTTGGCTTATTTAGCTACAAATAACAGTGTACGGTCCTTTATTCTCAAAGACCAGATCTTTTATTGGGCAAGAAGCTGTGGCGGTTTCGCACGCGATTGGTCGGTTAATTTTATAGGCGGAGTAGTTACTGTTGCCTTCACCGCAATAACTTTGTTGTCTACCGCTAAGTCGCTCGGACATTGCGGTCCATTTGGCTTGTTCTCTACGCACATTATAACGTCTTTATCTTCTTGTTTTATTAGGCAAGTTACAACACAAGTTAAGAGGATACGGTATTACGGTGGGTCGCGTAAGAATATACAAGAAGAAACGACGTTTTATCTAATTACTAAAAAACTATACCAGTTATCAAAAATGAGTTTCGCAGCGTTTTTGAATATCATCATAACTGACATAATAAAATAAAAATAAAAATTGCATTCATTGTAGTTTACGATAAAAATTAAAAAATGGAGATTTGGAGCAACTTTAGGGAGAACTTTTTCATCAGTATCTAATTGTGTTTTTGCTTTGGAGCGAATTCAGATTAAAGACCCAAAATACGTAATTGTTTTTATAGTTTTCAACCTTAAGGTCACTAAACATTGCTTCAATAAACGTAACAAATTGGATCTAAGTTTATCTTACTTATTTAAAAAGGTATTTATAAACCTACGAGTATGTTGAAATTAGAATAGTATAAAAATAGCCTTATTTTAGTTATTTAAGTAGATACGATGTTTAGTACTTATATGCCGGTTTAAAAACTTGGTGAACTTAGGCCTAGCTATACCTTATAACCACAAAGGCCTATAGCTTACCTTCATTTTATAATATCGTGAGAATGGTTTTGAAGCTGAACCAACTTACCAGCATTTTGTAGTGAAATTATAAAGTTGTTCTTGAAAACTCCTAAATATATTTTGCTGAAGCTTTCACTGGTTATGAATGATCAGTAGTAACATTTGCATGGTTTTCTCTTCCAGGCCATGGCTGACCCAGTCGCCGAGTGGTCTCGCGTACGGCAGTGGATGCGGGAACATGGGTCGAAGTCCACCAGGCTGCTCGTCCGGCTTGCCGCACCAGGGCTCGCCAGTTAACGCCTTCACCACTCACCAGCTGCAAGGACAGGTATTTTGAATTCAACCATGAGCTACAGAAATTCTTTCTGAAATAGTAGGTACAAGCTAATTTAAAACGGTCTTCTTAGACATGGGAAAAACCCACAACTCCTTGTTAGGAGACACTCAATTACACGTCACGTTGTTCGTCCGCGATTGACTCTTGACCGATTTTAATCAAATTTGCACACCGTGTGTAGTTTGATCTAACTTAAAAGATATGATAGCTTGAATCTCAATTTATGTTTTATATCCCTAATGGTAAAAAAAAATTCGCCGGGTCAGCTAGTAAATAAAAAAATAAGTAAGAGCTACGTTGTAAAAATCCTCGCCATTCAATGATCTACAATAAGTAGTTATTTGTGCTACAAAAGGCCAAATGAATTTTTGGTCATCGGGGGCGTTATTTTGAATTCAGACCGAAGAAAAGGATTTAATAGTAGAATTCTGAGCGCAGCGACAGATTCTAAGGTAGAATCCTGAGTTAAGCGAAGGATACAATATACGCCAACAAAGAACAAGGTATTTCCGCGGCTTTTTTTTGCGTTTTTTGAATAGGTATGAAATTGTATGACTTATATAAAGTGGAAAATGTTAGAGTTAGATTATTCCTAGATCAACACCTAAACGATACTTTTTATCCCGGAAAAATCCAAGGGAAATTGTGGTAAACCGTAGTTTACCTGGGCCGAGCCGCAGGCACGTCACTTGTGTTAGTATAAAGATTTTAAAAGAATAATCTAGGTCATGAGCTCATCAAAGCCTATTTTAGCACGTTCGCCGTCATAAACAGCCCATAGTAAGTAGTAGGTACAACTGTCGTTGAACCGATTGCGCCAAATTGCAAACGTTGCAATTTTACAGCCTGTTGAAACGCCAATAAAAATTTAATCTGAATTTGATTGCCGCCATGAAAATAATATGGGTTTGATATCGTCTAAAACTACCTATTTGGTGTAGTTGTATGGAGAGTACTTAAAGAAATAAAGCAATGGACGTTTGGCGGTTTGCACATATTTGTGTCGCAGTCATCTGGTTGAATTTGCTATACAGAATCATATTAAATGACTAACGCGTTCATTGAATGACAAGGACCTAAAGGACAACTCATCAATTTCAACGTCTTGACTGAACGTCATTTGGCATTGTCGTTGAATAAATGGGGTATATCATAAAGTCGACTTTGTAATGTTTGGTTAGGGTGACCATAAGTTCGTAACTTAAAAGGTAACTTACTTTTGATGATAAAATGAGGACATGACATATTTATTATGATTTTATATTGTATTTTAAGTTCAAGATAGCCAGTACTGACTATTTTTACCAAATAAGTCAAAGAATTAAAAGAATCAAAGACAAGAACAGCCATTTAAAAGTATACTTTATGGATGTCTTCCAATGTGCTAAAAAATTGTTTTTTTGGTATTATATGCCCCTTGTACATGGCCCATGGCCCTTTTAAATATTAAAGAAATCTTCGTTAACTATAACCATAGTATCGTACTTAGATATCCAGTAATAATCTATAGATGCCCTGGCTTGACTACAAATCATGGACACCCTAGCCTTCCGAAAATTGTTAATTGTTAATAACCTTTGAAATGCAGAGATGTCCCGGTGTCGGGACGAAACGTACGTCGAAGAAAGTGTTAGAAAATTGTGTGTGGTGTTTCATAGTACCTGAGTGTTCCTGCATATTGTACTATACAGAATCATTTCAAGTAGCGGATTATAGCAAAACAAATTAATCTGTCCTGCTAATTATGGATTTCCGCAAAATAACGCCTGCTTCCATTCAATTTAGAAATGAAATGATTAAGAATGATTAAGGGTTACGCTGTCAGTCAGTAATATTATCACAGTTTCCTTTTTAAAAGATTTTGACAATCGAGTATTTTAACTGCAATGTAATCTCAAAATTAATTTCCTGGAATCACCTTGTTGCACTGTTTATTTATTTCCCGTTTGAGGCCAAGAATACTCGTATACTGTAAGATCATTTTGTGATATTCTGTTTTTGTAAAACAAATATTTTCTAGAGAATATACCGTAATATTATTTTCTTCGTTTACAGATTCAGAGTCAGTTGCAGACTATGCAGCCAATGGCGATGAATTCTTACAATGCTATCAATGTACCTTTAGGTGAGTCACGAGTACCTTTTTCTACTTGTATCCCAGGATGCAATAAAATAAGATGCTTCGCAATAATTATGATACCAAGCCTATTTCAGTATTATAAAGGTAGATATAATTGTTCCCTGGCGTTTAGGGAGGTCGCTTGTTTGGGACGCAACTTGTGCTGACACCCTGGCTGCGTCCCACATTGAGGCGACCTCCTCTATGGCGGGGGCTGCGACTACTAGTGCCGAATGGGCCAAGGGACGCAAATATGAATCTCTTGACAAGATTTTCATATTTGCGCCTTTTGGTGTGGAGACTCTGGGGCCGTGGGGCCCGGGGGCTCGAGCTCTTTTTGAAGAAATTTCAAAGAGAGTTATCGAGTCTACCGGGGATCCAAGAGCTGGCAGCTACCTTGGCCAACGTATTAGTTTGGCCATCCAAAGAGGCAATGCTGCCAGTATCTTGGGTACCATGCCTCGTTGCGATGGAATCGATGAGGTTTTAAATTTATAACCTAGTTTTTAATCTGTTATTTTTCTTTTAAATCTTTTTATGTACATATATTTAAATTTCCGTAATATTAAAACATGATTAAATTTTAAACATTACTCTATGTGAAATAAGATATAATTATTATTGTATATGAATAGGGTATCCTCTCAAACTGAGAGGGGTTTGGCCATAGCCCACCACGCTGGCCAAGTGCGGGTTGGCGGGCTTCACACACCTTCGAGAACATTTTTGTGAACTCTCAGGCATTCAGGTTTCCTCACGATGTTTTCCTTCACCGCTAAGCTAGTGATATTTAGTTTCCTAAAACGCACATAACTCGGAAAAATCAGAGTTGCGTGCCCAGGATTCGAACCCGCGACCTTCTTATGGGAGGCAGATGTCAGAACCACTCAGCTATCATTGTCGGTTTTGAAACGACCTTAAATGCAAACTAGACTACTCTGAATTTAATTCGATGCAGTAAAAAGACGATTCTAACTGTCATCATTTAATAAATTAAATAATCAAAATAACATATTATGTAATCAAAGTATGTATTTCACATAAATGTATTTTTACTTTGAAAGTCACCTCTCTCATATATATTTTAAGTTATTTTCGTGAAATATAGGAGGATTTATAGAATTTAGTAAGGTACGAAATGTCATCCTACTGCATCGAATTAAAACCTGAGAGATCCTAATACCTCCTGCCACCAACCGCAACAACCCGCCGGGGTAAAACTTAATTTCACCCAAATGGCCGGTGTTTTTGTACGGCGTTGGCAAGTTAAGTGAAGCCGTACCGTACACCTTTTTCCAACAGTTTTCTACCCTTTATCATCGAGCTCTTGAAGCTCCAACTATAATCATTAAAACGATTCTACTGTTGCCAGATGGATCCTCAAGTCCTGGGCCAGGATACGCTGCTCCGGGAGGCTTCTCCCCGGGCCGCCACCACGACGTCGTCACTTCATCTGACACGGCGGTCTCGCGATTCTCATTCTGGCCTGATGGTAATCAAGCGGCAATTTACAACACCATTGTTTTTTTATTATATAAATAAATAAACATCAGTACATTACAGACATCGCAAAATAGCCCTTTAGCAGTACAGAGGGCAAGAGCCCCAAAGTAAGCGTTAGGTTATGTTATGGGTACTAGATAACTGATGAATATGAATACACATTTTTATGCATAAATATAACCTATTTAGCTTGTATCTATACAATCTTAATATATATAAATCTCGTGTCACAATGTTTGTCCTCAATGGACTCCTAAACTACTGAACCGATTTAGTTCAAACTTCGTGAATATCTGTCATTTGGTCCAACTTAAAAGATAGAATAGTTTTTATCCCACGTGGACGAAGTCGCGGGCATCAGCTAGTTGACATATAAATTTTATTATGCTTTGTAAAAAAAGTCGCTTCCTTTCCATTCCGCCGCGGTATAAATTGATTCTAAATGAGAACCAAATAAGATACCTACGTTTATTAATACAAATCAAAATTGTCGCACTCGGCGGGATTTGAACTCTGATCTGTCGGCTCTGATACAGATGAAACCGTAGATCAGAGAAATAATTAATAGACTTAAACTAGGTATTAGATGCATCAGGCTATGTGCCAATGGCTGGGCACATAGATGGCATTATGACCTAGGCATCTGCAAAAAAAGTACCTATATTTCATATTTGTGAACTTTCACCCAGGTGTTTTCGTGACAGAAGCCTTGAGGATATAGTTTGACATAGGAAATATTCGCTTGACTATGAACTTTAACTTCCATGTTAATTAAAGTCTAGTGCCATCTATGAAAAATTTATGGAACTCCGATGCAAAATGGTTCCTGATGACGTCCTTCCTCGCATTATATTCAACCTTAGTCGCAAACGGAATTCAACCCCTCCAAGTAACGAACCATTGGGTAATTTTCCAAGCAGGATGCTGTTTCCACTTTCAGTCCAATTCAATTTTAAAACAGAATTTCAGAAAGATATAATAGGTCTTTACCTATGAAATTGCCGTTTTGTATGGAAAAAGTGAAAGTACCTACTTATTTTTTCAAAGTTTTTATTTCTATTATTCAAAGTATTCACTGTCATTTGTCGCAAATGGCAATATTAGCTGCTGCTAGCTTAGCTGTAGATTGAGTTTCGTTCTTGATCAAAGTCAGTAGTTCAGGAGCACAGTTTTTAAGTCCAGCTAAAGAAAAACACCAGTTAATAAAGAAAGTTACAAGTTTTCATTCATATTTTTTTGGTATTCCGGAACTCGATCAAAGTTATAAAAATTTTGATCAAAATTTCGTTTTAAAGAAGTATTTCCGAACCAAATATGGCCAGGAGCATAGATTATTACTAAGTATATGAATCCGAATAACACTACAACATGTTCGAAATATGCACGAATTACAAATGATTTGGTATTTTAAATGAATGGAGACATCGTAGTTCACAGGACTCTGTTCACAGAAGCCTGTTATTTATATATGGTTTTTTTGCTTTTTTTTAGGTGGATCAGCCAGTCCGAACGCAGGATATGTCCCTTCCAGCAGTTACTCACCATCCAGGCGACACGACCCTGTCACCTCCTCAGAGGCAGCCGCGCGATTTTCATTCTGGCCTGAAGGTACACATATAGTGGTTCTATCTATGATTATAACATCAAGATGAGCCCATCCGAACATTTTACGTAAACCTTCTTCATACAAGAAAATGTAGCGCCATCTGTCGAAACTCCTGCGAAACATTGAGTAGGCTTTCAGCTTACTACTGACGCCGGGGGGGTTTTAAACTGGTGACAATAAACTGGCGACATTTTTTCGCGCGGTCCGCCGGGTCTATAGTATAGGTGTCTTTGGGTTCTATGCATAAACTCACTCGTATAGAGATCGCATTGTGCTGGTGCTCACAAAAGCTAAAATATGTGGCTGTCCTGTGTACTTCAAGGCTGTGCGTCATGTTCGAAAATTATTGATTATTGTTGGAAATTGAATGTATATAGATAAAAAATAATTGGTCAGGTGCGAGTCGGGCTCGCGCATTGAGGGTTCCGTTCTATATTAGAAAAAGTTAAACCATAAGGCCCGGTTGCCACCAAAGCGGAGCTGTGTTTGAGTAACTAATCAGATTTCGTCATTTTTACATCTCCGAAACGGAGAGGCTCCGCTCTGCTTTTCTGGAAACCGGGCCTAAGAATTACAATTTACGGATTTCAAAGAAAATTTTACCATTTTCTCTGTGGGTCTATCGATATAGACAGACACGAGAAAGCAAATCAGTGGTTCTAGCCAAGTTATCTTTCTAAAATCGCTTACCCTTTACAGAGAATGGAAATTAGAATGAAATGAGAATGAAATTATATCGTTATGCAAGTTTTTCGATAGCAATTGTAGTATGAGAATTCTGTAACTTATTTTCTCTTACAGTTGGCGTAAAAGAAGAATCTCCTTCAGGAATTATAACCAACGGCGCAGCGTACTCTAAATGTTTTATGTAAAGGAAAAAATACACAAGAAAAGAACACTACAAAAAAAACCTAGCAAAACAATTTTCTAGGGTTACCACCAACTTCTTATTCGGAAGATTACGTGTATCCAAAAATACTATAGAAATAAATGTTAAATGGTTGATGTTAAATATTAATTAATTGTTTCTAAATGTTCCTTAGTCATTAATTCTTAATTATATTGTTAGTAATTTTATATATTCGGCGATTATACAATCTATAGAATGAGTAAAGTTTATATTATGCCACACTTTGAAAAGTTTTATTCGATTTTTAAGTTGTATAATCCTGTCCTGTCTACTTGTTTTTCTGTGTTATAATGAACCGTTAGTATGTATTCAATGATATAACTTATTAAATTATATTAAAGTAACGCTGTTGGACTGAAAATCAAAACTGCTTGTTTATATTATTGAATTGGTGTCGTAACGTAAAACTGTACTTATAGTAGAATAGAAATGTATTTTCTTAGTATGATTGAATGGTGGCATATTTAACTTTAACGTTGTAATTAATTAATTTGTATGTGATAACATTTGGAACTGATTTTGCGTCTAGGAACTTCCCGAGCTTGGAAAAGAATTTTATTAGATATAATAACAAAATCTACAAAAATATTTTCATAAATCTTTTGATCTATATATTATATCTTTTTTCAAAATTATACGTCATGTCTACTGTGAATTTTTAACTTGTACCGAGCATGATGACTTTAGTCGGGATTTTTGAATGATCTACACTTATCAAAATAATATGTACACTTATTAAAGTAATATGTATGTATATATTTATAAAATTTAGCGAAAATTGACTGTTGTATGTATGTTAGATGGTCGGAATCCCACGGTTCATCCCATATTTCAGCATAATGTATGGTACCAAGACTGTTTGTATAAGTTCTGTGAATTCAGTTTCAATTTTCCGATTTCTTTTCGCAAACACCTTGCAGTAAAACTTGTTTGAGAGCATAATTACTGCCAACATTTAAATAATTATTTATGATTAAAAATATTGTTAGATTTTCTTTCACTTGTTTCTACAAGCTTATGCAGTAATGTATTAAATGAACTTATCATCGCTATACTCTGCGCATGCCCCTAAACCCGTCCCTCACCAAATCACGAATGACAAGCGAGCGAGACTTGCTCGCCACTACACCGATGACCTCCCGGATATCGACGTTGGCGAGATTCGTATAGCCCTGGAACAGCTTCGTAATAATAAAGCACCGGGGGATGACGGCATTACGGCGGAGCTTTTGAAAGCAGGAGGAGCACCTATCCTGAACGAGCTAAAGCGTCTCTTTAATGCCGTCATCGAAACCGGAACAACACCGAAAGAATGGAGCAGAAGTGTTACAATACTCTTCTTCAAGAAGGGAGACAAAAACTTATTAAAAAATTATAGACCCATCTCACTTCTGAGCCATATTTACAAGCTGTTCTCGAGGGTTATCACGAACCGACTTGCCCGGAGACTTGACGAGTTCCAACCTCCAGAACAAGCCGGGTTTCGAAAAGGCTACAGCACCGTAGACCACATCCACACTCTAAGGCAGATTATGCAGAAAACCCAGGAGTATAATCTACCTTTATGCCTCGCATTTGTGGACTACGAGAAAGCCTTCGACTCCATCGAAACCTGGGCGGTTTTGGACTCACTGCAGCGATGCCAAGTCGATCGGCGATATATCGAAGTGTTGAGATGTCTATACGACGCTGCCACAATGACCGTTCAGGTACAAAACCATGCAACACATCCGATACCAATTCGAAGAGGAGTAAGGCAGGGGGATGTTATCTCTCCGAAACTGTTCACTTCCGCTCTCGAAGATGTGTTCAAGGTTTTGGACTGGAAAGGTTGCGGTATAAACATTAATGGCGAATACATCTCACACTTACGATTTTCAGACGACATAGTCATATTGGCAGGAACGCTGCAGGAACTTGAGCAAATGCTGTCCGACCTTAGCGCTTCTTCCAGACGGGTGGGCCTCAAGATGAACGTGGACAAATCGAAGATAATGTTTAATGAATACGTCATCGCAAGGCCCATCGTTGTCGAAAATGTCAGCATCGAAGTTGTACAAGAATACAACTACCTGGGACAGCTTATACAGTTGGGTAGGAACAACTTCGACAAGGAAGCTGACAGAAGAATTCAGCTGGGATGGGCAGCATTTGGAAAACTGCGTCAAGTCTTCAACTCGCCGATACCCCAATGCCTAAAGACAAAAGTCTTCAACGCCTGCGTCTTACCGGTAATGACATACGGAGCAGAAACGTGGACACTCACAGTAGGTCTTGTCCACAAGTTCAAAGTCGCTCAGCGTGCTATGGAGAAGGCTATGCTGGGTGTCTCTCTAAGGGATAAAATACGCAACGAGGACATCCGTAGGAGAACCAAAGTAACCGACATAGCCCAACGGATTAGCAAGCTGAAGTGGCAGTGGGCGGGCCATATCTGTCGCAGAACCGACGGCCGTTGGGGCAGACGTGTTCTGGAGTGGAGACCGCGTACCGGTAAGTGCAGCGTGGGACGACCTCCTGCCCGCTGGACCGACGACCTGAAAAAGGTCGCTGGTAGCGGGTGGATGAGGAAGGCGGAGGACCGTGTGTGGTTCCGCGGTCTCGGAAAGGCCTATGTCCAGCAGTGGACGTCCATAGGCTGATAGTAGTATCATCGCTCAAATTTATTCCTTTATGTTGTTATTTATTTTATTGTAAACGCGCGAGTGAAACTCATGCAGCATCATGCGTCATCATATATATTAATACGTAGACAATAGAAATAATATTAATATCACTACGTAAGGACTTGCTCATTGACCATTGACCAAGTGTACCTACACCAATAGCGTATAAGAGCGAAGAATTACTATTATTAATAATTAGTGAGGCGTCATCGGTTAACCGTCCCCGACAACTAAAGCGCCATAGGATACAAATGTATGGATAAATTTGTATGAGACTTTACGGTAACTAAACAGTAAGTCTGGGGAAATAAAATACATGCTCTAGAGGTGTCACATTTGCATGGCATTACTTTCGACAGAATTATTTAAGAGTCCTGCGAACTACCATGTCTCCCATACAAACGTAATACCAAAATCATTTTTAATTCGTTACGTGTAGGTTACGGTGAAAGTATAGCAAGTTCAATGGTTTTTCCCATCAAAAAAAAGGCGCAACTTATTCAAAAAAGAAAAACTTTGTACGCCTGTTTCGCTCCAACACCGGAGATTCTCCAGTATCATGACTTATGGTACATACAGATCTATTTATTCGTTATTGCGGAGTAAAGCAAAGTCCTTTATTCTTTGATCAAAAGGCTAGGTTTAATACCTACCTTGTTGATTTGTCCTTAATGATCCGGCACAACTCATGATGAAGTCATCCAATATTATTTACGATTCGTTTGAACATGTAAGCCTGTAAGAGGCAATTCGTCCTTACGAAGGTACATATTATCTAGTATATTATTATTTTATTATTTATTTTATATAATTATTATCATTTAATAGTAATTACTATTGTGAATGGTCTATGCTAAAAATGACTTTTGTTTGGGAATCTTTCGGACGACCTCTTTCTATAATAATCGAGCATTCCTCATTGTTTGCTAACTATTCCTCAGTAAAAAATAAATTCATTTTAGGACACTTAAATAATTACAAATGACGTAGCTAATTCCATGCCATGTATATATACATGGCAAGAGATTTCAAGGTTTTACCAATGGAATCTCAATGACTGAAATGACATTTAGGTATAGTGTGTAGGTACCTTGCACCGAGGCTTATACGAGGGTACGATATAACTTGAATGCAATCTTTGTAACTATGACATAACTTGTATAAGTTTCACGACATTGCCAAAAGTTTAAAATCAGATTATTGTTACATTTAATCATAGGTAGCATGGTTAACATGTCAATGATAAAGTAATATTAAAAGGACTTTTAAATAGGATTTTCTCCTTCCTCCTGATACCGTGGGAATCGTGTATTTATTGGGATAAAAAATGTGCCCGTTCCCACACTTTCAAAGAAATGGAATAGCTATTATAGCTACGGTCTCTATGTAGAGCCGATGATTTCGAACCTCCGCGGGAACGGTAGATTTTTCCGGCAGTCAGTTCAGTATAGTTGTGGCGTGATTGAATACAAACCCTACAAACTTTCAGACATCCAAGTAATGATAAGATTATGAGCAGACGACATTGAAATGTAAACATTTTTGCGAACATTAAAAAAATAATTTTACTTTTATTGACATAGAGCGCAAAATTAAATGTATTTCAAAACGCAATATGGTCGTCAATTGTGATATTAAATTTACTTAAGCGCGTCAAAGTCGAGTATGGTATTCTCTATGATGAAACACATTTAATTTTTCACTCTAAATCAGTAAACGAAAAATTGATTTTTCAGATTTAATTTTTTCTTTTCCTGGTTCACATCACTGAGTGTGTGAAATCTTTACGTGAATAAAGAAGTGAGTGTTGAGTCACTCCCTGATGAGTGAAACGCCGGCCCAACAGCTGCTGTGAGCATGGCACGGCATGGTAAACGCATGTTCAGATGCAGCAATAAGAGATGGTGGTAGGGCCACTTGAAAAAACACTAAAAACATTTCTGAAGTCAGCTTTGACAAGGATTTGCCTTGTGCGGTAAGCGTCTTCCTACTTTCATGTCAATTTGTAGTAACAGAATTAAAACTATTTAGGTATAATAATTATGTAAATGCTTTAATTTATAATGTATTACATAATATATTATATTAAAATGTAATTAAAGTAAATGTGTAAAAAAAATGTTTTAAGTGTATTCCTTATGTTTACTTTTACTTGGGAAAATTTGAGCTTTTATTTAAGTTGCTGATGGTAAGGCTTTAAAAGATTATAAACTTAAATTATAAACTTTAAATGAAAAGCAACAATTAAGCCATCGAGTTTGGTTAAATTTTTTTTGGCCTTCTGACTTATAATATAATGACTAAATAGTATCTTATAATTTCATAATCAAATCGAGATATTAGCAAAAACATAAATGTGTATTTAAAGATATCGTTTGTTCGTTTAATATAAACAAAGTTTTACACGTGTTAAAAGGTAAAGAATATCGAGCGTAGAGTCAACAGAGGCCAATTCAGTATGGAAACAAGAGGATATAAGTTACGAGTGCGGGTAGGTGCTATTTGTAAAGTGCAAACACCACACGGCGGAAAAGTACGATAGCGTCATTTGTTGACTGGGCCACCAAGCCTGCAAGAAAACTTTCACTAAAAGTTCCACTCTTGCAAGGTCGATTTGAATTTTTTCTGTTTCCCAACCCCTCGCCCCGACCCCCTTTTTAATTAAAAATAAAAACTATTTTTAATTACAATGGCGTTAGGTTACTAATCACTATCACCTACAATTATTCCAAATTACAGATAGATAGCTTTAATAGTTACTGAAATAGTCGAGTGTGACAGACGGACGGACGAACGGACGAGAAAGTCTCACCATAAGGGTCCATTTTTACCATATTGCGAAAAAAAATTTAAATTATATTAGGTTATTATATATTCGTTATTAGTGATATAAATAAATAAAAAATATAGGTAATCCACAACATTAAGGAGTAAATTAAAAAATTATAGGTAATCCACAACATTAAGGAGCACATCGTTCTTAAATAATTAAAAAGGTTAAAAGAGGAATCAGCTATGTTAATTTCAATGTCTATATTCTCGAATTTCGAAATAAGTTATTGATGACAATTACCTAAAATACTATTACACTTTAGGTACCAATATCATAGTGATTCTACAAAACTGTTGGACTTACAATAAAAATAAATGTCTACTCAATTTGCCAAAGTAAATCGAAACTGTAAGGTCGAGTAAATTCGCTATTTAAATATAGGTTTAGATATCATAATAAAAAAAAATCGGCCAAGTGCGAGTCGGACTCGCGCACCGAGGGTTCCATACCATAAAATAAGTGAAACATTGAAAGAATCACTTTTGTTCTTGAATTTACGAGTATAATTTAGATACTTAATAAGTACTTTTGTTGGCAAACCGCAAACGTAACTTTGTTTTTGGCGGATTATTTTTATTATCAAAAAAAGTATATTAGTCAGCGAGTTGATTTTATTTTTCCTGTAAAATATACGTTAACTTTTATTGATCATAATTTTTTCAGATTTTTCAATTGGTAAACTTCGGAGATAAAGGGGGGGGGGGGGAACGGTATTTTTTTTAGGTTTGCCCTATAAATCAAAAACTATCAGGCACAAAAATAAATAAAAATTAGTTTTAGAATACACAAGTAACGCCCTTTCCTATAATACCCCACTCAATATTGTTATCTCATTTTGAAATTTTGTGGACCCGGTTTTCCCCCCTTTTTAAATAAAAATTAAATCAATTTTCAAATTTTTACGATTGTTATGACGTCGGGTCACTATTACCTATAACTATTTTAAATTTCAAGTCGATAACTTGAATAGTTACTGAAATTATCGAGTGTGACAGACGGACGGACGGATGGACGGACGGACGGACGGACGTAGAAATTCTCATCATAAGGGTTCAATTTTTACCATTTTGGTATGGAACCCTAAAAATTAGAAAAGATTAAATACCTATCTTGATATCCTGACATAAAAAAGTATTGAAGTCCTGGGTAAAAAGGTCATGGCATTCACGTATATAAGCAGACGATATTGAAATTAAAACAATTTTGCGAATACTGAAATAGTAGTTTATGAAACGGATGCATAATGGGGGGTATTAAAACATGAGTGTGAGTTCAAAAAACGAGCCGCAGGCGAGTTTTTTAATAGTATCACACGAGTGTTTTAATACCTAATTAAGTAGAGTTTCATACACTACTTTATCTACGCTCAAATTATCATAAATCCAAACCATAAAATCTTGCTAACGTTTGTCGTAAATCCTTCCTTCACTTTGTTGGTAAAAGATTGTGGGTCATTTTTGTTGCAATTACTTAAATGTCAGGTGGAGTTAAATTTTCTTTAGTAGGTTTCACTGCTAGACATTTTTCCGCGCTAAGTTTTGACTAAGTTAAAAAAATAACACATTGAAATGTTAAAAGTTAGGTATGGCGCCAAAATTCAGTTGTAAACTGCGTATAGTCTGCTAAAAAAGTCATGAAACAAAAAAGAGTAGAAAAGTATTTATACAAGCTAGATAAAGTATATTTTTAGTGGATAATTAAATAATCAAAAATTATACATAATTCTTTTCAATATTCTGTATGAACACACTTTTTAATCAGTCATATAAGGCAGGGAAAAATTATTGTTTCCGTGAAATAATTGTTGTCTATGGTCGATCATGGCGCATCCCATGACTACTTACCAACTAAATGTTGTCTGTGGACTCCATATATAAAAAACAAAATTTAGGATTCTCTCTTTTAGCTATGACGACCACAAGAAAAGAAGTTATTCCCTGGTCTGTGAAGACGACACATAAAAATACAGGAACCCAGAGCCGAGTATCGTAATGGAAATTATTCAATTATCTAGAGATATTTCCATAGTACAGTAATGTTATAATGAATAACTTTTTAATAATTATAGAAGTCTGTGAATAAAGTAGGTCAATATGTGACACATTTTGATTTCATAATTCGAACTTTAAGCAATGAGCGTAGATAAAATTAATTTTACGAACATTGACATAGAGCGTAAAATTCAATGTAGTTCAAAACGTAATATAAGGTTGAAAGATTGTATTTCGTATGTTGAAATTCAATTTTACATTCTAAACCAATAGACATAAAGTAAATATTTCTGTGTTAATCTTTATTTTATTTCTCGATTCACATCACTCATTGTGTGAAAACGTTACGTGAATCTTGGACGCTACGTGAAAGGGATATGACAATCGACATCTACTCTAGACAGGGCGAATCGCGCGTTAAAAATGTCATTAGTTTATCAGTCATTAGGACCAACAGTATAAGGCCACGCGGTAGTTCGCTCAGCGGCTACCTAAAGTTGGCGCTACTGTTTGCTTGCATGAAAAATTATGTAAATCGTTCGGATACCCATATCTTGAGATTAGTAATCAGTGGATATGACCCATATTTATACCAAAACGCAGCTTCGCGTGACGGTACTTACAACTTTGCCGTGTGGACTAAAACTCCCATCAGACCAATGATATATAATATATATAAAGGAGCAGATATGTGACAAGCGCGCGCGTTGTGAAGACTCAAAAATCCGACAATTGTAAGTTTCGTAGTTAGTCTGTGTCGAGCGCAAGCATTATTGTTGTCTCTTTCGTTTGAGTGCTGTTTCGTATCTTTTGTTCTATATATCAGTGAGTGCGGCAGTTCGGCACAGATTTGAAACGCAATTTACTATGAACGTAACGTATCTTGGTGATCTATGCATCAGACCACAGTTTAAAGATTTCCTGCACTTTAAACACTATGCATCAGACAAAACTATTATATGTATACACGGTCATTATAAAAATTTCGTATTAATGGAATCTCGGGCGCATTAGATAGGTATTTCGATACCAACCTAATGCAATGATATTATTATACTTATACGTAGAGCACGATTTGGTATTAAGCTAATTGTATGTGTTTCAATTTTTTCCAGATGTTGTGACAATAATTAATTGTGCTGAGATTTCGGAGAGCAAGGTCAATGTTAGATATCCTAGTGTTTAAGTCTTCCTAAGTAATTAGGTGTAATGTAGGTAATTCAATGTGATTTTTATTGTTTCGAGATTGTTTGGTAAACTGTAAGCTGTTAAAGTAAAATATTAAAAGTGGTTTGAATCAAAGATCTTAAAAATTCAAGTCAGAAATAAATGGATGCGTATATGTATGAAAAATCAGTGTATTTTTATTGAATTCATACTACCTTCCTTTTTTAGCTTCATTGAGGGTTTTCTTAGACTCTGCAATGAGTTTTTATAAACATAATATTACTATCCACATTTTTAGGGTCCCGCACCCAAAGAGAAAAAACCGAGGTCCCATTTACTAAGACTTCGCCGTTCGTCCGTCTGTCACAATGCTGATTCCCTGGAACTGTGATTGTCAAACAATTGAAAGGAGATTGGCGAGCTCCCATACATTTGCTGGCCCAGACTAAAATCCACGTTCAGATATGAAACTTCTGATACTTTTAGTTGTAAACCACACTAACAAAAACGGCCAAGTGCGATTCGGACTCGCGCACCGAGGGTTCCATACTATAAAACAAGCAAAACATTGAAAGAATCACTTTTGTTCATGAATTTACGAGTATAATTTACATTTAGTCATAAAAAATTGAAAATCGTTTTTAATTTTATTCAAAAAGGGGGAAAAACCGGGAAAATTTCAAAATGAGATAACAATATTGAGTGGGGTATCATTTGAAAGGGCGTTATTTGTATTTGTAGTTTTTTGATTCATTGGACAAACTGCCAAAAAAAATATTGCCCCCCCCTCTCTTTTCTTCGTAGTGATTAATAGAGAATGTATATTTTATGGGAAATGAACTCTGTAGATAGCATTTGATTCACATAAATAATGCTCAATTCCCTTAATAAATTCAAATATGTTCATTGTACATAGTAGCTATTTCATTAGGGAGTTTGTTGTAAAAGCGCATCATAATTTATTTATTTTCTCCAGTTCCGTTTTATGCACTTTACCTATTGACGTGATCGTCGTCTAACTCGCTCCTATTTTCCTCAAACTTGCCGTAACTCTGTTGCATCAAGCGGCCCCAGTCTACGTGTATTGCTAATAAAATAGCATCTACACCGCGCTTCATTAAACTGGTCAACTGTCGTGTAGCCTGGACGAAGATCGAGTAGGTACCACGACCCAACACTTCTTGACACTTGACAAAACAAGGGTGAGGTTAGTATCTCGCGACACGCCGGCTATGGCAGGCGGCGCCCGGCTGATAGCGCCAGATACTTGTTGAGGTTCGACGAAGAACGTCACCTACGTCTCGTATAGCGGGACGTAATTAAATTGATACTTTCGTGCTGTGCTTAATTGGACTCTCATAACTCGTATAACTTTAGTGCCCCTTCGTTGTATGTCAACAGTTTTGTAAGTATTAAGCTTTTTTTTTTCAGAAACCTTTTCTTTTTGTACCTGTTGATTGTTGTTTGTTTGTGTGTTACTGAAATAATTGGAAGTACAGTAGATATCGTTTATAATGACATCGATGGGACATGACAATACGTCATGCTAAGCGGACGTCATACAAAGAGTTTTGTAGAAAATAAACTATCTCCTGCTTTTGTTAGGTATATCGCTAATTTATAAAAAAAAATCTCGTGCCAATTTTTGTTACCAAACTTGCTCGCGTAACGGCTCGACCGATTTGTTATGAATTTTTTCGTGTAACGGTATGTTTGGTAGGTCTGAGAGTAGGTCGTAAGCAATTTTTTTTATATTCCTTATGGCGAAACAACGTTTCCGGGTCAGCTAGTTATAATATATGTATGTATTTATATTAATATAATTTTAATGAACACTGCTGAAGGTGTTAGGAATCACGTGGGCCAGTATAGTTGAAAATAATTTATGTAAAGTCAGCTAAAATGGGTCATCATAAGCGGCGTATATAAGGGACTAAATTAGTCATTAAAGGCGGTTCCCAATATTCAACCTATTCATTCATGGTTTGTCTTACTAGAGATAGAAATTTGACATAAGGTCCATACAAGTTATGTCAAATTTCTATCTCTAGTAAGGCAAACCATGGATAGATCAAATATTGGGAACCGACATAAGACAACTTTGTTTTAAAGAAATTTACAATGAACCTAAACTTGTAATTACGGCTGGTCAAAATAGACGGAGTCACAATAAACGATTCTACTGTACCTACTTAATCTGAAATTTTCTTACGTCATACATCTGCAACATAATTATAGGCCCGTCAGCGAATTTTTATTTCCTTTCATCATTAGGTACCTATAATTATATAACAAAGTTCTCCACTGCGTTTATGTGTCTGTCTGTCTGTCTTTTGTGATCAACTCAAAAACTACTGAGTAGATTTTCATGTAGTATTCACCCAAAGACAGAGTTATTCCCCAGCCTGGGAGCTTTCATCGAAAAAGCTGCCTAAAAGCTTTAGATTGATTTGAGAACAAAACATTGCAAAGAGTGGATTTACTCGTACCTCTTTTATTTCTACAAATAAGTCCAGAACTGCAATTCCTATATCTATCTTTAGGATAGCTTAACACGGCAGATAAACATTTAATAAGGCATAACTTGCTCTCCTATCTACCCATGCGAAGTAATAATATCTGTGAGTTATGTAAGAGACATTATATTTCTGCTCATTATTTACTTGCAGATCAAAATAATGAGATAAGATCGTATATATAATTGTTCATCTAAACTATGGTAATTGGTATACTAGGAAACGCCCGCGGCTTCGCTCACGTTCAACCTGTTGAGGACACATTCCTTCTCTGTGCTTGCTGTGGTAGTCAAATATTGATTCGAACCTGTGACAAAAAATTTCAAAATGGCGGCAATATTTTTGAATTTTGACTTCAAAATCCTTTTCTATGCTTGCTGGGATAGTCAGATATCGATTTGCAAAGCATTCGGCCCTGTAACAAAAAGTTCAAAATGGCGGCCACTTTTAAAAATTTTGACGACAAATTCCTATTCCATCCATGCATGCAATGTTAAGATATTATGTCGTATATAATGGTTTTTATCTCTTAAAATTTGAATTTCGTAAAACCATTATCTCGGAAAAAATCGACCGACCTCTGATTCAAAGGTCTAAACAAATTTTTTGCGTGTTTAGATTGTAATTCACATAGCTATAAATAAACCGACTTGCATGCGGAAATACGGCATGCATCTGACGTATGTTTTTTTTGTTCTTGGTAGTGGTCACTGATCTCCGTTCTATGGATTAATCATTCCATACATCTGACAGTTCCTTTTTGCCGATTTGAAGCGCCACGCTCGAACGTCCACGATACTATATTGACATTTATTGTTTCTAGTGACCGTAGTTTGAAATGTCATTTTCTTTTAGTCCTATAGACGCTCACGCCAGGATACGCAACAATCTGCGCCAAAATGGCGAAATTCAAGTGTCTTCATTTCTACGTTGACAATTAGCGATCCATAGAATGGAGATCAGTGGCGCTAGTGGATCATCCGCATTCGTTGAAATTGAAGAAATGGTCAAGTGGGAGTCGTGCTCGCGCTGAGGGTTCCGTACTATTAAAACAAATTTGAGTTCCGTACAATAATATCTAAATAGTATGGTTTATTAAAGTAATTAAAACACCTCTGCCCGCGAGGACGAGCAAATAAGTCATCGAAAAAATTTCAATTAATTTAAGAGCATTTACGTTGTAAAATATTAATTTCATACAAACATTTTGTACGCATGACTTAGAGTAAAAACCTTCTTCGCGATTTGGCGAAAGTTATTCTTTGCCGCATTAGTGCGGAAAAGAATAACTTTCCACTCGTTAAACACACATGGAAAAGTCCCCCTTTCGACCAAATGCATTTGAAAACTAAATATTCTGTGAATATTTTAAGCGTCTACCTGTTGCCGTTATTATTGATAATTAATATAAATCAAATAAAAACAAAACATTCATCTATTAAAAATGTTTTAATTGCTTGACCCTTCAAAGTTGTCAAATTGACATCTACCCTATCATAATTGCGTTCTAAACATCGGTTCTGAAATTAACAAATCTTGACAGCCATTCAGTACTTTAAAACAACCACAGAGGTTATCGACAGAGATAATAAGACGGTAATAATATCGAGAAACTAACACAATATCGAGCAAATATAAGTAAAATAATCACTTTTGTTCTATCACAGGAGCCCGTAGCGCGTAAATCTTTATTTATTTATTTTGTATTTATTGTTGTTATAGCGGCAATCATATCATTTAAGAAATTTTCATTTGTATCCATCACGGTTCAAGAAATACATCCTGGTGAAAGAAGGACGGACGGACGGGGAAATCTTAGTAAGTACTAGGGTACCGTTTTTTACACTTACACGGTTACGGAACTCTAAAAATGTGTGCAACAGTATCTGATTCACAGATCTGCAGACAATACTTTTTACACCGAGAAAACCAAAAAGTTAAGAAAAACTAAATTGAGCGCCAGCGACGACTTTTATAAATCTATGTAAATTAAATTATACCTTTGAACAATTTGCCAATTTAACCCAGAATAACTACTGAACCCTTATAGTTATATTTTTATTTAGTCTTCATGTAAGGAATAAATAAAATATAAATTAGCTGTCCTCTCCAAACAAAAATTTAAGTATAAGAGTTGAGTAGTTATTCTGGGTTAAATTGGCAAATTGTACAACGGTGAAAATAAAATGGAATTATATCTACCACTTTTTTTCCGAGGTAAAAATATTCACAAGAAGTGCTTTGAATTAAGTCTGTGTACGTGCTACTTACTGACATTGAAAGAATTGAAGCAATTAATGGAAATTACCTCAGCTGCGGGCCTCGGCGTTTCCAATGGATTTCCAATTTATTCTCGCCGCTATACTTATTTTCAGTGAACCTTACACCCGTTAATGGTTCCCCATAGGCCGAGATGTTATATTATTGTTAAACTATCGCTGCCCGTGAGGCAATGAAACGCACCCGCGCCTGTAGAGATCTCTTTCGCACTTACGGGCTTGACGGGAGGCGTGCTCAATACTATTAAAGTAAACTAAACATCTGTGCCCAACGAGTTAAAAGCACCATAAGGGTTCCATTTTTACCAAATTGGTATGGAACCCTAAAAAGAAAACGAGCAAAATATCACGTTTGCTGTTTGGGAGCCCACCTTAAATGTTTGTTATAATTTATTTTTAAAGTTAATATATTAGGTCCTTACGTATGAAATTGGCGTTTTGTAAGGGAATACCTAAAGTTTTCAAAATATACAAGCTGGCCTGGCAAATTTTACGCTAAGGTATATAAAAAAAAATAGATAAAATGGAGATTTAAGTTAGGTCAAACTGCACACTGTGTGCAAATTTGATTTAAATCGGTTACATAGTTTAGGAGTGAATCGCGGACATACAACGTGACGCGTAATTAATATTTCAAATAAGAGAGATTTATTTGATTAAAGTATGTATATTACCACTGCTATTCATGCACTTTTGTCATCTCATAGGTAGTTCATTGATTCGCCCGTGATTCGGACGGGAATCAATAAAAATCTTAGAAGGCGCTTTGGTTGCCCCATCGGAGTTTAATTATTTCCCTTGCAAGAACTTATCCAAATTTAAAAAAAAACCGGCCAAGTGCGAGTCGGACTCTCGCACCGAGGATACTATAAAAGAAGTAAAACATTGTAAGAATCACTTTTTTTCATGAATTTACGAGTATAATTTACATGTAGGTACTTTTGTTGGCGAACCGCAAATGGAACTTTGTTTTTGGTGGTTTATTGTTATTATAAAAAAAAGTATAATAGTTAAAGAGTTGATTTTATTTTTCCTGTAAAATATACGTATATATCTATTGATCGTAATTATTTCAGATTTTTAGAATGACAAACTTCGGAGATAAGGTGGGGAACGGTATTTTTTTCGACAGTTTCCCCAATAAATAAAAAACAATCGAGCACAAAAATAAATAAAAATCGGTTTTAGAATACACAAGATTTTCAAAATTTTATGATTGCAATGACATTGGGTCACCTATTACCTAAAAATATTCCAAATTTCAAGTCGATAGCTTTGATAGTTACTGAAATAATCGAGTGTGACAGACGGACGGGCGGAGAAAGTCTCACCATAAGGGTCCCATTTTTAATATTTTGGTATGGAACCCCAAAATTGGTAATCTGTTGGGACAAAGTCCGGGGAGTACGATGGATGTCTTAGACATTCGAGAATTGAAGCTCTTCTAATTTGGTAACTGTCTGTTATGCAGTATGTAGTCTAGCGTTGTCCTGAAGCAGCAGTGGCCTACGACGAATGGCCAGCCTTGGTTGTTTAGCAGCTAGCTTTTCAATCATGCTTTGCAATTGCTGACAATACACATCAGCCGTAATCAACTGACCAGATTTAAGAAAGCTGAAGTGAACAACTTAGCGGTACTAGTCCATCAAACGCTCACAAGTAACTTCTTGAGTCAATGTTCGCTTCGGGCAGGATACGACTGGTTTGTCAGGGTTCAGCCATTGCGATAAGCGTTGCCGATTATCGCACAAGATTCACTTTTAATGGTAATGATTCGATTTAAAATCCCTTAATTACTATGCCGATTAACGAATGTAATGCAACAGTCTATGCGAGTCTGTCCATTTGCTCCACTGCATTCATGAGAATCCACCTTTGAAGCTTTTTCACCTTCCCAATTTGCTTAACGGCGTAGAAGCCGTATTTACGCGATCTTTAGTGAAGTTTTGTTTAAAAACTATAAAGAAAATGACTTTTAAATTTACACGTCATGTATTTTGGGTCTTTAATCTAAAGTCGTTGAGAAGCCGAAACACGATTGGATACAATTTCCTCGATAGAAAGTTCTCCCAAAAGTTGCTCGACAATCTCAGTTTTTCTCGTTTTTATCGGAAACTGAAATGGATGTAATTGTAATTTTTGTTTTAATGTGTCGGTAATAATTATATCTAAAAACGTTGAGAAACAGATCTTTGATAACTGGCTTAGTTTTAGAGCAATTAGGTAAAAGGTCGTTTTTCTGACATATTCTTCCGCGACGCTGCATGTCGCACCCATCAACGTATCCGTGAGAGTGGCAAAGACAAAAATAAATTCAATAAATCCCCTTAAAGTGGATTAAAACAGTTTTGTCACTAACTCCGCAGCCTGTAGCTAACTCTGACGTGGTTTGCAATGGATCTGCTTCCACAATAGCCTGCAATTCTTCACTATTGTTAGCGTGCTGAAGATTTATGTTTAGTTTTCATTAATATTTTGCGTCACCGTGAAGTATTTAATATGTATAATTTTTTAAAAACAAACCTCTTTAGGATTAATATTATTTTTTATGGAATTTGAAAATAGAAATGTAGTTAGTTCTGTCTGTGATTGAAAAAGATATGTCGAAAAAAAATGTTACTAATTGAATTATTGATTTATGAAAAAATACAAAAAGATAAATAAGTGGAAAGAATCTTTTATTCACAATCCTGGAACTGTAAACGAAAAGGAATTTCAATAATTTGGAGAAGACTGGGAAGAATTGCTTTCAGATCTGAAGAGGGACGACATCAGGGACTATAACGTACTACCGTTACCCTGGTGCAATTCTACGCCCACGAGAAGGTACATGTTAATGTATTTGTGTTTTAGAATGTACAAGACATTCACAATTCCGCATTCTTTTATAAGGGTGTTTGCGTGATGGCTGTTAAAATATCAAAGATTTAAATCTTTGTAAAATATACAATAAATTGCCAAAAGAGATAAGAGATTGTACAACTTCTCTATAATCTTTATACCTGACACATGTATGCAAATAAATTGTTTGATTGATTGATTGATTTACAAATCTTTACCAGTTACCACAGTGTGTGTACTAAATGTAAAGTAATTTTGGATTCTAAGAGATTCATGTTTCATAAGTTTATGGTAGGAGATTGAATGTACTACATATTATTGTGTGTAGGTACATAATGTGTAAAGGAGAGAGATACTCGTTGTTTAAATGGTTTCAGGTAAGTGACTCAAGATGCCATGTGATCGTTCCCGGCGTGAATGGATGTCCCGCGGTGCAGCCTGGCGGTAGCAGCAGTTGGTGTCTCACGGTGCAGTCTGGTGGTAGCAGCAGTCGGTGTCTCACGGTGCAGCCTGGTGGTAGCAGCAGTTGGTGTCTCACGGTGCGGCCTGGTGGTTGCAGCAGTTGGTGTCTCACGATGCAGCCTGGTGGTAGCAGCAGTTGGTGTCTTACGGTGCAGCCTGGTGTCCCATGGTGCAGCCTGGTGGTGGCAGTAGTTGGAGTCTACGGTGCAGCTTGGTGGTGGAGCAGTTGCTGTTTCAAGGTGCAGCTTGGTGGTGGAGCAGTTGGTGTTTCAAGGTGCAGGCGAAATCGTCGCTGGCGGCAACGTGCTACGAGAGTCGAGTACGTCGGTGGATGTCGCTCTTAGCAGTGCTGGCAGCTGGATGGCAGGCAAGACGGCCTGCGGTACAGCGACACACACCCCGTACATCACCGAACCGATAAGCGGCAAATAGATTTAGAGATAGTCATAGATTGCACAGGCGTCATACATTGCAGATGTTATCGAGACTTGAGCTTAATGGGTCGCGTATTCTCGTTTGTACTTGCGCTATTATACCTGCATCGCTGCAAACTATGTTGTTTGGTGATAACTGATAATGGTTTATGATTATTGATTATATAATAATTAATATATATCAAAGAGGTTTTATAATCAAACAACTATAAATAAGTAGAGAAAAATTAATGTTTTCATAAACATTCAATACAATTTAATTTTGTAAAAAAAAGTCAGTTTGAATTGAATCGAATTTTGAATTTAAATTGATCCAACTCGTACTAATCTCACAGTATAATTGTAATTTGTTATCTAAATATCGAATAATTATAATCATTTATAACTTGAAATAAAGTAAGAGAAAGCGCTGAAATTTATTGTTGGGTCAGCAAAAAAACTGCTCATTGATATTATTGTGACTAGATGACTGAATTGTTTTAGATGAAGACATATTAACTACACATATTATAATTCAAGTCAGTTCTGCTTAAACAGTTTCTTTGGACGTTTATGTTATTTGGCAGTTATTAGTAAATACTTGTTATTGTTTACTCAAAAAGTAATCGGCAACGTTGCTTGTAATTGGCAAGTTGTAACAAATTTTAAATGTCGATAATGTGATAGAGAAACACATCACAATCACATAGGTGGGTAAATTTTGGTACTAAAATAAAAAGTTATTAAAGAAGCATTACAATAAAGTTACAATCAACTTAGATAAAGAGTAAGCACTTGTAGGAAACGTTAGTGCAGTATGTGCACTTGATGTTATTTTTATTGAATTATTTTGTTATATAGTTATCAACACAACTATTCGATTATTGATTCAGACAAAACTATTTCTAACGTTCATTTCTAATATTCTGTTTTGGTAGTTCTGCATTTTCGAATTATTCATATTTACATTATCTGATATTATTTTATCAACTCAATAGGGTTTTCTTTAATTGACTACGGATTTATTTACAATTGTGTACCTCGCAACATTGCTCAAGACTCACAACTATAGTTATAAAGGATAAAACACAACTAATGATAGTAACAAATCCTAAGACAAGTGACTTATGGTAACCATAGCGTATATTGAATACCTATTATCTTTGGATATTTCTTGGATAGAGTCGCTTTTTTCTTGATAGATATATATCTACTTAGATAAACTAAATAGAAAATTTAAAAATAATGAGTTAAGGAATATAGGCAGAATGAAATTAAAAGATATTTGTTATATATATATTAATAGAAAATATTCTCAACTAAAATTATGAATGGGAAGTCGTCATTGTTCTATTGGCAGTCAATGTAATAAAATAAATAATTTTTTGAGAAGGAAATTGTGTCATACGTAAAATGGCTAACTGAATAATTTGGCTTTACTAAAAAAAAATTGTGATTTTGTTAACTGAAATAAATATTTTATTAACTTCACCTAAATACGATTTATAAACGCGGTTGAAAAATACTTCGTATGCTCGTATAGAGAGAGTTGCAAGTCCAGAACCTAAATTTTATTCTTGAAATATTGCTTGAGTTTTTACCCATCCACCCAGTAAACGTTACCTACTGAATTGGACAATTTTGGTTTTATTAGATTCAGTACATTTTAATCTAGGCCCGTACGTTTTATTTCAAAAAATACTCGAGTAAGTTTTAAGGTCAAAAATATGGATATTTAGACTCTAATAACTTTTAACATAAGCAATACTTCTTAAAAAGTTAAACATTTCTAAAAGTTATGAAAACCGGAATACATATTTACGAGTAGGAAAACGTTATTGGTTTTTGTATGAAAGCTTACAGCTAGACGATAGTAAAAGTTTTACCAGTCGAAATTGTTTTCGTAACGATCTATGATTAAACGATATTATAGTAATGGGCACATCAAAAACGGTAATCATTGTATAACTTATTTTAATTGTGATATGAAGTAGTGTTGATAGTATAAGTTAAAATCTGTGGTATAAGTTTACAAATAGTTTAAAATTATGGCGATAAGCATTCATTTTTTCGAATTAACTTCATAATTACGCAAGTTTGGACAAAAGACAAAGTTGTCTATTATTATGAATTGGTACTGTGATTGTTTACTTACTAAGAATTTCGTTGAGCTAGGTCACGGAGTACATAATAGTACTAAAGGTACAGAAGGCTCACTCGGCAAGATGATTTAAAAATCGAAAATGATTACAGAAATAACTAGTCAAGTTGCAACTATAGGAGCAATCGCTTAAAGACTGTATGGGTTAAATTATTTTAGAACGGGTGATAGATTTTTTTGATTTGCTTTGACAGAAAGGAAATATAGTAAGATTTTCCGTTGCTACGTATTGAGGAATAGAGTGATCGTTCGGTTGGAAATTTTGTATAAAACCTGTTGAATTATATTATAACCATATAAATGAATATTGTTCAAGACACTAAGAGTAAAAAGAAAAGATCCTAACACCTGATGGGCAGTATGAATTATATATACCTAATACCTATAGTAGTTCGGTCAACCTAACTATTGAGATTTGACAATAGGATTCAGTTTTTTTTTAACGAACTATTAATTTCGTCTTGAGAAAGCTATAAGTACCTACTTATACCATTTTATAACGAGTAAAAGCCCAGCAGTAGAAATTACTAAGAAAATTCTGATTAATGTCTATATTTAATTGAAACGGTAGACACATGATTGTTCACCAGAAACTTGAAAACACAAGAATATATAAAAAATCTTCCAGTTTAGAAGCAGATGATTGATGGATTTATGTACCTAAGAATTTTGTGTTTAAGCGCATCTGGGAGTATAAGGTGACTAAGGATGGATTAAGATACGGTAGTGCCAATGTGTTGCAGACGGCAAAACCTTAGCAATATTTAAAAAAAAAAAAACAAATAGTCTTTTTAAATACGAAAGTCATCCCATACCATATCGAATATTAATAATTATGTCCAATCCATTTGTTAGGTTAGTAACAAAGAGCTTGAGAAAGACGAAAAGGGAAATAAAAATGGTTGTCATCTATTTCTTTAAAAATATGTCATTATAGAAATATTCGTATTTATTTCACTTAAATTTGATACGTATTCACAAAATTGTGAGACTTCGTAATTAGATTAAATTCAGCACTTTATTTTAATTTTTCTGGCGGTCGATTTAGATATTGTGACCTCACATGTCCCACTGGTGACTTAAGGAAAAATTGGTTAGCACTGTTATTTTTTTTACCGCGTGTTAAAAAACACAGATGTAAAAAACAAATATTGTGAAGCCATTTCACGAGCTAAAAAATAAATGAAAACGCCATGTAATTATTAGTATCATGAGTGGTAATGGTATGCAAAAGTCATAAAAAAAGAGTTCAATAGATTTGATATAGAAAGAAACAAAAAACCGTTTGATATTAAAATGAGAGATCTAGTGAGAATTGAAAGAACATAATGTATAAACAAGGTTGCGATAAAAGTATAAAATTAAGACCGAAATGTTTATGTTTATATTATATATAGTGTAACTAAAATATTGCATCATGAGGATTGGAGGATAATTTTGTTACAAAAAAAAAGGATTAACAACATAATATTATTATCATTATACACGATTGATGAAGCACATCCTTGGTCCTGTTTTAATGGAGAGGGTAGTGAGTAATCCTTTGCGAGGATATACTGATGGTTAAAAATAAAATTTTGTGATTTAGATATGTGTTTCAGAGAGATTATAATATTAATTTTTTTATAGTGTGGTTTTATGAAACCACAGTCAAACTTTTGTGGTCTTGGCTGCTCTGACGAGCGCCTTTCACTTTGTTCCTACTCGGCGGCCGACCGTCACGCGACTTGCAACACATAGACGAAAAAGTTTGAGATGATGTAATAAAAGTTTCACTTTAAAAATTTTTGATGACGTTATAGGATCTAATGCATGGAATGGAGTATTAATTTGTAACAGCGAGACAATGTATTGAGATGAAACATCGTATGTTAATTCTGCCTCATTGTGTATTAGTACAAACTGGAAGTTTGTATTTCAATTAGTGTAAAGTAATTTTTGTTTGATGTTTTGATGCAAACAAGGATTGTTCCTCATGAAGTTAAAATTGTAAATGTTTAATTGTAGTGCAATATGCACCTCGTTTCTACACTGTTAAAGTAGCATGATAGTGTAACAGACCATTTGAAGTGCAATGTGCACGTATACTTAGTTCTTACCCTCTACACTGCTAAAGTAGCATGATAGTGTAAAAATACCATTAATTCCGCACTGCTAAGGTAGCATGATAGTGTGGACGACCATTATTCCTACACTGCTAAGGTAGCATAATAGTGTAGAAGATCATTATGCCCACACTGCTAAGGTAGCACGATAGTGTGGAAGACCTGGAAGTGCAAGGTGCACGTACTTAAAGACTTTAAACGCAATACAATAATTTGATTTGTTTAATTTTGTTAATTAATAATATAGAAAGTGCATAAAGTGTATTGTGTGTTCAATGTTATTTGTTTAAATTAATGATTATAATAAATAAATAAATAAATGTCAATTATTCATATGAATGCAGGTACATTAGGTGGTCAGCAATAACAATTATTATCCTTATATATTCTGCCTTATGGCGTATGAATTAAAAAAAAACTAAATGTAAATATTTGTTTGATTAAATTAGAAATTATTTTTTTCATAATTTTATAATAGATAATAAGTCAGGATGTCGATGACTGTAAATTCATAATTTATAAAGTCAAAAATTAGTAATTCAGATGATGACAATTAATACCTATGGGTTATCCTGAAATGTTTTGTAATTGTTACTAGTTTCACCAATTTTAATGTTTGTTTGTTTGTAATCAAATTTTGCAAGTTAAAGATCCACGTCCCGGTTACCGATTGAACTTAAATTTTGTATACATGTGTAATTGGATAACAATTATGACTTGGAGCTGATCTGATGATGAACAGGAAAGTTGTTATAGGAACTCGGTAGTTAAATGACACAACCCCATCGAGTTTAGACTCGTTTGATCCGTTTTGACAAGTACTTTGGTGCTAGATGGTAACCTGGATCTGGTGCTGAGAAGGATATTAATAAAATGTATAAAAGCTTTCTTTATAAAAAATAATTTTAAATGATATCATACGGTTTTGATAATATGATTCTTAGGTTATTTGATGTTTGTTTGTAACAGTGTTCAGTATTTCGCGGGGACGCGAAATGTATATCAGGATGGACGAGTTGTTAGCGTGCTGAAGATTTATGTTTAGTTTTCATTAATATTTTGCGTCACCGTGAAGTATTTAATATGTATAATTTTTTAAAAACAAACCTCTTTAGGATTAATATTATTTTTTATGGAATTTGAAAATAGAAATGTAGTTAGTTCTGTCTGTGATTGAAAAAGATATGTCGAAAAAAAATGTTACTAATTGAATTATTGATTTATGAAAAAATACAAAAAGATAAATAAGTGGAAAGAATCTTTTATTCACAATCCTGGAACTGTAAACGAAAAGGAATTTCAATAATTTGGAGAAGACTGGGAAGAATTGCTTTCACTATCAATCTTGGACTCCGACCGCCCACGGGGTTTGTTTTACAGGTCGAAATTTCCAGAACGATAACGTAGGAACCAAAAAAGCACCGAGTTTTCTTTTGCGACACCACCGCCATACACATCATTAATCCTTCGAGCCATTTCTGAAGCACTTTCTGGTGCCACAGCGGAACTTGTTCTAGTAAATAACGCGATATTTTAAGTTTTCCATTTTGTAAACTGAGTGATGCAAAGAAAAAACCAAAGATGGAAAAACATATGAATTACGAAAAACAAATGCATGAGTAAATAGAATGTATAAATTTGAAATTTGAATTCCTAACCAAAGAGGAGGTATTTGACATCAAAGGGGTACGACAAAACGCTTCATATTATGTAAGGACCTAATATAATTAAATATTCTGTGAATATAATATTATAAGCGGTTACCTGTTGCCGTTATCAGTATCAAGCAAAAACGTTTAAGATTTATTTAGGAAATTGTAATATAATAAATGGTGTGCCCAGATAAAAAGTTGGTAAAGCGCGAGTTGGACTCGCGCACTTAGGTTTCCGTACCATCAAGACCTATTCAACCAAAACACCTCGCTTATAATGCTAACGATTGTAAACAAAAAGTTAAAAAAATTAACGTTTGTTGTATGGGAGCCCGCCTTAAATATTTTTTAATAAAATTATATTGAAAATACACAATACTCTTATTTTCAATATAATTTTAGCTAAATATCGAGCACAAAGCAAAAAAATCATGTTTGTTGTATGGGAGCCCCCTTAAATATTTTTTTAGTCTATTTTTCAAAAAATATATATATATATTTTTTTTTTGGATTTCAATTAAAGATTCGACTCCTAGGTCATAATTTTTATTTGATAAAGTAGTGTAAAAAATCGGCCAAGAGCGAGTCGGACTCGCGCACCGAGGGTTATTCTATTTCTAGTATATTTTGTTGTTATAGCGGTAACAGAAATACATCATCTGTGAAAATGTCAAATCACGGTAAAAAAAGAGATACAGCCTGGTGACAGACGGACGAACGGACGGACGGACGGCGAAGTCTTACTAATAGGGTCCGGTTTTTACCCTTTGAGTACGGAACCCTAAAAAACATTTTCACTTAGTCTTATAATTCTTTTGGGTTAGCGTTTTATGTTTGTGTTTGGATGTATTTTTCTGTTCTGTGGCGACTCTACAAAAAGGACACACAATATATACAATGTCGACTACAGTTTGCCTCTCAGATCTGGAAATAGCAGGCCAAATGACAGATAATAATAACAATAATAACATTGATCTATAATAGCTCGTTGCAATAATAATCTGAGGTCTAAATTCGAACGCGACGCGTAGTTACGTTTTTCTGAGCCCTTTGAAGTACGAAATCCTCAGAATCCTTCGATTTACTCTCGACGTTTGTATTTCGGTTTTAACAATTATCCTGTTATAAAAAAAGAGTAAATCTTACAAGATATAATAGTTATACTTAAATATGAGTCGTGGTGGACTTTTTAGAAATTTTAAAGAAAAACAATTCCGGCACATATAATTTTCTTTTGTTTAACCAGCGAATGCAGATCTCCAAAAGGAAAAAAAACTCTTTGTTGCAAAATTTCCATTGATGAACCTGAGGTGAGATACCAAATCTCATTTGGTCGTTCGTCAGTAACTAAGAAAGCTAAATAAGTAACCGCAGTATAAACGAAAATTAAAACAGAATTTTTAGCATTATAACGTAGGCGAAGTCGCAGAAAAATCTCAGGCTAGGTTTTATGTAAATATTATTTATGTTAATAGTATAATACTACGCATAACAAGCCCTAACTAAACTTAAACTTTGTAAGTAGGCATACAATATGCAATACAGCCTTTAGCTTTACCCTTTAAGCAAATAGGAAACCCCTTCGAGCAATAATCGATTACTCAGCATTCTAACCTGTACCACATCGACCTACCCCTATTTCGTAATTAGTCTAATCACTAATGGGTATTGAGATTGAATATGGACATACATATGTGCATGGATGTACAAAATTAGTGAGGCGTATAATTCACTAGGAAATATATTAAGCACCCGTATAGAACTCCGCTTTGGATTATTGAGAATAAATGGGTGGGGGGCTATTTAAAGTAATTAACAGTCATTAACAGACGAGTCCTGGAGGATACTTATCTACCACGGTTGCTTCGATAAAAAGCAACCGAGGTAGTAACCCTGGTAGTGGTTGCTTCGGTAAGCAGGTTGCAGCGGATGCGCCGCGTACTCCACGGTACAGTCGGTAGTCTGTCGCTCCCAAAAATCGTTCAGGCGATGATTTGGAGTGAGGCAGCTTCGATTGTCATTGCCCCATTTATCGACAAGGCGATGTCTGCAAAAAGAAGCGGCTGCTTCTTTTCAGACATTATTTCTCTCTGTTATTTTTTCCCTCTCGGCGGTTTGAAAATCAGGCCCATCCCTCTCAGATGCAGTGGGCGCCGGAGGGTAAATAACTTCCGCCTTCCGGGCTCCATGAGTTGCCGACTTACCTTGCTGGGCATTATGGGCTGCCATCGCCCAAAACATATACAGGTCAGAAGACCTTTTAGACGGTTTTGGCAGAGTCAGGCTACTGATGATAGGACTCGCTGGTAGGGTGGCCGGTTGATACCTGACATGAGCGTGGTGAATACTTTAGTGAATCCCGTACTGCGTCCGTTGTAGATAGAAAATGTTATTGGGTGCAAGCCCCATTCAACCGCTCCGTTTCCCCTGACGAAGGGCCATAATGATTTTCTGTCTATAAAAAGACGATTTCAGACACCCTAGCGCAGCGTACAACGACTTGCCCGTTGGACGGAAACCTGAAAGATTTGCTGGAGGATGAGGAAGGCCTAAGTTATAAGCAGTGGACAATACATAGGTTGTTAAACTAAAGTTAGCAAGATACTACGTATGGTAATAGCTTATCGATTGTAAAACTAAACGATTACTTTAGATTTACAGAATTCAATTTATTGAAATTATGAGATGCCATGGCAGACTAATCAATAAATGGTAACGGTGGACTGATCTCGTTGATTGTCGAGACTTGAGAGGCACAAAAGCATTGATCTGTACAAGTTAGAAATTGACGCGCGGTAATAGATAAAAATAGTCAAGATAGGCCCATCCGAACATTTGACGTAAACGTTCTTCATACAAGAAAATGTAGCGCCATCTGTCGAAACTCCTGCGAAATACATGTTTATTGTTTATTAATTTTTTATCTATGTGTCTGTGGTCATGCCTGCAACATTATTATTAATTCAAAAATAAAGAAATAGGTCTTTACCTATGCTGACTACTGACGGGGGAGGATGCAAAATAGTAATTCTTGCTCCCATAAACTGGTGACATTTTTTCGCGCTGTTCGCCCTGTCTTTAGTATACAAGTCTGTGCGCGCGACATTATAACCATCTGCTTTTGACATTATAATATCGACATCCGCTCACAGATCAATTCGGCGGTTTCAAACAGGTTAAATAACGTTTATGGTTTACAAAATAAAATAAATTTTAAATTTCGCGGGCTAGTACAGCCGAAACACCTTATAGGAAAACATGTGTTCATGTCACTGATCTCTATTCTATGGATAGCAGACTGTCGACGTAAAAATGAAAACAATCGATTTTCGCCATTTTGGCGCTGATTGTTGCGTAAACTGGCGTGAGCGTCCATGGAACTAAAATAAAATGACATCCAAAACGCCGAAAACACTGATAAGAAAACCCAGAATATGGGCATCAAAACGATTTACGTAAACCTTTTTAGTACAAGCAAATAGTTGCGCTCTCTGTCAAAATTCTTAGGTAGCTGCTAAGCGAAGTACAGCAATTGTTTCTCTGAAATAACAAAGTTTTGTTTTATTTAACAAGTCTACAATTATCAAGTTATTATCAAGTTACGACAATTACACTTCTATCTCACCTGAAATAACAAAGAAACGACATTTAAAGTTCACTATATCTCGAGTCCTCAATCACATTCTTTCTATTAGTTTTTATAACAATAAAATGCACAAAACAATCTGCGCGTCCCACGCCATTTTAAATCATCGACACAGATCAATATCATAGATACGCGACATCAGCTGATACGCGAAGCGCGGCAAATTCAAATGAATGAAATGTCACTCATTTCATTACATGTATTTTTACATAAAAAATCTTTTCACTTACTTTTATCTTCAACGAGTGTGACGCGCTTTATTCGATAAATCGCCAATTCCGTGTATGAGGACCTAAAGTTGAAATGCAATAAGTAGAGGTGCTTTTGGTATTTCGCGAGACATCAAAAGATATTACTTCACTGTAAAATGCCCAACAAACGGTGCATACCACGGAGACTATGCTTTTGTATTGGTTTCGAGCAACAATTTATTCAATTGCAACAAACAACTTCGTTAGGTGCCGAGGAGATCCCAATTAAAACAGTATTGAAACAAGTATTATATCGCAACACAAGTATACAAGTATCATAGCTCGTGTTTGTCAAGTTATATGGAATTCCAATTATCGAGTAACGATCCTGTGGGCTACTCGTATCATTTTATATTCCTACATTCTCAAATATTTTTTGGGTTCCGTACCCAAAGGGTATATTACCCTAAGAATAGGTAATTAAAAATTAAATAAAAAAGGTGTGTTATAAAGTAAAAACAAGTTATTTTAGTTGAACAGACAAATTCATATAGCAGTCAGGGGATCTCTTAGAATAGAAGGTGTTCCTCAGTACAGACCCCCGGACAAAGACCCCTAAAACAAGAAGCTACGAGTATAGTCATTTTACCAATCTCTAAACTTTTACTTATACCTCACTGACTTTTCATCAAAAGAGTCGTGCGCGTGCCTACTGCTATTGCTAATTCTTCCATTCATATCTTATTTTTTTATTTGTAAAAGATTAGGTTTACATGACACGAAAATCTGATTCCATCAAAAGTTCATTATCCCGGGCTGTGTATCGTAAATTTAATTATACATGTCGCCGTACTACGAAGGGGCCCAGGAATGAATAGTCGTTGCCTACTTCAGACAGATACTATCATTGACTTTATCAGACACTTTTCAAATACGTAGATGTAATTATGAAGACAGCTTTCTATCGGGAGAAATGCGACAGCGGTTCCCGATAGATAGGCAGGGAGGAGGTTTATTAGTCCGTACTCTGTAGGTCATTGGGCACCATTCCCAATGGAGTTACTAGCAGGTATGCTATGAGAATTTTTCCTCCTCCCATAACAAAAAAAAAATGTAATTATGAAAGTAAACGTTAGTGTAGATCATCTAATTTAAATCATCAAAATCATTCCATTTTTACCATTTTGGTATGGAACCCTTAAATCACGTTTGTTGTATGGGAGCCCCCTTTAATTTTTATTAACCGACTTCATTTTATTTTCATTTCACTATTTATGTGTACAGTAAATATATTCTGTGATTTTTTTTTAATAACTTAAAAATTAACTAATTAAAATTAACTTAAAAATTTTTGCTTGTTAGTTCAGTTGAAGAAATTAGTCCAAGATTTGCTAGTTATAGACAAAGAGCTTAATACATAGATATTTCCACTATAGATAATCCACGACGCGCCCCATTCTGTCAAGATCGCTTGTTTTGTTCGATTAGTGTGGATATTGACTGTTTGACAGAGTGGGACGCGTCATCGTGGATCGTGGACCGATATCTACTCATTTTAAATTCGGTGCTATTCGAAATTTTCATTTCCGGTGCAGCCTGAGTGTCAATATTAGCGCCATTCAGTGTACTCTACGCCTGACTAAAGCCAGTATATTAAGGTGTTGCTACCAGCCCGCGAAATTCAAATTTTATTTAGTTTTTCGCAGATATTAGACTAACTACACATTGTAGATTTATGGCAATGCATTTTGCGGGCCTACTTTTTATGCACCTACATTTTTTTAATAGAAACTTTGCTCGAAAGTTCCCACTCATCTCATATTGGTTCCCGAAAGATATTTTTTTGCAGTTTCCCAAATTTCGAGCTATCGGGAACCAATATGAAATAAATGAGTATTGTTGAGTAGAATTTTTATTAAAAACATGTAGATGCATAAATGTTGTGCCCGCAAAACGCATGGTCATTACTTTTTGATGTATAATTAGCCCACTATGAGCGAAAAACTAAATAAAATTTAAATTTTCGCGCCCGGATGGTACCCATCGCCCTTAACAAAAATACTGTTACACAAATACCAAGTCCCACTAAGAGTCAGTAAGCAGTTACTATAGGAGGTGTTGAACAAAGATATACTATATGGCCCAAAAATGCCTTTTTAGTGTTCCGCGCCCAAACAGAACAAAACGGGACCCTATTACTAAGACTTCGCCGTCCGTCCAACCTTCTTTCTGTCACCAGGCTGTATTTCTAGAATTGTGATAGTCAGACACTTGATACTTTCACAGATAATGCATTTAAATATGAATAAATAAACATAATACATGGGGCTCCCATACAACAAACGTGATTTTTCGTTCGATATTGATACTGGCATAAGGTAGACACCTAAAATATTCACAGAATATTTAGTTATATATTTATTTAGTGAAATTTAGATTAAAACAAATTAAAGAGGGGCTCACATACTACAAACGTGATGATTTGTTCATTTCCGATTGGGTTTGGGTCAAACACCCCTTATATTTATTTCGCCGCTCTCAGATTGGTTACAGGCGCGCTGCCAAAAGCTATGTGAGGCCATGACTGTAATAAAAACAGTAGCGACTTGCACTGATACACGCGTGGCGCGCATCAAAGGCTATTTATTTTTCGTCCCGCTAGAGTGTCAACTCGCGGTTGGCCGGCCAATTTCGCTAGCCTGCCAACTCTTAAACAAAAAAACTGCCAAGTGCGAGTCGCGCACCGAGGGTTCCATACTGTAAAAGAAGTAACAGTATGAAACGTTAAAATAAACTTTTGTTCATTGAAAACACGAGTATAATTTACAAGTGGGTAGGTACTTTTGTTGGCGAACCGCAAACCTAACTTTGTTTTTAGAGCTTTATTGTTGATATCAAAAATAGTATACTAGTAAGAGAGTTAATTTAATTTCTCCTGTAAAGTATAGGTACATTAGTTCCTATTGATCATGATTATTTCGACTGATAAACATCGGAGATAACGGTATTTTTTTGACAGTTTCCCCAATAAATTACACTTTGATCATAATTATTTCAGTTTTTTCGATTGATAAACTTCGGAGGTAAGAGGGGGGGGACGGTATTTTTTTCGACAGTGTGCTCAATAAATCAAAAACTATCGGGCATAAAAATAAATAAAAATCAGTTTTAGAATACACAAGTAACTTCATATAAACCTTTCATATGATACCCCACTCAATATTGTTATTTCATTTTGAAAATTCTAAGCCCCGGTTTTCCCCCTTTTTAAATAAAAATAAAAACAATTTTCAATTTTTTATGATTGCAATGGCGTTGGGTCATTATTACCTAAAACTATTCTAAATTTCAAGTCAATAGCTTCGATAGTTACTGAAATAATGGAGTGTGACAGACGGACGGACGGACGGAGAAAGTCTCACCATAAGGGTTCCATTTTTACCAAATTGGTATGGAACCCTAAAAAGGAGTTTTCAAAATCACCACAAGATAACCCGTACGAAGTAACAACTGCAAGTTTCTGTACAACATCACACCAAAATCTCGCGAAAAATCAAGGAATTCCACGGAACTTATATGTAAAAAATTGTAATTCACGCGGGCGGAGCCGCGGGCAATAGCTAGTGATAAATTATATTTCTTGTTTAGTAAAAGTGTTTACATAAAACCTTTAAAAAGCAACTAGTATCGATAACAGAAGTCATTGCGGGCATATTTACTTACACAGTTGACAAAAGTTTACTATACGATAGAAGTACAGTTCGCACGGTTTTTTGCCCATATCTCGGCCACTGACCATCCAAATTTTACCAAAAACTATTCAGCTCCTCGGGTTAGTACTACCAATCGGTAGAAAAAAACCCGAATTCGATAAGTTGGTTGCTAGTTGAATTTTCGCTCCGACTAACTTGCTTGCTTGCTTGCTTACTTGTCGACAGACTCCAGGTTTTTAAGGTTTTCTCGTGACTTCACCAACTTTGATGTGGTTTTCGCCAATAGACGTGAAATTCCAAGCACAAACTGATACTTATGGGTCTAGCGATTAACTCTGGTCTGCCAGGTCAAAAAAGATAATATTACTAACTGACCGAGCAAGCACTGTTGAGCCATTTAGGGGTATGAAAAATAGCTTACGACCTATTCTCAGACCTACCGAATGTAGACAAACGTAATCAAAACCGGTCAAGCCATTTCGGAGGAGTAAGTATCGTTTCAAACAGTGTGATACGAGAATCTTGCAATTAATAAAAGTTTTTTACACGAGTGCCCAAAAAAGGAGTGTAATATTTTAGGATTCATGTATGTATGTATGTGAGTTTCTTTATTCCCCTATAACTTCTGAACGGCTGAATAGATTTGGACATAGGTATATGGTATCGTTAGAATCCTTACAATAATGCCGAGTAAATATATTTTTTTTTTTGAAAAAGTCGTTTTACCACAAGGCAGTCGTGTTTTTAAATTTTTAAATTATTTACTTGTTATTAAGCTATTGCATAGCTTCTATCGCGGGCCTTGACGGGTGAACCGAATCCAGAAAAACCGTAACGAAAAAATTAAGCCATCCAACAAGCCAACATTAAAGTCAACCTTATTGTCACAGGCATATAATTTATATTGCAAAAATTGACTTAAAATATACCTATAGTTCCGCTTTTGCCCGCACCAGCGCTAGTTGATTCGTATTTTAAAGATTTTTTTAGGAACTCTGTTTTTATGTAACTAAGGTTAAAATTTCAATAGCAAAGAATAAACTTTAATATTTGATAACTGTCAAAGTATAGTGATGCATCTTAACCGTGACTCGTAAAATTATCGATTAAGTTGAAAAAATCAATATGAAAAAATCAAATTTAATTAATTTCTTCTAAGTCATAAAAAATCACATAAAATGACACAATGGGCCAATCAGAGAACTGTTGAAGGAAAAGAATTTACTTGTTGCTACATACAAAACTTTGTTTGATCTTATGTCTTCAAACGAGCAATTCGTGTATATATTTGAATCTCGGAAACAGCTCCAACGATTTTCATGAACGGTATACAAGAGGTTTCGGGGACGATAAATCTATCTAGCCGTGAGGTTCAGTGTATTTTTTATTCAAACAGCCCTTAACTATCTTTAAATCCATGACCGTGCTCCTCAATCATCATCCAAATCGAAGACCATCATCTCTTCTCATAATTTTCATAGTTTTTCATAGGCCTTGTTTATTGTAGCATTCACATTTTCCATGGAAAAATAAATTCAACCACTTCGATTTTTTTTCATTCTTCCCGTAGACCTTGAGATTCTAATTACAAAATTTTTTCATATAAAATTTTTCAGGAGAGGTGATAATCAGTCAGTCAGTCAGTCAGTGAATCAGCACGAGTAGCTATATATATAGTAACTAGTAGGGCGCGTGGTAGCGCGGGCCACATGTGGCCCGCGGGCTGTCTTCTCATCTATAAATGAATGGCCGTCATCTCCATCGCCAATTAGAATCCGATTGGCAGTGGGCTAAAAGAATTACCTCGGAGCACGGTCATGGATTTAAAGATAGTTAAGGGCTGTTTGAATAAAAAATACACTGAACCTCATCGGCGGATGAGGTTCAGTGTATTTTTTTATTCAAATAGCCCTTAACTATCTTTAAATCCATGACCGTGCTCCTCAATCATCATCCAAATCGTCTCTTCCACCAATCGTCTCGTCTCATCCACCATCTCTTCTCATACTTTTATAGTTTTTCATAGGCCTTGTTTATTGTAGCATTCACATTTTAATGGAAAAATAAATTCAACCATTCTGAAATTTTTTTCATTCATCCCGTAGACCTTGAGATTCTAATCACGTCTTGCAAAGAAACCACTCTCTTATCTTTTATACTTTTCGAGATAGAACAACACGAAATTTGTATGGCGGCCATCTTGAATCCGCCATTTTGAATTTTTTTTCAGCTAACTGCCAATTGGATGACGTTTCGAGTTACATTTGGTCGAGCACCCCCCACCTATCTTCGATACCCTGGCTGTGCTCTTCACCCGTCTCCGAAATCCTCAATCATCAGCTCTCTCCATATTTTTCTCTAGTAACTCTCCGAAAACCCGCATCACAACCTTGCATAGTTACCAACTGTTATTCTCTTCAACATTCCCCATACATTTTCTATGGAAAAATAAATTCCGCCATTTTGAATCCGCCATTTTGAATTTTTTTTCAGCTCACTGGCAGTTGGATGACATTTCGAATGACATTTGGTCGAGCACCCCCCACCTATCTGCAATACCCTTGGCTGTGCTCTTCGCCCGTCTTCGAAATCCTCAATCATCAGCTCTCGCTATATTTTTCTTCCTCATGAATTTTTCCTTTCTATACAAAACGATCAGTGAAAAAAAATTTTTCCATACAAAATTGTTCAGGAGAGGTGATCAATCAGTCAATCAGCACAAGCAGCTATATATATATTAACTAGTTTTTCGCGTGGGGGCGCGGCCCGCTAAAGCGGACCGCGTAACTGCTGGGAGCCATTTACTTGGTCGCACATACTCGGATTTGGCAAAAAGTGGGTATTTAGATTTTTCCCCAAAAATGGGGTAATTTTTTTTTCACAAATCGACACCCGAAGTCTATACGCACGATCACCTCATAAACATGCAAATGTTCTGATCTTGCCAACTGTGACAAATTTGAATTAAACGGTCCCGGTTTGAGGTAGAACAATGAAAATGTTGAAAACACTAAAGCTCAGCCGCCATTTTGTTTTTGCAAGATTTTCAATTTTTTCTATAATTAATTTACTCATTTCCTCCAGTACTGCGAGTTTGAACGAAATCGGTTGGAAAACAAAAGAGTTACAAAGGTCACGTCGGCCGCCATTTTGTTTTTCTGAAATGTCATAATTTTTCCCTACTCCAATCCTGCACTCAAACACATCTCCCATACATCATTCTATCGTTTCCTATCTGTTTGCAGGAGAACAATGACATTTTTCTTATAGTTCATTATCGCCATACAATTTAGTATGACAAAAAAATTTCCACCATTTTGAATTTTTTTTTCTTCCATTAGATATACCTTCTCGTCCTGGTCATCTTTTGCTAAGAAACCACTTTTCTATCTTACATACTTTCTGAGATAGACACCGACGAAATTTGTATGGCGGCCATCTTTTTTCCGCCATTTTGAAAATTTTTTCAGCGCATTGGCAATTGCACGTGGTTTCGAATGACATTTGGTCGAGCACCCCCCACCTATCTTCAATACCCTGGCTGAACCCTTCACCCGTCTCCGAAATCCTCAATCATCAGCTCTCTCCATATTTTTCACGGAGTCATTTCTTGACTTCTATACGAAACCACAAGTGAAAAAAAAATTGTTCATACAAAATTTTACAGGAGGACATTTTGGGGAAAATCTCGAAAACTACCCCAAATGTGGCAACACAGCTTATATTTCTCGATACTGCCGGTCGAGTTACACAATCGGTTCATACATGTCGACTTTCCGAAATGTTGCCAAGTGCCCCAAAAACACGATCAAAATATTCAAAAAAATTAAACAAAAACAAAATGGCCGCCACCCTATTCCACATAAATATTTTACATAGTTTCGTATTCTTCCTAGTAACTACAGCATTAACCGCTCCTGATGACGTCACAATTTTTCATCTCGCTCGCACCCAGGCGACATGATGGCCCCTGAAAAGTGACCATGTCGAAAATCACTTTTTCTTTGATAAATTCCAGTGCTGCCAGACCTTGGCGACAAAAATACCCAAATGTTATTTGTACCAGTAGGACGCGTGGTTGCTCATACTCGGATTTTGCAAAAAGTTCGTATTTAGATTTTTTATGTTTTGGGGAAAATTTCGAAATTTCCCGAGAAATGGGGTAATTTTTTTTCCCCACTCAATACTTCGAGTCGAAACGCACAATCGTCCCATAGAAGTCGAAACGCTCCGATGTTGCCAACTATGACAAATTTGAATTTCAAAATCGTGTTTTTTCGTACATCAGACTGATTGACCGCCAGAACAGCCGCCATCTTGGATTTTAAAAAATTACTTCCATTTCGTCAAAATTCAGGATAATTGTGGGCGAAACAAGAAAAAATTAACATCCACAACCACGCCGTTTAGGATCTGTGGCGCCGCGGTTTGGGGTCGAAAAATGAAAAATTTTAAAACGCCACAGCTCGGCCGCCATCTTGTTTTTCCAAATTTTTCCAATTTTTCTAAAAACCATTTACTCATTTCCTCGAGTGCTGCGACTTTGAACGAAATCGGTTGGAAAACAAAAGAGTTACGAAAGTCACGTCGGCCGCCATCTTGTTTTTCTGAAATGTCATAATTTTTCCCTAGTCATCTCCCGCACCCGAACACATCTCCCATACATCATTATATCATTTTCCGTCTCCTTCTGGGAGAACAATTATGTCAATGAGTGAGTCAGTCAGTGAGTGGTAATCGAGCTATATATATTATAACTAGTTTTTCGCGTGGGGGCGCGGCCCGCTAAAGCGGACCGCGTAACTGCTTGGAGCAATTCCCGTGGTCGCTCATACTCGGATTTTGCAAATAGTTCATATATTTCAATTTTTCCCAAAAAATGGGGTAATTTTTTTTCCCAATCTACACCCCGAGTCTGCGTATTTTTTCTACAAACTATTTCCTCAAGTACTGCGAGTTTGAACAAAATCGGTTGGAAAACAAAAGAGTTACGAAAGTCACGTTGGCCGCCATCTTGTTTTACTGAAATGTCATAATTTTTCCCCACTCTACTCCTGCCCATGAACACATCTCCGATACATCATTGTATCGTTTTCTACTTGTTTCTCCGAGAACAATGACAATTTCCTTATAGCACCTAATCGCCATACAATTTAGTATGAAAAAAAATATTCCGCCATTTTGAATTTTTTTATTTTCAATAAATAGATCTTTTCATCCTGATTATCTTTTGCTTAGAAACCACTTTTCTATCATTCATACTTTCTGAGATAGACACCGACAAAATTTGTATGGCGGCCATCTTTTTTTCGCCATTTTGAAATTTTTTTCAGCGCATTGGCAATTGCACGAGGTTTCAAATGACATTTGGTCGAGCACCCCCCACCTATCTTCAATACCCTGGCTGTGCTCTTCACCCGTCTCCGAAACCCTCAATCATCAGCTCTCTCCATATTTTTAACCGAGACATTTCTTGACTTCTATACGAACCCACAAGTGAAAAAACAAATTGTTCAAACTAAATTTTACAGGAGGTCATTTTGGGGAAAATCTCGAAAACTACCCCAAATGTGGCAACACTGCTTTTATATTTCGATACTGCCGGTCAAGTTACACAATCGGTTCATACATGTCGACTTTCCGAAATGTGGGCAAGTGCCTCAAAAACACGATCAAACTATTCAAAAAAATTAAATTAAAACAAAATGGCCGCCACCCCATTCCACATAAATATTTTACAAAGTTTCGTATTCTTCCCAGTAATTACAGGATAAACCGCTCCTGATGACGTTTCAATTTTTCATCTCGCTCGCACCCAGGCGACATGATGGCCCCTGAAAAGTGACCATGTCGAAAATAACTTTTACTTTGATTTATTCCAGTGTTGCCAGTACAGGGCAACAAAACTACCCAAATGTCATTTGTACGAGTAAGACACGTGGTCGCTCATACTCGGATTTCGCAAAAAGTCCGTATTTCGAATTTTTACTTTTTGGGGAAAATTTCGAAATTTCCCGAAAAATGGGGTAATTTTTTTCCCCCACTCAATACTTCGAGTCTATACACACAATCGCCCCATAGAAGTTGAAACGCTCCGATGTTGCCAACTGTGAGAAATTCGAATTTTAATATCGCGTTTTTTCGTACTTCACACTGATTGGCCGCCAGAACAGCCGCCATCTTGGATTTTGAAAAATTACTCCCGTTTTGTCAAAATTCAGGATAATTGTGGGCGAAACAAGAAAAAATTAACATCCACAACCACGCCGTTTAGGATTTGTGGCGCCGCGGTTTGGGGTCGAAAAATGAAAAATTTTAAAACGCCACAGCTCGGCCGCCATCTTGTTTTTCCAAATTTTTCCAATTTTTCTAGAAATCATTTACTCATTTCCTCGAGTGCTGCGACTTTGACCGAAATCGGTTGAAAAACAAAAGAGTTACGAAAATCACGTCGGCCGCCATCTTGTTTTTCTGAAATGTCATAATTTTTCCCTAGTCATTTCCCGCACCCGAACACATCTCCCATACATCATTATATCATTTTTCGTCTCCTTCTGGGAGAACAATTATGTCAATGAGTCAGTCAGTCAGTGAGTCAGTGGTAATCGAGCTATATATATTATAATAATAATAATATATATAATTACTTTAAAATAAAAATAAATAGTTAAAAATAAAAAAGTTAAGTTTAAAAAAAGAACGAAAGCAAAGTGAGGTTCGAACTCAGATGCAGGGTATAACAGGCAAAGCGATGCGCCCTGAGCCATCATGTCTATGGTACCTTGTGAGAAATTATAGATCAATATATATTTATTAAAAATTAAAACAAATGTCTTGTTTTTTAATTTGGTGGGTAGGGGTGTTTAATTTACTTTGAGTATTGGTATTAATAGTAAGGAACCCTCAGTGCGCGAGCCCGACTCGCACTTGACCAATTTTTTTAATATGTGGGTGACCGAGCTTTGCTCGATAATAATATTACTATTTTTACCAATAGATGGCAGCAGGAGTCACATTTTTTGATAGATTTGACATTTTCTAAAATTGAATTATTGCCCCCAAAACCTTCTGTATAGTCAATTTCATGAAAATCGTTCGGGCCGTTTCCAAGATTCAAATTATATAGGATATTTTCAGTTAACATATCTCCATCAGCGGTAGACTGGTTTCAGAGTTACCTCAAAGGCCGACGACAGCGCATCCGGGTGGAAGAATCGTTTTCGTCTTGGTGTGATGTTACGGCTGGGGTACCTCAGGGTGGCGTGTTGTCTCCTTTACTTTTCGCTATATTCATTAACTCTATCACTCGTAATATCTCTTCTCTCTATCACATGTATGCAGACGATATCCAAATATATCGCTCTTCTCCTCTTGATGAGCTTAACTCTGCGATCTTCGCCGTCAACAGGGACCTAGCTGCTATCTCTGCTTGGAGCTGTCAGTTTGGACTTAAGGTCAACCCTGCTAAATCTCAAGCCATTATCATTGGCTTGGGATATTGGGATAATTGCAAGAGTTGATTGGCCTAATCTTCCTCCTGTAACATTTAATGGGGTTGCTATTCCCTACTGTGACACGGTCAAAGACCTCGGCATACATCTGGATCGTGAGCTATCTTGGTCCACTCATCTAAAAGAAGTCAGCAGGAAAACTTTTGCTGCTATGAGCTCATTGCGGCGGCTGCGTTCATTCCTTCCAATTCCGACCAAGGTTATGTTAGCACAAACTCTTCTTCTCTCTATCCTTGATTACGCGGATGCAAGCTTTCTCAATCTCACTGAAGACCAGCTTAATAAACTTGAGCGTCTCCAAAATCTTGCGATTCGGTTTATATTTTGCCTGCGCAAATATGACCATATACCTATCTGAATTTCGACAGAAGCTCAACTGGCTCCCTATTCGACGTCGCCGGGATCTGCATGTTCTCTCTCTTCTGTACTGTGTATTATATAATCCTAGAACGCCGTCCTATCTGAAGGAGAAATTTAAATTTCTAGGAGTGCATTCAGACCTAAGGCCGTCTCGTACATTGACTCTCACAATTCCCCCCCATAAAACTAAGATGTATGAGCAGTCCTTCAATGTGCGGGCAATTATTTTATGGAATGCACTTCCCTTAGAGGTGCGGCAGTCGAAAACTCTCTACACATTTAAAAACTCTGTCAAGAAGCATTACTTTGAAACTTTGACTACTTAATGACGACTAAGTATTATTATTTGTTTATTTGTAATATAACGGGATATATACATAATATATTATAATTATTGGGTATTGTGTATATTTATTAGTTTTTTTATAATATTTATTTTATTATTTTTATTTGTGTAATCTAGTGTATGTAGTAGTGTGTACTTATTTGAATTTAAGTATATTTGTTATAGTTTTGCACCACCTGCAGTCCGTGGTTCCTCTGTATTTTCCTTATCTGTAGGTTGCCTGGCAGAGATTGCTATTTAGCGATAAGGCCGCCTTTTGTACTAATTAATTTTTACTTCTTAGTTGTAATATTGTTTTGTGGTGTACAAATAAAGTGTTAAATAAATAAATAAATAAATATTTTCGGATATAATTCCTTAATATTAAAGAAAATAATTAATAAAAAAAATTCCATTCTAAGTAGTACTTACTTTGCAGTACAATTAAATATTTCAGTATGATTCCGTAATGTCCGATTTCGACACATCCCTGCTCGTTCAATCGAAAATTAGCATAAAAATCACGTTAATTAAATTTTGGAAACACTACAGTTTCGTATTTTTCCCAGTATCTACAGGATATACCGCCCATGATGACGTTTCAAGTTTTCACCTCGCCCGCACCCTGACGCCACTATTGCTCTTGAAAAGTCACCATGTCGAAAATCATCACTTTTACTTTGATAGATTCCAGTATTGCCAGTGTCGGGCGACAAAACTACCCAAATATCAATTGTACGAGTAAAACAAGTGAACGCTCGTACTCGGATTTTGCAAAATGTCCGTATTTCGATATTTTACTTTTTGGGGAAAATCTCGAAATTTCCCGAGAAATGAGGTAATTTTTTCTGTCCCACTCAATATTTCAAGTCTATACACACAATCGCTCCATAGAAGTCGAAACGCTTCGATGCTGCCAACTGTGAGAAATTTGAATTTCAAAATCGCGTTTGTTCGTACGTCAGACTGATTGGCCGCCAGAACAGCCGCCATCTTGGATTTTAAAAAATTACTCCCGTTTCGTCAAAATTCAGGACAATTGTAAGCGAACCAAGAAAAAACTATCATCATTGATAACTCCGTTTAGGATCTGTGGCGCCACGTTTTGGGGTCCAAAAATGACAAATTTTAAAACACCACAGCTCGGCTGCCATCTTGTTTTTCCAAATTTTTCTTCTTTTTCTTGAAACCATTTACTTATTTCCTCGAGTACCTACCGCGAGTTTGAACGAAATCGGTTGGAAAACAAAAGAGTTACGAAAGTCACGTCAGCCGCCATCTTGTTTTTCTGAAATGTCATAAGTTTTTCCTACCCTACTTCCGCACTTAAACACGTCTCCCATACATCATTGTATCGTTTTCTATCGGTTTCTAGAAGAACAATGACAAATAAGGAAAATCTCGAAAACTTCCCCAAATGTGGCAGCACTGCCTATATATTTCGATACTAAACTTTGAGATCCACAGTCGGTTCATACATGTCGACTCCCCGAAATGTTGCCAAGTGCCCCAAAAACACTATCAAAATTTTCAAAACCAGAAAAAAATACAAAATGGCCGCCACCTCAGTTCACAGTTAAATATTTTACACAGTTTCGTATTTTTTGCCAGTAACTACAGGATATACCGCCCCTGATGACGTTTCAACTTTTCATCTCGCTCGCACCCAGGCGTCACGATAGCCCCTGAAAAGTGACCATGTCGAAAATCACTTTTACTTTGATAGATTCAAGTGTTGCCAGTGCCGGGCGACAAAACTACCAAAATATCATTTTTAAGAGTAAAACACGTGGTCGCTCGTACTCGGATTTTACAAAATGTCCGTATTTCGATATTTTAGTTTTTGGGGAAAATCTCAAAATTTCCCGAGAAATGGGGTAATTTTTTCTGGCCCACTCAATACTTCAAGTCTATACACACAATCGCTCCATAGAAGTCGCAAAGCTCCGATGCTGCCAACTGTGAGAAATTTGAATTTCAAAATCGCGTTTTTTCGTACGTCAGACTAATTGGCCGCCAGAACAGCCGCCATCGTGGATTTTAAAAAATTACTACCGTTTCGACAAAATTCATGACAATTGTAAACGAACCAAGAAAAAACTATCATCATCGAGAACCCCGTTTAGGATCTGTGGCGCCGCGTTTTGGGGTCGAAAAATGAAAAATTTTAAAACACCACTGCTCAGCCGCCATCTTGTTTTTCCAAATTTTTCTTCTTTTTCTTAAAACCATTTACTTATTTCCTTGAAAACTGCGAGTTTGAACGAAATCGGTTGGAAAACAAAAGAGTTACGAAAGTCTAGTCGGCCGCCATCTTGTTTTTCTGAAATGTCATAATTTTTTCCTACTCTACTCCCGCACTTAAACACGTCTCCCATACATCATTGTATCGTTTTCGATTTGTTTCCAGGAGAACAATGTCAATATTCTTATAGCTCCTAATCGTCATACAATTTAGTATGAAAATTTTTTTTCCGCCATTTTGCACTTTTTTTTCTTCCAATAGATAAATTTACTCGTCCTGATCTTCTATTGCTATGAAACCACTTTTCTATCTTTCATACTTTCTGAGATAGACACCGACGAAATTTGTATGGCGGCCATCTTTTTTTCGCCATTTTGAAATTTTTTTCAGCCCACTGGCAATTGCACGAGGTTTCGAATGACATTTGGTCGAGCACCCCCCACCTATCTTCAATACCCTGGCTGAGCCCTTCACCCGTCTCCGAAATCCTCAATCATCAGCTCTCTCCATATTTTTCACCGAGTCATTTTTTGACTTGTATACAAAGCCACAAGTGAAAAAAAAATTGTTCATACAAAATTTTACAGGAGGACATTTTGGGGAAAATCACGAAAACTACCCGAAATGTGGCAACACTTTCTATATATTTCGATACTGCCCGTCGAGTTACACAATCGGTTCATACATGTCGACTTTCCGAAATGTTGCCAAGTGCCTCAAAAACACGATCAAAATTTTCAAAAACAGAAAAAAATACAAAATGGCCGCCACCTCATTTGCGGTAAATATTTTACACAGTTTCGTATTTTTCCCAGTAACTACAGGATATACCGCCCCTGATGACGTTTCAAGTTTTCATCTCTGTCGCACCCAGGCGCCACGATAGCCCCTGAAAAGTGACCATGTCGAAAATCACTTTTACTTTGATAGATTCCAGTGTTGCCAGTCCTCGGCGACAAAAATACTCAAATGTCATTTGTATGAGTAAGACACGTTATCGCTTATACTCGGATTTTGCAAAAAGTCCGTATTTCGATTTTTTACTTTTTGGGGAAAATCTCGAAATTTCCCGAGAAATGGGGTAATTTTTTCTTCCCTAATCAATACTTCGAGTCTTTACACACAATCGCCCCATAGAAGTCGAAACGCTCCGATGCTGCCAACTGCGAGAAATTTGACTTTCAAAATTGCGATTTTTCATACCTCACACTGATTGGCCGCCAGAACAGCCGCCATCTTGGATTTTGAAAAATTACTCCCGTTTTGTCAAAATTCAGGATAATTGTGGGCGAAACAAGAAAAAATTGACATCCTTAACCACCCCGTTTAGGATCTGTGGTGCCGCGGTTTGGGGTCGAAAAATGAAAAATTTTAAAACACCACAGCTCGGCCGCCATCTTGTTTTTCAAAATTTTTCCAATTTTTCTAAAAACCATTTACTCATTGCCTCAAGAAACTGCAATTTTGAACGAAATCGGTTGGAAAACAAAAGAGTTACGAAAGTCACGTCGGCCGCCATCTTGTTTTTCTGAAATGTCATAATTTTTCCCTAGTCGACTCCCGCACCCGAACACATCTCCCGTACATCATTATATCGTTTTCTGTCTCTTTCTGGGAGAACAATTATGTCAATCAGTCAGTCAGTGGTAATTGAGCTATATATAGTATAATAATATATATATATATATATATATATATATATTAATATATATATCACGTGATTCTAGGCCTGTTCCCAACAGTGTTAAATTAGTGACACTTGAGTGACAGTGTTTTAAGGATATTTGAGTTTTACTTTTCCTCATAATATTACATGAAATAATGTTTTGTATTTCAAATCGGTCTTTACTCAGTTTATTTTTTTGGTGAATATAACATTTTCTGAAAATAATCCCAGCTAGATCGATTTATCGTCCCCGAAACCTCTTGTATACCGTTCATGAAAATCGTTGGAGCTGTTTCCGAGATTCAAATATATACACGAATTGCTCGTTTGAAGACATAAGATTAAACAAAGTTTTGTATGTAGCAACAAGTAAATTCTTTTCCTTCAACAGTTCTCTGATTGGCCCATTGTGTCATTTTATGTGATTTTTTATGACTTAGAAGAAATTAATTAAATTTGATTTTTTCATATTGATTTTTTCAACTTAATCGATAATTTTACGAGTCACGGTTAAGATGCATCACTATACTTTGACAGTTATCAAATATTAAAGTTTATTCTTTGCTATTGAAATTTTAACCTTAGTTACATAAAAACAGAGTTCCTAAAAAAATCTTTAAAATACGAATCAACTAGCGCTGGTGCGGGCAAAAGCGGAACTATAGGTATATTTTAAGTCAATTTTTGCAATATAAATTATATGCCTGTGACAATAAGGTTGACTTTGATGTTGGCTTGTTGGATGGCTTAATTTTTTCGTTACGGTTTTTCAGGATTCGGTTCACCCGTCAAGGCCCGCGATAGAAGCTATGCAATAGCTTAACTTTTTTTTATTTTTTTAATAGTTTAACAAATGAATTTTGTTAGCCAATAAATGGATTTGTGTAAAACACCCTCTTGTTCTCAGTTGGTGACGCCGATGCCCGTTCGACCGTCGCGCAATGTGGGCGTACATCATAGCCGCAGCGCGCGGGGACGCGCGACTCGCGGTGCAGAAGCGGCGCGTTGACAACACAGATGACAACATTTATATGTTAGTACAATCAATATAAAACTATTCCTTGGTCTGTGGTACAATTAGCAGTGCTAGCATGGACAGTGGACTAATTTGTTCCCGGCAAAGGACAAAATTCGCGCGACTCGCGGTGCATAAGCGGCGCGTTGACAACACAGATGACAACATTTTTATGTTAGTACAATCAATATAAAGCTATTCCTTGGTCTGTGGTACAATTAGCAGTGCTGACATGGACAGTGGACTAATTTGTCCCCGGAAAAGGACAAAATTCGCGCGACTCACGGTGCATAAGCGGCGCGTTGACAACACAGATGACAACTTTTATATGTTAGTACAATCAATATAAAGCTATTTCTTGGTCTGTGGTACAATTAGCAGTGCTAACATGGACAGTGGACTAATTTGTCCCCGGCAAAGGACAAAATTCGCGCGACTCACGGTGCATAAGCGGCGCGTTGACAACACAGACGACAACATTTATATGTGAGTACAATCAAAATAAAGCTATTCCTTGGTCTGTGGTACAATAAGCAGTGCTTGCATGGGCAGTGGACTAATTTGTCCCCGGCAAAGGACAAAATTCGCGCGACTTGCGGTGCATAAGCGGCGCGTTGACAACACAGATGACAACATTTATAAGTGAGTACAATCAATATAAAGCTATTCCTTGGTCTGTGGTACAATTAGCAGTGCTAACATGGACAGTGGACTAATTTGTCCCCGGCAAACGACAAAATTCGCGCGACTCGCGGTGCATAAGCGGCGCGTTGACAACACAGATGACAACATTTATATGTTAGTACCTCACACTACATTAAATAAAGGGTTAGTACAATAAGCAGTGCTAGCATGGGTAGGGGTCTATTTTTTCCAAGGCGAAATCACAAAATTTTATCTCTTTCCACGTTTTTAAAGTGAAACTTTTATTACATCTTCTCAAACTTTTTCGTCTTTGTTTTGCATGTCGCGTGGCAGTTGGCCGCAGCATCCGTAGGGATAAAGTGAATTTTTTGTGACTTTGGCGCTCGTCAGAGCAGCCAAGGTCACAAAAGTTTCACTTTTACCATGGTTTCATAAAACCGCACAATCCTTTTTTGTTTTATTCCCCCTAGCATGGGCACACGGGTGGAGAAAATACTCCCTTGCTTAAAACCGGTTTGACTTAAATATTAGTCTCGGTCAATTTCTCTTGCCCTGCTAAGGCGACTATTTTGTCCCCTGTCAGAGGACGAAATCGGGGAATACGATTTTATGGGCATGGGCAGTGGCCCATGCTAGGGGGGCTGCTATAGGCGATTCAGATCAATGACGAAATACGCTACGCTAAGAGAACCGGAAAGATGTGACGTATGTAGAAGCCAGCTCCATTAGCGCTATTTTACAGTTTTAACAATTATGTTAAAATCCGGCTTCAGGGCGGAGCCTAAAATTGTATGCGTGACGTCAGTAAGTGCTGATCCTTTAATAAGTATGTTTAATCAATGGTACAACCTGCTGGGCGATTCACGTACGATTTTCACACACTGAGAATTTTTTAATTATATTTGAGTGTTAAATTGAATGTACTTACGTGGGAATAAGATAAATATATATCAGCACATTAGTTCGCAATCCAGCCCCAAAGTAAGCGATATCTTAGTTATGGGCACTAGATAACTGACAGATTTAAATAATATTTATACCTACAGTAATTACACGTCTGTATTTTATTTTTAGTTATTCCTTTGTAGAGGTATAACTATTGGAACCAAACAACGCTTGGTGCAAGCTCTGATTTTCCCAATCTTCATGGATTGGAGTGGAAACATGAATGATCCGCACCAGAGAACGACAAATAATCGATGTGTTCGAAATGTGGTGCTGGAGGCGAATGCTGCGTATTCCGCGGACTGCTAAACGCACAAATGTGTTCATCCTTTCACAACTGAAAATAACTGCCCGTCTTTCCACTATCCGTCTTCAGCGCATCCTCAGCTATTTCGATCACATTTCACGACGCGGCAATAGCAGCATTGAAAAATTGACTGTTGTATAGGCAACGTGGAAGGCAAAAGGCCACGAGGCAGATCTTCAACCCGGTGGTAAGACAACTTAAGGAAACTGGCGCCCTTACCTTTTACGAAGCAGTCCACATGGCTGCAGACAGAACACGGTGGAAAGAAATCATACACCGCAGGATTACTCGCCGTGATTGATAGTCATTGTGACTATCAATCACGGCCGATCCCTCAGTCATGTGGGACCGACCGAAAAGAGATACATATTTAGTAGAGATACTTAAGTCAATACCAGAGCCTATTTTTTACGTCTTTTTCAGGTATCGAGATGGCAAAGTCTTCACTCTTCCAAGTTCCTCCGGTCCCAGGCCTGGTACTTCGGGGATGAACTCCCAGGACTTCAAGAACTACTCCAAGAAACCTTACTCGAAGAAGATCCTCTCCCCGAAATCTTTGAGCCCTTTACACTTGCCACCTGACATCGAGAAAATGGAGGAAGGAATTGAGCCTTTTGAGGAGGTAAGTGCAACTTAAAAATCAACTTTTTAGTCATTGCCTCTTTATTGACATTTACAGTGCCTACCTCAATACCAAGATCCGCGCACGTATTCTGTAACTCGGTGCCTATCGTAGAATGATAGCTACTGGCATATATTTTTTATTCATTAAAGGTTTGCTATGAGATTATAGTAAAATTTTCGTAGCAAACCTTCAATGGACAAGAAATACCTATATGCCAAAGGCTATCATTTTGGATAGGCTCAGTTACAGAATACGTGTGCTGGTCACCAAATACCTACCTCTATACGAATGATTTACGCTATACTTTACTGTGACCTCAACTGATGCTAAGTGATGATACAGCCTTAGATGTTATCGTACTATTTCTGCACATCATAGCATTCCGCAACAGTTGGTTGTGCCTTTCGGCTTTCACACATATTATTATATTTAGTTTTTAGTAAAGAGTTTAATATACCTTTTACAAAACAAAAATATAAAAAAAAAAACTGAATTTGGCAGACTGCGGGAATCAAATGGTAGGTACCATTGATTAAACATATAAAGGATCAGCACTAAGTGATATCACGCATGTATTTTTAGGCTCCGCCCTGAAGCCGGCTTAATTTGTCGCTAATGTAAGCGACCGACAGCGGTATCGAAATGTATGACGCGCGACGCCATATTTGTGAAATATTTATCTTCAACATACGTCACATCTTTCCCGTCCTCTTAGCGTAGCGTATTTCCTCATTGGTAAACCTTAGTGAATATACCTAGTTCCAAAGTGTAAGATAATCTATATCAGGCCGTAAGTAATCAGGTCTGAAACGCATTAACCAGCTCCTCTATAATATCCTTTTACCTATGCCTTTTACCCTCTCCACTCTTAGTTAAAAGGGTTGTGACAAGTCTATTATCATCCTGTCATGTTCGAGTACAAGTATCCTTTGATCACTCTTTGTTGCATAGTTTGTCACTAAGGACTAATATAAAAACCTTTGTTCCATTAGGAGCTATTTCATGTAAGTAAGAATCTTTGAAAGACATTTTCTAAGAAAAGAACTCTGAATAGACTACAACTTGATATTGCGAAAATAACAACCTACTTACTTTGTTCTTTGTAAAAAAATTGCGAAATGTAATTTGAATGCTGAAGCTGCATGCAATAATGAAGTATGAAATAAAATAATATGGAGTGTCAGTAAAATAAAATTTTATGTACGACTAATGCTTCTTCTTTGTGATACTTGCGGTTGAAAATTAATTTATTTTAACGTGAAAAGAGCTTCCAAGTTTCCTTGTTAATTGGGATAATCGTTGAATAAATAACTGTTAAACGCTGTCAGCATTTTGGGTGCTGTGCCTCGCCGCCTCGGCTTCGATGAGTCTTTAGCGTAAGTTTTTATTCTATTTTACTTAATTTATATTTTTGAAATTTGCAGCGTATTCATTTAGCATTAGGTTAGCCTTTATGAATACTTTAATAAAATTTTCTTGAAATATTTTTAATAAGTAGGTACCTTGCACACTATATCTAGATTTGTATTGAACAAAAATTAAAAATTATTAGAAACGACTTCAGTACCAGCCTCCAAAAATCTGCATTCTTGGATGCTTATGTATTGTAAAAGTAAAAAAAACAAGTCTATAGAGACCTCGTACAACTAACGGAGATTTGAAATAACAAACATTATTTACACAAACTACAAGTAAGGCTTTTTCAAAATCGCGTATTTCCTGAAACAAGTTTCATGAAATTTTCCCGTTATATTTTTTTTTCCTGAACGCCCGACCGACGACACGGGCGTTATATATTTTTTTTCACAGTGTATCTTTTATTTGGATTGCGTTAGACTAAACACAAAGCCAGCCTGTAGAACGCCTTCGTTGAACTTGGATCGTCCGAGAATGGGCCACTTCTAAAATAATATAGATAATAATTAAAATCAAATGCCAAATCGGAGCACAAACAACGTCACTATTTTCCTGATTCGGCTTTACAAAAACAACTGAATTAATTTCCACAAGCTGTCACTACCTATAATGGAAATATTGTCAGTTGACTTAACCACATTTTACGGCCCGAAATCCCATTTGAATACATGAATATTATAAACAATTAGTCCGACGAGCACTTGAACGACATTGACAGGACGGCGTGGATGTAAAACAAAGACAACCAGCGAATAAAATCTCGTCAATTATTAATTTAGTCAATTCTTAATTTAATCAATTATTACGTCAATTTTTGTTAATAATAAGCAAAAACAACACAATATACAACAGCGTTATGCCCAATAGAGTGAACTATCAAATAGTAGCTATCACAAGATATTTAATTCACAAAACAAGCGCCTTTAATTTTGATTTTGGCCACGCACCAATACGGTTTATCGTACTGTACTTGTACGAAGTAGTTGAAACACTGCAATGGTCAGCTATAATAATATAAAACGCAAAAAAATGTGCAATATTAATAATATGTAATTAAGTCACATATTATTACAATCATGTATTGTAGTATACCTATCAAAGAGTATCAAAGTCAAAAGTCTGTATATGTATATGTGTGTATATATGTGTCTGTATATGTATATGTCTGTATATGTATATGTATATGTGTGTGTATTTGCGTGTATGTGTGAAAGAGACGGACAGAGAGTGTATAGAGTGAGTAGTGAAAATTAAAATGGAAATTCATAATTTATCTTTCATCTTATGAAAAGTCTATCGCCAAGTTCGGAAACCATGTCTGCACCGAGAAGAACTGGCATGAAACTCGGCATTTACTCTTTTAAAAAAGTCATTGTATACAACTTCTTCTACATAGCATGAAAAACTATTATTATATAATTTTATGATAATATCTCGTAAGGGGATGGAAGCATATTCCTATTCCCTACTATGCCAAGTTAATAGTCGAAGAGACTGAAAGAGACACATCTCTAAGGTTCCCTTCATCACTTCTATACAGATAAGAGATAATAAAAGTGACTTTTTCATAAATGTCAGTGGATCACTCAAAGTGAGGTGGGATGGGTCAGCTCGGCAGTTATCATCAACGGCACGGTCAAGGCCCAGGTTGTTAGTTCAGTCACATTACCCGCCGCTGTCTGTGATCCAGATGTCTGCACTCATTAGCCTCAGGACTTCCCGGCTAGTTGTCACCCCCTCCCCCACCACTCTCTCCCCACCCCCTTCTGAACCGAGGGGTCAGGGCGCGCGATCGCCAGTAGACGCAATGACAAATTGTTGTTTGATGAATTCGCATAAAACAGCTACATTTAAACATAAACTAAACGAAAATGATAGACTGCATTTGGTGGCAAAAACGACCCACTAACTTTTCGAATAATAATTAATAATAATCGGCCATGTACGAGTCGGACTTGCGCAATAAGGGTTCAATTTTTTTAGTATTTGTTGCTATAGCGACAACGGACATACAAATTCTGAGTTTGAGAGAGATTGAAATTTTCAAGTATGTAGCTATCACAGTTCAAGAGATACAGCTTGGTGACAGACGGACGGACGGGCGTACGGACGGCAAAGTACAGAATATGAGAATGACAATCGTCATCTGTTTGCAGCGACCTCGATTGGCTTACGTTATCATTGCAAGTAGGTGAAAGAAAATGTCGAGAGGAAATCAGCACTTCTAGTCCTCTAGCCATATTTAAATTTCTTCAGAACATAAATACTTAGGGACATATAGCTAGAGCTGCTGCATGTTTTAGACTTCTCGAAAAATTCTCAAAGGTGTGAATGTGTGATGTAAAGCCTGCAAACTCCTCTTATTCTGATAAGAGCCTCGCGCCCTGTAATTGTAGACCGAATACAGATTGCAACAAACAGACAATAGACATTAATCAATTTAAAGCGCAATATACCGTCCGTTATGTCAGTCATAATAGTCTGGGATCCCGCTATACAACGACCTTCACCGAGCTGCTTATTGGATGAAAACTATTTTATATCCAATTAAATATGTCAATAAATATATCGCAAGTAGGTTGCCTAAAAAATTTCAGTCCAGGGTATGATTAATTAAGAATTAAAAAAAAAAACATTGTAACATGGACTGTATAGCGGGATCCTAGACCATAAAGACAATAACAGGAAAATAAAGCAAATAAATATATAGAGTGGACCGGAATAGAATCGATAAAACGGAGAACTATGCGACTAAGCCTTTGTATTTGGCCAGGATAGTTGCAAAGAACTAACTGTTAACTAGACTTTCAAAACACGAGTCACCTATCAATATATTGTGCGGAATTTGATTATTACCTTACCGCGCTGGCTAAGTCCAGAGCAAGCTTTACATACCTTTGAGAATATCACGGAGAAATCTCTGATATCGTCTCTAGGAAACTTGTTTCACAGCACAAAATTCAAAAAGTAAGAAAAACCTTATACGAGTAACTATGGTGTACTTGGACTAAACATTTGTTAAGGGTTCTATCTATTTTTTCCGTAATCTATTTATGTTGGTCATCATAACTCGTAAGTTGTTTAATGTCATAATTTTGGTACGATAGTTATTAGTTACGGTCTGTAACTGGTAAATATTAGTTTGTAGGTTAAATAAATTCTTTGTTACTACCTATTTGCTTGGCGAGGCTGGACAGGTGACAAGCTTATGCCCCGCTTGGTCAGCCCGTAGCGCCAATTAGTATACCAATACCTATTTGTAGCTACCGGCTACAAGTTTACCTATATCAATAATTCTTTAAAGTTCTTATATTTGTTCGTTAAAGTTCGTCTTTGGCTTCACCATATGATCAAATAAACAGTGAAAAAGGTCATTAGAGGAAATTGTCATGGTCCCTTATTATTCTTACACTGACTAGCTATTTAACCATCAATCATTAAGGTTTACCCTAGATTAAGCAAAAATAGCAAACACAATTTTTGAGTTATAAAGTAAAGCTTTTATGATTAAACCAATTTCGCGCGAGTTAGCTACTCGTAAGTGTAATATCCGCCAAAGGATTGTAAAAGCTTGTAAAAAAGTGACCACTGCTCCGCTCCATAAAACGTTGCCTTGATCTGTGGCAAATATTAATCTATCGTTCTTTATGGTAAGGTGGTATTGTAGGTTTTATTACTAATGTAAATCTATACGTCTAACACAATCGGGGATAATTTCTCCACAGGGTCTCTCCTATGTCGAAGTTATTACAGTTCTGAGCATAGGTGCATGGGTGAAAACAAATTACCCAAGCATAAAATGCATAAAACGCGCCATGCTATAACCGTGGAGAAAATAACTGAGTCCTCTGTCAGACAATATAATCCAGAGATACAAAAATGTATCCGGGTCCTTGCTAGCCCTGTACGGAGGCGTCAGAAGTCACAAAAGATTATACTCGTGTCGTATCACATATTCAGTCACCGCCTCCGTTCTGGTTGCGCGCAATTTTAAGAGCTCATTTATGTTCCAAACTGCGCGAGAGGTGGTCGCATCCATCGCCTTGAATCGCATCACTCCAACGATACACTCCGCGAGAGATAGTCGGTTCATTCGATTCATTTAGTTCTCGTGAGTTACACGCTCTTACACTCATTCGAGCTCCCTATCGGTGATCTATCTAGAGCTCAGTGGGTGTCTTAATATCTTTAATTGAAGTGGCAAAGCGGTTTCGTGACACGAACTCCTTACGTTTTCTGATACGGATCTCTAATTAATCGCGACTTGATTGCTCTTTTCTTTTTTTTTGGATTGCAATGTAAACCATCCGCGTCGGTTAAAAAATGAGTCCTGTTTTTACGATTTTTAAAAACAACCGCCTGAGGAACGCTATGGGTCAGGTGAGTTGACTTATTTTGTATCGTATTAAAACGCGTTCGCAGACGCTTTGCCGATTGCTTGACTTGCCCGCATACATCTACTAACGGACGAGCGCGGGTTACGGTAGTATGAAGTGGGAGGGAAAGTCAGCGGCAAAGCTTCTGCGAATAGGTAGTACGTTACCTTTACAGCACTGCGGCCGCCCTTAGAGAGGTTCCGTAAAACGTCTACGTGTCACTTTTCAGAAGTTAACCTTGGTTTGTGACATCTTAACGACAACAATGTGGTAGATGGCTAAGCTAAATTACATGTCATCAAAATTACAATGACACCTCAACTGAGTCTAAATAAATATTATAGATCAATGAAATAAATTTATTTTTAACCAACGTTTTTAACCAATTTCGAAACTGTATAAGGCTACGTTATTTATGTAAAGAACAAGGAACAACAGAAGTTTATACAAATAATGTTTAGAGTCTAGATGTAACATATATTAGAAGACGATTCTAGTAAATAACTAAAAATTTCCAAGGTACCTATCACCAGCTATTGTAAAGGACGCGTAAAAAAATAAAACTTCTTCTTCCTGCCCTTTTCCCACATTATGTGGGGTCGGCACAAGATGTCTTCTTCTTCCATTCGCTCCTGTCGGCCGTCAACTCGCAATCCACTCCTTTCACACGCATATCTTCTTTCACGCAATCCATCCACCTCTTTTTCGGTCTTCCTTTACTTTTTCGCCCCTGCACAAGCATATTCATCGTTCTTTTAGTAACATGATTTTCATCCCTCCGCATAACATGCCCATACCACGTTAACCTTTTACTCCTCATTTTTTCTGTTACGGGCGCAACTTTTAAACTTCCCCTTATGTACTCGTTACTTATCCTACCCATTCTCGTCACCCCACACATCCATCTCAAAAATAAAACATTTTAAGAAATTCAATGGCTTACTGATAGGTTCAGTTTCCACATTCCTGAAAGCTAGTGTTGCCGGATGCCAAACTATTCCACTTTTATACTCCATCTTTTTGACAATCGGTCCACTTTTGTACGAGTACAACGTCTAAAAAACCTACTTTCAGGTACTACATTAATTCTTAGATCAGAATGTAGAATACAAGGCAATAACTGTATCGATTTCAATTGTTCCTTTTTTAGGGTTCCGTACCCGAAGAGTAAAAAAGGAACCCTATTAGCAAGACTTCGCTGTTCGTCTGTCTGTCCGTCTGTCCGTCTGTCACCAGGCTGAATTTTTGGAACCGTGATAGCTACAGACTTGAAATACCGTTCAGAGTGATAAAACGCTGATGAAACAAAGAAATAGAGTGAGACAATCTGATGGCGAATGAAAACTGTCAAGACGGCCATCAGCGTTGTGTCGCTACTGTACAACCACCATAGAGGAGGAAGCCCTCAACTTCAAAATTACCACAAATACTTTGCCTAAATTCGCAAACACGAGCCGCCGCTACACAATTTTTCACGCACACTAGCATCCTCGCTCCATACTAATTGCAAATTGACACACTCACACTACAAAAAAACTTGCCACACTCACGGTAGGGCTCTATCTAGGCAGAGTGCGAGCGACTACCTATTATTATAAATCTATGCAAAACTCTTTAGAAACAAAATAAAACATCAAAAGCGAGCACGATAAATTAAATAAAAAGAAATAAACAAAAGTTTTAAATAAAACCGGCCAAGTGCGAGTCAGATTGCGTACTGAGGGTTCCCTACTATTATAGAAAAAGTAAAACAATACGAATCACTTTTCTTACCCAACCGCAAACTTAACTTTGTTTTCAGAGGTTAATTGTTAATACCAAAAAAAAGTATTATAGATACAGACTTGATTTTATTTTTCCCATAAAATATACATTAATCCTAGATTTTTCGATTGGGACGGTATTTTTTTCGACATTTTACTCAATAGGTTAATCTAAAAATCGGTATTAGAATACAAAAGCAACGCCCTTTTATATACCCCATTCAATACTGTTATCTCATTTTGAAATTTGGTCGCCCCTGATGTTCCCCCTTTTTATAAATATAAATATAAAAACAGTTTTCAATTGTTTGTACTTGCAATAATTGCGCGCCATTATTACCTACAACTAATCCAAATTTCACGATATCATTAATATTTACTGTCAAATGATAGCCATGTTGGATGACAACTGCTTTATTATTAAAATACCGACAACACCTTCCCCATAATGGAAGTATTAATAATTCCCCATAATTTATGGTCTCCAAAATACAGGATTCCTAGTTTGGAGACCGCTAGAAATAATTGTGTATGTATTCTCATTTTTGGTAAATAAAGATATTTTATTTTATTTTATTTTTTTTTATTTTATAAATGAAAAATTTACAAATAGTGAACACTGAACATCTCTCCCAATAATGAAAAAAAAAGCTCTTAATCTAAAAAATTTAGCTAAATTGAAAACAACAAAAAAAATATATGCAAACTTACTTTCGAAAACAAATAAAAGTTTTTTAAATATCTTTTAACATCGGAGTGTAATTTTTTAACATTTCTCTTAGGCCTAAGAGTGGCTTTCGAAAACTAGTAAAAGTTTTATAAATATCTTTTAACATCGGAGTGTAATTTTTTAAAATTTCTCTTAGGCCTAAGAGTGACTTACTTTATCTTTTTTCCATAAGTACCCATACACCAAAATATGGTAGAATGTAGAAGGATTACAAACATTATGTTTCGTATGAATTCTTATGAATAAAATTATTTTATTTATTTATTATTTATTTATGGATTAAAAATTTATTTACGAAGTTTTGGATGCACATCACAGACTTACTTCATCATCTCTGAAGATCTTTATTGGAACCTACTAGACTAAACCTCCTTTATTTTTTTGTGCTTTTTATTTTTTTAACCGACTTCAAAAAAAGAAAGAGGTTCTGTATTCGACCCGTATGTATGTATGTATGTGTGTGTGTATGTATGTATGTTTGTCCGCGATTATTTCACGTTTGGCTGAACCGATTTTGATGCGGTTTTCAGGAAAGTATTTGTTACATTCTGGAGAAGGTTTTAGTATATTAACCGACTTAAAAAAATAAGAGGTTCTTAGTTTGATCGACATATTTGTATTTAAGTTTGTTCGCGATTATCTCGAGTTCGGCAAAACGGATTTAGATGATTCTTTTTTTTGTTAGATAGGCCATACATCACAGGTAGACTCGTTTTAATTTCGTCGAGATTTAATGAATATCTTCGGAGATGGAGAGCGGAACTCCTTAACGGAAAATAGTAAATCGCTTGCGATCGGTATAATAGTGTACAGTGTAGATGTATTTAGAATTTTCCGTGATTATTGTACATGCATTTTATTGTGATAGTCCGTTTTAAATTTGGTTAAAACGTGGCAACTAGATCATAAAAGCTTGTCTTTAAAAACTTTTTTGCACTAAAAAGGGTAAAATAAATTATTTTTAAAAAAAATTGAACCGACTTCAAAACCACAAATAGGCACTCAAAAGCGAAAAATAAATTAATATATAATTATTATAACCGCTACTACCCACTCATCTATTTTGAAGTCGGTGCCAGCGAATTTTTTATTTTTCGCTTTTGAGTGCCTATTTGTGGTTTTGAAGTCGGTTCAATTTTTTTAAAAAATAATTTTTTTATTCTTTAGAGTAAACTAGATAACAACTAGACAACTAAACTAGACAGGAAGGGCAAACTCACCCTTGACTGTTTTTAAAAATTGCATCTAAATAATTTCGGTAACTTTATAGCTCGTTTGTTTTATTACTTGGTACAGCAAACACCACAAAAAACATAAGCTTATTTTAATTGAATAATATATAGTAGTAGTAATACCTTTTAGTTTCAGCTTTCCTGGTCCATCTCGTTAATGGATGGATAATGGAAATTCAATTAAAAACTTTTGGTTAAAAATAATAACGACAAAAAATTTATGTTAAAAGATTGCATAACGAATATAAATATTTGATGATTTGATCTATTTTTGAATTCCCCGGCAAATGTTGATTTTTCCAGAGTTGAAAGTTGCCTTTAAACGAAACCAAGATAATGTAAGCAAGCTGAATTCTAAGCGAAGTCGTTTGAGTTGTGCCGTAAAGAAGTAAAATATTAAATAGTTCATTTAATATTTATACGCTGTTAAAACAGTATTCTATAGGTACTTATAATAAAACTGTGAGGGGTCGAATTCTGTACATTAAAGTTAATTATTTAAAAAAAAATTTTTTTGAGATCACTCTTTATAGACACTTCAATTCACAAAGACGCGCCCCACTCTGTCAAAATTTCACCGTTTCATTCGATTCGTACGGAGTTTGACACAGTGGGGCGCATCATCGTGGATTGAAATATACATACGAGTATAATAATCGATAATGAAGCCAAAACTAATTTGTTTCTTTTTTGTCTATCTATCTGTCTATTTCATAGCCGCGCATCACGGCTACTCCGCTAGAGGGATTTAAATGAAACTTGATTTAACTTCATTTAAATGATTTCAGTTCATACTCCGAGGTAGGATATAGGATGGGACTTTGTTCCGAATTTCATGGATTTGTTCATAATTTCTATGGAAGACGGCATCAAGGTCGAAGAGTGTATTTAGCTATAATTCGTTAACGCATAACGTAAGCGTATCGTTATGACGCTACTCGTACGCTGCATTGTTGCACAAACGAATCGTTGTGTAGACTTAGTAGTACTAGTATTAGACTGGCATACTAAAAGTCATAAGACATAAGAAATTGAAGTTCAATTAAATTCAGAAGATAATGAAAAGATTACCTATGATTCGCTGCCTCACCGCTTCGTATGCGGACTTGCTTTTAATGCTCTCGTCGTAAGCGCGTACGCTTAGCCCTTTCGAACACGGCTCGTAAGCGCACGGCGTAATCGCGAACGACGAGAGCAGTTCGAACACGAACATGCTCAAACATGTTCACAGACGTAGGAGGCGTTATTGTCATATTGTTAGGCGTAGCGTCGTAACGATACGCTTACAAGCCGAGTGCGAAAGGGCTTAGTAAACTGTTGCGAGAGCCAGGGCGGCTTAACTTCCGTTGCAACTTGTTGCCGCCCTAGAATACTCCGCCCAACCGTCGTATCGAGGAAAATCTTGTTACTGACGCAAAATAGTTCATGTGAATGAAGATATAATTTAAGACGGCCTAGATTTGTTATATTGCCTGCGACTTCGCCCGAGGGAAATTTAACTTATTTTCGGGACAAAAGATAAACTTTGTGTTAATCTACCATAAAATAATCTATCTACTTCTACTGTTCTATAAGTTTAGATATTTCTAAAGCAAGGAGAAATAAACATACACAATACACATACACAATCTTTGTTCGTCATTAAAATTAGTGTAAGATTTTTTTAGTTTACATAAATACCTGGTTTATTATTTACTAGCGGCACCTTGCTTGCGCTTGATACGAGTATTTAAGTTAATCGCGAGTTTTGAATTTTTCTAAATCCCACAAGAACCATGGGATTTTTCGGGATAAAAGGTAGCCTATGTCCTTTCTGAACCTCTGGTTTATCTAAGTTCCAAATTTCATCAAGATTGGTTCAGTAGTTTAGGCGTGCAAGCGGAACAGACAGACAGACTAAGTTACTTTGCATTTATAATATTAATATAGTAGGGAAGTAGGGATTATCAAAACAAAGATTTATTGTGCTAGTAAAATTAGAGTATTTTTGTTATTGTGTGCTACTCTCAGTGAGACCCAACTCAAAGTTCCCGCTTATTTTTATTAAATTGACGGGATAGCCGGGTCGGGTAAGCTCCCGTCGGGACCTGTTGCCTCCTCGCTAAGTGCTCCCGCCCACGCTCCGCGAGAAAATCTTGAATAGTAAAATGCTGCATATTTCTTAATCGTATTACGGCAATTAACATTCCAGCGAGTTATTGCATTTCATTTTAACTTGCTAAACAAATTATCTCAGAGAAATCACTGCCTCGGTAGTCAATCTTTTTTTCAATTGCAATCCAATTAAAGGATGAACTGACTGCGATCCAACTGAATGGTATTTCTGTCAATCTTGTTGAAAATAAAAATCGTAGTTGGAAGGAGTATAACACTAGGACAACATCGTACGGAAATGCTAATTCATTTATGCTCGTTTTCACCAACATTTTAAGAGACACCTAAGCCCTTAGGTGACAGTTGTTGTAAGCCGAAACTGTCACCTGGCTTAGGTGTTTCTTAAAATGTTGGTAGCTCTACTACAGCTGACACCGATTTGAGAAGAGCCTATGTAATAGTGCGTCTACTCGTCGATTAGGTATTATCTATTTCATATGTATCTTACCTAATCTATCTAAAAAAAGTCTATCTATTAATGACATCATAAAATCTTACTTAAGTATTTCCAATGAAAACTCCACAAAGAAAACAGTTGCGTAGTTTAGAAGGAGTCACAGTCGTTTTCACCAACAAAGTCATAGGCATTAACTGAGTAACACCTACTCTAAAGTGATCCCTAAGCATATCTACATTTATTTTTACCAATCAATTATTACTTGGCCACTCCTAAGCTATGAATTAAATTCTTTGAACTTGTCTTTTAGTATCTATAGATTCCTTATATAGGCCATCCTTATCTACAACTGTTCCCATGTCGATATCTTTAATAATTACTGAAATGAAGAGTCGTGACATACAGACAGACAGATCTTATAAGGGTTCCCTTTGTTTTCTTTTAAGGTAAGGAACCCTAAAAATAATAACTTTTGAAAAGTTGGTTTAGTACCCGTGCGAAGCCGGGGCGGGCTGCTTGTACCTATTATTATAGTTTCAGAAAGTATTTATCCGAGGCCCTCAGGCCCGGTTTCCACCAGAGCGGAGCGAAGTCGAACTGACGAAGTCTGACTTTGGTGGAAACCGGGCCTTAGCCTAGGATAAGAATGCATATCCACATTATTTATGCCATCTAGACACTCCAAAAAATCTAACAAGCTTATATTAAAAGTGAATATTTTTATAACAAAACTAGCAAACCCGGCGAACTCCGTTTTGCCACCAGATGGCTTCGTTTTATGTAACATTTTTTAATTTTTTTTTAATTTTTCCTGAATTTTCTTTGCTTTAAACCTCACGGAGCCCGAGACCTTCGACCTCCAACGAATGCAAAACTGTGGAAATGGAAGTAGACTTCGCAGCGTAGTTCGCAATCCGCCAGCTGATCTGTCAAGTTGCCCAGATAATAACTGATAACTCAATGGATAACTCGCATTGAGATTTATTTGTTCTAAGAAAGAGTGAGATGCTATTCTAAGGAACTCCTTCTATTCCAGAAATAAATTGTTAAATTAAAATAAAATACAATAAAGGTATGAATTTATCTGTTCAATATTTTGTTTCTTACTTTTTAGTCCGTTGTATAACAGTGCAGTCGTGTTTTTTAATTTTTTAATTACTTATTTTTATTTTTATTAACATCCTGATTCTAAAGGCAAATAAATAATCAATAAAATCTGTATGACATGAAATGTGCACTGAAAAGAAAGTAACTTTTTGTATGCAAAATTAGATTCCGGAAAAAAAACAAATTTATGTGCCGTGCCAATGGTTCTTAAAAAAGCGTATAAGAAACCTCAATATCATTTTTGAAGAGCTATCCATAGACACCCCACACCTATGGGTTTGATGAAAAAAAAAATTTTTGAGTTTCAGTTCTAAGTATGGGGAACCCTAAAAATTTATTGATTTTTCAATTTTTGTGCTAAAACCTTAATGCGGTTCACGGAATACATCTTCTTACCAAGTTTTAACAGTATAGTTCTTATAGTTTCGAAAAAAAGTGGCTGTGACATACGGACGGATGGACAGTTAGATCGACAGACTGGACGAATCTATAAGGGTTCCGTTTTTTGCCATTTGGCTACGGAACCCTAAAAACACGACCTTATATTCGTAAGATATTTTGGTAATGATTCATGAGATAACTCGATACCGCCTTTGGTTTCAATTGATTTTTCTTTACTTTTCGAGAATTTTTCCGATTATTTATTTAATAGTTATTCCGTCCACTCGTTGGACCGGAAGCAAATCTAAGAAATCAAAGAACATAATAAAAGTATTAAAACACACCGATGGAGAAGAAACACTGTATAAAGTCTAGCTACATGCACGTGCGAAACAAAAACATTAATGTAACGCTCTACCATTTACGGCGCAAAAATCGATATCCACCTACTTGACAAACTAACGCGGCGGAAGGAAGAAAGTACGTCGGGTAATTAAACCGGTCTTAATAGCTCAAACAGTGTGTCTGTAGCCTGCGGGTCACAGCGTAATGATCGCTACTGAATAGATCACAAGGAGACTATTTTTGACTTTTAGAGGATATAATGAATTTAATTACATCCTCACTACGAATACGTTAGTGCGTGCGACAAGCATCGTTGCGTTGAATGTAACAGAAAAACGACGTTTTACCAAATTACTAAAAAACTTAGCCAGTTATGAAAAATCCGTATTTGTCAAGTATTTGTGAGTTTTTCGATATGATTGTTACTGGCATATTCAACAAAAATTATGAATACATCCATCGTAGTTTTCGCAAAAATTGGAAGCGGAGTTGAACTTGATGATAAGCTCTTCCAAAAGTTGCACCAAAGCACTTTTTGTTTTAAACTTTCTATCGAGAAAATTATAAAATTCTTTATCCAATCGTGTTTCTGCATTTAGATTAAGACCCATAAAACATGACGTTTAAATTGCAATGTAATTGTCCTGAAAGTTTCTGAATTTTAGGTCACTAAAAACCGCTTAGATATAGCCCTAAGGTTCTTTAGAATACCTATGTGAACTGTGAAGGCCACTTAACCAGCGAGTTGAGCTGCGGGCGCTGCCGCCAAACCACTATCACTGTGAAACCTGTGCCCAGCAGTGGGACATAAACAAGGGTCGAGATTTGGTTACTGCAGATCTATTTTGTCGGCAATCGCACACCATGTTATAAAATATGATTTTACAAAAATACGGAGCAGTCAGGTTTATTTAAGCGGTGTTGCGGCCCTACCAGCCCGCGAAATTCAAATTTTATTTAGTTTTTCGCAAATATTAGACTAACTAAACATTTTAAATTGCATTTTGCGGGCCTTCTTTTTATGCATCTACATGTTTTTAATAGAAACTTTGCTCGAAAGTTCCCACTCATCTCATATTGGTTCCCGAAAGATATTTTTTTGCAGTTTCCCAGATTTCGAGCTATCGGGAACCAATATGAAGTAAATGAGTATTGTTGAGCAGAGTTTTTATTAAAAATATGTAGATGCATAAATTCTGTGCCCGCAAAACACATTGCCATTAACCTTCGATGTATAATTAGCCCACTATGAGCAAAAAACTAAATAAAATTTGAATTTTCGCGCCCTGATGTTACCCATTGCCCTTAACGGGGCTAACGTGTTTGATGAAACTGGGGCTAAGTTATGTGGATGAACTTGTCGCTACTAATTAATGTTCTCAGTCGGTGACGCCAAAGCGCGTTCGATCGTCACGGGATGTGGGTGATGATGTATATCATAGCATAATAAAACCGGTCAAGTGCGTGTCCTTTCACGCGCAGTGTAGTGACGTATCTTCAAGTCACAATTATTATTGCTTCATGCTTACATGTAAAATATGTTGTTATGATACCCTGAAGAACTAAGCCACAGACGGACGGACAGACGGACACACATGGTGAAACTAAAAGAGTTCATTGTTTACTACGGAACCCTTAAAAGGGGTTCCCTTACTTCACCTTGAGACAAAATGAACGTCTTTTGCGACCATTGTGGGAGCCAATTCAAAAAACTGGTGATATCAAAATTATTAGCTACAATATGGTGTTGCTGCTATATATTTATCAATCAATTAATTAATTATTTTTTACTGATAACGGGACTCTTCTTGCAGAACGGATTTTGCATTTTTTCTGCCGTAAAGCACTAATGCACAACCGTGTTTCGGTTTGAAGAACATTAAAGTAGGCAATACAACTTGGCACAATATGCCTTAAGTAGCCCCTTCCCGGACGATCCAAGTTCAACGAAAGCGTGGTCTATAGGCTTGTAGTAAAAGATGCACTGTGAAACAAAATATATAACGCCCGTGTCGTCGGTCGGGCGTTCGGGAAAAAGAAAATAGCGGGAAAATTTCATGAAACTTGTTCCAGGAAATACGCGATTTTAAAAATCCTTAGAAGTATGTGTAAATAATGTTTGTTATCTCGAATTTTGTACGAGTGTTTGAAAGTTGTACGAGGTTCCTATAGAGTTGTTTTTCTTACTTTTTCTATATTGGAGCTAAGCGAAAAGACCAAAGTTTATGTAAAACTTCTGTAATACAAACCTGGATATAGTGTGCATGGTACCTACTTATTAAAATATTTCGAATTTTTTTTGTTAAAACGCCATAATCGCGTACGAGCGTTTGTATGTAAAATCTTCCGATTGGCCGCTCTGAAGATCTGAAATCTCAGGATGATGAGCACAGATCAGCGCACTGTGCGATGTTGCGATCTGAAGTAGGTACAGAAATACGTATCGTACTCGTACGATGTAACGATGAAGGAAAACGTCGCCAGGTATCATGCATGCCTGAATAAACATTGCGTAGGTTGGCTTTGTTTTGCAGAGAAGAAAATTTATGCTTACTAGAAATATTATGTATTCGGTGGTGGTGCAGTCAAAAGAACATAATTAATAATGACGTAGGTAGTTGCGGATTAAATCTCGTGGAAAGATTTCGACGGTACACAAAGAAGGAAAATTGAGCGGGTAATCTCATAGGGTTCTATGTAATGATGTTTACCGTGTACGAATCGGTACAAAATTACAATTCGAAGGTCGGTAAAGGAAAACAACATTCTCAATAGATCCAAATGAATCGTTAAGCTAGCTTCATGGGGCAGAAATTAGTGGAAATTACCCATGGTTGTCATGGCAACATACTTGTATTTCTCTTTGTTTATACCGTTGACTTTAGGTGAAAAACTACTACAAGCATTTTGGCATGTTATTACACATTTATTAAAAGACAGTACTTGACTGCATTCTTGCCAGATTTTAGAGTCGAAGATGTTATCGCACCAACTTGGAAGGGGTTACTAACCCCTGACGATTGCAGCTACACCTCACACAGGATCGCGTTGGTATATTAAATTGCTTAGCAGTGCTATGTTGATGTAATAATAGACGATGTCGATAAAATAATAGTTACTAAGAATAGAATCTGGACCACCAATTGCTTTATTTTTTAGGGTCCCATAGCCAAAGCATTAAAACGGGGCCCTTTTACTGAGACTTCACCGTCCGTCTGTCACCAGGCTTTATCTCTTGAACCGTGATAGTAACACACGTGAAAATTTCACAGATATGTATATTCGTTGCCGTTATAACGACAAATACTAAAATATAGAATACAATGAAGATTAAAGGGGGCTCCAATACAACCAACGTGAGTTTTTGCTTGTCGTTGATCCAGTAGACCCAATTACTCTACTTTAGTAGTAGTAGGTAAATGGGCCTTCTGACTTCTGCATCATCATCTCGCTACGTCATATAGATTACCCTTACGTATACGCTACGTCATATAAATTAGTACGGAACCCTTTATGTGTGCACAAATAACTTTTATGGTATATAGATGAAGCCGCCATGCCGTTTGAAAAATGTAACTCTTCTCTTGGTTCTCTCGTTCTTGGTAGGCTCTGACAGCTATGCCACCGCATATACCTTACCCTACTGGAGGCGGCGATGAGTTGGCTTTTCACAATTTATTACAGTGGGTAGCTGAGCACCACAACTCATACAGAACTCATAACTGCAAGTTAATGAGTCGATTTCAAACACGAACGCGTCAGTTCGAGTGCCATAGTTGTACGTATACTCAATAAATAATCCTTTTCAATGAGACTCTGATGTCATAATCGCTAATATTTGCATTTATATTGCCTCCTAAATGTATGTCTTTGATTTTTTTCATCCGTATACGGCGTGGTTTATACAAAAGTGCCTGAGACGTAACTCTGCGTTCCTTGTCACAATTACCTTGCACTAACAGACCCGACAGACTTCGTCGTGTCAAAAATATTTTTATTGTGGCAGAGTGCAAATTGACTCTTTGAAGCGAACACACCTGCATTGCTTAGACAACAATGAGTGTTTGTTATTTAATATGAACTTTATGCAATAGCAATGAAGCTCAAATTGACTTTACGTTTTAGTTTGAAAACGTTTGTATGGAAAAAAAGAAAAGGGCTATTTTTAAGCTATTTTTAAGGGTTTTCCGGCAATTATTAGAATTTTGCTCGCCGTAAAAACTATCCTTGAACTTCAATGAACATTTAAAAAAAGAATTGGCCAAATTGGTCCAGGTATTGTTGAGTTATGCGCTTACCAACACATTTTATTTTGTATTATTTTTATATTATAGATATATAAGATGCATTGCCTGGGTGATCCCGTGGAAAAACCAGCCGAGTGCGTTTCGGGCCATGCGCAATGTTCTTCAGTTACCCGGTCACATCAATAACATAAATCAATTATTCAGATAGAATCAAGCATTTATCTGGCAAGAAGGGGAGGTTCGAGGGGGGGGACACTTGACTCGGATAAAACTTAAGTACCACTCAAAAGCTTAATATTTCTCAAACGGAAATTTAAATCGAAAAATGTCGTTCAAGAAGTGGGATGAAAATATTGTGAATGTCTACGATATTTCCTCCGCACTCTGTGGAACAGATTAGGAAAAAATCATACCCATTTTATATGTAGGGAAGGTAGGTACCCAGTGCCCTAATCATAATTTTACTTTTCTAATGCCGGTTTCTAATACTTATATATAGTCTCTAAACTAAAGCGCAGATGGACCGACGGATAGACAGACAGATGGATGTGGCAAAAATAGGCTATATGAAACCGTAAAAAAGAAAAATGGGCTTTGAGCTGAGCGATGAGTGAGTGAACCGTTGTTTTGCTACGTAAATTATTTCTTACTTACTGGTATGAAACATAGTTTATGTCCTATTTCAGATATACCGAATATAAAAAAAAACCGACAACATTGCGACACTAGCACGTAATGTGAAATGCACATTTGTGAAAACTAAACTCAGCCTATGCCTGCGAATTGTGTACATTCTACGACCCTGCAACTAAATAAGTACTTATTCTTATTCTGAAGGGACATGGACGCTTTAAGAATGGGTACCATTCGGGCGCTAACATTCATTTTTTTTTTTAGTTTTTCGCTAACAGTGGGCTAATTATACATCGTAGGCTTATGGCAATGTATGCAGTTTCCCAGATTAAGTAGTAGCTATCGGGAAATATGAAGTAAATTAGAATTTTAATTCAAAACATGTAGGTAGATGTATATGTTATGCTCGCAAAATTCATTGCCTGCAGAAATTATCTTTCGGGAACCAATATGAGGTGAGTATAGAAATTTTCGAGCAAGGTTTATATTAAAAAAACATATAGATGCATAAACACCAGGTCAAAAATACTAAAAACTCTTAGCTCCTATAAGCTCTTCTTGCGTTCGACGACAGGGCACAGGCATCTCTATGGCCCCATTAGTTTCCGAGCGAAACTTAGTCAGATGTACAGACGGGCGGAAATATACAGGGTTATAGAAAAAATATCGGAAACCTCTCGGCACCTAAATGATATCATTATAACTAAAAACTTTTGTTCTATAACTTTCCAAAATTTCGTATTAATTTGTGTCATACAAAAATTTAATAAATTATGTTATTTCTGTAAAGTGACATTACACTGTGAAACGAAATACAGGTAATCAGCGGTTATGACTATCCCTGTTGCCAAACCGCTGCGACGTTGCCGATATTACGTAGTAGACTACAGAGTAGTTACAAAGAAAGAATGTATGCAAAATATTGAATAAGTGATATTTCTCAAAATATCGAGTTAAAACAAAAGTTGTAGAACAAAAGTTGTTACTTTTAATGATATCATTTAGGTGACGAGAGGTTTCCGATATTTTTTCTATAACCCTGTATAAGAGCTCTTAGCGAAGAGCCTCTTTGCAACTTCTTCGTCTGTCAATATTAACTTAATTAGTTGCAGGAGTTGGTGTCTATAATGTCTGTTATAAACAATTATAAATTTTAGGATTCGGTACCCAAATGGTAAAAACGGGACCCTTATACTGAGGGTTCGCCGTCCGTCCGTCCGTGAAATTTTAGCATATTATAATATGATGTATTTCTGTTGCCGCTTCTACAAAAAATACTAAAAAATAGACTGAAATAAATATTTAAGGGGGCTCCCATACATTAAACGTGATTTTTTTGCTGTTTGTGCTCGATATTGATGACGGTAACAGATAGACGCTTCAAATATCACAAAATATTTAAATCATTTCAAATAAACTACATAATAAAGGGGGTTTTCTGTATAACGAACATGACTTTTTGCTCGTTTTTGAATGTGGTGCACAGGGGTGTTTTGTTTCCTTTAATACTATTGAGATAATAGTACGGAACCCTCAGTGCGCTAGACCGACTTACACTTGACCAATTATTATTTACTGGTTTGCTGTCTATAATCTAATCTTGCAAGTTAAAGTAGAATGCCGATTCTTGTATGAAAATTGGGCTATACCTTGCGTCTTGACCAAATCATCGGTAAAACATTAGAAATATTCTCAATATTATGTGAAAAAAAGATTAGTAATATGTTAACAGGGAAATTGTAATAATCTGATTTTCTAAGTGGTTAATTTTCTAAGTTTTATAATTGGCATGGCGGTTCCACATGTTTCAAAACGTTTAATTACTCTTTTTTATAATGCTTTTGAACCCCTTTTCACATTTCACTAACATAAATAGGTATATGCAATATTAAAATTTGAAAGAAGATTCTTCATGCATACGTGCTTGAGACGCAGAGTGACGCAAATTTCGCCCATTTTCAGGCATTCTCTTTTGATCCACTTCCCGGTTACAGATTGAGCTGAAATTTTACATGCATGTGTAAATCGGATGACTGCAAATTTATTGTAACATGGAGCTGATCTGATGATGGAACCGGAAGGTGGCCATAGGAACTTAGTAGTTAAACGACACAACCCCATCGAGTTTGGACTCGTTTGATGAGTTAACTTTGGTGCTTGATGGTAACCAGGGTGTGATGCTCAGAAGAATACGGATAAAACGTATAGTATAACACGTACGCAGAAGCTTTGCCGATGACTTCCCCTCCCACTACATTTGACCGCAACCCAAGGACGTCTGATAAAAGACAAGCGCGGAGGGAGGAGATAGTATGAAGTGGGAGTAAAAGTCATCGGCAAAGCTTCTGCGAACCGATACTAAGAGCTGGTTTTTAAGTTACAAGTCATGTTACGGGTTGTTGCAAAATAATCTTTAAGTAGTATTCAGGTTACAAGTTAATGATTTTGACTCTAAATTAATGATAACTATTGTGATATAAGTCAATTTCACAATGCCTATTAACGGGGGATATACGGGGTACAGGAGAAAATTTACCCAGCTTAGTTCTACAAGGTCTATAGTGCAAAAGGTTACAAGGTTACAAGGTTACAAGGGAAGGATTATTTATTCATGCGCGGTGTTCTTAAAGATAATCTGCTAAGAAGTTCAGCTCGTGAATTTTATTTCTTAAATATTTTAATCAACAACATACACTCAAACATTTTTCCTCTACTCTACCAGACTATGCTTATAGAAAAGAATCTTAATTGTTCATCATTACTACGAGTATTAAGGTTTATCCTAAACCTATAGAACAACTGCCTCAAGAACCGTGCCTGTACTTTCTCAATTCTTTTAATCTGAGTTTTGGCATAAAGTACCTAACCAAATTGTGCAACCATATTATTCTAGTCTGCTACGAACAACTTTTAAAAAAGCCTTGACAGAATACTGCGGCTATATATGACTTATCTATTCCATTTCTATAATTTCTGTAATTTTGCTACACTTTTGAATGAAAATTCAAAAAATGTATGAAAATGACATATCCGGTGAAAAATTAATGTTCAATACTGTCAAGACCAATCGAGACGAACAGCCAGCAAAGCGACACCAATACGTTTCCGTTTCTCCCTTACGCTTCGGAAAACCGTAAAATGAATTCTATTTTCTCGTTTAACTGGTTTTTACGAAAATATTCATATTAAATATTCATAATATAGAAATATGATTACAGCAATATCATTTTAGGAATCATGTTTTCCGCTTCTCCACGTGAATGCATCGGGAAAATTTAATAATCTAGTGAGTAGTGCTCTTACAAGCGAAGTACGATGATTTTCCTATTTTGATATGCGGTACTCAGCGTTTATTAAATTATGTTAATAAACATCCGTTTAATATTATTGGAAATTTAATATGGTTCGTAATAACAGATAGGTGGGTACTTATTTGTTTTATTTTGAAATAATACATTTGTATTAATAATTTAACCCACGTAAAACGGATAGACTCTGTCCGTCTGTCTATCTATCTGTCAGTTCATCGCCAGGCTGTATCTCATAAAACGTGAGTATTAGATAATTGAATTTTGTGCACATCGTGTTGTTATTCTGTTGCCGTTTTAACATCAATTACTAAAAAAACAATAAAATAAATGTTTAAGCTCTCACACAGCAAACGTTTTGTTTTTTTAGAGTTCCGTACCTCAAAAGAGAAAAATCGGTACCCTTTTAAGATTGACAGACCGAAAAAATCATTTTAGTCTCTTTTTTATCTTCTAAGGATTAATGTTTATTTTACAGGCAAAATAAATCTACTACTACTAGACTTTTCAAAAAATAAAATTTAGTTTGTGGTTCGATAAAAAAGTGATTCGTCTGGTTTTACTTTTTCTATAGTAGTACGGAACACGAGTATGACTCGCACCTGGCCGATTTTATTAACTTAATAAAATTGTTTCAAATTACTAATTATTTATTGGGGTAACTGCATAAAATGATATTTCGGGAAATAATTCGCTGTATTAATAAAATTTTCGCCTGGTGACGAAACTCCTGATCCCCCAGTGAGCCACCAATGCAGTATGATTGATTGATATTCATCGAGCATTTAAATTCACGTGTCAGCAACCAGCCTCAATGTTAGGAGCTCAATAACAACCAGAAAGAGTTTGTTTGCACGCTGTGTCACGTCAAAGGAGCGCTGGAAGTCGAACTATTTGTAGCAAAAAATGATGACACAATCAAAACGTTCGCCTGTTGATATGTATTGCGTAACTATTTGGTTAGGGTAGTTGCGCAATATTGGTGAAATCCGACGTCTGAAATATAGTGTACGAGAAAATTCTGCTTCAGTCAGGACTTGCTGGACTTCGCATTGTTTCTAAACATTTGAGTGAGTTGTTTTGGAAATGTTATCATTATTACACGTCCAGTTATCATGAGTGTCGGCGCAAGCAGTGGTTTAGATGCACCCGACACCGACACGGACCTTGTCGTATCAATCACAGTAACCAAATAGTTACGCAATAAGTCACTACTCAGAACGCTCTGCTCTATGTTCGTCATCCTGAGATATAATACCTAGCAATTTTACCAAAAAACGTGCTTCTTGAACCGAAACCTATATAAATTTCGCAATTAATGCCGAATTACTTTACTTTAGCTTAAACTTTACCCCCGAATATCTCATGCTAAAGTGGTCATCGTATACCTAAAATACATTGTAACGATCAACACAGTTTAGATTTAAGTTGAAAATTTTCTTCTTTCATGTTTACCGCGTGATTAGTAAAAAGTCGACGACAAAAGTTCTTAAATAAATAAATATATGGGTACACGCCACTTTACGCTGTAGTTTTGCAGGCGTACGTAATCGCTCTTTTTTCGCGACACGACCTCGCCGAGGAAAACTGTACCCCGCAGCGCCGCAGGAAGCTATTTTTAAATAGTTCCGTGGTAGGAATTTTTATTGGTCTCATTAGGAGGCACCTTGATGGTTCGAATGTATCGGCGGCGGGCGCCGGGGGAATTGGAAATAAGACTATTGTTAAAGAGAAAAGGACCTTCGTCATCACTTACTGGTAACTTTTGACGACCTCCCTGGCGGCGTTTCGTTTAGGGTGTTTCATAGGAAAATATTTGATACTTAAAGATCATTAAACATTTCCCTATTTATACCGAACCGCAAACTTAACTTTGTTTTATGAGGTTAATTGCTTATACAAAAAAGGTTAAAAGATACAGAGTTCATTTTATTTTTCGCGTAAAATATACCTAATTAATCCCTATTAATCATAATTATTTCAGAATTTTTGATCGGTAAACTTCGGAGATAAGGGGGGGAACGGGGGGTATTTAATTTCGAGTTTGCTCAATTTAACTATCAAGCATAAAAATAAATAAAAATCGGGTTTAGAATACACAAGTAACGCCCTTTCATAAGATACCTCACTCAATATCTCATTTTGAAATTTTGACGACCTGGTTTGAAGATGAAAACGATTTTCATTTAGAAAAGATAAAAAAAAAAACATTTTTTGTGATTGCACTGATGGCGGGCCATCATTATCTACACTTATTCCAAATTTCATGTCGATATCTTAAAGTTATTGAAATAAAGGGTCGTGACACATAGACAGACAGACAGACAGACGGACAACAAAGTGATCTTATAAGGGTTCCGTTTCTTTTGTTTGAGTTACGGAACCCTTGTTGTTACAAGCATAAAAAATTGAAAATCGATTTTGTTTTTATTTACAGGGGGGGGGGGGGGGTTGGGAAACTGGGTCGTTCTTTTCTCGGATAAAGAAAAAGTAATTATATCTATGATATTTACTTATTGTTTATCTAATTATTGATAATACTTTTTTATATTATCGTTAATTTCTTAATTATGAACGCAGCCCAAATAAAGGAAATAAAGTACCTCATTTTTTATAATCGTGATAATTAATAATTAATAGACAATAATAATATCTTATTTTTGCTTTATTCACTAGATACTCTTTTGTCTGACTTTTGAAATAAAACGAGTGATGATTTACTTAAATATTACCAGTGGAATAAAATAAAAGCATTAGTTTGCAGACATGAAAAAATATATTTCGGTTACCATGCTTATTGACAATGATGTTCTACTTCAAACTTAAATATTTAAAAGAAAAACATCACACCAAAGACATATCAGCCTATAATAAAAAGGTTTCATATCGCTACTTCAACACCTTCTCTCGATGTGTAGACCTAGCTGTACTTGTAGGCTGATAAGCCTTGGCCTAGCCAGTGGCTTTGTGAAGAGATCTGCCAGCTGCTTCTCAGTGCTGATCCTATTCACCTTCAGATCTCCAGTAGTCACCAGTTCTCGCACAAAGAAGTGGCGTATTCGAATGTGCTTTGTTCTTCTATGGAACTCAGGATTCTCAGCTAATCTCACAGCCGCTTCGTTATCCACATAGAGAACAGGTGAAGCCGCCAACTTCGTCATGCCTTGCATAAGACGAGCTAGCCAAATGCCTTCTTTCGCTGCCTCACTAGCTGCGACAATCTCGGCTTCTGTAGTGGAAATAGCCACACTGGGTTGTCTCTGGCTCAACCATGACACGGCGCCTCCAGCATAAATGCATACAATATAATGAAATGGCTAAAGCTTTACCTGGCATCGACATATTTCATAATACTTACTCTGTTTTTAAAAAAATGCTCACTGATTACCTATCGGCGAGCCTTCCTTCAAGATAGATTTTTTAAATTATAATTAACTAATATTACTTTCCTATTATATGTTAGGTTATATATTGTAATTTGTAGTATCAGTTTCCCTTTTTTCCCCTTTTATATTTTTTATTTTTTTATTTTAGTGTTTGCATGTTTTTAATTGTCAATGTTGTGTTCACTATTAAGATATGCATGTAAGTGAAAGTGTATTTAAAAAAAAATACGTTGTTAAAATGTTATACATGTATATTGTTTGTGTCCTAAATAAATAAATAAATAAATAAATAAATACAACTCCAGTAGTTGATCTCCCCGTTGTCAGATCTCCACCGTGATCTGCATCACTGTAACATTCCAGAATACCTTTCCTGTAATTCTTCTTATACAGAATTCCCATATCTGGAGTGTACTGTAGATATCTTAGCATGCGCTTCAACCGAACACAATCCGTGTGAGTCGGATTTTCCAAGCTTCTGGATACTACACTGACAGGATATGCTATGTCAGGCCTTGTGCACACCATCAGATAAGCAAGTGCACCTACTACTTGTCTATAATTCTTCAGAAAGTAGTCATCAACCTTCTCTGTTTCCTGTGGTACAGGGTCCTTTACCATAGGAGTGCTTACTGGTTTACAGTTTTCCATACCAAATCTCTTCAAGATTTTTTTAACATAAGAAGTCTGGTGGATTTTAATATCACCGCCTTCTCTGACTTCAACCTCCATACCCAAGTAATACGATACAGGTTTATTAGTCATCGCAAACTTCTCTTTCAATTCCTTAATGAATTCATCAATCAGTCCTTCATTTGAACCGGCTATAAGACCGTCGTCGACATATAGAGCAACTAATAACTTCCCATTAGATCTCTCTCTCTTAAACAGGCAGGGGTCAGCTTCACTGACTCCAAAGCCAATTTCCTTGAAATAGTTTATGATCGTCGTGTTCCAACATCGTGGAGCCTGTTTTAATCCATACAAGCTTTTCTTAAGCAAGCATACTCGTCCGCTACTATCATCATATCCTTCTGGTTGCTGCATGAATATCTCTTCCTCAGTCAACGAACCATATAAAAAGGCTGTACAGATGTCAAACTGACGTAGTGCCATCCCTTCATTAGCTGCTAAACTCAGCACCGCTCTAATAGTTGCCATCTTAGCTACGGGGCTAAAGGTCTGATCATAATCTTCCCCTTTCTTCTGTCTAAAACCTTTTACGACAAGACGTGCCTTAAATTTATCTACTGAACCATCTGGGTTTAACTTCACTTTATAGATCCATTTACAAGGTATTGCTTTCCGATTCTTAGGCAATTTCTCAAGAACCCACGTTCCATTTGCTTTTAAGGATCCAATCTCGCAATCCATAGCTTTGCGCCAAAGGTCTTTATCTGGGCAATCTGTAGCTTCCTTGTAAGTTCCTGGTTCGTAGTAACAATCATCGCTGGTATTGACAAGAGAAACGTAATCATTGAATTTTGATGGTCGCTGCAGGAGTGATCGATCTCTGAGCTGCATACCTTGCCTGCCCAATTCAATAGATTCGTCTTCCGACTCCTCTACACGCGCATCTTCAAATTCTTCTTCATCACCGCTAGTAACAGGACCCTCAATAACTTCCGTGTCCTCCGAGAGTTCAACTTCGTTATTTATCTCAATAGGTCTTCCTCTGTATTCTTCAGCTGTGACTGGTTTCGGTTTCTCATTTTCATGTTGTTCCTTCCTTACATATATTGGAACTTCTATAACACCTGTCTCTGTTACTTGTGAATGTTCAGTATCCCCAGGTTCTCCACTTCCTAAATTAGTCTCCAGTGGTCTCTCATCAAATGTGACATCTCTGGATCTAATTATAGTGTCCGACTCTCTATGCCAGAGTCTATAACCGTCATCATTATCATAGCCAACCAAGTAACACTTCTTTGCTTTCTTCTGCATCTTCTTCCTTTTCTGTTTCGGAATATGCGCGTAGCAAGTCGAACCAATGATCCTCAAATGTTTGATTTGCGGCTTTTTCCCAAACCACAACTCGTACGGAGACTTGTGTTTCACAGTAGTTGGTCCTGTTCTATTCAGAATATACGTCGCTGTATTTACCAACTCTGACACACAGTTTTTTGAGGAAGCTCTTCATGAGCATGCATCATTGCTCTGGCCATTTCGACAATCGTACGGTTTTCTCTTTCACTGCACCCGTTCTGTTCTGGAGTATAAGGCATAACTAACCGTTGATGTATTCCGTACTTCTGTAATTCTTCTTTGACTTCCACATTATCGAACTCCCCTCCATTGTCACTTAGAAACTCCTTAATCGTGTGTCCAACTGCCTTTGCTTCAGCTAACATCAGTCGCAACTTTGCAGGGACTTCTGACTTCTGTTTCATACAATAGACATATCGATAGCGAGTGTATTCGTCTTTAAAGAGTACAAAGTATCTGGACTTAGAGCCTGAAAGTGGGAACGGACCACAAACGTCCGAATGTATGCGTTCTCCTGGACTACTTGCTTTTTCTCTAACACCAAACTTCTTTCTATGTGTTTTCCCGAAAATGCATCCTTCGCATAACGTCCCATCATTCTTAGTTTTTACATTCAACTCTTGCTCTATTACATCCTTCACATTACGTTTATCCTGGTGACCCATACGTTCGTGGTAAAGCTGCAGCGTGTCAACAGTATTTACAACAACGCTTCTATTTGGTTGTATCGCCTTGCAGTTTAACTTGAATAGTCCACCATATCTCCGTCTATCTCCAGTAACGGTTAATGTCTTATTTACTTTCAATGAGCAGGTAATCATACGTGACTGAAACACGCTCTTCGGGTTCATGTCCTGCGCTGCTAGTACCGAAAATAGGTTTGTAGTAATCTGAGGAACATACCAAACATTTCTCAAATAAAACCATACCTCATTCTTGGTTTTCATCAAAATGCTTCCTTTACCCAAGGCATTAACTTGCTTTCCATTAGCTGTTGTCACTGTACATGGTTCCACAGGTCGCCTCGCATTGTAATATGGTGTGTTGCTCCGTTGTCAACATACCAATCATCACGATCTTGAGCGCAATCTGTCGCATTAACCTTTACTGCCATCATACTTGTTGTAGGACCTTTCTCTGGAATTTGTTCTTTCTTAGGACAGTCCTTCATAAAGTGCCCGACTTCCTTACAAATGTGACACCTGAAAACCTTTTTTTTTCCTTTACTACCTTTCTTGGTACCTTTCGCAACTAACACATTCTCAGACGTAGACTCATACATGTTCTCCTTAGTTGACAATGCCTTCTCGTGAATACATAACTGACTAGTAAGGTTCTCTACGGTTCTATCCTTCTTAGACATGAGTAACCAGCTCGATTTAAAATTGAAATAGCTTTCTGGCAGGGTCTCCATAATCTTGCATATCAATAACAATTCTGGTAATTCTTTACCTTCGTCTTTGATAAGCTCCTGATTTAAACTGTGCCATAAGTTTTTCATCTTTGAAATATGAACTTTCATATCATTTCCTGAAGTAAATTCCCATTTGTATTGAAAGAATTCCATACATTTTCTGTATAAATGGTCTTCACATACACCATCGTACAATCTATGTAGTTCATCCCATACTTCCTTAGGATTCGTGAACCTTATTACTTTGTCGAGAGTTTCGTCTAATAAATTGTTCGTAATCAATAAGAGAGCTGTACTTTCCAACTTGTAGTACTCGGCTAAGTTCCTTTGATATGTAACCATCGCTGCTTCAAAAACTGTACCTTCCATAGTATCACTCTTTGCAGGCTTCTCTGGTTTACTTATCTTTCCCTGAACAATATCCAAAAGACCGTCCATGCCACGTAACATCGCCAACATGCGGTACTTCCATGATACCCAATTTTCGCCGTCAAGTTTCGAAATTTTAATTTTTGATAGCTCCATTATTTACAACAATAATTATTTTTGTGCAGGGCGCATAACCACTTAAATATTACCAGTGGAATAAAATAAAAGCATTAGTTTGCAGACATGAAAAAATATATTTCGGTTACCATGCTTATTGACAATGATGTTCTACTTCAAACTTAAATATTTAAAAGAAAAACATCACACCAAAGACATATCAGCCTATAATAAAAAGGTTTCATATCGCTACTTCAACAGATTTAAGTAAGTGAAGTTATTGCAGTTTCAACAACAACGTAACAATTCATCATACAAAAATGATTTTGTATTAATTTTCCTCACTGTGGTGAGATGAAAAATTTTGTGTTATGTACGGCCGTAATTTTTTTTTGGTCTCGTGTCTTTGAATACCTCGCTAGGCTCAGGATTCTATTTTTAAACCTAGAATCCTTCGCCACTCAGCATTCGAATTTGATACTCGCCCTAAATATCTTTACTATGCGGCCTTGCATAAGAAATAACTATAGGTATTTGCCACATTACACTTGACGTAAATACGCAGAACGGAAGGGAGTTCCATCTCTTGTGACTTGTCGATAATGCTTTAACGATTTTCTTCCACGCTTAACAGAAACGTGGAAGAAAATGACAAGAATACGGAAAAAGATCCCTTTCAGAGTCTCATAAACAGCTTTACACCAACTACTTACGTGGGCTGCTTTAAGCGACCCTTTTTCTAGTAAAAGACGGCATATTAAACTAATGATGCTGCAGGCAAATTCACATACAATACATTGAATTTCCTTAGAAATAATATTTTCTAACCGCTCAAAGCATAGTTGAATAGGTAGGGAAAAGACGAGGGACTTATAGCTAATTGCTCTTCCGCGAAATAAAATAATTTAGATTTTTGTTCGGAGTGCATTTTAATGAAGCAGTAAACATAAATATAATATATATTGAAAAACATTCAGACGCTAGAAAATATTCATGCTCATCACACAATTTTACCAGTGGGAATCGAATCCACGACCTCCTACGCATACGGCAGGTTCGCTAACGCTACGCCATTCGGTCGTTTGATTCCAGAGATGCAGGCACAACCTTTTTACTGTAAATATTCCGGGAAAACAGTAAGGAGCGATGTTTAACTTCATACTTCAAAGGTTATTAGATTTCTTGAGATAGGGTACTGTGGAGCCTCTCCAGTCTCTTTTCTCTTAGGCATTTTTTCACCGCAGCCGTCACAGTGACGTCATCAAGAACCATACCAGACAGCGCCGACCATCATAAAGTACCATCAACATAGTAGACTACTAAAATCGGTAAATGTAACAATAATGGAGACACAATTGTTATAGTAGACTATAAGATCGTTGCTGGCTCGAAAAATAGTATTAACATTGGACACCAATTATAACACATAATATTTTTTGTATGTGAATTAAAATGACTAGTAGTTAGAGTAGCTAACTACAAATTACTTGTTAATAAAGCTATTTCATATGTAATTTGCATAGAGGTCGCGAGCGACGACTCATTTATAAATGTATGGTATTGGTAATAAAATGTATAACATTCCGTTCAATTTTTATAGGACCAAACCTTTTAGCTTGGAATGGAAATTCTAATGAAAAGCGTTTGATTTCCACCTTAGCTTGACCTAAGGTTTGCAGCCTTTGTTCTTGGACATAGCAGAGAACTCTCAGATTTTAAAGTCAGAGGTGCATCCTTGGGGTCAACCCTTGAACATCCGAACAAGAGGTCAACATTTTAATCCTCGGTAGTAAGAGTCTAGGCCTAACTGGAATAATATTCCTCCTCCTCTGAGAAATTTAAGTTCAGTTCCTGCGTTTAAGAATAATCTAAAAAAGAAACTCCTAAACGATCAAAAAACTGTAATTAGTTCTAGGTTATTTAATTTGGTCGTTTGAAGCTGCTATCTGCTACTTCTAGATACCTACACACATAATTTAAGTAACACTTCGCCCGTACCTATCTCATCAGATAGCTCGTGCAAATACCATACATTATATACATGTTAATTATGCTTTTATTTGTATTTATTTCATCGCCTTTTTAACTATTACCTTTATGTATAACGGCAAGTTTTGAAGTTTTTTATTACACGTCATACTAACCATGTACAATGAATATTTATTTATTTATTTATTAATCGAGCTCATCCTGTCAATCACAGATGTTGGTGTAGACTGTTAGGCTCGTGCACGTCACTCTTTTTGGTCCTGGCAGAATACCAGCGCTCAGGTTTTATTTTAAAACCTGCCGCATTAATGCTGAGCTGGGGCCATTTCATCCTGTGCCAAGTGGGTGTAAGAATTCATTTTAAATTAAATTAATTATTAAATACTTCTTATCAACTACTATCTATAATAACCATTAATTTTAAGTTTGTTTGTACCCTAGGCATAAGATGAATAAACTAGTTTTCTTTCTTTCTTTCTTTCTAACTTATGAGATACTTATTGCCATATACAACAAATAAAGTGAACTCTCGTAAAAAGATGACATGCAGTTTTATATCGCCGTATTACTTCGCGATTGTCCGTTGGATGATTAAATAGCTTAAGCTTTTATGATGGCCGTAAACCCATAGAACCCTCGCTGCTACTAGCAGTAAGGTTAGGTTTGAATCGTTTATCTAATTTTATTTTATCCAGATAACTACTGGCTAAGAAAAATAAAATTATTATATCCACGGCAGCTGTCAGCGAGACGTTCCAAGATCAAGACTGAGATTCAATTATTTCTGGCTGTGATAGTAACGGGCACATGGTGGACACACAGCCATAGCAACGAATATATAATATCACTAGTAGTAAATGTGTGTTTATGTCACAGAAAATGTTTGAAATGAGGAATTCTATACAATACAATTCCTAGGAAATTAATAAAATCCGAAATGTATGTAATAAATTGTATTTCATTTCACATTTCCCAAGAATTCTATGCAATTCATAGACGGCAATAGAAAATGTGTTTAGAAAAATGAACATAAATAGTTTTTTGATTTAAATTAGACTAACTTATATATGTACTACCGTATATGAACCGTATAGTTACAAAATCGAATTAATCTAATTCGACTTAGATCGAAATAGTCAAAGTCGTAATAGTAGAAGTAGAAAATTAAAACGTAGTTATAATTCTATTATTTTATTTTGTTTATTTCGATAACTCATCCATTTACCTTTTGGATACAGAATGAGCAGTCATGATGCTGAAGAGCTAAGTTTTTTGTTCAATTCTTTGATAGGTAAATAATCTTTTTTAGGGTTCCGTACCCAAATGGTACAAACGGGACCCTACTACTAAGACTTCGTTCTTCGTCCGTTCATCCGTCCGCCCCTTCGTCCGTCTGTCACCAGGCTATATCTCTAGAACCGTGATAGCTAAATACTTGAAATTTTCACAGATGATGTATTTCTGTTACCGCTGTACAGCAAATACTAAGAAATAGAATAAAATTAATATTTCAGGGTGTTCGCATACAACAAACGTGATATTTCTTCTCGTTTTTGCTCGATTTGTCAACGGTAACAGGTAGACACTTCAAATATATTTACAGAATATTTAGTTGTATATTCACTTTAAAAATAAAAAGTTCATTTAAAATAAAACAAATATTTAAGGGGGTCTCCCATAATATATCAAACGTGAATTTTTGCTCGTATTTGAATATGGTGGGCAGGGGTGTTCAATTTAATTTAATACTGCAGAGCTCTTGATGGTACGGAACCCACAGTGCGCGAGCCCGACTCGCACTTGACCATTCACAAGATTATAGAAAAACAGATATTCACGCGAATAATACTACTTAACTCTATAATTACTGAACTGATATGACTCAAATTTGGAAAGGAGATAGATTTTATCACGGATTAATACTAGGCTACTTTTTTCCCCGAAAATTCCATGTTATGATAATATGGTCTAGGATCCCGCTATACAACGACCTTCACCGAGCTGCTTATTGGATGAAAACTATTTTATATCCAATTAAATATGTCAATAAATATATCGCAAGTGGGTTGCCTAAAAATTTCAGTCCAGGATATGATTAATTAAGAATTAAAAAAAAAATCCATTGTAACATGAACTCCTATTTGTTAGAGTTCCGTTGACATCTTAGTTCAAATTAGATTGGATGAGCGATTCAGGTCGCAAATTGCAATTGTGCATAATTGTGCATAAAACCTACGATTTTATTATCCATTAACTTTCTTTTGCCAAAAAATATAGAACAGAAATACTATCCTCAGCCAGGAAATTATTTCTGGCAAAAAGCACTATTTATAACATCCAATCTAATTTGAACTACGATGTCAACTAAACTGTAACAAATAGGAGTCCATGTTACGATTTTTTTTTTTTTAAATTCCTAATTAATCATACCCTGGACTGAAATTTTTTAGGCAACCCATTTGCGATATATGTATTGACATATTTAATTGGATATAAAATAGTTTTCATCCAATAAGCAGCTCGGTGAAGGTCGTTGTATAGCGGGATCCTAGGCTAATAGTGAAAATTAGAAATTCACGCGGGAAAAATATTCCTTCACGTCGTAATAACTAAACTGATTTGGCTGATATTTGGAATGGGGATAGATTTTACACTTTTATATTTTAGTTTATACTAGAATAATACATCAACTACTTTTTTGCGACGAAGAGACGGGCCTCGCGTTTAAGTCGATACTATTATGATAATTGTGCCGAATTTATAGTATTACAAAATCATTTATAACAAAATAACTTTAATTAACTTGAATTGACCTTGAATAATAATTTTATTAAATTACTAGACTTAAGAAATAATAAAATAATACGTTTAATATCTTGAAGAAAAAATACTAAAAATGTCACTATTGGCAATACTGTTGTTGAATGAAAAAATTAAATCCGATTTTTTGTTTAGTTTTCGTGTTGAAATTTAAGTAAATGTTATGAATTGTCAACAAATATTACATTGCTATACGTTTTTGTAATGAAACTTCGCTATTATCTTGCATCTGCGTAGAGCGTCAACCGCTAATTTAGTAAAGCGACTGTACAAAAACAAAAGTTATAACTTACTAGCTGACCTGGCAAACGTTGTTTTGCCCTTAGGAGTGATAAAAAAATAGATAAATTGAGATTTAAACTATCCTATTTCTCAAGTTGGATCGAACTGCACATGGTGTGCGAATTTTATTATAATCGGTTAAGTGGTGTAGGAGTCCATTGAGGACAAACATTGTGACACGAGATTTATATATATTAAGAGATATGGATATTTTAAAATATTTTCCAAATGAAATGCCATATAATTTTTTAGCAAGTTAAATAATATGATGTCTATTATTTATTAAATCTATAACTGAACACATGAATGTTTTATGTTCCTTCGGAAATCGTCGTTTTTAACTCAAGCAATACTTATTCTAACGCATTAACCGCCGTCTCAATTCCGTATATCTTTTATCCCATTTGTGTCACTTTTGCTTAATGGACGTGTACCCATTTGTGTACCTAAATTATTAATGATGCAGGTATACCTACGACTCGAGTCTTTCGCACTTCGCCGACTGGTTTTTTAGGGTTCCATACCAAAATGGTAAAAATGGAACCCTCCGTCCGTCTGTCACACTCGATTATTTCAGTAACAATCAAACCTATCGACTAGGTAATACTGACCCAACGTCATTGCAATCATAAAATTTTGAAAATCATTTTTATTTTTATTCAAAAGGGGGAGTAAACCGGGTTGTTGAAATTTCAAAATGAGATAACAATATTGAGTGGGGTATCATATGGATGGGCCTTACTTGTGTATTCTAAAACCGATATTTATTTATTTTTGTGCGGGATACTTTTTGATTTATTGGGCAAACTGTCGAAAAAATACCGTTCGTTCAGGCGTCTTCGAGTAATCGATGAAAAATAGATTCCGACGAATGTGAGAACCTCCTGCTTCTTTCGAAGTCGCTTAAAAAGAAAATTTAAATAAACCTGGCTAAAAATCCACATTTAAGTAAATAATATGACCCAGTTGTAGAGATTAGTTAGCTGGGAAACGAAAGGTAAAATAGATGGAAAGAATTAGTATGTAGCGTGAATGTGCGAAAAGCATTAAAAAAGGAATACTGGTATAGCAAGATCGGGTAGTATACTCGTAAATAGGCTCCGATCATGTAGGAGGATAGGAAATAAAAAAAATAGTTAATTGCTTGCTGAAAATAGGGGTTAACGCATAGGCTAATAAATCTATGGACGGGGGTGTTATTCAAAATTCACGAAAAAAGTGCCCCGAGAAAACCTGTATAAACGAGGGTACATGAGTATGTTTATAAACAAACTAAAACATTGTAATTTATGTCTTAAACCATTACTATACAGCCTAATTTTCTAACACGAGACTGAAGTGCGATTGTACATGTCTTTTCGCGTTTTGTATATCATTCGGTTCAGACACTTTTTAACGCTGACCCCAAATCCTTAGTTTATTTCAATGGGTTAACGGTTCTGAAAGTACTGGTACAAATTACGATACTCACTTTGTGTGGAAGATGTATTGAGAAATGAGTAATATCAATATTCTTGTTTCGGCAGCAGGTAGTCAACGACGGCGAGCCGCGGCAGAGCTGGATCGGGCGCCTGTTCTCGAGGGTCGTGCGCGGTCTCCGATGCCGCATCAGCGGCGAGGGCCCCACTGTAGCCCAAGACTGGATTATGGACAAATTGCCATCTAACAACTTCATGGACCCCGATGAACCTCTGTACCAGACTCAGCGGTCCTTTTTGGGTGTGAGACTCGCCTTTGACCCTACCCTGCCTGGGCATTACTACGTAAGAGCCTCTCAATGTCTCCCTTAGTAACTTACTTTTTAGATCATGCGGTTGAGGTTTCAAATCCCGTTTACCTGAGCTCCTTATGAGGCAGATGGGCTAACCTCTCATTTCGAAGTTACCTGCATTTATAAAATGCATGTAAATATACAGTGGCAGGCGAGCATTCTACAAAGAGTGTTTGTAAATATAACCTGCATATAAGTTTACCATAACGTTCCCAAGGGTGTGCGAAGACCACCAGCCCACACATGGCCAGCGAGGTGGGCTATAGCCAAACACTTTTTATTCTAAGAAGACGTTTGTTTAAATCTTAAAAATAACGAATAATTCGTAGCCTTTAAAACTTATGATATTTCAGAGTCGCTAGCCCTTGTCTACAGTGGCTAGCCGTTGTTTCTGTAAAACATTGATACACCCACAGCGGCTAGCCGCTGTTTCTGTGAAACATATGATACATACACATTAGCTAGCAATTGTTTCTGTAAAACATAATATCCCCACAATAGCTAGCCGTTGTTTCTGTTAAATACATGATACATACACATTACCTAGCTACTATTTCTGTTAAACATATTATCCCCACAATAGCTAGCCGTTGTTTCTGTTAAACACATGATACATACACATTAGCTAGCAACTGTTTCTGTAAAACATAATATCCCCACAATGCCTAGCAGTCGTTTTGTAAAACTCATGAAACATCCACAAGGATGGGCCGTTATTTCTGTAAAACATATGACACATCCACAGTTACTAGCCGCAGCTGTAACACATGAGTCCACAGTGGGTAGCCGTTGTTTCTGTAAAATATATGACTTGTCCACAGTGGGTAGCCGTTGTTTCTGTAAAATATATGACTTGTCCACAGTGGGTAGCCGTTGTTTCTGTAAAATATATGACTTGTCCACAGTGGCTAGCCGTTGTTTCTGTAAAATATATGACTTGTCCACAGTGGGTAGCCGTTGTTTCTGTGAAATATATGACTTGTCCACAGTGGGTAGCCGTTGTTTCTGTAAAATATATGACTTGTCCACAGTGGCTAGCTGTTGTTTCTGTAAAATATATGACTTGTCCACAGTGGGTAGCCGTTGTTTCTGTAAAATATATGACTTGTCCACAGTGGCTAGCTGTTGTTTCTGTAAAATATATGACTTGTCCACAGTGGGTAGCCGTTGTTTCTGTAAAATATATGACTTGTCCACAGTGGCTAGCTGTTGTTTCTGTAAAATATATGACTTGTCCACAGTGGGTAGCCGTTGTTTCTGTAAAATATATGACTTGTCCACAGTGGGTAGCCGTTGTTTCTGTAAAATATATGACTTGTCCACAGTGGCTAGCCGTTGTTTCTGTAAAATATATGACTTGTCCACAGTGGGTAGCCGTTGTTTCTGTAAAATATATGACTTGTCCACAGTGGCTAGCTGTTGTTTCTCTCGCTGTCCTCTACAACGTGGTGTTCGTCGTTGGGCGCGCGGTGTTCTGGGAGCTGGATGAGTTTACCATTGTCTGGTACGTGCTCGACTACGTCTGCGACGCAGTGTACCTGCTCGATACCGTCGTCCATATGCATGAAGGTAAACTTTAACTCTAAATTCTTCATTTCACTTTTTTTAATGAAATGTTACGATAAAACTTATCACTAGCTTATTGTTATTACTACACATTCATTAGGTATAAGATGAAAGTTTGTATTTGGGTATGTTTGTTACTTCTTCAACTGCTGCTGCTGATTTGGCTGGAAACGGAAATAAATACTTACATGCCCTAGATTAACATATTATAGGCTAATTTGTAGCCTGGAATAAATAAGGATTTCCGGGGGAATAATGAAGAACCGAATTTCACGCTGTCGGAGCCGCTATACCTGATAGTATATTAATGGCGATAACTTAGGTAAAAGGAGGCTGTTTCTCTACGCGTCTCTTCCCCTGTCAGCATGGCTGCTGCTACAGCAGGCAAGCTAAAATCGGTATTGACATATTATGATCAGTCAAAACGAGCCGTTCGAGGTCCCAGGAAGGACATTCTTCCAACTTCTCATTGTAATCACAATGATGACACTGAGAAGTTTGAACAAGTCGAATTGTCCAATCCATAAGTCTACACTTGAACACATTGTTTCGCAAAGAACACCTTACATTAGTTTTGTAATGATTGTTACGCGAGAGGTTGTTTCGCAAATATGGTTCATTCGTCATAAATCTATACAAATAGTAATTTATGATGATAATAGCAATTTACGACGTGGAAGAGCAAATAAATATACCGCCATATAGTTTCATTTCAATGTAGTTACACTAAATGTTTAATTTATAAATAATGCACTCGTTTTGCAAGCTGAGCTAAAGTTAGCAAGAGACACTCGCTCATAACTGAAGGTTTCTCATATGCAGCTCAATAGATAAGTATGGTGCGTTTAGAGTTTCCAGTGCGCTTACATCACAAGTATTAGTACGCTGGGAACGCAAATCGGGTTATTTCAATAAGTCGATTGCTCTCAATCGGGTTGGCTGCAATATTCGGGTGGAGAGGCTCGGCCGCTGTTTGCCGACGCGTTAGCTAAATTTGATGGCAGGGCGCGCCGCTCGTAGGTGTAAACTCTTGATCTGTGACGAGCTACACACTTCAGAGTGGGCTTTTTGTAAAATTTTTGACGACCTCGGTAGGTCCCGAGTTCGATTTCTGATGGTACAGGCCAGTTTGGAATCTAAAAATTTTATAATTGATCCTCAAGCCCGATCTGTACAGAGAGGACAAAAGTCGCGTGGGACCTATCGCAGTGTCCTATTGGTAAAGATATTATGGCCACTTAGCGAAACGGCGCAATGCAGATCAACTTGCCAAGCAACCGATCGAGCTGTTTACCCATTACACCCACTCCATATGACAATAAATACTATTATTGAAATTTAAAATTATTATTCCCAATCATGTAAATCCTTAGATTTTCAAATCAATCATATCATATTTATTCGACTTTGTGTGTCTATCGGTCCTTCACAACCGATTATTTTGTAGGATACCTATTAACATAAGGCCACATATACTATGCCTGCCTAGTTGTTGTCTGCAACTCCGCCCGCGTTTTGGTTATTTACAAATCGCGCGGGAACCATGGATTTTTTCGGGTTTATCCAGGATGTAATATGCTGCATATGCTACATTCCACAGCCGAATCGGTTCAGTAGTTGCTGCGTTGGTTATATATCATTCGGTTTTCTTTTATATATTTCAGGCTACCTGGAAGAGGGGCTAATGGTGAAGGAATCTTCGATGCTGCGCGCGTACTACCTAAGCACTGACTCCTGGCGCTTCGACATACTATCGCTCTTCCCCACCGACATCGCTTACTATTGGTGGAGACCTGGCTCTTGCAGTGACGTACGTACCTTTTTTACACCATCGTCTCAACCGCTTTTGGTCCCACAACTGTATCCGTAGCCATACGATATTGCGTTAATATGCGTGGTTATAGAATGAAACGAAATCCAAAAATGTATGATAATAATTAACGCTTAATTGTGGCCGCGGCAGGTTACCACCATACCAGAAAAGTCGCACCGCCAATTGTTTTGACGTATCAGTGTGATGCTGTGTAGCAATCACTATCAGGACAAACTAACCCTACCTACCTTCCTAACCTAACTTCAAAACAAGTAAGACAGCATCTTCGGCTGTATCATTAGTTAACATGCACGAGGTGGCAGTCAAGACCAAAAAAACTTTTTGGTCTGTAAAAAAGTTTTCACGAACTCACATAACTCAGAATATCTTGGGTGAGGTCTGAACAGAACCAACTACCACTACCACTACCAACTGCATCCTGAGAGAAGAACCACTTGCTCAATGCTCTGGTGTGTTAAATAAAAAGGAGTTGATAGTGCATCCTGCGAGGAGACTCGTGTCCTGAGAGGTGACCCGTGCTCTACAGTGGTAGATAAAACGAGCTGGTAGTTGAGAGACAATATCTTAAAGTACCTACTCATTGTAGATACAAACAACAACCAACAATAGAAGATGAATAGGCCAAACATTGATCAACCAAACACATTCTTTAAGTTCGTTACGAGCGATAGCGTCAATATTGGTTGTTCCAGAAACGTTTGCCGTGCCCAGTAATTGTGCGGCTGAACCGCCTGTTCCGAATGCCGCGCATGTGGGAGTGGTTCGACCGCACCGAGACCGCCACTAGCTTCCCGAATGCGTTCCGAATTTGCAAGGTTAGTCTAATTAAACACTCCGGTCACTTGCGTTCGATATATCGTCGACGATGACGTATCCAATTTGGCGATTTTACAAGCTTCCACGTTTATGTTCTGGTCGAAACTTGCAACTGAACATAGTTATCTAAGTAAAGTCATTTTAAATCTTCTAGGCACTAACATAATCCGAGAATCCATTTGTCACACGAATCTACATTCTTTAATCGCACCACTAAAAGATCAAAGAGTTCCTTCATTACACGTAAAACTTGTCCGTAACGTGACGCAGCCACACACCCATCACACACTGAATTATTTTTTTTACAATTGAAAAGCTTGCGCTTGATTTCAACCATGCCTGATGAAAAGCAAGCAATGATGTCGTCTAGGGTGGAGCGCGCTTGCCTAAAAAGAAGCCTATTCACTCTTCTCTTAAAGGCGTCCAAAACTCGAAAACTGGAAGCGTGTACTCGTATTATTACATTTTGAATACATACCATACATATTATCATGTAACTGCAATACTTCCTAAGATTTTACTATCATCAGTCATCTTAATTGTGTTGTTGTTGTGGTTCAAAAAAGGCTTAGGTACTCATGTCTTAAATAATTCCAGGTTGTAATGGCGATCTTGGTACTAATCCACTGGAACGCGTGCCTGTACTTCGTCATCAGCTACGCGATTGGCTTTGGGGTTGACAACTGGGTGTACAACATCACCGGATCCCGCAACGAGACCTTGTCCCATCAATACATCTACAGCTTCTATTGGTCCACGCTCACTCTGACTACTATCGGCGAAACCCCGCAGCCTGAGAACGATGCCGAGTACGCATTTGTCGTCGCCGACTTCCTGGCAGGGGTGTTAATCTTCGCAACCATCGTAGGAAACATCGGCTCGATGATTTCTAACATGAACGTGGCAAGAGTCGAGTTCCAGAACAAAATGGACGGCGTGAAACAGTACATGGCTTTCCGCAAAGTCACTGGCGAGTTAGAGGCCCGTGTTATTCGCTGGTTTGCGTACACCTGGAGCGAGTCTGGCGCACTGGACGAGGAGAACGTGCTGTCTTCTTTACCGGATAAGTTGAAGGCTGAGATCGCGATTCGAGTTCATCTTGAAACTTTGAGTAAAGTAGAAATATTTAAGGATTGTGAGTTCGGTCTGCTGGAAGCTTTGGTGCTTAAGCTGCGCCTGCAAGTTTTCAGTCCAGGAGATTACATCTGCCGTAAGGGAGACGTTGGCAAGGAGATGTACATTGTGAAACGCGGGAGGCTGCAAGTGGTTGCTGATGACTTAAAGACTGTACTCGCTACTCTGAGTGCTGGATCTGTTTTTGGAGAAGTTAGCGTTCTGGAGATAGCCGGGAATCGAACTGGAAATCGACGCACCGCTAACGTCCGCTCGCTGGGATACTCTGATCTGTTTTGCCTTGCCAAGAGAGACTTGTGGGAGGCGCTTGGTGACTATCCCGATGCTATGGCCACTTTGACTCAACGCGGCTGCCAGCTGCTCCGTAAGGTTAGTAGTTTACAAAGTTTGTTCCCTCGCAATTATTCTGTATGAATTTCTTTTGCGGCTTTTAAACAACCGGCTCCTTCAAATGCAAATCCAATTCAACTAATATCACATGCAAATCCTTTTTAATAAATCTACATTTTTAATAGTACATAAAAGCCATTCAAACCTTAACCGCATCAGTACTAACAGTACAGTACGCATCAGTACAGTATTAAGTACTTACATAATTAGCGAACGGAATAATGATACACCCTCCAGTTTCCGATGCATCGGAAGACGAACGGTACTGGTACTGACTGTTACAATAAATTTTAGACCTAATCTTACAGGACGGTTTGCTCGACGAAACCATATTTGAAAACGCTCAAACGACCCAGCAAAGTATCGAGGACACCGTTCGTAAGCTCAAATCAACCGTGGACATACTTCAGAACCGTATAGATGGTTTGTTGACTGACGTGGGGGAGGAACAGGCTAAAATTAAGCAGAAGATCAACAGGCTTGTAACCAGGTAAATTTATGGAATTAATAAGTATAAATTCATTAATTAGTAATTAGAATAAGCACATGATAAGATTTATTGTAATATTTTTATTTTATGAAAAAAATGTATTAATAAAATAATTTGAACGAGGACTAACTTCAAATTTTTTCTTCATTCAGTTTTCACTTTAATATACAGGGCACCCACATGGAGGGAAGACACCTTAAATATTTATGATCTTCTTTATTTTAGATCAAATATAATTTAGAAAAAAATAATCCTGATAAAGCCTTTCGAGTTTCGATCGGTATGTATGATACAACAAGATAGTTTTAGCTCTAATGGGGTTTCGAGACCCGGTACAATTAGACAATCACTTAATAATAATAATCAATGAAAGCAGTTTGAGTGGTATTTAAAATCAAATGAACTCTTCTTTCAGTCAAATACTATTTGAACAATGGTGCGGGCCCATACATCGCTTTCGCTCACGTTACGCTATTGCAACTATAAATGAAAAAATATTTTTTTGATTGGGCCTGCAAGCCTGAACTCAATGCTAAAAGATTTTTCTTACAAAAAAGTGGAGAAAAATTAATATTTATTTTCAAAATATTGTATCTGAGTATTATAACAACAACGACCTCCGCCATGAAGCATCCGAGAGCATAGACAATACAATAAATACTCTTTGATAAATACTTTTCACTTGTCCAAGAATTTGTCACTGTTGACAGTTGGTAGCCATGTAGCTGACGGACAGTGTTGCGAGATGCCGGAATTAAAAACTCGACTGAAAGAAAATTCTAATTGAGTTAATAAATCAATATTGAATTACAAGGGTGTTTCGGAAACGCTAAACAACCAAGACAAAATAATCTATGCTCAAAATAATCGGTTGTAATAGATTTCAGTATTATTATAAAGTGTAGTCTTCTGTCAAATAATCTCAAATCTTCAAGCAGTTTATTTAAGTGAGACTAGCTCACGCGGAATAATAATATTCAGATTTACTCCAATGCAGTGGAAAACCCTAAACTAATGTAATCTTTTTATGTAAATAATATATTCGAGTAAAATAAAATGCAAAATAGGAACAATTGAAATCGATACAGTTATTGTCTTGTATTCTACATTCTGATCTAAGAATTAACGTATGTAGTACCTGAAAGTAAGTTTTTCTTTAGTATCTGTTACATGTTGTTCTCGTACAAAAGTGGACCGATCGTCAAAAAGATGGAGTATAAAAGTCGAAAAGTTTGTCATCCGGCAACACTAGCTGTCAGGAGTGTGGAAACGGAACCTATCAGTAATCAATTGAATTTCTTTAAATATTTTATTTTTTGACCCGTCCTTTACAATAACTGGTGATACCTTGAAAAAATTCAGTTATTTACTAGAATCGTCTTGTAATAAATGTTACATCTAGACGCTAAACTTTATTTGTGTACATTTCTGCCACTGTTCTTTACGGATTTAAGATACTTCCCCTCCATGTGGCATCGCCCTGGGGCGCCCTGTATGCATAGTTGTCTTGTGATTAAAATGTGACCGACTTTAAGTTGCATAGTTTTTATATATATAATAAATATGTATAATCAATATGTTGCTTTTCTTCGCTCAGCTGTGTTTACACAATAGTTGTAGTACTTAGATATTTAGAACCTTGCAGTTTGCACCGCGCTCGAAGTTGAGGAATCTTCTGAGGAACTTTGCAACTACGAGTACATTAACTTTGTATTAAAAAGATGACAGGAAACTATCCCCTCCATCGGAAAATAACATTGATAATTTTCTTCGAACCATTCCTTTGATCAACTTTGTTTTAGAGTCTAATCCTGCATTGCGATTTATATTACACTTTGAAGAAGTTTTTTTTTTATTTTTTAAGGAAGGAATATCTGCTGGTTATAATTTTTTAATCTATAAGTGTGTTACTATTTATTAAAACTGTAATTTTACCTTTATGCAATGCTCATAAGAATAGAAAACAAAGATGCTCCGCGATCATATTGTACCCTGGCACTTGAAATTATTCATGCTCATCACGTAAACATATTTTTCCAGTTTTGGGAATCGAACTCACGACCTCCGACGAAGATCACCATTCGGTCGTCAAATACGTTAATATAAATAGTTAATATAAAAATAAATAGTTCTACTTTGTTTTTACTTTTGTTTTCTTTTATTACATAATATCAATATAGCTTTTGCATCATTTTTAACCGACTTCAAAAAAAGGAGGAGGTTCTCAATTCGTCGGAATCTTTTTTTTTTTTTTTTGTTATAGCGAATGGATAACAAACATTTACATTACAGTTACATTACACACTTAGCGATCTCGCTTGCATCTTGCTTGTTGCAATGCCTGCGATTTATGTAAATCAACAAGATAATATTTATGATGATCACCACCGCCTTATACAATATTTTTTATTCTTGTGCTCGCGGCTTCGTTAACAATCTTCAATGTACTCCCTTAGCTTTCAATAAGTCTTTCTTAGCAATGTTAGGTCTACCTATTTTTTGAAGACCCCCCTGGCCCGGAACCCAACTGTACCAGCTGTCCTCCCATGATTCGGCCTAGGACTTCGGTGATGAGGTGGAACCATCGATAGGTGGAGGATGCAGGGTTAAATTCCCGGCCAATTTGGAATTACTTAGTATATATTCTAGACTGGCTCAGTTTGGTCTGGTGGTGGGTTTTGGCCGCGGCTACCACTTTGGACAAGATCACCGCCGTCGAGCGAAGCGTCAGGCGTGCGCCAGAAGTAGCAATATTTTTATCCTTACTACGATTTCCAGGGTTGTCGAGTACGAAGACGAGGATTCTGACCAGGATTACACCACGACCGATGATGAAACCGACCTGCAGAGCGAGATCGCCCGTTCCTGCGACAGCTACCACGTTCCTCAGAGCCCCGAGCAATCCTCGAAGATTTCGCAGGTTCGGGCTCGCGCGCGCGGTCACTCGCTTAGCGTCGAGAGGTCTCCCGGCCTCCTGCGCGCCAACCCTGAGCCTCGGAGCAAGTCTCTCAGACTCAAGAGATTTTTTAATAAGGACGCGACCAAATGAGGCAGCTTTAAACAATCTGGCTGTACTGGCTACTTTTGTATAATTTCTTAAAAAAAACTGGCTATGTGCATGTCTGACTCGCACGATAGGGTTCCGTACCACCAAAAAAAACGAAGTTTAAGGAGATACGCGCTCAGCACTTTTAACATGGGCGGGGGACTATTTTGTCCCCGAGGAAAGGACAAAATTTTATCTCTTTGTTTTCACGTCTTTGTTTGACCACTCTAGCATGGGCACACGGGTGGAGAAAATATTCCCTTGCCTTTGACTTTGATTTATTTTGTCTCGGGGGGTTGTAAAATATCAAATACTTAGTAATAAATTTCTTCCTTTACCCTTTGGCCTATTTCCCCCTAAGGCGACTATTTTCTCCCTTTTCAGAGGATAAAATCGGAGAAATACGATTTCATCCCTTGCCCATGCTAGGGGTGCTGGATATAAATGTAATAGTTTGGACATAAAATTGCTAATTACCAAAGATTTATAAATAATTCGCAGCTTTTCATGGGCTGACTAGGGCTTCAACGTGTTTGTTTTGACATTAAAAGGTATAGTTAGCAATTATAGTTATCAATTATAACTAGCTGTATTTGAGAAAAGGGCCATAGTTGAATAATAGACAAACAACAAAATTTAAGGTATGGAACCCTATACAAATAGATCCAAATCCTTAGTCATTTAATCCAAAGACACCCTAGAATAGGATGGCGATTGCGATAAGAGAGTTTAGCCTTTTCATCGTAACAGGAATAACCATGTATGTCTGTTTGCCGAGGAGCGTTTAACTCAAAAAATATTAGTACCAGAAATAATGAATCATGAATGGCATGGCGTTTTTCTTCAAAAGTAGTTCTATTCTTCGGAGTGTTCGTCAGTTTTCAGTCCGGAATGGAGCTTTTCGAAATTCCTACTTTTAGTTTTTTATTCATACCATACCAAAATAAGAAATGGAAACATTATTATAGACTCAATCCTTCCGTCCGTTCGTCACAGTAGATTATTTGAACAACTAATAAACCCATCGATATGAAATATGGAATATTTGTATAAGTACTTAGTAACAATAGGTGTCCAACGTCATTGAAATTAAAAATAAATGAAAAAATATTAATTTAGTTTTATTTAAAAAAAAAGGGGGAATCGATAATCTCAAAGGTAAGATAACTCTCAGTTTTTCGTCTTGACCTGAAGGTGGTGGGAAAGGCAGTGTCTGGGAGAGTATTCCAGATCTTTCCAGTGCCTATCAGGAACGAGGAATCAAACTGCTTTGTACGTGTCTTTGTACGTCAACTATGTAGGGCCGCATGCCTTTTCGATGCCCTGCCGTTCTATGGTAAAAAGGTGACGGGGGAACCAAATTATATAGTTCCTGAGAACACCCTCCGAAACACTCTCCATTTATCTCATCGAGAGTTATCATTTAGTAATCCATATTTATTGATGTGACTACGCAACCCTACAGTGTGTTGGCCAGTTTTTAGTATAGGTATTCCATTAAGAATAAGCATTTAAGATAATATATTTATTCTTCCTTATAATGGTTCTAAACCTAATAATTAAAATTATATGCAGTCTTCACTTACAAAAACATATTTTATATCTATCTAAACTCGACTTTACAGTTGTAAATTATTTATTATTTTTGATACCTCGATTTATACATTTTCAAATTCAAAAATATACTATAACTATACAGGAATTTTAAACGGTGATGGCTAATGATAATTTATTTATTTTAAGTTAAATATATTTATATAATACCCATATTCGATAGAAAATAAATATTTACATTATATAGTTACATAAAAAAGTAAGGATTGGAATGTTCCCACTCTAACCGATTCCATTTGGTTGAATTTTGAAATATCTTCTGTGAAATTTCAAGTCTGTAGCTATGGTTCAAGAGATATAGCCTGGTGATAGACAGACAGACGGACGGACCGACGGACGGACACTGGACAGCGAAGTCTCCGTAATAAATTATTAACTTTTATTTTATTTTTTCTCATTTTATATGATCCATATCTCTTGGAAAGTATAATTTCTTTCTTCAGAACTACGATGTAAATACCCAAATGAAAATGGAAAAATGAAGTGTTTGCGCAAAGTGTATCGGATATTTGTGCTAAAAGTATTCAAATATTCCGATACCTGTGATTTGATGTCGTTTTGTTAGGGTGCCTAACCAGTCGCTGTAAACGGTATCCGGAAATTCCACGGTTTTATTAAGAATTTTTATGGAAAATATCCATTTTGTAGTAACGTAAGTAATATTTAAATTAAATAATGCATGGTTAAAGTTCACTATTTCTAGTTGTACCTCGAGTTTTTTTTAGGAATAAGAAAACTCTTTCATTTGAATTAGTGTTTAATTTCAGTATATAATATAGATATCGCTTTTGGACTTCATGTGGACACGATGGGTTTGCGTATAAACTGCCAGTTCATTTGTGTCGCTGTCGCTAAAAATCTCAAAAATACAAAGCCAGAATCTGTTATTATCGTACACTGTAGTGTATACACATACATTATGTATACTGCAGTATGCACACGGTAGTATATTCACTGTCAAATCCTAGAATGAACTCATAAATCGACAAGATTTTGTAACTAATAGGTACAAAGTGAGCATAAACACAATATCATGTGAAAAAGTTTTCACCTCGAGAGTAAATAGGAGAGAGCTTATATATACATTATACAAAGATACAAATCAACATTATACATATAATACATTTTGACGTTATAAATAAAATAATTAAGATAACACTCCACGAGAACTTATGGTGTCCATCAATCGGTTCAGTTGCCATACAGCAAAAGGTGTGTTCACAGTTTAAAATATAATAATAATAATAGTTGTAATAATTAATATTATGTCTAACTATATGTGTAGTCACCCTATTAAAATAAATAAAAAATTGTGAAGTAGTAAAATTGTGTAGTATGTATTTTCAATTGTTAGTAAAACATTGTATAATCATAAATGTTACTTATTGATGTTACCTTTATTGCTCACAGCATATTATAAACAAGTACTTACAACTTTGCGATTCGTATTAATATATGAATGGCTATGTAATTTTCCCGATACACAGAATCACTCAGTATAATATACCTATTATTGTATTTTAACACTTAGGTACTTTTAAGGCACAAAAGTTTAGAAAATACTAGAAATACGAGTACATTAGTTATTTTAATAAGTAAATTATTACTTATTAAAATAACTAATGTAGGTTTGATGTTTTATACAGGATGTCACACAGGTGATGCCACTTGAACATTGTAGATAGAGTATTTCACTGAAAGAAGATTTGATTTCGATTTCAAAAGCCATTGAAACTGCATTCATAGATTTCGAAATAATTGCCTGATTGAACCAGTACTCTAACCCGGTATACAAGAAAAAAAAACATGTAGTTTTATCATATTGCCTGAAAAGGCTTCATCATAAGGATTTTGTTGTTTAAAATTGTAACACTGTTTACTATATTTAAGGAACTTCCCCTCCATGTGGCATCACTCTCTGGGACTCTCTGTATACGAGTAGGTATAATTACGATTTACATGGTATACTTTATTCAAAAAATATTCTTATACAATATTATTATATACATTTCAAATATAAATTTGAGAAATAATATTTTCCTTAACTATTTATTATCAGTATCTTAGTCTCTACTGCCAAAAATACAACCAAAGTTTTAAAAAAATATTATGACCACTACCAAAAAATGATGAATACACACGACCAAACTTTATATAATATATAATCAGGACTAAAGTACTTTTGTAATTTTTTTAACGACAAAAATATCCTTGCTTTTAAATTTAGCTGGTATAGATATGGTATACCTAGTTTAAAGTTTTAGGCATTTATATAACAGAATATTCAAAAGGTACCTAGTACCTACGTATTTTTGCTATATTATAATGAAATATTTTTTATTGAGGTGCGCTTGCGTCCTGTAATTCCTTTCAAAAGTAATATAACGTATTATATTATTGTAATTATTTATTAATTATGACTTACCGCGTTCGTTTCGGTGCGTATAGGTAAAATTAGAATAAACATTAAAAGATATAAGTGGTTAACAAGCTTTAATGTAAATGAAAACATTGTATAATATGAGTAACACGTAACGTATTTAAAACAATTATAATTTATATATAAGTGTAACGTTTTTAACCGACGAAAAAAACGGAAGAGGTTCTCAATTCGGTCGAATTGAGAACATTTTTTTATAACACACAATAACTTTTTACAGAGTTCTTCCGATTTTAATAATATTTTTTTAATATATGTATATGTTTTTTTTACCAAGTTGATATTAATTTATTTTTTAAATACATATAGACAAACTAAACAAACAAGATTTAATAAAATTAAATTTCAATATTTACAAAACATATACACCGTCCAATTGATCATTTAAGGGCATACACAGTGCCAAAGACGCTGGCGCTATTACCTCTTTGTCTAGCTAAATTTAGCCGTTGAGCCAAATAAACCAAATAAGCGGCGAGCCAGCTCTCGGGTCTCCTCACCAAATGCTTGAACCATTTTTTGGGATACAATATTAACGAATTTTTTTAGTATCCGATGACCATGGGCCCAGGCAGCGTTTCAAACGCAATTGCCGCAAACTCGTAGTTCTTACAAATGACTGAGTATATTTGCGGCGCTCACAATTCCGCTTACCCACGATGTCTCACATACATTCGTACCTAATACCAAAATCATTTGTAATTCGTGCAAATTTCGATCATGTTGTGGTGTTATTCGGGTTCATAAAGTAATAATCTATGCTCCTGGCCATATTTGGTTAGGAAATACTTCTTTTAAACGAAATATAAATGAATTTTGATTTAAATATTTTTGCGTCAAAAAGGACATGTTTTCTGCTTATTTGTTTTGTAATAAAAACTACACTATCTCACGTCACATTAGTTCAGGAGCACAGTTTTTACTGTCTAGCTAATGAAAAACACCAGTTAAAGAAAGAAAGTTACAAGTTTTCATTCATTATTTTTAGTATTACGGAACTCGACCAAAATTTTGATTTTTAAAATTTTGATTTTGATCTTAAGTGTTTGTTAAGTTTTGTATATCACGAAGGTAGTCCCATATAAATTTGAAAAAGTTTCAACCCTAAGGGTAGCAAAATAGGAAATGCTTGATTGTTTACTCACATATTGTATTGTTATAACCACTCATAACTTTATATAGATAATTCTGATTTAAATATTTTTTATTAGGTACCTCAAATTAGTTTCCATAATATAAATTTAGAATCTTACCCTAAGGGTACAAAAGTTGATATAGTTTATAGAAGTAAGTAGCTATAGTATATATATTTAGTTAGGTATATTAAAAAGGCTCAGTCACTCAGCGGGTGATGGAGAATGCTATTCTCGGAATTTCTCTACATGATCAAATCAGAAAAGAGGAGATCCGTACACGAACCAGAATCGCCGACATAGCTCAACGTATCTCGAAGCTGAAGTGGCAATGGGCGAGGCACATAGCTCGTAGAACCGACGGACGTTGGGGACCCAAAGTGCTGGAATGGCGACCCCACCGGGGAAGCGCAGTGTTGGCAGACTTCCGACCAGCAGGGCTAGACAATTTATAACATAAGCGTTAAGCGTTGGCGCTTATAGAAAAACCACGTGACCACCAGTACAAAATATATAAAAGCAGAATGTACTCTATGCGTAGCGTTGTTCACTGGTGCTGCTGCTGTTGTTGCTTGTCACGCGCAGTACACTAAAGTTATCCACACGTACAACGCCAGGGAGTATTCAAACTGTCGTACTCGATTTTCAAAAACAGCGCGTTTTTCGATTCGATGATGTGGTATGTCTACAGTCACGTGGTTTGTCCATATATTTTGTCTACTGTCGTTAACGCTAAACGACTGTTACTTTGTCTAGCTCTGCAGCGGGAAGTCGCTGGATACAAGTGGCGCAGGACCATGTGGGCTGGAAACTATTCTAGGAGGCGTTTGTCTAGCTGTGGGCGTACGTCGGCTGATTCAATCGAATTAGCGATAACATCTCTTGATGCAACAGTTTATTAGGTGTGACAGTAAAAGTATTAGTAGTGAGAGTAAACGTTTGTAAGACAAAAATGAACATTCAAGTACCAAATAATTAATTTTATCTACGCTCATTGCTTAAAGTTCGAATTATGAAATCAAAATGTGTCACACATTGACCTACTTTATTCACAGACTTCTATAATTATTAAAAAGTTATTCATTATAACATAGCTGTACTATGGAAATATCTCTAGATTGTTGAATAATTTCTATTACGATACGCGGCTCTGGGTTCCTGTATTTTTGTGTGTCGTCATCAGTCATCACAGACCAGGGAATAACTTTCTTTTCTCTGTGGTCGTCATAGCCAAAAGAGAGTGTAGAGCCAATCCTCAATTTTGTTTTTTTTTTTTTATATAAGGAGTCCACAGACAACATTTAGTTGGTAGTCATGATCGACCATAGACAACAATTAATTCACGGAAACAATAATTTTTCCCTGCCTTATATGACTGATTAAAAAGTGTGTTCATACAGAATATTGAAAGGAATTATGTATAATTTTTGATTATTTAATTATCCACTAAAAATATAGTTTATCTGACTTGTATAAATATTTTTCTACTCTTTTTTGTTTCATGACTTTTTTAACAGACTATACACAGTTTGCAACTGAATTTTGGCGCCATACCTAACTTTTAACATTTCAATGTGTTATTTTTGTTACTTAGTCAAAACTTAGAGCGGAAAAATGTCTAGCAGTGAAACGTACTAAAGAAAATTTAACTCCACCTGACATTTTCGTAATTGCAACAAAAATGACCCACAATCTTTTACCAACAAAGTGAAGGATTTACGACAAACGTTAGCAAGATTTTATGGTTTGGATTTATGATAATTTGAGCGTAGATAAAGTAGTGTATGAAACTCTACATAATTAGGTATTAAAACACTCGTGTGATACTATTAAAAAACTCGCCTGCGGCTCGTTTTTTAAACACACACTCATGTTTTAATACCCCCCATTATGCATCCGTTTCATAAACTACTATTAGAGGTGGCGCTATTTAATTACTACGCAATTGACCTGACACCCAGCCACGGCCCGACTGTGATGCGACATTCAACATGCTTGGTGTGAAATGAAATTTCTACTTTAATTATCATGAAAGATGGGGTAGTGAAGAATATGGATACTGAAGAATATTTTCGCGAATACATTGTGTTAGTTAAGCTTAGAGTTAGTTAAGCTTCGTAGGTGAGCCCTCGGGTACTCACTACTCAGTATCCATAATATTAGTATCCATATTTAAATGACCTAAGTATATACTAGTAAAACTTTATATAAATAATAATCCATGAAAAAGCGCGCCGAAACATTGACCCATGTATCATTTACCCCCACAAATGTAGCCCAGGGGAAGTTAGACATTTAAAAGTAAAATACTTAATAATATTAAAATACTTAATAATATTTTATATTTATAAATAAAATACTTATTATAGTCGCATAAGTCAAGCATAACATACGCCGCGCATTCTTATAAGCACGCCGCTCAACGCACAAACTAAACGAATTACGCCCGGGAAGTTTCGAACGGTTTCGATAGGTCGGTCCACACCGAACGATCCGTTTCGGATCTCCGATCCCGTGATCCGCGATCCAGGATCACGGAGCGTGGATCGTGCATCGTGGTAAATCGATCTAGTGTTGGAAGCTAGCGATCCTTAAAGTACGGTCCAAGCGATCCTATTCCGTGATTCACAGTCTAACTTTTGCACAATATGGAGTCGCACGTACAACTACGGCATCAAATTGGTTTCTATAAATTTAATATTTGAATAACTGTAATGTTTTCAGATAGATGGCGTTAGTTCTGCCTAAGAACGAAAAACAATATGCATCCGAATTTCGTCGTGGTTAGACAGTCTCGCGTAGCTCAGTGGAAGAGCTCCTAGCCGCGATAGCTGGGGGACGTGGGTTCGATCCCACCGCGAGTGAAATTTTGATGCATATTTAAATTTATAGGAATAATTTCCTAAGTGTGTGAAAACACTATAATATAAAATATAAGTAGTATCAAATTGGTTTATTCTCCATTGCGAGAAATCTGACGCCATACATCGTCTCTTACACCCCTATTAATACAATTAACATCTCTTGGGACCCATAAATATTTAAAATCCTTAGAAAGCGATCGGATGGTTGTAGTAGGGGAGCCCACGATGCTAAATCGGTAGTTACTCGAGCGTCATGAGGACCTATAGCATTGTAAATATTAGGTGCTAAAATGAAAAAAGATTATATGTTAATATTCGCAGTGGTTGGGGAAGCTAATACAGGTTTTCAAAAAATCACAAAATAATCTGTCCATGAAAGTATACTCGTACTCATCAAATTTTTATGCAGATGCTTCTTCTTGATATGCTCGTCGTCCTGACCCAGAAAATTATGACAAGGTATTTCCTTAACTTAGTTGTAAGTCGTTCGAGGCTCCACACTAGACGAATTGTGTTCCGGCTCGTGCTCGATTCGCCTAGCGTAGACCCACCTTAATAGGTCCCCACGACGCTCTAGTAACTACCAAAAGCCTCTTAGGCTCCCCTACTATTGGCTGGATTGCGCTAATAACACACAGCCGTCCACACTTTTGAAGCTGGCAAAAAAGCCGACAACGTTCGGATCGGGCGCAGCAGGGAGCCCGCGCTCCAATATGTGCGCATGGATCGCGCGCGGCACGGCCACACCTAGGGTTGCCAACCCTCCCGGATTGCCCGGGAGACTCTGGTGTTAATGAATGATAACCTGACCTCCCGGGGATCAATAAGTAATTTCTCGTGTGATTTTTTTGAGAATCTGGTATTATGCGATGTCCGTCCGTTCGGCGGTGTCCGTCTTAACTTCAACTGACTTCGATTTTTCATGTAAAAACTTTTTTGATTTGGGGGTCCTGCCCCTCCCGCCCCCCCCCACTCAACATCCATAAAAATCTCCCGAGTTGGTTGGTTGGTTCAAGAGTTGGCAACCCTAGCCACACCGCCTGAGCAATTGGATCGCGCTCCTGCCGCGTGCAAACGAAGCGCGATGGATCGTCTGGGATGGATCCGTCTAACAATGATTACAAAAGGATTGAAACCAACCGGCATTTTAGAATATAGGTAGTATATTTAATTGTCGTCTAGTATAAGTTATAATATAATAAAACTCTTAAAACTGTTGAAAATGATAATATTAGATAATATCTAGTTATGTAAAACCATTGAATTATTTATTACTGATTCCTTCTTTTTTTTAAGACATTTTACTTTCATTACACAACTCATCAAAAGAATCTATTGATTGTTAAATTTTATTGTAGGTATACTTATGATGATTTTTCATTATACTGCAAAATAAAGGAAAAATTCCCATACTCCTTTTTTCCTACTTTTTTCCGATATAATAAGGTATTATAACATGTAAAAACTTTTTGTCATTATAATTTAAGCTAAGTATAATCTTTTCAAGCCATATATTTTTTATATTTTAAGTATCAATATAAGAATCTTTCGAATTTCGTTAACGCAAAATTATGTACACGTATTAGGTATATTTATATTATTAGATATATGAAAATTATTGCATATTATGTACACGTATCCATAATCCATGCCACAGTTAACGATGTATTTTATTTATTGAAGCTGTATTTAAGATTGTAATTTGATTGTTTTAAATTCTAGTTAGTATTTTATTAGTTTACCTATTGAGTTGCTCATTCTGATATCTAATTAGGTAAATTAATTACTATAAAAATGAACTTTGAAATGTAAGAAAACGTCAATTATTTTCGAATCTAAACAAAGAATTATTCTCAAATGTTTACTTACATTACTTTTAACAATTTAATATCTAATTATTATTATCAGAATTCAGAGATCTCATATTCATTTATTTTCACTTTAAATTATTATTTATGAGTTATGAAGTTGTAACTGAATGACATTTTTTATTTGAAGTTATTTACTACATTAGATTGTGAGTAGGTAAATAAGTACACGATTTAAATGTTTGATAAGTACACTATATGTTAACATAACAGCAGGAACATTAAACAATGTTGCGATTAAAATAATATATTGTGTCAACGTAGAAAAGTAATTATATAACTATATATTGGAAATTGGTGTAGGTACATAATAAAGAATTAAAATGCAAGAACTGGTTTATCTTAACTAATAAACGATGTGGATAAGTATAGATCGTCTAATTTAAAAATGAACTGCCCTCCACTATATTATTCTTTCAAGGTGCAAGTGGGGGCCAAAACACAAAAAATTTGAATTTCGCGGGCACACCCGTGGTGTGCTCCTTAACGTGAAATCAACGGGTCTGCCCGCGAAATTCAATATTTTCGTTGTTTTTTGCAATTTGTACGCTAATTAGACATGATAGGCTTATGACAGTCAATTTGCGAGAATGGCAGTATCATCTTTACATGATTATACCAAAATCTTTGCATAAAAATGTGTATCCTAGGAAATTAGTCCGAGTATCGAGTTTTATGTGAGTAACTCGCAAATCTTGGACTAATTTCTTTAACTCGACACTTTCGAGCAGAGATTTTTATATAAACACGTGAAGCAGATATTGGGATTAGCGCCTATTATGTCTTAATCGCGAAAAACCACGAAAAATTTGAAATTCGCGGGCACACCCGTGGTGTGCTCCTTAACTGATAAATGTACATTATACTCAATATTCCTAAAAAAGTATAATATATTCAAAAACACCCCGACAATTGAAATTATTCACGCTCATCACACTTTCCAGCTGTAGGAATCGAATCCACGATCTCCGGCCAGACGACAGCATCGGTACCACTGCGCCATACGTCTCAAATTCGTATGAGGTCGAACAAAACTGATGCTCGTTTTCACCGACAATCACTAAATTTTAATTAGGCCTTCCAACTCTATAGTTGTAGGGTTGTCTGTGAAAACGGTCATGATTTGATCTTAGTTTCACTTCTTTTGAAATACGTATGGAACCCTAGTTTGGTGACCACACACAAGATGGTAAGTGACGATACAGTCGAAAATGTTATCGTACTGACTAGAAAGGGGGTAAGCGACCCCTAACGGTTTCTAGCGTCAAGGGGTCGCCGTTGTAGGGGTTGTCTGTGAAAACGGTCATGATTCTCTCAGTTTCACTTCTTTTGAAATACGTATGGAACCCTCGTTTGGTGACCACACACAAGATGGTAAGTGACGATACAGTCGAAAATGTTATCGTACTGACTAGAAAGGGGGTAAGCGACCCCTAACGGTTTCTAGCGTCAAGGGGTCGCCGTTGTAGGGGTTGTCTGTGAAAACGGTCATGATTCTCTCAGTTTCACTTCTTTTGAAATACGTATGGAACCCTCGTTTGGTGACCACACACAAGATGGTAAGTGACGATACAGTCGAAAATGTTATCGTCGTACTGACTAGAAAGGGGGTAAGCGACCCCTAACGGTTTCTAGCGTCAAGGGGTCGCCGTTGTAGGGGTTGTCTGTGAAAACGGTCATGATTCTCTCAGTTTCACTTCTTTTGAAATACGTATGGAACCCTCGTTTGGTGACCACACACAAGATGGTAAGTGACGATACAGTCGAAAATGTTATCGTACTGACTAGAAAGGGGGTAAGCGACCCCTAACGGTTTCTAGCGTCAAGGGGTCGCCGTTGTAGGGGTTGTCTGTGAAAACGGTCATGATTCTCTCAGTTTCACTTCTTTTGAAATACGTATGGAACCCTAGTTTGGTGACCACACACAAGATGGTAAGTGACGATACAGTCGAAAATGTTATCGTACTGACTAGAAAGGGGGTAAGCGACCCCTAACGGTTTCTAGCGTCAAGGGGTCGCCGTTGTAGGGGTTGTCTGTGAAAACGGTCATGATTCTCTCAGTTTCACTTCTTTTGAAATACGTATGGAACCCTCGTTTGGTGACCACACACAAGATGGTAAGTGACGATACAGTCGAAAATGTTATCGTACTGACTAGAAAGGGGGTAAGCGACCCCTAACGGTTTCTAGCGTCAAGGGGTCGCCGTTGTAGGGGTTGTCTGTGAAAACGGTCATGATTCTCTCAGTTTCACTTCTTTTGAAATACGTATGGAACCCTCGTTTGGTGACCACACACAAGATGGTAAGCGACGATGCAGTCGAAGATGTTATCGTACGAGTACTAACTTGAAAGGGCTAAGTAAACTCATCCGTAACGGTTTCTACATAGCATGGCGCCGGAACGCTAAATCGCTTAGCGGTGCGTCCTTGCTAATAGGGTGGTAACTATCCACGGCCGAAGTCTCCCACCAGACTAGACCTGAGCCAATTTAGAAATTATAAAATTCCAAAGTTGCCCGTGGCAGAATTTGAATTTCGAACCCGCAATCTCCCACACCCAATCCGAGCGCGCGCCACTGCGCCAGGGAGGTCGTCGATGATAAAAGACAGCCCATTTACTAACATATTTCGAATAGAGTCGCTATTCGTTCGTTTGTACGAAGCTATTATAGAATATAGATTCTATAAAGCGAACTCCTCCATATATTTCACTGATATGTATCTCTGGATTCATTCAAAAATGAACTGTCAAACGTATGGAATCCATACGTTTGACAGTTCATTTTTTGTGCCGATTTGAAGCGCCTCCCCCGAGCGTCCACGGTACTAAATTGACATTTGTTGGAAGTGGACCGTCGTTTTGAATGTCATTTGATTTTAGTTCCATAGCCGCTCACGCCAGGTTACGCTTTGATTATAACAATATACCTATAATCAAAGAGGTTACGCAACAATCAGCGCCAAAATGGCGAAAATCAAGTGTCTTGTGTTGTGTCTTCATTTTTACTTTGACAGTCAGCTATCCAGAGTTTGTCCAGAGTATATTCTATATACTCTATGGAGATCAGTGATACAGCCAGCGCCATCTATTGACAACCGCGAACCTGTCCTAACCCTACAGACTCGAACAGATTGTCAAGCTCGGCGCTCTTTGTGCATATGCATATTCAGTTTTTTCGTATTCGAACGCGAGAAAACGCCAATTTGTATAGGTAGGTCTGTAATAGCGACATCTGTTGACAACATTTGTAAACTACTCCAATCTCATATAAATCGTCGATCTCTCTCTCGATCGAAGCACTTAAGGGCGATGGGTATCATCCGGGCGCGAAAATTCAAATTTTATTTAGTTTTTCACTTATAGTGGGCTAATTATACATCGAATGCTAATGGCAATGTGTTTTGCGGGCACAACGTTTATGCATCTATATGTTTTTAACAAAAACTCTGCTCAACAATACTCAATTACTTCATATTGGTTCCCGATAGCTCGAAATCTGGGAAACTGCAAAAAATTATCTTACGGGAACCAATATGAGATGAGTGCGAACTTTCAAGAAAATTTTCTATTAAAAACGTGCAGATGCATAAAAAGTAGGCCCGCAAAATGAATTGCCATAAATCTACAATGTGTAGTTAGTCTAATATTTGCGAAAAACTAAATAAAATTTGAATTTCGCGGGCTGGTAGGGCCGCAACACCTATATTTTTAACAACTCGGAATCAGCAGCAGCAGCAGGGGTAATACATTGGCGGGAGGATGTGACTTATGTCGGTATTCGGTGATTTTACTCTTGCGAAATATCAAATCACTCAAAGGTCTAACAAAATAAAAAACATGTTTAAGAACACTTGCTTTAAAGATATATTTACTTCTTTCAAATAACGATTTGTAAATAGTTTCAAAAAAGTTACACTATGCTTAAACACGACATTAAAGATTGATAATGCTAATACAGGAGTAGCGCAAAACCTGCTCGTGTTAATTAAATGATACTTTGGTATATTTAGGTATCCTTAGGTCTATCACAGTCAATATTCAGCCTGGCCTCATATTAATTAAATGAATAAGTAGATTAAAGCTCTTTAGGCGCTTGGTATCGTGAGCACAATAATAATACTGCTAAAACGCAGAAATCGAAACGTTTTTATTACTGCTAAAACGCAGAAATCTAAACTTTTTTTATTGCTGCTAAAACGCAGATATCTAAACGTTTTAACTTATTACCGTATTTAAGTATGTTTATCACAGCCAAAATCAGGTTGGCGTTGTATTAATTATTGAAACTTGATTATTAGGAGTTAAATCCACGAAGACACACCCCACTCCTTCACAGTCGCTTATACTTCGTGCGATTCGTAAGGAATTAAGGAGTGGGTTGTGTCTCCGTGGATTGAACTACCAATAACAAATGTTAATTTTCACGCCACTCGCTCGAAACAGCCTTATTAATGGTCTATTATTATCTACAGTTAAAGTACGTTATTACATTGATGCTTTAGGGTTATAATGTGAATCGACCTAATATCATCGCGCGTCTGAATCGTCTGAAGGAAATTATCTTCATTATAAGATGTTTTAGTTCATTTTGAGTCTATAGATAAATATATTTAAAGGAATATTACAAATATTTTTTTAAATGGAAAACAGCAAGAGGTGGTGGCGGATAATGCGAGGTGGTTGAAAGATGACTTCGAGAATTCTATACTAAACAAGACTGAAATAAGCCGCCGTATTAGTGAAATTAATGTGAAATTATCGAATGCTGTTTTTTTCACCAAAGCCTCTACCTCAAACCGAATCCTGTATAAGAAACTTTCTAACCAAGGTCGGTTTACACAAAATGATCTTCACGTTCCAAAGAAAAATATAACTTTATCCGCACATCATTGGAACAACGTCTCAAACGTACACTTAATTTTTAGTAAGTAAATAAATGCTTTTTGACAATCACTCTTGACTCTTATTTTGTTGTCTCGCTAGTTGTGAAAAGTAGAGCCATCTTGACACGTTGCTTTACCCGTTGTTTACTTTATTATCTACTATTAAATTAATTAACTGCTGAATTGCAGAAATCTATAAGTGTTATCTAAATATACAGGGTTATATAAACAAAACCATATCGCTCTCGGCGTTGTTGTTAACAATAACACTAACAACTTTTGTTCCACGACTTTTTTAACTCAATAGTTTGAGTAATATCAAATATTAAATATTTAACAGAGATACTATATTGTGACTATCTTTGTAATGTAACATCGACTAGTGGCAAAAAGCGGCGGCGGCGCGCGAACTCGCGATTAGTTTCACACTTTCCAGAAATAACATGAATTATTATGGTTTTTGTATGAAATAAATTAATACTGAATTTCGAAAAGTCGTAGAACAAAAGTTGCTAATTTTAACGTAAATCACTACGGGCCGAGAGCGTTTTGGTATTTTTTTGTATGGCCCTGTATTCTTACAATCTAGAATTATCACACGCAAAAACAGAGAGATTTTCAGAAAAATTCAAAAAATCAAAAAACAGAAAAACTTAAATTAAAATTTATAAGCGATTGGTATTTTGAACTCAGACATTATTTGATACTGCGGGAGCTGATAGTGTATCTGTGACACAGCTGATCTGGAGCCTACAATAACAAAAGCTTTAAGAAACTTAACAATATTAAACAACTAAATAATCATCAAAACGCGATTTAAAATAGTATGAAAATAAAAAAAATCAGTACAAGAATAACGTTTTGTGCGAATTCGTTGTATATCAAGCACATAAGCAATATTTAAGGTAATCGCGGCCAAAATCAGCTTGGCGTGGTTTTATTATTTACTCTATTAAGTAGTTCAATCCATGAAAACGCGCACAACTCCTTCACAATCGCTAATGCTTCATGCGATTCGTAAGGAGTTAGGAAGGAATGGGGCGTGTCTTCGTGTATTAAACTACCTATTACAAATAGAGTACTAAAAATATAAATATAATAAGAAATCTTATTATATTCCTATCATTTCATCATATGAAAAATCAGCATCTTTTTAAATGAAATACTTAACGTAGATTAAGATTTTTTAGCGATTGTTATTGTGAGCAAGTTATTACTTCATTATTGAACACTCTCGATTGATCACCTCCTGAACAATTTTGTACAATTTTTTTTTATAAATGGCATCGTCTATCGGCATCGATACAAAAAATTCATTCAAAGGAAGAAGCGTTTTTTTTTAAGATGATCAGGATCTGAAGGTCTACTCGATGAATGAAAAAATCCAAATAGCGATTTTTTACTGATTGATCCAGCTCTTGAACAACTTTGTACGATTTTTTATCACGAATGGTATTCGATAGAAGAAAAAAAATCATTCAGAGGAAAGAGTTTTTTTTTTAGAAAAAGATGATCAGGATTTGAAGGTGTACAGTAAATGGAAAAAATCTAAATAGCGGTTTTTTTACTGATTGATCTTCGCCCCTATTTATTAGATAATGCTGGAAATGATAATGTATTTGTAACACAGCAAATCTGAGCCTCACAATAACAAAAGCTTTCATATACTTAACAATCATAAAATAACGATATAAAACTCTATAAAAATAAAAAAATTAAACTTCTTTTACGGATACCCGTGCTATTGTCGTGGGGCACACGCGTGCTATTCTCTCGGAGGTGTAGTAGGCTCGCACGACACAACCGAATGCAGACGTTGAGCGCGCCCGCGGTAAGTTATCGGAGTGCCACGGCGTACACGAAACACGGCATTTGGGCGTACTACATCTGATGGTAACGGACAACCCGGGCTCCAGAACTGCAGGACCGGCGACAGAGAGAGTAAACTCTCCGAGGAGTGTGAGCTAAGCGTTCCTGAGCCACGCGAGCTCTGCGGGGAGTGAGAGCTCTCTGTCTCTGGAGAGTCCCGCGAACTAGAGCTGCGAGGCACCGAGCTCGGCGGCGAGCACGGGAGGACTTCTGGCAACCTCTTCAAGGTAGACCAGTCAGCCAGCGCGACCGAGCTCGCCGGCGAGGACTGCGAGCTCGAGCGGTCCGCCGGCGAGGAGCGCGTCTCCTCCAGAGCGGCCCGGAGGCGTGACCAATCCATCAGGGCACTCGAGCTCGACGGCGGGAGGCGGGAGTTCTCAGGCGAGCCACGCGAGTTTTCAGGCGAAGAGCACGAGCTGTGTGTGTAGCTAATGTTCGTAGAGGAAGATCGGCTACTGTATGGCGTCACTGGTAGAGGTGATATCATTGGAGGTAACTCAAAGAAGTAGTGGACGTACGGAAACTGCAATCCAGGAAAACAAAATAAATGATATTAATGTTTCATTACAAATTAAATTCTGCTCATCAATTTTATAGGCTATAAAAATCTCGACGTCTTTCTGTTGTTGAAATCAGTACAGTGAGCACTGAGCAAGACTCACTTGCAGTTGGTAGAATGCCGACAGCTCCCTGCGGCTGGGCTTGAGCTTGGGATGGCTCGGGCTCGTCTCAGGCGTCAGCGCCATAACGGCGGCGGCGTGCTGGGTGCAGGTTCTGTTGAGCAGAGAAAAAAAATGAATTCTAAAAATATTACACATTATATGTACGTGAACAATTTTTTAAACAGCATTGTGTTTTGTAAAAACGAATTGCTAACAAACCCATTTAACATATGATATCTCCAGAAACGAATGGGAATACTTATTACTATTTCTCAAACATACTTGGAATTTGAGCATAATGCTCTTTCAAAACTTTCTTTGTAGTCGAGGAGCCCAAGAGGGGATTTTGGTAGTTACTCGAACCTTCCGGGACCTTTTCAATTTTAAATATTAGATTGTAAAAAATGAGGTTGTATGTGGTTCCACTAATGGGGAAAGAAAATAAAATCGTGACTTTAAAAATTTTTCCTCGAGCGATTAAAAATCTGACGCTCTCAAGAAAATATTTTTGAGTACGTTTACTTTCATGGATGGACAAATTTTTTTTTAATTTTATGAAAACCTGTATTAGCTTCCCCCACCACTGAAATAGCAAATTTCATTTAACCTCTTTTTCATGAAATTAGATGCTAAACCTAATATTTCAATGCAATAGGTCCTCACGAAGCTCAAGTAACTACCGATTTAGCATCGTGGGCCCCCCTACTATTAGGTATATGGTAGGTATCATCACATGATCACAGTGAAATTGAGAGATACTGACAAGACATGAAAACCAGAGAAAAATCACTGTCAACTAAAATAGCGCATTCACTGCATTCCGTTTCACGATGATTTTAGATTAAATCTTGAAAAAAAATCTAATAAAAATAAGGAGTCATGGAACACGAAGGCTCAAATACTTTTTGAAGATCTCTTACTGTGTCTTCAGGGGGTCCAAGAGATGGTTGTGGAACCTTGGACAACGAAAACTAATAAAACGTTTTGGTATACGCTTTTATTGTATAATATGAAGTAATTGAATATGACAAGAACCAAGAAGTGATGAACAGGAACATTAAATATCAAAACATTACCTCATTTTTATGATTTAATTAATTAATCCAGTTAGACTTTTATATGAAATCAACTCCGTTTACCATGATAGATCTGTTACTTATTTATAAGTACAGTTTGATTAATAAACGCTCTCATTTCTAGTGGGCCTAGAAAAAATTGTCTCCTTTGACACTCGGGCCCAAAAATCTATTATGCGGCCTTACATATCAAATAACTATAATTCGATGGATTATTTCTACTGTACTGTCCACTTTTTTTTATTAGTATAATTTTACAAACCACAGACTCAGGGTCTGTGCCCTTTTTGATATAATTATTATTTTGTTATTTAATTTTGTTTAACCTACTTGTGCTTTGTACTCCCACATTCACAACAGTTCTAATATAATTATAATACTAATCTTATTTATTAAAAATGATATTTTTATTTAGTTATAGATTAGTTATGGGACATGTTTGAATTAGTGTATTCAAAGTTGTATAACATCAAGATGGGGATACAGGGTAGGGACGACCCTATAATATACATACAAAAAATGGAGAATAAAATTAAATGAGACTAAGTCTACCCATATTGATTTTACAAGTAAGAAGGTAGAATATCATCCTATTTATATTGACAAACAAAAGATACCCTATGCTACGGCATGGGTATTATAACACTGCAAAATATCTTGGAATGACGCTTGACAAAGCTACGCTGGAAAGCTCATGTCAAGAAGAAAAGAGCAGAGTTAGAGCTGAGGTACAAAAACATGTACTGGCTAGTTGGAAGAACATCGTTGTTGTCAACAAAAACAAGTTACTGTTGTATAAACAAGTCCTAATGCCAGTGTGGACTTATGATAGCTTTGGGGTTGTACCAAAAAAAGCAACATCCAGATAATACAATGATTCCAAAACAAAGTACTCAGGGGCATTGTTAATGAACCCTGGTATGTCAGAAACAAAGACATTCACCAAGATCTTTGAATGGACTTCGTTGATATCATGATCCAAAAATATGCCGCAGCACATGAACATTGGCTGTATCATCACGTTAACGTGGAGGCAAACCAGCTCCTCGACACTACGGACCTTATTAGAAGACGCAAAAGGACTAAGCCTTTTGAGTTAGTGTAAGTGTGCGTGAAAGTGAAGTGCTGTGCTTAGTGCTAGTGCTATTGCATCATCAAGGTCACAAGAACAAAGTGCCTTCAATAATGCAATAGAGACTTAGATAAGTCAATGGACAGATTCTTAGATATAGGTTTTAATATTAGTTTAAGTTAAAATTAAGTTACTAATTAGCTTTTAGGCTAGATCTTAGCGAAACTAAAGTACCCTTAAGGGACTTTCGTGAAAAAAAAATCATAGCAAACCTTCAATGGATAAAAAATATATGCCAGTGGTAATCATCAGGTGCCGGTGTTGTCACCGGGCCAATGCTGAGCAGTGACAGTGGGCAGTGTGCTCAATGTGCACATTGGTGCAGTTGTCGCCCTCGCGCGCCGGTGACAGCGCGATGGGCATCCAGACACTAAGAGCAGACAGACGGCCACGAGACTGACTCACCTCCGCGATATTACCCGCTGTTGAGCAGCACGGCGCTGCTGTACGCCGCGGCTCATCCGGGCGCGTCGCATTCTGCAACAAGCAGACAGATTTTATGGTTGATGTAGTTTTGAGTTGGTATTTGACTAAATATTAATAAATGATGTAAACATTATATTATGATGTAAACATTAAGATTTAATTTTATTAAATCGTAAATAAAGATTCTCATTCTAAGTTAAATATGAAAAAAAAAAAAAAAATTTAAATAATAATATTTTAGCACACCATTAGACCATGACAAGAGCACAATACTCATCAACAGATGAGCCCAAACTCGATGGGGTTATAACTTTTAATTACTGAATTACTGACTAAAAATCTTCTATGCTCTCTGGCCACCCCTACCGTAACCGCACAAAGCATTACTTTTTTTAAGAGTTTTCTTAATCTGGCGGTTTCAAAATTTTAATTAAACACCCGGCAGATTAAGGAAATTTCTTTTACATAATTGTCAGATTGTGGGATCAGGATGACAAGCACATCAAAATGAAGCATCTAAAAATCTGACACAATTTTCACAATGTAAAGGTATATTTTACATCGACTTTTATGGACAATTCAAGGAGATTACGAAGAATTTGTTAAATTGCAGAAGTCGTTATCTTGAGGTTGCACTGTAATGTACTGGTACAAATGACTTTTGAAAATCAAGATGGATTCGGAGTAACAGATTTCATGTAGAAGACTATTCTATAGTTTTGCAGCATGTAAATGAATAGTTATAATAACACGATTTACGCACGCTCGCATTCGAGTGGGAGGTCGCAGGTTCGATTCCCGCCACTGGCCACTTTGGAATTTTATAATTTCTAAATTGGCTCAGGTCTGGTCTGGTGGGAGGCTTTGGCCGTGGCTAGTTGCCACCCTACCAGCAAAGACGTACCGCCAAGCGATTTAGTGTTCCGGTATGATGCTGTGTAGAAACCGTTGGGGTGACTTAACTTACCCCTTCCAAGTTAGTACGCTAACATCTTCGACTGCATCATCACTTACCATCAGGTGAGATCGCAGTCAAGTACTAACTTGTATAGCATTAAAAAAAAAAAAAATTATTAACGTGCACATGCATGCAATTGTCTTTGCACAATCCCAATGCTGATGTACACCATTTGAGCAGAGGTAGGTGAACCGCTGCTTTCGGTACAAACAACAAATATATAATATTACGAACATAGTACAAAGGTGATTGAGGTTTGTAAAGAACGGAGTAAAGCATAAAGCAGAGTGACAAGTGAAGATTGTGGGAGAGTGATTGGAAGCACCGTCCACCTTCGGTATAAACTTTTACACAGGTTGGTTAGTAGGTTGAACAGCACGGCTGACAAACTGCGTAAATCACGCAATCACAGCTGAAAAAACACATGATATGAAAAAATGAACACTTTTGCTCATGGACGCTAATGCATATTACAGTTTTCGTGGAGTATACGGATGATCATTTTGTGATTAAGTTGCGGTAGCAGCCTAGCTATTTGTAACTACAATAGCCGAAATCACCTTAAAAATGCTAAAAAATACATGTTTTTCATGAAGATCCTTGAGAATATATTTTGCACTACCTGCAGATTCCTTCACAATTCTTGGAAGTACAAGTTATAAGATTTCATCATCGTGTGTGAACCAGGGCACATGAATAGCTACTTACTCTACTATCCGTGCGGATTTCATTTTCTTCCCCTCCTTTTACTATTAAAATAAAACTTTTAATGATATGATTCCACTAAGCCATTTAGCAAATGGAAATAAATGCATGCCGTGCCGGGCAGCCGGTACCTATATACCATACTACTCTATGGTACCTAGGTATCAAAAAGCATAGAGTATATTGATGTCAAAAAGTATATAATCACCACAGACCCGCGAAATTCAAAATTTTCATGGTTTTTTGCAATTTGTATGCTAATTACAAATCAGAGACAGTCAATTTGCGGGAATGGCAATATCATCTTTTGTATTAAAATCTTTGCATAAAATTGTGTATCCAGGGAAATTAGTCAGAGTGTCGAGTTTTATGTGAGTAACTCGCAAATCTCGGACTAATTTCTTTAACTCGACACTTTCAAGCAGAGATTTTTATATAAAGACGTTAAGATGATTTTGGGATTATCGCAATTTGACTGCCATAAGCCTATCATGTCTTATTAGCTTAAAAACCGCGAAAAACCACAAAAAATTTGAATTTCGCGGGCACACCCGTGGTGTGCTCCAGATAAAATGAGACTTATTGCTTTCAACCCAACGAGGTAAGAGCATGGTAAGAGTAGAGTTATAGATCAATGCTTTCAACCACTGAGCTCTATATCTCAGGAGTGCTGACTGTCAACGTAAAAATGAAGACACTTGATTTTCGCCATTTTAACGCTGATTGTTGCGTAACCGTAGTATATACAGTCAGTCTATAAAGTGTAGAAATTAAGGGCGATGGGTACCATCCGGGCGCGAAAATTCGATTTTTTTTTAGTTTTTCGCTCATAGTTCGCTCATAGTAATTATACATCTAAGGCAATTATAATAATTATATTATATTAATTCTTAATTAATCATACCCTGGACTGAAATTTTTTAGGCAACCCACTTGCGATATATTTATTGACATATTGAATTGGATATAAAATAGTTTTCATCCAATAAACAGCTCGGTGAAGGTCGTTGTATAGCGGGATCCTAGACCATAAATAAAATTTGAATTTCGCGGGCTGGTAGGGCCGCAACATAATAATGGAACTATTTTAAGGAATTCATTGTTTGGTACTAGCACCGAATATATTTAAGTGTTCCTGAGTTCCAATGACGAGGTAATTATAAGGACAGGAAATTGTCAGTCTTTTTGGGTGGCAATATTCACCATCTTGAGTCGCATTAAAATAGCCAATCACAGCCATCGGCCAATCACAGATAGGCAACAGACAGCTGATCAGAAGGGCTGCTCTAACTATTTATCGATAAGGAAATATTATTATCGATGTAATTCGTGGTTAGTCATTAAAGGTGTAAGAGAGCAAAAATGAATGAACATAACCTACTGTTAAAACCTACTGATAAAAGTTAATGGCTAACGGTTTTGAAATCGGTCGCCTTGATGCAAAGTAACGAATGTCTTAAGAACATACAGAATTACGAGTCGATATACCACACGTATACATTTTTCTCTGGATATGCAAAAATATTTTTTGTGAAATAAATAAATATAAGTTAAAAATAAAAAAATCTGTAATCCACATGACACCAATAATTATCTGACGTAACCATGACACACACACACAAATCTATTCGTCACCTAATCGCATCGGTCGGTCCCGGACCCTAAGTCATCAGTAACAAACATCTAATCTGCAAATAGTGTAGACCTGTAGCAGCTGAGACTTCCAGTTCAAATGTTCGAAATTCAATATGACAGCCGTTTTTTTTTAATTTTGACCACAAATCACATATCTTTGCCTGCAATGGTTTATGTAGTTTATTCATTTCGAGATATGCACAATTGTTTTCTTAAAATACGTTCCCGCCAAACTGACTTTCAGTTGTTACTTCAGTGTTGTCAGACATCGTTTTTAAAGGAATTCATCATTCATGAAAAAAAGTTAGAAATTTTTTATTCCGAAAATTCCCGTTTTTGTTCAGAATATAATTTATTTATTTATTTATTACATAATATCCTTGCTAAACTTACAGCTTGTGCCAAAACGTTTAGCAAGTCAGATTCTGAGTACAAGCGTTGATTACACAATTACAATTTATTATCTTTTAAAAATGAAGTAAACTTATTCAAACTTATATGAAACAAATCAATAATGTATATTCATGACCTAATAATATGAACCTGGGTACTAAATTTTACATATCTACGACTTGTAGTTTTACCGGAATCCGTGGAACAACGAAAATGCCTCACTCCTTTATATTTTATCTTGTTATATAGAATTTACGGAACCCTGCATGCATGAGTCCGACTCGTACTTGTTTGTCTTTGGCCTACTCTCTGTTTTTTTATTAACTTTAATCTATATTATTGTCTATTGCGTGTTGGTAAAGTCCTTTTCATGAAAGAAGTCCCGCAGACGCGGCGCTGTAATCACATTATTAAATATTGCCCTCTCACTCACACTCGTAATTCGTAAACAGCTGTCAATTTTAGTTCATGTTTTTGCCGCGGGACTTCTTTCGTGAAAAGGACTTTATTGTGTATGTATTTATGTCAGTGATAAAGTTTTGTGGGCTGTGGTCAGTAATATTATTATAATATTTACGTGATGTGCTGAAAATTTTATTTTATTCATACACAATAAATTCACACCTCGGGGAAAAATAAGTATGTGCGGGTCTTCTCGTTATACTGAATCTCCATTAATTCATCGTAACTTCATACTAAGGCGACCGGATTTAAACCAACAGCCAATATTTTAACAAATCCCGTGAGTCCAAACTATATCTATTCCTGAAGCCTTTCCCTCTTTTTAAAAGTTTGCAATAGATAATTGCTATAAAAAAGCTTTAGTTTCTTTAAAACCCCGAGATATTTTTCCTATCTACTCAGCTTTCACAATCATAGTATGAAATCGATAACGGTATTATAGTAGTCACATCATTAGTACTTTGACATGAAGATATGCGCATGTGCAAAGTGCGACACAATATGGTGGTTTCTGCCACTCCGACACATATAGTGTTAGGAAAACTATGGCATCTCTATATGTTTAGATTCTCTAAGCTGAGTTCCTGCGGACCACAGATTACTATAAATTATACCAAGATGTTCTTCTACCCTTGGTTTCCACCACAGAACACTTACCTGCGTAATACGTTTCCACTGACGCAAAAACGTCTGAATCTCGGAAGGAACACGGAAGGAAGTAGGAACGATTTTCATGAAATTTTATAGGTATACATGGAGGTTTTGGGGGCGATATATAGATCTAGCTAGGATTCATTTTTAGAAAATGTATTTACAAAAAAGAAACTAGGAAAGAAATCAAGGTACAGGATTCGTGACTTCCTTAAAAAAGAGAAAGATACATGGTGCCTGCAATTCATCATTGAACGAATTTCTTATTCAAGACGTACAAGGCTTCAGGAATGTTTACCGAAAAGTGTACGAGACACAAAAACCAAGTTTACAACAAGTGCAAAACAGAAACAAATATTGTAACAATGCAAACGCTTATCGAGAACAAACATGTACCATGTACTTTGATTAGGTATATCTATATTATCAAAGACCATGTACAAGTTTTTAGTCAGTGGAAACAAACACAAACGGCAACAAATGTTATCCATCGATCGTTAGATGGGCCCTTAGCATACATTGCGCACATCGAAAACGTCCACAAAATGTTGTGTGAGTGAAGTGTGAACCTTTTATGATCGCAGGCCGCAGCAAAAATATATTTTGCTTTTGGTTGTTGGCAAAATTCTTGTGAAAAAAATAAAAAATAAATAATTATATATAAATCTTTGAATCTATCAAATAATTTACAGTTTTATGCAGTGGAAACGTAAAATCAACAAAAAAAACGTTTATTAGGACAAGTTTAAAAACATTACATGTACACGTTTTTTGGTGGAACATGGTGGAAACCTATGGTTACTTTCTTGATATGTTTTGATTGCATTATACCTACTCATATAAAATCAGTAAAGTGTGAGTCAGACTCACCACTGAGGGTTCCATACTACTATAAAAAGAGTTAAACCATAAGAATTGCTTTTCTTACCGAAACGCCAATCGTGTTTTGAGGTTACTTGATAGTACCAACATATAAAGTTGATTTCACATTTCCCGTAAAAAATTTAATTACCTATTTCAGATGTTACAATTCATAACCTTCGGAGATAAGGGAGTTGAAAGCTGGACTAAATTGAAATAAGACTCATCATCTGAAATGACATCTGGCCTAGCCAACATATATCATCAAAATCGGGTTCAGCCAAGCAAACTCTAGATATTACAAACTTAAATACAAACAGTGATTAAACTAAGAACCTCTCGCATTTTTGAAGTTGGTTAGTAAACCCAAACCTTCTGAATTGTAAGTATTTTCTGAAAAAGTGAAAACCGCATCAAAACCGGTTCAGCCAAGCGTGAGATAATCGCGGACAAATACATGCAAATATACAGGTCAGACACAGTGAACACGAGTGAACCTCTTTTTCAAGCATCTTAAAAACCGGCCAAGTGCGAGTCAGTGCGCGAGCACCGAGGTTTCCATACTATAAAAGAAGTAAAACATAAAAGGAATCTCTTTTGTTCATGAATTTACGAGTATAATTTACATGTAGGTACTTTTGTTGGCGAACCTCAAACGTAACTTTGTTTTAATATCACAAAAAGTATATAAGTCAGCGAGTTCATTTTATTTTTCCTGTAAAATATATGTTAATTTCTATTGATCATATTTATTTCAGATTTTTCGATTGGTAAACTTCGGAGATAAGAGGGGGGAAACGGTATTTTTTTCGACAGTTTGCCCAATAAATCTAAAACTATCAGGCATAAAAATAAATAAAAATTGGTTTTAGAATACACAAGTAACGCCCTTTCATATGATACCCCACTCAATATTGTTCTCATTTTCAAATTTCAACAATCCGGTTTACCCCCCTTTTTTAATAAAAATAAAAATGATTTTCAAAATTTTATGATTGTTATGACGTTGGGTCACTAGTGCCTACAACTATTCCAAATTTCAAGTCGATAGCTTCGATAGTTACTGTAATAATCGAGTGTGACAGACAGACGGACAGACGGAGAAAGTCTCACCATAAGGGTTCCATTTTTACCATTTTGGTATGGAACCCTAAAAAAGTGGTTGGTCTAAACAAGCTACTTTTGAGAAAGCTTTTCAAATTGTCAATATTTAATTACATAAAAATTGTTCTACTCAAAGTTCCTTTCAATAATATCCAACAACCGTAAGTAGTTTTTATGTCCCCCATTTGCTTCTATGGGTGCCTCACTAAAATTATATTTATTTATCTGTTATTGCAGAGTTTCAAGTAATTCCATGTTCTTTCAATAATAAGAATGGTGTTGGGATGTTAGGAGATGCAATTAATAATAATGCTTGTTTACCAAGTTCAAAGCTTTAATTAAACATTTTTCTTTATGTCTTATCAGTAAATAAAGTTATTAAATAAAATTTTACTGCAATAATATTGACATATATAGTAGGAGTAAATTTATTATGGGTATACAGAAAAATACTTCAATTAAAAATTCAAAACTAGGTATAAAATTAAACTATATCTAAATTAAAATTTACATAATACTAGTGCGCGCGGACTCCGTTCCGCATTAGAAATATTTTTGTTTGTCCCGTGTTACCCACAGTCCCTTCCCCCACAGCGCCTGAACGCGACGCAATTGGTTTGTAGTACATGCTATGTATCAGAGATGGCGCTGTATGTGAAAAAAGATTTTCCCGCTTTTCTGTTGAAAATTTTCCTGAATTTTCTTTGCTATAAACCTCACAGAGCCCGAGACCTTTCCAACGAATGCAAATCTGTGGAAATCGGTTTGTGCGTTCTGGAGTTATAGCGTCAGGAAGGAAAACCCGACTTATTTTTAGATAGCCGAGAAGATATCTAAATTAAAATCTACATACAAAACTAAAACGTTAAAATAAATCTAGTAAACCGCTGTCAGAGGGAATTGTTCCCAAAAGGCTGGCCCCATTGCCTCATGGTATTGCTATACTAATTCTTTGGGCAGCAGCAGAAGCAACATGGGCAGCCAGCATTTTGGTCACATGTTGCATCGACCAGGCGAAAGAAATTTCTTTAAAAAAATTTCTATGCTCCTGGTCCCCACTGTCCCATAGTCTCGACCCCAAAAGGCTCAAATAAATACTAACTGTCCAAGGAGACATATTTGCGCCTTTTGAGGTTTTCAGCGGATACAGCCGCTGCACCAGCCCTAATTTGGGTTCCAGGAAGATGGGATGGTGCAAGGGTGTCAACACAAGTGACATCCCACACTAAGGGCCTTCATATAGTTACATAAATACAATTTTTGTTTCCTTCATCTTGATACGAGTACTGATTTGTATTCTATGGATCACAGATTGTCAACATAGAAATCTAAGACTAAGTAAGTAAAAATGGAGACACTTTATTTTTGCCATTTTGGTGCAGATTGTTGCGTAACCTGGCGAGAGCGTGCATGGAACTAAGCATGGACATTCAAAACGACGGTTTCTACTTCTCTGATACGAAAACTCAGGATAAGGGCAATGCGGTGCAGTGCATTTTGGATCCATAGCAGGCTGCAATCTTCTTATAGTAGACATGATTGTGCGGAGCTTTTCAGCTTGACAGAATAATTAGAGATCGTTCAATAGATAGATGATTGGAGAAGCGATTGCGATAAGACGTCTTGAAAGGAAAGCAGAAGTTTTCTTTCATCATAATGTTAACCCGGTGTAGCCACTCATCTCTTGACATTGCACGGTCGCATGTTATATGCAGTAGTTTGATCCCTTTAGAAGCTTCTTCAGCAGTGGTGTTCCAGTTCACATGTGTCTTCTCCTCTTCAATATCTGGATAGGGAATGACCCCATTTTGACTTAAACTGTGTATTTTATAGCCTATTCTCACTGACGAAGTCTAAATTTTAAGCGTTTTCTCCATAAATATTCTGAAACTGATACCTAATTTCAGCACAAAACGGTAGGACCAGGCACTTGTATGTATGTACAGAGTATTTTAATTCATACAATTCTATGGTGAGATTTAGATTTGGTGGCATTTAGTTTCCATTTCTGAATCATTCTGGATAATTTTCAATTGCTGATTCTTCTCCGGCATTGTTCTCAGCAGCAATGCATCTGGAATGTGAATACATTTAAAATGTTAAAAATAATAAATAATCAATTAATAATACTACCGTCACGCATGCATTTTTAGGGTCGACCCTGAAGCCGGATTTTTAAATTGTCAAAACTGTAAAATGGCGCTAATGTATGCGACCTACAGCGGTATGTGCTGTCAGCGGTACCAAATTGTACGACGCGCGACGCCATATTTGAGAAATTTTTGGCTTCAACATACATCACATCTTTCCCGTCCCCTTAACATAGCGTCATATCGTCATTGGTCACAGGTATCTACTCAGAATAGTAAAGGATTAGGCCATGGTGACACACGTGTTTCTACACTTGATATCCTGCAATAATGAAAAATCTTAGCAGATATTGACCCCATGGCGCTATTGGTCTGGAGAGCATTATTATATTCATTGGAAACGCAACAACATAGTAATTACCCCAGATTGCACCCAGCGAGCGTCGGTGTTGCCAAGTAATCTCGCGTTTATTCCTAAGATTGAGATAAGTTTAAAACCATAGCTACTTTTCATCCTGGCAAAAAGACACATCTAACTCAATAACTGAAAACTATGAACAAGACCCATAAACATAAAAGAAGCTTTTACGTTTAAAACGTGAAATTTCAGATAAAATGTGACTCACCAGTATATTTCTCGTTGTTCCTGCTCTTGCCCTGTCGTCCCCTCTTGCAGGCGCATAAACTCGGGCCCTCTGCTCGGAGCCAGTGCTGCTGAAGCATTACTCAATTCCACACCACCTATTGAGGTTGAGTAAGTGGCGCGTTTTTTTTATTGTGGTATCCCCAGTAGGCCTAATCCACATGCTTTTAATACATGAATATTCATGAAGTTAAAAGCTTATAATAATATTATCTATATGCATATATATAATATATATAATAATGAGTTCATTCAACAAAGCTGGAGCGCCAGTTGGCAATTTCTCCGTTAAATAAAACTGGTTGCAAAGGTCGACGGCCGCTGTCATGGCTGAGAGCCAGCAGAGAGCATAGAGCCGGCAACACTCTCTGGAGCTCAGCACCTGTAACAAACCACATATTCAATTTGATTTTAGCTTGAGATCAAAATTCAAAATTCAAAATATCTTTATTTCACATAGGCCTAATATACAGGCTCTTGTAAAATGTCCTTATGATATTTGTCACATTTGTATGGCGATAACTCCATCTTTTACAACTACCCTCCTACTAGTTAACTGCAACATCGATAGCACTTGAGAATAGACTACTAAGCAAAATTCAAAACGTTAAATCAGCGAAAAGCACTCACCTGAAAAACTGCTTCATGCAGATGGGCCGGGGTCACGGCGCTGGCAGCGGGCGCCGGGCGGGAGCGGGCGCGCGCGCCTCGAGTGGGGCCACTGCCGGTCGGCTGCTGTGAAACATCAAGCGCGGTTACAACGTGAACACTCTCCTGAACTAGCGCAAGCTGCAAGCTGCAGTGCGAACAGTGTGTATGATAGTCGCATTCGAGAGGCAAGCGGCAGGCGGCGGCGCTCGGTTCGTTGGTTAGCTGGCGGTCTGCGGTACTCGTTGTGCGGTGGCCCGGTGTTGACGGAGTGAGCAGCCGAGTAGGATCGCCGCCTGAAAAAACAATAAATTCATAGTCATTACATTAAATAAAGTCCTGATTTATTAACTAACCGTCTCACAAAAGAATTTAACGAGATTCCCACGGGTACCACTGGAGCACAGCGAGCTCCCGCTTCGCTCAAGTGATCCCGTGGGTCTCTAGTTTTTTAAATTTATTATTCGTAAATGTGAAGATTATGAACATACCAGATAATTAAGACGAGGTTGTGCGATGCCCGCGCCTCCCGTACTTCGCGCGACGTGCATGGAACTGAGAAGTACTAGTACCGATAAATAAGTTGAAATTGAGATACTTAGCGGGAACTCATAAATTAAATTTAAAAATAACGTAGGTTAAACTTATATACCACCTAATTAAGTTCTGATATTAATTCTCACATATAACTTACATTTAATCTACCTTTAAATATGTTTATATTGATAAACTTAAAATAACTTAATCCCATAAACATACATTACTATTTAAGGTAGATAATATCTACCTTAAAACAATTTTTATATTGATAAACCATACATAACCTACAGTAAACTATATGTATATTGATAACCTTTATAACTTAATCTAACATAATCTTAATCTATATTAACGTAAATCCAATAAATACACATAATTTAACTATTTTTATAATGATAACCTTTAATACTTAAATATATATATAAATTGAATTTAAAAATATATAACGTAGGCTAAACTTATATACAAGCTATTTAAGTTCTTATATTAATGCTCACATATAACCTACACTTAATCTAACTTAAAATATGTTTATATTGATAACCTTAAAATAACATAATCCCATAAACATATATAATTATCTACCTTAAAACTATTTTTATATTGATAAACAATACATAACCTACAATAAACTATATTTAATTGATAACTTAATCTAACGAAATCTTAATCTAACTTGCCTTAAACCATTTAATATGCTTAACCTATATTAACTTAAATCCAATAAATACACATAATTTAACATTTTTTATAATGATAACCTTTATTACTTATATATATAAATTAAATTTAAAAAATATAACATCGGCTTAATTTATATACAAGCTCTTTAAGTTCTTATATTAATGCTCACATATAACCTACACTTAATCTACCTTAAAACTATTTTTATATTGATAAACAATACATAACCTACAATAAACTATATTTATATTGATAACTTAATCTAACGAAATCCTAATCTAACTTGCCTTAAACCATTTAATATGCATAACCTATATTAACTTAAATCCAATAAATACACATAATTTAACTATTTTTATAATAATAACCTTTAAGACCTAAATATACCCATTTACACTATTCGTCAATATGTATGAAAAACAATTTTGCAGAGAATTTCGCACAATTCGCATATGATTCGCATTTGCATTCAATAAATATTTCGCATATAAAAAGTTCGCAAATTGCATTCTCATAATGAATTTCGCAAATAGCACAGCCAGCAGCATTATAGTATAGAAAAACCTGATCAGAGAAATAAAGTTCGCCATCATGGCCACCGCTGACTTCTCTCTTCCTCGCTCGGAGACTGCGGCGTCTGGTCATCGCTGCCGTCTCTCTTCCTCGCTCAGTGATTTCTGTGTTGTCTTTTCTAGCTTACTCTACTTCTAAGACATCTGTAATTGCACGTCCTCCAAAATAAACCTGGTCAGGCTTTTATTGAAAACAATAGCAATGCACCAAGCTAATTTGAAAGGTCTGAAATATGTTTTAAATAGAATTCCAATTTGACAAAACAAAATTATTACACTTTTGTTTTGTCTAAATGGTTTAAATATACCTACTTAAATGAGCACCAATATTGACGGCCGGTACTACCTCAGATTGTTGTTTACAAAATGATTACAAAAATAATACAACACTAAATCTGTCATTTATTAAACCTAGAACTAATCATATTTTAGTAGCGATAAAGCCCAATCCGACGTAAAAATGACGTACTATATAGGAATAGTTATAATAATTACTTATTTAAAAAATACACTAATGAAATAAAAAAACGCATTTTAAAAATTATTTGCTTTTTATTCATACTTTTACAATGCTTTATTAAGGGCCGATTTTCAAACGCCAGATTGAATTTGATTGTTTGATTGTTTGTGGAATAATATATTTGAAACATATGGCATATAAAATCTGTCAAAACGTCATATTTATTCCTTAGTTAACGTTATCTGGCGATTGAAAAATCGGCCGAAAGAGTAGTTATGAAAATGAACATAAAAAAGAGCCTTTTTCTTATAAATAAATACATTTCAACAACACAACCATTTTAAATTGATTCTAAGTATGTAATCAACACTTATCAATATTAAACATTTGCAATTTTAAAATTTAGGCTTAATGCACAGTCTTGACAATTATTTATTAATTTTGTGTTTCTCCACACGTCGCTTTTACACATTTGAAGCACTGTATTTTGGGCATTCTGTTTTTCAGTCATCCTGGTTTAAGAGTCAGTAGGGTATGCAGCTTCATTTTACAATATTGACACTATTTTATATGCATTTAACCGACAAAGGATGCCACAGTATGTTCTTTTGTTAAAAAAGTTCTGAAATAAGGGAAAAGAAAACAATGTTAAAAAAAATGAAAATAATTAGCAAAACTTACACTTAAATATACATACGAGTACGTCAAACTGACGTGCAAGATTGTTATTACATCTGCAAGATGGCACTTACCTTGGCGATGTCTTCTGTTAGGTATCGGTATCGGCAATTACTTGTTATTACTTGGCTCGGGAAGTCACGGCGATCCGATTATTTATTCATTAAAGTATTGAGTATGGCATAAGAGTCGGAGCGGCTTGGATTGACACAGAGAATTATTTGCCAACGGCGCGAGGCCAGTCCGTCTTTGTATCGTCGTGCCACAGAACGGGGAGAGTGAGCACAGAGAGACAAGGAGCGAGAGGAAACAATTTGTAGGGAGTCAAGGCGTCCCGGGTACACGCCAAGAGCAATTACCGAACGGGCGCGATTCGGCCTCCATAACCGCAAGGTTGATCGGGCCATGGGTGGTGGATGTTGGATATACAAACTTTTTGTATATGGCTAAATTTGAATTTAAAAAGATAGTTTGTTTGGAATACGTTTTTATTTTTTGACTGTGACATACTATTTTGAGATCCTAAAATAGCTACAATAAACTGGTATTTTCTCCACTTAAAATCTGGTGTTTATCTTCTACTAACCACGTTCTGCTACATTGGTTATGGTGCCCAGATACGATACGAGAGAAGTAATCGTATGTAGAGGATAAAATTTGATTTTAAAGTCGATAAGAGACGGAGTAGCTGATCGAGTATCGAGGTGCGATGACGAGCAACATGATGCGAATCGAGCCCTTGAATAAGGACAACTACGATAGCTGGAAAATACAGGTACGAGCTATTTTAACCAAAAATGATGGTTGGAAGTACGTAAATGGTAAAGTACTGAAACCAACTGAAGTTGTAGAGGCTGAAAAATGGGAAGTAGAGGACGAAAAAGCTAAAGCGGACATTATTTTATCGATGAGTGGAAGCGAACTAAGACATATTAGGAGCTGTAATACCTCGAGTGAAGTATGGCTGAAGCTGAAGTCAATTTATGCTTCGAAAGGGCCTGCTAAGAAAGCAACACTTTTAAAACGGTTGATATTGCACAAGATGGCGGAAACAGGAAATGTTCACGAACATTTGAATACCTTTTTCGATGCTGTTGATAAGCTAGGAGATATGGGTATACAGATCAACGATGATTTGCTGTCTATAATGTTGTTGTACAGTTTACCCGGAAATTTCGAAAGCTTTAGATGTGCTATTGAGTCGAGAGACGAGTTGCCGAAACCAGAGGCATTAAAAATTAAAATATTGGAAGAGTACGAGTCGAGAGAAGTGAATAAAATTCAGTATGAAGGCGTTATGTATACAAACGTAAATAAAAACTTCAAGAAAGGAAAGAGAGGCGCTAAAAAGAGTACTAAGGCTGAAGGAACGGAAAAGAATGAAGGTTTTAAGTACAAATGCTTTAAATGTCACGAACCTGGACACAAAGCATCTGATTGTAAAAGAAAAACAGGTGGAAATGCCCTGAAGGCTGAAGAGACACATTGTGCAGATCAAAATCTAACTACTTTTAATGTTTCAGATTTAGAAGTTTCTAATGCTGTTAATGTTCAAAAGTACGAATGGATTTTGGACAGTGGGTGCACGTCTCACCTTTGTAATGATGCAAGTAAGTTCGGGGGCACTTTAGCAATGACTAGCGGAGAAATAACTTTAGCTACGCATGTAAGTACTGTTATAAAAGGTAAGGGTACTGTAAGGTTATCGGCATGTAACGATCACTCTGAGACCTCATTTGAATTACGTGATACGCTGTATGTCCCGGATTTAAGGACGAATTTGATTTCAGTAGCCAAGTTAACCAACGATGGTTATGATGTTACATTTAGATACGATGTAGCTTATATTTTTGGCAGGAAAGGTGAAATCAAATTGATAGCATATCGTAGGGGTAATTTATATTGTGTAAATAGGTCCGAGTATTGTAATTTAAGTGATGCAAATGCTGATGTACGTTGTTGGCACGAGAGATTAGGACATTTGAACGGTAGAGATGTTGCCAAGCTTTTAGGTAAATTAGGTGCTAAATTTGACGTTGCCGAAGTACGAAACTTACGTGATTGCGATATTTGTGCTAAAGGAAAGATGACCGCGTTTCCTTTTTCTAAATCCGATGGGCCTTGCGCAGATAAGGATTTCATTGAAATTGAATTCTCCAGGCAAAATGTTCCAATAACTGAAGAACATAGGGGCGAGAATGAGACAGACCGAGTAGAGACTGATGAAGAAATATGGAGTGAATGTCAAGCATATCCTGGAGATGATCAAGATGATTCTTCGTCAAGACCTGCAGAACTTGAACAAGCGTCTGAAGAAATAAATCATGATAACCAACAAAGGTTGATGAAGAGAGCTCCTGGTAGACCTAGGATTTTACGCACAGGTAGTGTAGGCCGTCCGAAGAAAATTTATCAAATGACTGAAGTTACACAACCGATCAATTCTGCTGATGAAAATGAAATTGAAGATTTTGTAGGTTCAGCTGAAATTACTTTGAAAAATGCTTTAAAGAGTAGTGATAGACCTGAATGGGAGGAAGCCATTTTATCTGAAATCAGAAGCCTAGTTCAGAAAGGTACATGGGAGATAGTCAAAAGACCACAAAATAGGAATGTCGTTGGCTGCCGTTATGTTTTGACGACGAAGCAGAATGTTGACAAGTCTTGGAAGAAGAAGGCGAGGCTTGTAGCTCAAGGTTTTAGCCAGCGGTATGGAGTCGACTACGAGAAAACCTTTGCACCTGTTGCTAGACTGGATACTGTTAGATTGTTGATGGCTCTCGCAGTGGAATTAAATTTGGAGATACACCAATTGGACATTAATACTGCTTATTTAAATGGATCCCTGGACGAGGAGATATACATGGAGATACCAGAACTTTTGAGAGAAAGTTTAGTTAAGCTTATGAATCGAGAGGGAGAAGATCCAATGGTCAAAGAGCGCGCGCAGAGCATGCTTGTAAAATTGGATAGCGGTTGCGATTCATGCTTATTGCGAAAATCATTATATGGTTTGAAGCAAGCTGGACGTCAATGGAATCTCAAACTTAACAAGAAGTTAACTGATATGGGGATGAAGCAGAGTCTGAATGAGCCGTGTCTATATTTTAAACAAAATGGGAATATTTATTTATTCGTATTAGTCTATGTCGACGATATTTTGGTCGCAAGTCAAGAAAGAGGTTTAATTACGAAGTTTAAGAATGAGTTGTCGAAAGAGTTCGATTTGAAAGACTATGGTTTAGCAAAATATATGTTAGGCATAGATATTCGAAGAAAAGACAATGTCATTGTTTTGTCACAACAAAATTACATCGAAAGTTTACTAAAACGTTTTTGCATGGAAAATTGCAATAAATGTGCAACTCCTATGGAGATAAATTCCAAACGGAAAGAAGAAGAGAAATGCAGTGATGAGAGCAGTGAGGCATGGCCTTATCGAGAGCTAATAGGTTGTTTGAATTATTTAGCGAATGCAACCAGACCCGATATCGCTAATGCGGTAAGTAAACTTAGCCAGAAAGTGAAAAATCCTGAAAAATCCGATTGGAAATCAGCGAAACGTGTTTTACGTTATCTGAAGGGAACAAGCCAATACAGTCTCGTGTACAAGAGAACTGGTGAATGTGTGCAGGGTTATTCAGATGCTGATTGGGGGAATTGTTTATTAGACAGACGATCTTATTCTGGTTATGCATTTATTTTAGGTGGTGGCTGTATATCGTGGCAGTCTCGAAAGCAGCGTAGCGTAGCTACTTCAACGTGCGAGGCAGAGTATGTTAGCCTGTCGGAGAGTATGAAGGAGGCTGTATATCTTAATAGCTTATTGAAGGAATTTGGAATCATGAGGTACGCTCGAGTGATTGTTCATGTCGATAACCAAGGGGCTATATTTTTAGCTCAGGACCCAGTGTTTCAGGCACGTAGCAAACACATTGATATTAGGTATCATTACGTGAGGGAGGTTTTGAGGGACAAGAACGACATTGAGTTGAGACATGTACCCACTGCATCCATGTTAGCTGATGTGCTTACTAAGCCGTTATCTAGTATTAAACACAATAAGTGTTTAGATGGTTTAGGTGTTAAGGCCAGCTGAGTTTTCTTTTGGATATCTTTAAATTTAAATTTATAGGGGCGTGTTGGATATACAAACTTTTTGTATATGGCTAAATTTGAATTTAAAAAGATAGTTTGTTTGGAATACGTTTTTATTTTTTGACTGTGACATACTATTTTGAGATCCTAAAATAGCTACAATAAACTGGTATTTTCTCCACTTAAAATCTGGTGTTTATCTTCTACTAACCACGTTCTGCTACAGTGGAGGGTTGTAGTATTCATTACAGTAATATTGTAGCGTATTTGCTTTAAACTATACGTAAAAATGACGTGGATTGGGCTTCTAGGGTTAACATGACAAAGTTGAGTAATATTCCTTACAAAAATAATTGATTTTCGCTTACAAACGAAAAATTTTGTCTTTGAGTCTCCGAAAAACCATGTTCATAGAATGAGGAGAGCAACAGTTACAGGTAGTACTGGCTGTTAATATTGATTTCATTCTTAATAACGTAAATGGTAATATGTAAGTGAGCAGCAAAACCGAGCATTATTTCAATGTAACAATGGTCAGTTTTTTGCTTTTATATCGTTCGCCTTGAGTTTTCACTGACGAAACATCGACACCTAGAAACATTTTTTCACGTGTGTTATTGACAAATCAGTACAGAGATCAACATTTTCCAATAAAAATTCAACTTATGGTAACGTTTGGTCGGTCGAAACTCACGGCGAAACTAGTGGATACGTGCCAATTGCCTGAACCGGTCACCGTATCTCCAACGCGGACGCGTATCATGACATGAGGATGTGTGCCAACGCATTCGCGATCACGGTACGCAACTCTTACACGATACGCGATACGCATGTTCTGTGTAATCTGGTTCTGGTCCAATCATCTCAGTGGTTATGATCGAGAGCCGCGGAAAGACGGCCTGAAACACAATCTATACGGCAGGTTGAAGGGTACGGAGACACGGATAGGATCGGATCGGGCAAAAACTACCACTTGCCCACCTTTGGTACTAATAAATTTGTGATGTAGATGAAGCGAAGGCCGCAGTATTGAAATGAGCACAGAGCAAAGCGGGTACCGGCGCTGGTGCGAGGCGCGAATTGTTGATTGTGCATGCCTAAAAACCAAGATTTCTTATAATTATATTATGACACGCTGAATATATAAACACAATGTGCACGTACACTTCACAAAGAATCGCCTTTGACGATCCAAAAAGTCACAAAATACACACAAAGTACTTGTACACTTCACTAAACACTGCACACAATGTCAGTTGTAGAATTGCCTTTGTCGATCCAAAAAAGTCACAAAACACACACAAAGTACTCATACACTACACTTAACACTGCTCACAATGTCAGTTGCAGAATTGCCTTTATCGATCCAAAAAAGTCACAAAACACACAAAGTACTCGTACACTACACTAAACACTGCGCACAATGTCAGTTGTAGAATTTCCTTTGTTGATCCAAAAAAAGTCACAAATCACACAAAGTACTCATACACTACACTAAACACTGCACACAATGTCAGTTGTAGAATTGCCGTCGATCCAAAAAAGTCACAAAACACACACACAAAGTACTCGTACACTACACTAAACACTTCACACTACGAGTATATCAGTTGTAGAATTGCTTTAGTCACTTTACTGACGCTTGGGTCAGAAATTAAGTTGCGTCGCATTAGTCAACTAGTCTTTGTTTTATCGGATCGTCCAAGAGTCCAAAAAATGTTGTTCAGTGCACTAAAGAAGTGTTTTCATTAGTTAGAAGTCATTTGTATGTTTTGCTGTTGCCCTCAACCACGAAGTAATGAGGTTACTTTGTGGTACAAGGACAGAAACAGTAAATTATTACTAATCACATTTATAATAACTACGCATGCCCACGATTCGCGCCAGAACCGGTATCAAATATTGTAGAACATCATGGTATAACAAGAATTCGCATCGATTACATAGCAATGACATGCATTCGCATATGGATCACGTAGCAAGGATAAGCTCTCGCATAGATCACGTAGCAATGAAAAGCACTCGCATGGATCACGTAGCAATGACAAGAAGTCGCATCAATCGCGTAGAAATGACAAATCGCAGCAATCGCATATCAATGACAAGAATTCGCATTTCATCGCACCATGTGAATTCGCATTGCACCATGTAAATTCGCATCGCACTATGTGAATTCGCATCGCACCTCACCACGGGTAGGTGGCAGCCGATGAATGATGGCGGTGGATGGGTCGGACTCCGGATGGATCGTGCGTGCGTAATTTGCAGGCTGAAAATGACATTTATTGCAGAAACTGTTGCTGTCGAAAAATGAGCCGTTCCTATGGCAAATCTCACTGTCCTCGGGTAGACACTTTCCGGTCGTGGTGCAGATACGCGAGCTCCAGGCGTGGTGCTTCGTTTTAGATCGCCCATGACCTACTTAGTATAAGGCCTTGCCACTTTAAGATAGTCCGGTCATCGTTGCTGCAGTAGGTGGAGTTTGGTGGCCTGTAGGCAGCGTAGATCTTCAGCTCTCGGACCCCTGCCTGGACACACACTCCCTGCGTAAGCAGAGATGCGAACGGTGCGTGCTCCAGTTTCCCGCCGCACCAGGGCGACCGTACCCCTACAGGCTTACACCCGGGGCAAAACCTTCGTATAAGTTGGGGACTCGGAGCTCCACCAGGATGAGTCATCCCTGATATGGGGCGCGTGCGAGCATGGCCATCGCTCGGCCCGGCCACGATCGCCGACATTTCCCTTTGGCCCTGCAAAGCCTGCCGTCAGGCCGCCCATCACAAAACGAGCGAGTACAGACTGCTAACTTCATTCGTCAAAAAAAAAGTAAAATTCACCTCTTATCTTGAAGTAACTTAAGTTATCTTGAAGTAAGTTCGCAGTGTATTTCTTGAAAAGTAAATTATTTTAATGGCCTCCAGGAAAAATAGTCAAATTAGAGCCAGTATATGGGAATCAGAGATTGTCGGCTATAAACTTCTATTTTTGCATTATTTTTGCACAAGTAGCAACTAGCATGGCCAACCTAGGTTGGTAAACTGTGAAAAAAATAATAAAATATAAGATTCTTCTCTACGTTTTCTTAGTTAATAATCCAGTGCGTGTTGCTAACAAACGATACCGAATCAGCCCACTGGACACGAGGCTGTGAGCATCTACGAGTACATTATAAATTAGTCTGACTCTCAGAAAGACGAGATATGAATGCATGGTTAAGTATTGTTTACACATGTCGGTATGCACATGGTGCAAGTAGAATGATTAGGAATTAAAGATGTTGGATAGTTTTAAATTCGAGAAAACTCATTGTTTCAACGTTTAAAACAAGTTATCTTAATAGAGAATCGGTAAAAGTAGTAGTGGTCAGATAAAATTCGAAAGATATCTCACATTCTGGGGTAGAATTATGAAAAGTGGTCGGTCCCCTCGGATTTATTTGTTGAGTTAAGTAAAGTGGGTACGTGTTGCATCTCTTCATCTCTTTATCTCTTTATCTCTTTATCTCTTTATCTCTTATCTTTTATCTTTTATCTTTTTTCTTTTTTTACTTTTATACTTTTATACTTTTATACTTTTATCTTTTATCTTTTTATCTTTTTTTCTTTTTATCTTTCTATCTTTCTATCTTTCTATCTTTTTATCTATCTTTTTATCTCTTTATCTCTTTATCTCTTTATCTCTTTATCTTTTTATCTTTTATCTTTTATCTTTTATCTTTTATCTTTTATCTTTTATCTTTTATCTTTTATCTTTTATCTTACAAGCTCGATCATTACTTTTGCAAAACGTTTGATACCAAGGAGTTTTCATTGTACAATAAAATGGGATGGATGGACATTGGGATGGGATGGACACAGAAGGAATTTTTTTTTTCTTTTATCTTTTATCTTTTTTCATCTCTTTATCTTTTTATCTTTTTATCTTTTTATCTTTTTATCTCGTTATCTTTTTATCTTTTTATCTCCATCTTTTTATCTTTTTATCTCTTTATCTCTTTATCTCTTTATCTCTTTATCTCTTTATCTCTTTATGTCTTTATCTATTTATCTCTTTATCTATCTTTTTCTTTTTATCTTTTTATCTATCTTTTATCTTTTTATCTTTCTATCTTTCTATCTTTTTATCTATCTCTTTATCTCTTTATGTCTTTATCTATTTATCTCTTTATCTCTTTATCTATCTTTTTCTTTTTATCTTTTTATACTTTTATACTTTTATACTTTTACACTTTTATACTTTTATCTTTTTATCTTTTTATCTTTTTTATCTTTTTTATCTTTTTATCTTTTTATCTTTTTCTTTTTATCTTTTTATATTTTTTATCTTTTCTTTATCTTTTATCTTTTTATTTTTTATCTTTTTATTTTTTCGATTGCGAATTCGAAGTCACCTTCGATTTCGATCTTCGATATTTTATTTAATGTAAAAACCAAACAAGATGGAAATTGACCCCCAAAATCTTGAGCAAACATAATATTATCTCTTTGATTTGTTTTTTTACTAATTCTCACAACTGTATTGAAAAACGTCGTGTGATACACGGGTGTATAGGTTTTTGCAAACTCGTGACATTAAAAACCCTCGCCTTCGGCTCTGTTAATGACAGCTCGTTTGCAAAAACCTACTTTTCACCCTTGTATCACAATGTACTATTGTCAGTGTTAACCGTCAATAAGGAACTAGAATATATTACATTGAGTTTATTTTCTTTAGTGGTTAACTGAACGGTATCATGTTAAGTTATTCAACCCTAGAGCCCTACACTATTCTGGGCACTAGTTATTCCTACACTGCGGTACTAGGGTAAACCCACACAAAAATGTGTATTTAAAAAAACTTATGTATAAAAATAAATTTTAATATCAAATAATATTAATAACTTATATGAACAAATCAGTCTTAAAATAAAATCTTTGTAATAATTGGAGCATTTTTCACAGATATCTGATGATCCCAACAAATGGTTGTTTTACATCGATCGCACATCGTTTTGTTTTTTTATCTTTATCGTTTACACCACAACGTTACAGTCTCTGCTGTACAGAAACAGACTTATTTTCACTTTATGATTTGTCACTTCTTCCTTTTCTTCATCACCAGATTCATCATTAATCTGATGATGATGATGATGATCCCGTCGTCAGTTAAACCTCGACTGACAGCCATCTGAAATTTTTTAAATAACTAAGATATTAACTGACAAAAAAAACAGGTTAATATTGATTTTTCATAAAAACTTACTAAATTAAATATAATATCATTTCAGATAGTCCAATGAAAAAATAAATATATATTCAAATAACAATAATATATTACAAAAAATACTTACGGTGTTCCTAAGATACCCCGGGGTGCCCCACATCTCTCGTTTCTATGCTGTTCGTGAAAGCTATAGTGGGGCGATCAGTGGTGGTGAATTTAATGCGAAATCCTAGGTCAAACTAATCTGACAAATCAATGCCTTCAGAATCTTGATAAATTAAAAATTGTAGTATAACTGTTTTGGGTCAAAGTATTTACCTATTTTATAACACTGTTACAAAAGAAAACTTCACTTCATTTTTTTAAATAATTTTTTCTGAGGCCTATCATATAAATTTTACTATCCATGTCAGTTTACTCGGGTAAATTCAATGTTAGTATAACACAGTTTTCAACAGTCTCCACTTTATGCTCTCATTATATCGGAACAATCGATTTTTTTGTTTTGAGCAAATTTGCCTATTATTATAAGGGATCCACAGTTAATTTAGTTTAATTAGCTTTCCATTTGGTCCCCAAAACTTCATCCTTAGGTAACCTATAAAGGAGAAAGTATTTATTTATTTATTTATTTATTATTATATAGTTGTAAAAATATAATAGGTCCGTTTTAGCATTTCAGACAGACCGCGTAGCTTGTAAATGAAAGAAACATTTACATAATAATTTATTAGATAAAGTGTTATTAAATCCAGTTACGTTCTCAGACTTTTGTTTAAATATTAGTTTGTAACTACTTAATTACTGAATTTCACCAGCATCAATCGATTTAAATAATAATCATTATTGTATAGTAATCTGTACTGGAAAGAATGGGCTTGGCGACACTGATTTCTATTGGGTTGTCTTTGCCCAAGCGGCACGTGACTGAGTGAATGATATTGTAACTGAAAATATTATATTAACGCGAAACCAACGAGTCTGTATGCGAAATTCAAAATTTTTGTGGTTTTTTGCAATTTGTACGCTAATTAGATATATGGGCATTTCTCTGTAAGCTCGTACAGGTCCCATACAAATGCTGTTCTGGTATTTTTTTTTTAATTTGCCAAAAACCCGTGTTCTATTTTGAAGAGAATTAACTATTATTTTAGTTACATAACAGGAGACTGTTGTACAAAAGGAAAAGTCATTTTACATAAATCAATCATTTATTTTTATTTTATGCTATTTTTTGCAACAATAATAAACGAAGTTTCTTTTTAAATAAATTAACAGAAAAATAACCCTCTTTTAATATTCATATCAAAAATTAACCTATAGTGCTAAAACTCGTGGCTCGATATATGGTACATTGAATGCTCTTTCCACTGCTTTAGGGCAGCTCTGTGCTAATGAGGTGTCATGTCCTTTACAAACTTCCGCAAACCTTTTATCTTTCCTCTTTTGGTACTTCAACATCTATTTTTCACTCCTATGAGGGTAATTTTTTTCTTTTTTGGAAACAGTTGCTCTGCTTCTCTCTTTTTCTGCAGTAGTTCCTTTCGGAATAACTTTTTCTTGATAAGAGGATTCTTCAGTCTTTTCTTGATAAGAGGCTTCGTTCAGTCAGGCTGCGAATATAATTCAAGTTAATTAACGAAAATATTGCAAGCAAATGATGTTTTGATGAATATGAATAAAACAAATTAGCGGATTAATCTACACAGAAAATGCACAAAAACAACAATCAATACGCAAAACACTCAGTCTCCTGTTGGAAAACAGTCCCCTGCATCACATTCAGTCAGAGGGCTGTTGCCAGGGGACTGTGTATTTCGATTAGATTGTACAATAGTTTTAAAACTGATGTTAATTAGTTTTTTAGGAAGATACCGATCAATTAGGACTTAATTAATATACAAATAAACGTCAAATAGTGATAATTAAAATAATCAAAAAACATATTTATCACTTACCAGAGGACTGTGTGTGTTAGCGGTCCAAACGCGTATTCGCCTCACTAATGACGCTCTGACACTAAATAAAACGGCAGCTCGTTGCCGCAATCGGCAAAGTTGCCAACTTAACAACAGAAAAAAAAACATTTGTAAATATTAAAGTTTATTTTTAAAATGGATTGAAATTTTTGGCAGGCGACTGTATGAAAATTTTGGGGACAAAGTTCACAAGAATTTACTAAATAAATTTAATTCATAATGAGACCTTGTTACGAAAATTAAATAATTTAATTATGTTTCTTTATGATATTAATAGCCAAATATATCTAGTTTCAATAACTTCTTCGTAAATCTAATATCTAGGTGGGTATGTAGTGATCAGGACAGCCAGGGGACTGTATTTTTAGAGCTTTGATCATATCTGGAGAAAAACCTAAGATAGATATGGTTCTAAAAACAAAGGGCCCGTAAAGTTTAGGGTTCAGAGTTTCTTTAGGTGAGGTTCTTTTTTAAATATCTCTATTACTTTTTGAAAAAATCGGCCGGGACAGCAGATTACCAGTTTACAGAGAATCGCCCATATATAATATAATATAGGCTTATGGCAGTCTATTTGCGGGAATGGCAGTATCATCTTTACATGTTAATATCAAAATCTTTGCTTAAAAATGTCTATCCTAGGAAATTAGTCCGAGTATCGTGTTTTAAGTGAATAATTTGCAAATTTCGGACCAATTTCTTTAACTCGAAACTTTGATGCAGTAATTTTTATATAAATACGTGAAGATGATACTGGAATTCCCGCATTTTGACTACCATTAGCCTATTATGTTTAATTAGCTTAAAAATCGCGAAAAACCACAAAAAAATTTTGCAGGCACACTTGTGCCATGCTCCTTAAAGACAAATTGAGCTTTCATTTCGTTTTATCATTCCAAAATACCTCCAGTATTAAGTTTAAATTACATTTTTTGATAAGTACTTTAATCCAATGCACTTTACAATACATTATAAAATCGATCAAATACTGATACAAACATGAATCGATTAATCGTGAATATCAAGTAGTGAGGCGTATGTTTCATTATTAGTCTCGTCGCGATGACATATATATATATATAAGGGACCTATTATATTATTACAACTTTAATTATATCGATTACCGACATTTTACAACACTAATTAAGTAATTATGTACCTAAATGAAAAATATGCTAATAAGAGAAAAATAGCTTAATACTTATCTATGCAATCCAATTGATATCACACTGGTTCACGGTAAACAACCTGCTTTTAAATGCAAAAAAAACCAAATGTATAGATTTTTAGTTACCAAATGTAAAGAAAGACTTTGATAAAAATATCGTAGTAAATGGTGAAACACTAAAAATGGAAAACTCCAGTTTTTCTAGGAGTTACCCTTGATTGTAAACTAAAGACACTGGCAGATAAACTTAGCTCTACTGCGTATGCAGTCAGAAAAATCAGGCAGTTTACCAAAGTAGAAACAGCTAGGCTTGTTTATTTCGCTTATATCCACAGTATCATGTCCTATGGGATCTTACTATGGGTAAATGCTGCTGACATTCAATTGATCTTCGTTTTGCAGAAAAGGGCTGTCAGGGCTATATACAAACTAAAGTCTAGAGAATCTCTCCGTGACAGGAGATTGGTATCCTTTTAAGCTTCACAGTTAATATACAGTAATGTTATATTTGTTCATCAAAATATTAATACTTATAAGCGAAGAATTGACATAAGTCATAGACCAATCAGACACGGAGGGCATAAACTGGTTGAATTATCACACCGCGATCTTTGATATTTTATTTAAGGTAAAAACCAAACAAGATGGAAATTGACCCCCAAAATCTTGAGCAAACATAGTATCTCTTTGATTTGTTCTTTTACTAATTCTCACAACTGTATTGAAAAACGTCGTGTGATACACGGGTGTATAGGTTTTTGCAAACTCGTGACATTAAAAACCCATGCCTTCGGCTCGGGCTTGTTAATGACAGCTCGTTGGCAAAAACCTACTTTCCACCCTTGTATCACAATGTACTATTGTCAGTGTTAACCGTCAATAAGGAACTAGAATATATTACATTGAGTTTATTTTCTTTAGTGGTTAACTGAACGGTATCATGTTAAGTTATTCAACCCTAGAGCTCTACACTATTCTGGGCACTAGTTATTCCTACACTGCGGTACTAGGGTAAACCCACACAAAAACTTGTATTTAAAAAAACTTATGTATAAAAATAAATTTTAATATCAAATAATATTAATAACTTATATGAACAAATCAGTCTTAAAATAAAATCTTTGTAATAATTGGAGCATTTTTCACAGATATCTGATGATCCCAACAAATGGTTGTTTTACATCGATCGCACATCGTTTTGCTTTTTCTATCTTTATCGTTTACACCACAACGTTACAGTCTCCGCTGTACAGAAACAGACTTATTTTCACTTTATGATTTGTCACTTCGTCCTTTTCTTCATCTCCAGATTCATCATTAATCTGATGATGATGATGATGATCCCGTCGTCAGTTAAACCTCGACTGACAGCCATCTGAAATTTTTTAAATAACTAAGATATTAACTGACAAAAAAACAGGTTAATATTGATTTTTCATAAAAACTTACTAAATTAAATATAATATCATTTCAGATAGTCCAATGAAAAAATAAATATATATTCAAATAACAATAATATATTACAAAAAATACTTACGGTGTTCCTGGGATACCCCGGGGTGCCCCACATCTCTCGTTTCTATGCTGTTCGTGAAAGCTATAGTGGGGTCGGTCGAAGAAGGTGATTATTAGCATTGACATTTTATGTATTTGCACTTTACAATGTTTAACATGTCAAAAAAAAATTATGTGATTTAATGAAATCACTACGCAAGTGAAATTTTTCGGTTTGTAGCCATGTGAATAATAAAAACACATTTGAATAGAAGTGAATATTCATAACAGCGCCATCTCCTGACGCAACTATTCATTTATTGATGACAGTAAGAATAACATTCAAGTACAACATAACTTGTAAGAATTGGCGCTGTAATAGTACATCGTGATACAAGGATTTAAAATAGGTTTTTACAAATGAGCTGTCATTAACAAGCCCGAGTCGAGGGCGAGTGTTTTTAAAGTAACGATTTTGCAATACAAGTTAATCACATCACTTGTACTGGAAACAAAACAAAGTCGAAATAAAAATCGAAATCGCTATCAAAATTGTAATTGAAATCTAAAATGAAAAAGACAACAAACTCGTAAACTTAGTTTTAAGTCGACTTGGAGTTATCGCCATACAATTAATGTGACAAATATCATAAGGACCATTTACAAGCGCCTATATATTAGGCCTATGTGAAATAAAGATATTTCATTTCATTTCATTACAAAAATAAACAGACAGGCACACACACTGGCAGACTGACAGGCACACAGACAAACAGACTGACAGCCAGACAAGCAGACAGACAGACGGACAGACAGGAACAGAGACAGGAACCCTAAAAATGAAATACGGTACCCTAAAAATAAATGAATAAAATCATCGCGGATCCATGGCCATTGCTTTTTTGGTGTTAACTTTATCTTCAATTTAAAACCAAATGGGTCGTCAGAGTTTGCCGCAAAATCAAAAGGCAGAAAAATCAGGAAGGAAAAGGTATTGTATACAATTACACCTAGGGATTGTATAGAGTACCCGCTGGCCCACCGGCCATGGTTCAAGGTACAAAAGTTGTTTTAAACAATTTAAAACAACCTAAAAGATTTTAATCCTCTACTTTATTCATAATAAACACAAATAGCATAGAAATTAAGATAATTACAATATGTGTAACAAATAGATTTTTCAACCATTGAGTATGAAGATGTTTTAGGGTGTCAAAATAAAGGTGTATAGAAGTTTATAGCCATTATCTCTCATTCCTAGCTGAAACGCTTATTTTCCAGGACTGACATTAATACTTATTTACAATTCCAACTACCAGTTTCTTCGTACCATGAAAAATAATGTAGTTATTTACTGTGCTTTATATAAAAATAATATGATTGTAGCTGTAGCAATGTGAAGGCCAAAGTTTTCCAAGCATTCGCAAGGCTTGAGCTGTAGATATTAATTAACGCCAGCAAGAAAAAAAAATACTTAATAATTCACAATGAGTACACAGCAGCCACCCAAAGTTGGGCAATCAGCGAAACCAGCTACACTAAAAAATAATTGGCCAAGTGCGAGTCGGGCTCGCACACTGAGGGTTCCATACTAGAAAATGTAAAACCATAAAATCTGTTTAAACGGCAGTGACAGACAGTGTGATCTTATAAGGGTTCAGTTTTTGTTTCGAGGTATTAAACCCTCAAAACCAGACAAGTGTAAGTCAAAACTCACGTAGTTAGAGTTCCTTATCTCCATTGAGGGTCTCCTTTTGTCAGCATGGGTATCTCCATTGAGGTTCTCCTTCTACCTGTAATAAAGTGAAATTTTGTAATGTCAAATGATCAACTTACAATGAGGCAACTAGCTATGCTACTTTTATAAATGAAAAGTGTATCAAAATTAACGTAAATATTAAAAATAAAGTAAGCTATGCTACTTTGTTGTTTTGAGCTATTTACAGTTCTCAGTGTCAAAATGGAGACTAGAGTATTTATGACCTATTTACAGGTTTGAGTGGTATGTATTGACTAAAGGGTTCATATACTGTAAGTAAAGCCATGTATGTTGTGAAACATTGAGAAATCACACTTTAAATGTAACCCCACAGGAGTAGGTTCATTTTTCTGGGATTAATAGTAGCCTATGTCACTCTCCGGGTCCTGACCTATATTTGTGCAAAAAATCAGGTTGATACATTGCGTGGCTGCAGCGTGCCGAATGATCGAAGGACAAACAAACCAACAAACTCACTCATTTATATATTAATAGTAGGAACTAAAACACTGAAATATTGTCATGAGTCTGCACTTACAAGTAGTTTGAAGCTCCATCGCCGGGCACTGAGCACTTCCACTTGATACAGCATGGGAATCTCCATTGCGGGTCTCCTTCTGTCTGTAATGAAGTCAAATTTTGTAATGTCAAATCCTCAAATTTAAACAACAATGAGGCAACTAGCTTTTGTAACTTCATGTTGTTTTAGCACTACTTTGCTTGTTTGCATAGAAATCAGCTAACTATAGGATGTCAGCTCTCTATGTGTGTTCTATCGGTTGTTCAATGGGGAGTGTTGAAGTGATTCCTACTTGCACTATCTCTGTGCATACACTCCGGCATAGAGACATGTTCCATCCTCACCACCTGGATGTCTGGCAAACCACCACCACCTGGTGTCAGATTCTTTCTACGCACATACAAACTATGGAACAAACTACAAGCAACAGTGTTCCCTCTAAATTATATAATGGGTATATTCAAGAGGCTGATAAACAAATTTAAAAGAGCCGGCTACACAACCAGAGAAACTGCAAATATATTCCTCTGGTGCTGCCACTGTCCAGGTGCGACAGTGATCACTTAACATCAGGTGACCCGCCCACTCGTTTGCTTGAGTTTGTTATAACAAAATATCCTGTGTATGACACGGTGAGAAGTGAAACAATGAAATATTGGGTAGGTCTAGGACACGGGACCCGTTGCGGGGGGGGGATGGGAGGGGGGTGAGGGGGAGGGGAGGGGTAGGGGGGTCTACCCCCCAAGCCAAATCGTACGAGGCCTAATACTTTTCGAAAAATAATTTTTTGAAATTAAAAAATCTTCACCTCTTCTCATTTCTTATGTCTTTAATCTTCTTAAAGGCCAGTCGACGGAGCCCCGCTTCGCGGGGCTCCTATTTCTGGGTGGTCATAAAAGAAAATAACCACTCAGAAGGATCCTCTTCGTCACCTAACCCAACCGAGTCGGGGTGCCCTCAATTCCCGAGCTCGCTTCGCTCGCTCCTGGACCATAAGTCGTTTGTGCAGTGATTTACGAAAGTTAGTGACTGTGAAGTGTATTAATACTAATATTTCGTAAAAATATAAGCAAATTGGCAAAAAATACGTAAACCTAACCTAACAAAATGTGATTCATAATAAAAAAAAATCTTATTATTTCTCGTTAATTTGAGTTATTTACGAAAGCTAGTGACATTGTGAAGTGTATTACATAAAAAACTTTCGTGAAAATATAAGTTAAGTGGCCGAAAATGCGTTACGGGTCCAGTGTCCAAGTTGAGCCAAATATTGTCATGAGTCTGCACTTACGTGTAGTCTGAAGCTCTATCACCCGAAACTGAGCAGACAGCATAGGTACAACAAGACCTAGACAACTAACTCGCCTACTTAGGGTTACTGGGTAGTAACTTGTGCACCGTTATATCTAGGGATGTCAGGTCTCCAAACTAATAATAGCCGGACAGACAAGCTATTGCGGCCAGACATTTGGATAAAAAGGCCTGCCTGGACACCCTGCATTATTGAAGATTTTGTGTCTGTATAAATAAGTACAAGATTTTTTTTTAAGTAAAATGAAGTTTTTTTTATTATTACCACAGATCTTGTTAAATTCTAATAAAATAAAAATAAAATCAAATGACAAATCAGTTGGAATGCGAAATTTAAAAAGCCTAACAAAAGCCGGTTAAGGCGGACACTGTATGTTTGGCCGGACAGCCCAATGGAGTCTTAACTATGCCGGCTTTAACCGGACGTTTGGTAACGCAAATAAAACCTGGTAATCAGCGCAGCAATCAGCTATTACGACATGCTACTAATGGCTAATGCCGTACAGGAATGTCGTAAAATTGTGACCATGTTTGCTTACGGTATGATAACGTAAGCCGACGCGGTGCTACAAAAATACTTATATTAAACTAAACAAAATCACTTTCACTTACCGATCTTGAATTAGAAGCATTATTTACCATGTTGATTAGTATCTTCTATCTTGATAGTAAAAACATTAATTTTTCATTCGCTGAGTTCCACCAGACCAAACAGGAAACATTAAAAAAATGGCCGACGGTGACATCCGTCATCCACAGATTACTCTATTCCGTCACCGCGACCAAAGAGTTATTGTATAGGAAATACACAGATTAAGATCCTGTATCTTCCGTAGTCAATGCCGTACATGGAATTAATAAGTACTTCGTACAACTGGAAAGCTTACTTCAATTAATTTAACAATCAAAATGAACCTTATTACTTTGTTTTTAAGGTATTTTTTTAAGTAACCAATAGCTCCATATAGAAATGAGCCCGAGCGAGACATCTTTTTTCTTGGTGTGTCCCTCTCGCACAATTGCCATGTGAAATATATAATAATACAATGGTACATAGTTGCAAAAAAGCTTTTTCCGCAGAAAACAATAAATTGAAGGCATAAAATATATTATCTTCGACATGTTTTTAAATAATGCGAAAGTGTACTATCGATAAATGCAATAGCATGTACGGCCAGCGCATTTCACGACATTTCAATATTATAGGGAAGTTTTATAACTTTTCCGTTAGGCATCACTAGGTACAATGGTAGCATTCGGCAGCGGAACTAATAAAACAATATGACGTCTATTTTCTTGCAACTCCACGTGTTTTTTATGCTTCCTTAGTGGAAAAAGTACTTTTGATTGTGTATTTGATTGCAAAATGGTGAAAAATATATGTGCTGTGAGTGGGTGTAGGAAATAATCATATTCTGGTTGTGGATTTTCTTTTCACAGGTATAATGACATCCATGTGAACTAGGGTGACTACACTTGAAACTACTTATCATGGAATTGTACTTCGTACTACGCACTTTGTAGTACTCCGTACTTTGTACGAACAAAGTACGTTGGTAATTTCATGCTACTTAAATACTTAACTGAAAATTCATGAGGGTCATTAACTTTAATCGAAGATTTCATATTACCAACGAATATATAATATGATATTACATCGGTCAAAGCGTCAATTTGAAAACCAAATCACAAAAAAGATTTCTTTGTGTGATAATAATTTTGCATATTGTGGAATTATTTTAATAATTCTATTGGAAAAATTGTAGTGGTGGACCCAATTAATTTATTTATATATTATAACATAATAATAACAATTTGCATTTCCAGTTTGCCTTTGGATGTAGAGTTGAAGGAGAAATTAATGGTAAGAGGTGACACCTGGGAACTTCAATAGCTAAAAGCTCTGTGGTTTGTTCACTGCATTCCGAACAGAGGCCCAAAAAAAGTTGAAACTTGGAGTGGTTCCCTCTATCTTTCCAAAGGTATTACTAAATTACCTACTTAAATAAACAACAAATAAATAAGTTACTGAACAACAATTGGTATGATTATGGGAACATATTTTTATGTAATTTCATGACAGATTTTTGCCGAAAACAAAAATGTGTTAAGCGCGATATATACCTGACTAATTCAGAAAACGTAAAACCTGGATCTTCTAAAAGTCCTCCATGTAAAAAGATGAAACTTGATATCTGTACACAGACATCAACATTGCCTGGTACACCAAAGAAAATAAAATTGAAGCGCGGAGGTAAAAAATCGAAGCCATAAAATTAAAAGAAGATTAGTAGTTTAAAGTCACTTATGATTTTTAAAAAAAAAGGTGTAAAAATTATTAAGAGTTATAACAATCTGTCATAACAAACTGTTATCCAAATATTCATCAGCAGTTGAACAAAAAAAATCGGACGAAGGCATGAGATACAGTAACGACTTACAATCTTTTGCTCTGATTTTTTATTTTTCTTTTATTTATTATTAGTAAGTATCCACATTGCTTATTAGATTATGAGACGCAAGAGCAGTGTGTGCTAGTGTATATATATTTTTGATTTTATTTAGATTAGGTACACACAATCCTGTCAAATCCAAAAGAAGAAAGAGACGCACCAAGATTTATGACCTCTCCCTCGGCGCGTGTTTCGATACACAGTAAGCCTTCCAGTTGTACGAAGTACTTATTAATTCCATGATGCCGTATTAAAGGACATGTCCCAGTTCAGTATGGAGGGTGGTTTCTTATTCTGATTGTCAATGAACAATTGTAATAATGATTATTGTACCTTGTAATTGCATTATTCTTATCACAGAGAAAAGAAGACCATAGAGAGAGTGTGGCCGTTTTATTTAATTAAATACGTACATGGTTTTAGTAACATGTTTTATTATTACAATCAATATTCTAGTTGCTAAGGACAACAAACATTTTGATGTGACGTAGTGGTGGACTATATACATTTTAAATTATGAACAGCCAGTAGCAAGTAATATGGCCTGTTCTCACATACTCCTCTTCACCGCTATGTCGCAATCATGAGAGTCCTAAATTGCTTCTCAATTTCAAAAGCCTAGGACCAGCCAAACCTTTAGTTAATATATCTGCTTCCATTTCTTCCGTTTGTAGATACTGAATATCTATAACACCCTCTTGTATACAATTTCGTATGAAATGCATTTTTAGGTCCACTTGTTTAGATTTTGAAGTGACCATTTCATTTTTACTTAGTTTGAGGGCAGCTTGGTTATCATTTAATATGACAATGCAGTCTAAACTGGCCCCTAACTCTCTATGAAGATTTCTCAAGTGAATAGCTTCTTTTGCAGCTTCAGTCAAAGCAACATACTCCGCTTCAGCAGTTGATAACGCCACGCTTCTTTGCTTCTTCGACATCCAGCTCACAGCTGTTCCGGCGTATTTGAAGCTATAACCAGAAAAAGACTTTCTATCTAGTTTACATGAGCCCCAATCGGCATCAGCCATTCCATATAATTCTTTTCCAGTCTTTCTGAAAATGAGACCAACGTTTTTCGTCCCTTTTAGGTATCTAAGTACCCTTTTTGCACACTTAAAATGCTCTTCTCCATAACAATCATTGAATTGTGAGAGATAGCTAATAGCAAACATTATATCAGGACGAGTTGCCACTGCGAGGTACATAAGCGTGCCGATTAAGTTTTTATAGGGTAAATGTTTTCCATTTTGACTTGCTTCTTTTTGTAATGCAAGGCCCGGTTCAATAGGAGTAGAAGTAGCTTTACAGTCCTCCATTTTGTATTTTTTAAGGGTGTCTTCTATAAATTTCTCTTGATTTAATTTTATAAAACCCTCTTCATACTTGAGGTCCATTCCGATCAGACGTTTCGGTAATCCTAAGTCTTTCATATCAAATTTTTTATTTAATAAAGTTTTTATTTCTTGAAGCTTTCTTGGACACGAATAGGCAATCAATAAGTCATCGACATATATTACTAGTATTATTTTTACTCCTCTTTTCTCTAGTAAATATACACATGGGTCAGCTTTTAATGCTTTAAACCCAATATTCTTTAATTCTGTGTCGAGTTTCTTATACCATTGCCTCCCTGCCTGTTTGAGTCCATAAAGGGCTTTTATAAGGCGACAGACTTTCTAATCAGGAATGTTTTTAATATCGTTCAGCATACGTAAAGTTTTATTATATATAGTCAGATCGTTTTTCTTACTTTCTTCGTCCAAAATTTCCGTCAGATAGTCTTCTAAATAATCAGGGTATTTCATAACCATATTTTCTTCTAATTCACCATTAAGATACGCAGTTGTTACATCCATCTGGTTTAGTTTTAACCCTTCTTCCACAGCTATCCCAATGACAGATCTGATTGAACTTAGTTTAGCAACAGGAGCGTATGTTTCATTGTAATCGACACCCGGTCGCTGCGTGAAACCCCGTGCTACGAGTCTGGCTTTGCTGGTAATGCTGTTATCTGGTCCTATTTTATCTTTCAGAACCATTTTGTAATCTACTTCTTTCATTCCTTTCGTTTTCTTTTCAATTTTCCAGGTTCCATTCTTGACATGTGCTTTTATTTCAGCTTTTATTGCATCATGCCAGTATTCATCTTTTTCATTTTCATCAGACAGGTAAGATATTTCTGATAATAAATTGCTTTCTTCAGTTTCTTCCATTTCATAATCCCTGGTCCACCCTGGTGGATGCCTATTTCTTTGTGGCCTCCCATTTCCAGGTATTTCTATATTTTCTGACGCATCATCATAGGATTCTATTTCGTCTGCTGAAGAAACTTCGTCTTCTTGATTATTCTTATTTTGCAAGACATTTCCATTCTTTTTACGAATAAATTCAATTTCTAATGGTTCAGACTTTTCCATTTTCTTACCTTTGGTTTTATTTTCCTTTTCAGGCACATTTGATAATAGTTCTTTTTCGTTCACAAGATTATCATAGCTTTGTCCACCTTCTTGGAAGTACATTTTGTCTATGACTTTTACATCTCTGCTTATTACTACGTCATCGTCTTCAGGTATGTAGATTCTATAAGCTTTTGAAGTCAATGAGTATCCCATGAATACGCCTTCTTTGGCCTTTTGGGTTAACTTTCCTTTTATTTTCTTTTTTAAAACAAATGTTTTCCTGCCATAAATTTTAAGATGATTTCCACTTGGTATTCGGCCTACCCATTTTGTGAACGGTATTTCGCCATTCAGTACTTTCGATGGACTACGATTAAGAAGATAGTTTGCTGTTGATACCGCTTCCGCCCATAGTTTTTTAGGTACATTAGCCTCTATCATCATGCATCTGGCTTTGTCTAACAAGGATCTATTTTTTCTTTCGCTTATTCCATTTTGTTGAGGGGTATAAGTAGTGGTCAACCTTCTTTGGATGCCATGTGATTTGAGAAAATCGTCAAAATCCTTGTTTCGATATTCTGTGCCATTATCTGACTGCAGGTATTTTATCTTTTTGTTGTGGAAAGTTTCAACTTCATTTTTGTATTCTTTAAATTTATCGAATACATCACTCTTTCTTTTAATAAAATAGACGTGACAGTAACGAGTGAAATCATCTATGAACGTGACAAAATATTTTGATCCCGCTGGTGTTTCACATTCAAAAGGCCCACAAACGTCGCTATGAATTATTTCTAGCTTATCCGTCGTGTAGAGATCATCATGCCTCGTGAATGGTAATCGTGATAATTTACCTTTTATGCAGGTTTCGCATGTTTCCAACTTTTCGTCAGACAATTTTAATCCATGCATGAGGCCATCTTTAGCCATTTTCTTTAAATCTCTTTCATTTATATGACCAAGTTTACGGTGCCATTTCATAATATTACTTTCATTTTCAGGTATAAAACTAGCATTTTCATTTACGTTTTCTGTTTTCAGGTAATAAAGGCTATTTTTTCTTTCAGCTGTCAACAATACTTTACCCTTGTCATCTTTAATAAAAGCTTTATCTTTAGTAAATAAAACTGTGTTTCCTTTATCCGTAATTTTTCCAACAGATAGTAAATTCACCGATAGTTCGGGCACATACAATGTGTTAAGGAGGGTATACTGGGTATTTTGTATGTTGAGTGCAACGTTTCCTTTACCTGCTATCTCTGTAGTGTGACTATCAGAGGCTAGTTTAAGAGAACCTGTTTCATCTTTTATAGTAGTAAATTGCTCCTTAATTCCTGTCATATGTGACGAGCATCCGCTATCTAAACACCACGTGTCACTTTTAATAGCCGTACTATTTAGGCAAATAGGTGATATGCTGATACTTTCCTTTTGTTCAACAGAAAAAACTTTATCCTCTTCGGTCTTCTTTACCTTTGACCAGCATCGTGACGCCGTATGACCCATCTTCGAGCATTTTGTACATTTTAATTTATATTTATTGTTCTTTTTATTATTGTTGTAATATGCACCTTCCTCCTCCTTACTTGAACAATTCTGTCTAGCATCATTTTCTTCTATAATCTTTATGATATGATACTATAAAGCATCATTATACTAAGAAGTTCCGGGTGTATGCTGACTTCCATATTTTGTAATTTATCAACAATATCCATGAAATTATTTGAATGATCCCGGACATCCTCCTGCGCTGTCATCTTTTTGACGACTAATTGTTTCAATAAACTAGCTTTTCGTGCAGGCCCTGAACTTTGATGAATAGATTTTAACTTGTCCCATACTTCTTTAGAAGTTGTGCAGCCACTTACTTGCTTAAGCTCGTTAGGTGACATGAGAAGTAAAATCTCGGACTTCGCCATCATATCTTGCTTTTTATTATCGGTAGCTTCACCTGTGACATATTGCCACAAATCATTTTTAATTAGTACCGCTTGGGCCTGAACGCACCATGTATCGTAATTGTCTTTTTGTAATGGCTCAATACGATAATTAGTAGCCATCGACATTTTTATTTATTGCAATTTTTCGTAACTACAATTATAAATTAATTTTACGATCTGCTACCATTTTGTGGCCGTTTTATTTAATTAAATACGTACATGGTTTTAGTAACATGTTTTATTATTACAATCAATATTCTAGTTGCTAAGGACAACAAACATTTTGATGTGACGTAGTGGTGGACTATATACATTTTAAATTATGAACAGCCAGTAGCAAGTAATATGGCCTGTTCTCACAGAGAGTATGTGGACGTTACCCGTGTCGCCACTAGTAGACGTAGTTCACCTTACTTGCTTTTCTTATACACTCAGTCACTGTCAAGAATGCATACAATATAGAACAACATTAAAAATATTAAAATGCCCCAACGCTTTATATTAGTGTGTAAAAATCGTAGCAAGACCCAAAATCGTTTAGTTGGAGGGATAACATACCATCTGTAACTTAAATTTTACTAGTTTTAAGGATAAATACGTGAAAATTGTGTTAAATTTCTATTGTGCTTCAAGACATTTTAAAGTGATCCTTTAAATAAGAACCTGACGGTTGATTTCACATTTAGTAATAATTTTCTTCTAGAAAATTGTCATTAAACTTTTGCTATCCAGCCAGTACTGTATCATGTAACATATCGATAAAATATTATCGACTTTTATTAATACGTTCTGCGTATACCTACTGTTCGGATTTTCGTACGCTTTTCAATATTAGGAAAAAATGTTTTTTTCACTACGGGAACAGGCTGTAATTTATTTAAGAATTAAAGATCTTACTATCCGAGTTTCCCTAGGGAACCATTAGTAAAAGAAAAATGGATCAAAGCTACTGGAAGGCTTAATTGTTTCCCTTCAAAAGCAAAGTACGATATGCTCCGATCATGTTTTGGAAGAAGATTTTATTGTTATGAAAAGGGGTAATAAATATATTAAAACTGGAGCAGAACCACGTAAAAATAATTTAGTTCATCGTGCACTGGTACATTTACCCACGTCAGAAATTTCAGTCATATCTAAGTAATTTGCTCGCAAATCGCAATATATAGAAAGCATGACATGACCATGATCAGCCTTTAGACATCCACTGCTGGTTGTAGGTGACGGCTTTTCTAAACTTACATCTCCACCTACGGGATATCTCTTGCCACTAGCAACTATCTTCAGATCGCTAGTTCTGTAGCCTGTCGTACGATGTGGTTCCTGTTGTGTCGTACACGGTCTTTACTTCAACATAAACATACGTATGCCCCATCGGCCGTCAGTCCTGTGATAATTATTAATTATGGCTTGCCCACTGCTACTTCAGCTAGCTATTGGGCTAGACGTTAATCACTTCGATTTAATCACGTAGATTCTTCCTAAATATAATTACTTCTTTATATTTGCTTTCGATAATTGTTACACTTACAACTAATTACATATTGTACGTAGGTTGGAGTCTTCAAAAATGAAAGGGATGTATAAAGGATATTTGAATTTGACTTTCCCCCATAAGTTATGGGCCATAACCATAATATTTATTTAAACAAAGTTTTGTATGTAGCAACTTATGATAAGAAAGTTGGCTCAAAGTGGATAAAATAGTTTCTTCTTTTCCTGCAATAGTTCTCTGACTGAATGAACCACAATTTTCGTTTTATGATATTAATTTATGTGAATTTGGTAAATCTTGGGAGAAAATAATTAAACTTGAATTTTATTTTTACATAATAATAATAATATAATATTGCTTTTTATTTCAGCTTTATCGATAAGTTTACGAGTCACGGTTAAGATGCATCACTAAACTTTGACAGTTATCAAATATTGAAGTTTATTCTTTGTTATTGAAATTTTAATCTTAAATCCATAAAAACAGAGTTCCTGAAAAAAATCTTTAAAATACGAATCAGCTAGCGCCGGTGCGGGCAATAGCGGAACTTAAAGTATATTTGAAGTAAATTTTTAAAATATAAATTTTATAGCTGTGTTAATAAGGTTGACTTTAATGGAAATATATTTTGAAAATCACGTCATATTTTTGACCAATCTTAAATGAAGGATTATAGTGTGCGCGATTTGTGAATATGTGAGTTTAGCGACGCTGGTTTCCTTAGAAAAACGTCATCATAGTAAGTCTATTAGTCAATATAAAAACTCATTCGCTGGTCTGTGATTCTTATTGCCTAGTTTTAGAACTATTTCAAAATTCATACACCAGTTATAAATGGTAAGTAATCGGCCTTGTGGCGACCATCAGTCATTTTTTGACAGTCAAACGTTGATTGTCAAAAAATTACATCTGATATCCTTCAACTTGTATTTGACACATGATATGAGAATGAAATGGAGGTACCATTGATTTCCTGTGAGATAAAGAAACCATGGAGATGACCTACTGGTTAAATTCAGTCTGGCCTTACCTTTGATCAGGTTTACGTTACACGCGGCGCGGCCACGAGCGCCAAATCTATTTTGCAAAAGTTCATGAATTGAGTTACTGCCCTAGGTGATGCCATACTAATATTCCATTTGACAATTTAAAAATAGTAAGCATAGACATGAAACACTATAGACACTGTGATGTTCCACCAAAGGTAATTTTTAATTCTAAAAGTATTACATTAACGTGAAATCAACGGGTCTGCCCGCAAAATTCAAAATTTTCGTGGTTTTTTGCAATTTGTACGCTAATTAGACATGATAGGCTTGTGGCAATCAATTTGCGAGAATGGCAGTATCATCTTTACATGATTATATCAAAATCATTGCATAAAAATGTGTATCCTAGGAAATTAGTCCGAGTATCGAGTTTTATGTGAGTAGCTCGCAAATCTCGGACTAATTTCTTTAGCTCGACACTTTCGAGCAGAGATTTTTATATAAACACGTGAAGAAGATATTGAGATTATCGCAATTTGACGGCCATAAGCCTATTATGTCTTATTAGCTTGAAAATCGCGAAAAACCACGAAAAATTTGAATTTCGCGGGCACACCCGTGGTGTGCTCCTATACAGATTTTATTTTCTGGATGACTTTGTTCTATAACAGCGCCCTCATTCAAGTGCCAAGAGAGCCTTGTCGGACTGTATACATTATTACAATACCTAACTAATCTATGATCGTAGAGTAAAGTATCCCTTTAGTGTTTTATGTCTATGATATTGTCGTCTACAGTCCGACAAAGGCTGTCTTGGCACTTGTAGGAGGGCGCTGTTGCACAACAAAGGCAGCCATAAAATAAAATCTCCTCAATTTTACTTCAATTTTAGTTTAAAATAGTTAATAACAAGCAAAAACAACATAACATACAATAGTGATATACTGACAGAGCGAACTATATAACAGAAGCACAAGGTAGCGGCGTTAGTTCAGACTTTGGCCACGCGCCAAAATAGCCTTGTCGCACTGTATGATCACAGACCATGAAAGTCTATGGTCTGTGGTCTTTGATGCAAATGATGCAAATCACAGAACAGTATTACCTTTACCCTGCAAGTGCTGCAAATCGCAATTTGCAATCATTTGCCTACATAATATAATTTTTGATATTATACTCAAATATATTATAACAAGAATGTATCTACAGCTCGCGTTAACAGAGAAGAGAAGAGAATATGATCCTATAAAGTCTAGAACTCCATAATTATCGGTTCAACCGTGAAGGGGATAGGTACTAAAATAGTTTCAACATGAGTGCAATATTGTTATTGACGTTGTTCGTTGCGGCTTCATTCTGCGACGATAGAACCCAGAAATTCGAGGCCGGTAAGTTAATATGACCTCAGCAAAGTTTCACTCAGTGCCTGAAAACAGATCTTCGATCTTTGTGTTGTCAGAGATGATATTATATGGACATGGACTTTTACCATGGGCCTCATAAGAAGGCTCAGAGTCACTCTGCAGGTGATGAAGAGAGCCATGCTCGGAGTTTCTCTATGTGATCAAATCAGACATTAGGAGATTGTAGAGTCATCAATGTAGATTAACATATTGAGAAGCTGAAGTGGCAATGGGAAGGGCCCACAGCTTGTAAAATTGACAGACGTTGGGGTCCTCCTTCCAGAGGGATTAGACGCAGGATATAAGTAGTGCAAGACCAGGGGCCTTATTCTGTATCGTTCACTTAGTTAGTTAGTAACCCTAACTGGGTTATTAACCAAGAAAACGAAGGCAAAAATCCTATTTTTGCACAAATTACCGACCTAGGTCGGTATGGTATCATATCAGTATACCATGCTAGTTGCTATCTTGTACAAAAAGAATACAAAAATAGGATTTTTGCCTCCGTTTTCTTAGTTAATAACCCAGTTTGGGTTACTAACTAACTAAGTGAACGATACAGAATCAGCACACAGGTGGGCTGGAAATCATTGTACTGAAATGAACAAAGTTAACAGCCACTTGTGATTTTCAGTTATAATAATTAATTATAACCTGCCATGCCTCAGATGGATTTATGTTATTTCACAAAGCTTAAAGTGTTTAAAAAACTCAGTATGTACCTATTGCGTTCATATCATTACCTATTAAGTTTAACAAACCAATTCGCTAGTCTTATTCTGGAAAAATGTATTACTCTTGGAGATTTTTCAGTTCTTTTTCTGAAAATTCAAAAGATCTTTCCGAACCTATCTGAACATTGATCCATATAATGTAGGAGTATTTATTTCAGATGATTTCAAATGCTCCTTACCTGACGTGACGAGTGTTGATAATGACCTGGACGTTAGGCGGTTCCGTTCAGACTTTGCCAAAATTTCGGAGGTATGCTTTATTATATTCTGTATATTCTCGGTCATTGTTAAGGATCTTTTTGTTCAAACCGCTTGCGCACTACGCGCGCATTCAATGTGGTTTGTGCTCAGTGTTTTGTGTGTCCTGCCCACAGTTTTTCTTACAATGTATCTGTTTATTTCTATAACCTACTTTCTAATTTGATAGTGTCAAGACTTCTTTAGTTGTAATTAAATCTCAGTGCCATGTATGTTATAATTACTATATGTATAATAGTATTACACTTTAAGGAGGAATGTGCAGCGCCCCGACAAGCCGCCGAGGCTTAAGGGTGTCAAGCAAACAAACTGTAATAATATGTATTTTTATTTGATGAAATAAATAAATAAATAATAATAATAAATATAGATAACTAGTCGTTCACTTCCAACTAAGATTTATTTATTAATAAGATCAATCACAATCTCTGGACTGTTGACAGTTTGATACATACATTATATTGGTGAATTTGAAGTAAAATTATGTTTAGTAATTCAGTAGTGATACCTGACAGAATGTATTCTTTGTGTTCCTACTCTAGCAATGTACCTAAATTAACTTTTAAACCTTTGTGGTACTCACCTGACTCATACTTAAACTGTTTTTGCTGTAATATTCAATATCAAATGAATTCATATGGAAAGTCAAGCCCAATTGACTAACGGCGGTTTTCAATATCCTATCTATCCATGGTTTCCCTTACTAGAGATAGAAATTTGACATAAGCTCTATACAAGTGATGTCAAATTTCTATCTCTAGTAAGGTAAACCATGGATAGATAGGATATTGAAAACCGCTGTAAGTGAGTTACGCAAAACTCGAGCAGCAGTTGTTTATTTGCTGATTGCTCACAGGTGAAGTTCCCCGGCCTCATTGGGCCCTTGAACGAAAGACTCATCTGCAAGATCAAGTGTGTCGACGGGAACTGGGTGGGGCCACTGTGCTCCGCTACGCAGGGTGAGACCCCTACCTTACCCTGGTACGACCAGCAGCTCCATTGATTTGATTTTTTTTTATTTTTAAAAGTCTTTATTATCATAAATACTTAATTAACATAATAGCTACAATAACTATAATAACTTTAAGAAACATGGGTTTCAAATATTTTCAGGTTAAAAGCCTCTTAAAATTTTCTTCTTAATATATAAATTAAATTTAAAATTTTAAGAAGCTTTTAGCCTGAAACAACCCATGTTTCTAATAGTTATTATAGTTATTGTAGCTATAAGCAACTGCATTAATAATAATATCACCATCTGCGGCGACTGGGTTTCCGTGGCAGTTCACTTGCCGCCAAGATGCAGAAGGTGCTCGACTCGGCCGGCTCTGACCCCTGGCCGTTTGGTCTCCCCTGCCGGGGTGTAGTCCTCCACCCGGTACATATATAAATGTGATGTGTGGTGTGTAACGTTTATGTATGTTTATTTATATTTTGAGTATTTAACGGCGTAGAAGCCGTATTTAAGCGATCTTTAGTGAAGTTTAGTTTAAAAACTATGGAGACAATTACTTTTAAATTTATACGTCATGTATTTTGGGTCTTTAATCTAAAATCGTTGAGAAGCAGAAACACGATTAGATAAAATTTTCTCGATAGAAAGTTCTCCCAAAAGTTGCTCCAAGATCTCAGTTTTTCTTCTTTTTTTCCGAAACTACAATGGATGTTATTGTAATTTTTGTTTTAATGTGTCGGTAATAATAATATCTAAAAACGTTGAGAAACAGATTTTAAATAACTGGCTTAGTTTTAGAGACATTAGGTAAAAGGTCGTTTTTCTGTTTTTTTCTTCCGCGACGCTGCATGACGCACCCATCAACGCATTCGTGAGAGTGACAAAGACAAAAATAAATTCAATAAATCCCCTTAAGTAACTTTATTATGTCTCTTTGGCTTAGATATAATATATTAATGTGCCGGGTGTGAGAGTTAAAATAAATATGTAAATATGTAAATAATAATAACCGCTTTAATAATAATAGAACTGTGTGCTTATTCTGAATTTTTAAAAATATTTTTACTTACTTTATCATGAGTGAGTTAACACCGATTTGTATGGGATGGGAACAGTTTATAAATGATGTAAATAGATTTTTGCTATAAATTCGCGTTTACACTCTTACTGTTCAATAAGTAAATAACTTGGAATAGGCACACTGATTAAATATTTTTGTTCCCCATCTGCTTCTATGAGCATCACTACTTCAAAATACATTTTTTTTGTTTTTAAAATTGTTAAATACAAATTAATAATGTTGGATAAATGTATTAAAAATTGTTTTTTAGGCCATTGAATGGTTGCTGAATTAGAAGTAATTGTTGACTAACGCAGAACTAATAAAAAACAGATCAGGGAGGGAGACCTTCCTTTGCTCAGGCCATAAAATAAAGCTGTTCAGAAAGAGAACCGTTGTGAATGCTGATTAAACAAGTGTTACCTATACCTGCTTTAAAAGTTGCTAAGATAATTCAATGAAAGGTCTGATAGAGATCAAAGAAAATCTCGAATTTTGGTGTATATTGAGCATCATCTGAATCCTAACTACTGACAAGTGTATTTTCTATGAAATGTTTATATCTTTTACAGATGGTAGATTCCAGCCGATCCTCCGGGAGTGCCTGTATCGCAACCAGAATCCGCTTCTAGCTGTCACCTTCAATAATGACTCTGTCACTGTAAGTGCCGCGCCGGTCGCCATAATACCAACTGATAAGTCCATCTGGCATGTGCAGTGCTGCTCCACAAACTACTTGTGCGTTCAAGCTGTCGCATGATGTTAATTTGCCACTTGTGCTTCTCTCCACGCCTCTACACGTTACTTGATTACACCATTACATGTTGTTCGTCCGCCATCTGTACTCCTCTCCAAGTCATTTTGGTGTTTTCAAGCCATTACATGACGTTCGTCTGCCATCTGTGCTTCTCATAAGTCATTTGATTGCGTTCAAGCCATCGCATGATGTTTGTCTGCCATCGGTATTTCTCTTCACGTCTTTTGAGTATCTTCAAGCCATCCCATGATGTCCATCTGCCATCTGTTTTTCTCTACACGTCACTTGAGTATCTTCAAGCCATCCCATGATGTCCATCTGCCATCCGTGCTTCTCTTCTCTTGAGTGCCTTCAAGATATTTCAATGGGTGAAATGCATCTTTTAGCTTAAAAAAATGTGTTGATGTAGGCTGATACGTACTTCCCGCACGGGTCAGCGCTGACGGTGCGCTGTAAGCACTTCGGCCTGTACAAGCTCGCGGGCGACAGCACACTCCGCTGCGACAACGGCGACTGGGCGCCCAAGCTGCCCTCGTGCGTGCCCACCTCGCTCATCACGAACTACACAGGTGCCGCCGCGGCGCCTCCGGGTCGCCAGCCGAGGCTTTGCGTTGTGTAAATAGATGGACAGACGTAGATTACGTGGGCGTGTGCAGGAGGCGTGCCACCCACCGTGCAGTTCGTGGCGGCTGCGGGCTCGGCGGCGGTGGACGCGCGCGGCGAGCTGCTGGTGTTCCCGGGCAGCACGCTGTGGCTGGACTGCCTGTGGCCGCGCGCTCCCGGCGGCGCGGCGCCCGAGTGGAGCTGGAGCCACGCGGAGAGGCACAACGCCGGTGAGTGACGTTCACCGTGCTGTAGTCGTCGCTAGTTCCCGAGTGACGTCAACTTGGTGGCGGGTTGCAGACTGGGCGCCGCGCGAGGCGGAGGCGGAGAGTGACCCGCCGCACCTGCAGCACTACCGGCTAGTGCTGGCGCGCGTCACGGCGCGGCAGAGCGGCCGCTACACGTGCACATCGCCCGGCGGCACCACGCACACTGTCTCCGTCAGAGTTGTTAGTGAGTACCACCGTAGCTCAGGCCGGGCATGAATGCAATCTGTTATCAGTACTCCTTAATATTAAAACTGTTCGCGCCTCTGCACTGTGCAGGTGTGGCGTGCCCGCCGGTGGCCGCAGCGCCGCACGTACGCCAGTTCGCGCAGGGCTCGCGGCTGGGCGACGCCGTGCACTTCAGCTGCGCGCCCGGCTACCACCTCAACGGTTCGGCCGTCGTCCGCTGCACGGGGGACGGTGAGCATCGCCCGGCTAGGCCCCGCCCCGCCCCACCCACACCGATGTAACGCCGCCCGCTTGCAGGCCGCTGGTCGCCCTCGCCCCCCGTCTGCGTGCGCACGCGCTGCCCCGCGCTCCGCGCGCCGGGCCCGCACGCCACGCTGGTGGAGCTGGACGCGGCGCCGGGCGGACGCGCCGTGTTCGCGTGCGCGTGGGGCTACCGGCTCATCGGCGCCCCTGGCCTGGAGTGTGAGCCCGGCGGCCGCTGGTCCGGCGCCGTGCCGCACTGCGAGCGTGAGTTGAAGGGCTGTAGCTACACGACCAGTATGTACATTGTAGAGGCATGTCGAGTCGAAAGATGACGGTGGATGTGGTCCCTTGGAGGTGAATATTATTATTGAATGGAAGCAGGCGTTATTTTGCGGAAGTCCATAATTAGCAGGACAGATTAATTTGTTTTGCTATAATCCGCTACTTGAAAAGATTCTGCATGGTAAAATATGCAGGAACACATATTATATGCACAACCCACATGAAACACCACACACAATTTTCTGAAACTTTCGTCAACGCACGTTTCGTCTTGACACCGGGACATCCTCAGGAGATTTTGACTTCCCGGAAACCAAAGAACACGAGTAAAATCTACTAGAAAGTTATGAAATTGAATAACGTTATAATTAAGGTTGTACAATGTCAATGGTGTTACACAACATACTCTAATATACATCTCTAACAACATACTCAACATACTCTAATCGAAACGTGCGAAAGATCATCAGCAGCGCCGCCGAGGGCTCAGAATTAAAAAGCTTTTTCAAAACACACGTTTACAATTTACAATACTATGTTCGACCATCCATCGGTAACGATTCGGTACCGTAGCAACTGGGAAGAGATGGCATTGTTAATAGAGTGATATCCCTTCTCACAGGTACCTTTGTGAAAGAGACACTAGTATTGTAGATGCGCCAAATGGCGACTGTTTGAAACCGAATCGCGTGGATCGTTGCGCGGGAGGGGTGAGGGTCGCTCGTGGTGTTGCAGCGATCTACTGCCCGGAGCCGCTGGTGCCGGCGCGCGGGCGGCTCGTGGCGGCGGGCGCGGGCGCGCGGCGCTTCCCGGTGGGCGAGCTGCTGGTGTACGCGTGCGACGCCGGCTTCAGCCTGGCGGGCGAGGCGTCCATCGTGTGCACCGAGAGCGGCTTCTGGTCGCACCCGCCGCCCTTCTGCGTGCGCGCCGCCGCCGCCGCGCGCCGCGCCGACACCATCACCGTCGACAACGCCACGCTCGTGTACCTCGACGAGTGAGCTACGCCGCCCCATCGCTTGGTGCCACTGATCTCTATTATACTAGTACGCTTGACCACAGATTTTCAACGTTACAATGAAGTCACTTGATTTTCGACATTTTGGCACTGATTGTGGCGTAACCTGGCGTGGGCGTCCAAGGAACCGAAATAAAATAACATTCAAAACGAAAGCAACAAATGTAAATTTTTCAATGTAGTTTCGTGGAGCTTCGCTTCAAATCGGCACAAAAATGTACTGTCAATTGTATAGAATGTTTGATCCAGCGTACTAATATAGAGATCAGTACTTAATGCTCTCTCTATGCTGCTGCGTATGCATATTATAATATAGCTAAATATTCATTGTAACAGGGAAATCTATGACATAATTATTATAATGCAAATTATTAGGTACATGAAATTTTTTTATTAACATCTTTGAGTGCTAACTTTCAAGTCTATTTGATAAAATGTAATCCAATAGAAAATCCAATGGAAGTCATAAGATGGTACTAAGTTCCCATTTTTAGAATATGCCGCGGTGAAAACTACTATTAAACTGGTATTTAGTATTATTATACATAGAAATGAATCATGAGTATAATGCCGGTTATACGCTTAGATTATGGATAAAGACCTAATATAAGGTAGGTACAAAACAAAACTACGCGCCCGCAATTATGTTATGTTTAAACAATAATACTACAACAGTAACCTACTGTCAACGTGTTGATGTTGTATTTCTTATCTCAAAAGATATCGATTAATACAGAAAAAAAATTGGCCTTAACGACCTCGTTTTTGGAAATATTACCAACTAGCAGTGCCCGCGGACTCCGTTCCGCGTTAAAAATATTTATGTGCCGCCCCGTTTGTCTCGCGTAATACTTCAGCAGCACCGCACGTTTTTATTTTGCTAATATCTTTGAAGATATTATTGTTTAAACTGTATAGAATAAAGAGCACAAGTATTTTCCATTCTAAAAACATATTTACAAAATATAAATTAATACCATTTGGGCTTTGCTTTGCGATACACACGCAACAACAGCTATGAAGTTGTTGCGTGTGTGACGGGACTGAGACTTCACGAGAATCTCCAAAAAAACCCACTCAGTTTTACTCGAATTTTCCAAGCACCAGTCATCTGAATATGTATATTACGAAAGTGAGACATGTTTATTGTTATGGTGTAGTTGTAAGTTTAATTCTGTACTGTGTTACTTTCGATTTAAGAAACGCAAGAAGTGTGATAAATATTAATTAATGAAAAAATAAATAATTAAAAATATAATTATTATTGTTTAATTTTAGAAATAATAATGCCTACTAATCAATCCAAAGGTATGAAATTAGGTTTTTTTACAAGTAGAATAAATATTGCTATACCTAGCATACAGTATATATGTATTTTATTTCACTAGTGGTACAGGACTCTAGTGGATTTCGTCCGGGTGGTTACTGGTTACCATTGCAGCAATTTACTGTGTTTCGGTCTGAAGGGCGCTGATGATCAGACCCAGGGGTCTGATTGCGTAAGAAAAACGTATTCATCGTTATCATAATCGTTGGCGTATTCTGCCCCCGATTGGCTGACGGAAATGAGAGATCTAATCAGCGGGCGGAATTCGTGAGCGATTACGATAGCGATGAATACGTTTTCCTTACACAATCTAGAGGAAGGACATGCGTATCACTACGCTAGGCGAATCGAGCATGAGCCGAGCACAAACCGAACACAATTCGTGTAGTGTAGACCGACTAAAAGGCCTAGAACGAGCGCGCTGCGAGCATTTCATTCGTGCTCAGCTGCGTTCCGCCTTTTTCTATAGTAGTACGGAACCCTCAGTGCACGAACCCGACTCGCACTTGACCAATTATTTTTTTACCTTTGTATCAAAAATATCCATTAAATTCCTACTATAGCAAACTTAATGCTTGAACTTGTACGTTGGGAAAAGGAGCGGAAACTGGAATGGCATCTTAAATCCCACGGAATTTGTAAAAACCAAAATCCAATACGGGCGAAATCTTTTTTAATTTTAAAACTAGCTAACGGACAAACGTTGTTTTGCCATTAGGAAAATAATAAAATAGCATAAAATCTTAGAGAATTTAAACATAATATAGAGAGGCCATAGTTTACTTAACACTATAAGTATGTGTCGGGGTGGCAAAAACCGCCATAAAGTGTAGCACTTTGACATGCGCATTGCTTCATGTCAAAGTACTAATGATGTGACTACTATTATACCGTTATCGATAAATTTCATACGATGCTTGTGATAGCTGAGTAGATAGGAAAAAAATCTCGGGGTTTTACAGAAACTAAAGCTTTTCTATAGCTATTATCTATTGCAAACTTTTATAATAAAGAGAGGGAAAGGCTTCAGGAATAGATATAGTTTGGTCTCGCGGGATTTGTTAAAGTATTGGCTGTTGGTTTAAATCCGGTCTTTAAGACTTAAGAGAGATTCAGTAGAACGAGAAGACCCACGCATACTTATTTTTTCCCGGAGATGTGAATTTATTTTGTATGAATAAAATAAAATTTTCAGCACATCACGTAAATATTATAATAATATATTATAATATTTGCGGAGGCGAAACAACTATTGGTGTTGGACGTGTTCGAGGGCTGATTGAAGCAGAGGCCATACGGTTTGCCAGCCCGGTACACACACATACAGACAAGTTACACTTTCTCTTCACTGACTTTCCACATTCACTACATCGGGCTGAAAACTGAGTGTCGTCGCACACGTCAACAAGGTTAGTAATTATCCAGAGGTAGGATGATCCGCCGGAGGTAGTATGATCCGCCGGAAGTAGTATAATCCGCCGGTGTAAGTAATAGCCGCATGGTTTTCCACTGATCGGCTAGTAGTCTCGGATATTACTATCCGACCCGATCCGGTCTCACCGGTCACTTGTATCCTACTGTGTAGGATACAAGTATATCCTACTGTGTAGGATACAAGTGAAGTTGCAAAACAGGACAACAATAATTTTATTGAAAGCATAATAAACAAAAATGAAACTATTGACGAACCTTTAAAAATGGCAGAAGCAATCAATAACTACTTTATAGAGTTAGCACACGATAACACGAATATATCTAGAAATGGCACAGCAAATAAGATCAGCAGTGCACTGCACTCTATGTACTTAAAGCCAATGACACCCAATGAAGTGGATAAAGAAATTTCATCACTAAATAATACTACAGCGGTAGGCCATGATGAAATTAGCACTAAAATAGTAAAATCTTCTAAAAAATATTGTATCCATATTCTGACTCACCTTATAAATCTGTCATTTGAAACGGGGTGCTTTCCGGAGACTTTAAAGCAATCTGTTGTCAAACCCATTTACAAAAAAGGAGATCGCCAAGATATCGGAAATTATAGGCCTATTACTCTTATCCCTATCTTTTCCAAACTTTTTGAGAAATGTATGTTAAAACGTTTACTAACCTATTGCGATAAATTTAATATAATAAGAAAAGAACAGTACGGCTTCCAAAAAAACAAATCGACGACACTAGCAATATTTACACTCATAGAGGAAGTTCTTAAAAATGTAGACATTAGGAAAATTACTACGGGTCTATTTTTTGATCTTTCTAAAGCCTTCGATTTTGTTAGTCATCATATATTATTGACAAAACTCGAAAAAATTGGTATAAGAGGACTGGTATTGCAGTGGATAAAATCTTACTTAGATAATCGTAAACAATGTGTTATGATAACAAAGATCGTAAAAATGGAACTGCAAGAATTTCAGTCGGAATTTAGACACAATCGTACTGGTGTACCACAAGGAAGCATTTTGGGTCCCTTTTTATTCTTAATTTATATTAATGACATAGTGGATGTTACTAGATTTAAAACAGTGTTATACGCCGACGATATTGCAGTAATTGTAACCTCAAATAGAAATTCTGACATTACTTTTCATGAAAATGACATTAATAATACAATCCAATCAATTATTAAGTGGCTTGACACAAATAACCTTCAAATTAATTTGACGAAAACAAAATATATACAGTTCAACAGTACCCCTACCTCATGCATGAACATCAACTTCAATGACACTAAAATAGAATGTTTAAACAATATTAAATTTTTAGGCGTCTATGTAGATAAAAAAGTATCATGGGAAGAGCACATTAATAAAGTTTCCGAAAAAATAAATAAATTTTGCTTTGTTATGAGACGGCTTAAAAATATAGTAGACCCCGAAACTACCTTACAGGTATATCATGCATACGTAGCTTCTGTTCTACGCTACGGTCTGATATTTTGGGGAAATGGTACTAATGTAAACAGAGCATTTATCGCCCAAAAAAAGTGTGTCCGAGCGATGTGTGGTGCCGCGCCAATAGATACTTGTAAACCTTTATTCAAGAAACTTAATCTATTAACTCTTCCTTGCTTATATATACATAGTATTTGTGTCTTTATTAAAAATAATGATGCCATTTTTGCACATATGAGCAATGTCAATATAAGAAATCATAATAGGTTAAATTTACGAGCTACACATAACCCTAGAACTGAGCACTTCATGAAAAATTGCATTGGAATGAGCGTTAAAATTTTTAATAAAATACCAAGCCACATAAGAGCCTTGCAACAAAAATCTTTTGGGACAAAGTTATATGAATGGCTCAGTTCGAAGGCCTTTTATTCAGTTAAAGAGTTCCTAGAGTATACAGAGTGAGGATAGATTTAATTTTGACATAATGATAATTTAATGTAATAAATATACTAATTATATAATGAATAATAAGATACCTACTTTTATAATATTTGCATACCCATGTTAGGTCAAAACATTTTGGATACATTAATATTACTATAACATGTAACATCTACAAATACCATGTTTTATGGCAAATAAAGAATTACTTTACTTTTACTTTACTTTACTTTACTAGCCGATCCCCCCTCGACCTGTCCGGGCTCGTTCCTCTATGGGCCCGGGAACTTGGCCCTCGTCGGGACAGGCGAGGGGCCGTAACATTTGGTAGCAGAGCGTGGTGTCAGGGCAACCACCTCCTTATTCTTTGCCTCAACCGCAATGGTGTCGGTAGGCAGGAGGTGGCTGAACAGACACCCGGTATGAGAGGAGGCTCCTCACCGGTCGCGGGCCCAGCCGATAGACGGCGTGCGACCACTGCCAGTCTGGACCCTGGTTTTGATAGGGCTTCACCCCCCCCCTCGGGCGGGGGTGCAGCCCTCCAGGGGCGGGGGCGTTCCGCCCTCTGTCAACCCTGAGGGAGGTTTTGCCGTCGCTCAGCCTGATCCAAGGAGGTACTCCCCTCCCCTGGCTGAATACCCCAGACTGGAGCGACACCCTCCTCGATGGTCGGGACACCCCCCTCCGCGCTACATGGTCCCGCGGCTGGCGTACATGGCCAGACACTCGCAGACCATGAGGGACGCCTGGGTGTACCCTGGGGGAGCCCCACCTCTTGGTGTGGTAGAAGTTCCCCAAGAGGGCCCCTACGAGCGCCCGAGGCTGGGGGAGTTGTCCGAAAGGGGCAACTCCCGTTGACTAGTTGCTGCTCTGGCTCCCACCACCGCCACCTCACCCGACAATTTGGATGACCATAAGACGGTCTGTCAGACCGTACTTTTGCCCACGGCTTTGGTCAGGGTGTTTAACCCGAAGGGTGAGTGGCTAATGGTACGCGCGCTGTTAGATCTCGGATCACAGCGCTGCATTGCGTCGTCGGGGTTGGTGAGGACACTGGGGCTCCCCTGGAGTCCGGACAATCGTCCAATGGTAGGAATAGGAGGATCGGTTCCTCCGACTCCAAGAGGCCAAGCAGAACTTATGTTTAGTACAGCTGAAGGCCCTCTTCGTGTACTAGTAAATGTGAACGTTCTTGACGATATTGTGGGATATCTTCCGAACGTTCCTATCCATATCTCAGCGGTTCATTGCGCGTCGGGTTTAACCCCGGCGGACCCTTTATGGTTTGAACCTGGCCCCATTGATTTGCTCCTGGGTGCCGATGCGCTGGTCTTGATCATGTCAGGAGAGATTAGGACATTGCAGAAAAATGGTTTGTCGGCCATGTCCACTATCTTTGGGTTTAGCTTTTTCGGTCCGGTTTTATGGACCAACCTTCCTCCTGACGTGGACCATCTCCAAACCATTGGAGTGGCTCTTTCTGACGTGGTCCAGAAATTTTGGGAAGTTGAAGAGCCCCCTCAAGCGGCTCGGGTAGACCCCCTCCATCAGGAATGCGAGTTATTCTACCAGAATAACACAGGTCGTCGCGTCGATGGCAGGTTTGTAACTAGGCTACCCTTCCTTGCTTCACGCCCCCCTCTTGGTAATTCAAGGGCGTTAGCTGAAAAAAGACTTCTGTCCATGGAACGCCGCATGAAGCGAGACACTGCATTTCGAGAGAAATATATTGAGTTCATGAGGGAGTACGAGGCGCTAGGACACATGTCCCTTTCCACTTTTGATTGGCGCTCTCACGAGCACTATTTCCTCCCTCACCACGCAGTCTTGAAGTCTCCAGGAGGTAAAATCCGTGTGGTCTTCGATGGATCAGCGGCCACGTCTAACGGGGTTTCCTTAAACCAGTGTCTCCACACTGGCCCCAAACTTCTTAAAGATCTATCTGACATCCTCACCAACTTCCGTAGGCACCAGGTGGTTTTTGTGGCCGACATACGAATGATGTTCAGGCAATCGGTAGTGCATCGCGATGATCGTCGTTACCAGTTGATTTTGTGGCGTGAGAATCCTAGCGATCCTGTACGTGTGTTCGAGCTGAACACTACAACCTATGGCCTTAGGTCTAGTCCTTATATTGCAATGAGGACGCTCTTGGAGCTGGCCAACCGAGAACGACTAAATTATTCGCGAGCAGCGGATGTCCTAGAAACATCTGTCTATATGGACGACATCTGCGCCGGAGCATCCAGTGTTGAGGAAGCTCTCGTCCTGAGGGACGAGTTGATCGCCATCTTGAAATCTGGAGGTTACGAGCTGCGCAAATGGCTATCCAACTCACCTCAGGTTTTGCAGGACTTACCAGGAGAGGATCAACAGGATCCTCACCTATTTGAACACCCGGAGAATCCCAATTTGCTGACGGTGCTTGGTATCCAATATCAACCCGTTCAGGATTCTTTTACGTACCGGGTCAAGTTAGACGACCCCCCTAAGTTTTGGACCAAACGACTGGTCCTGTCCACCGTGGCGCGCACCTTTGATCCAAACGGCTGGATAGCCCCGGTTGTTTTTCTGGCTAAGTGCTTTCTCCAAAATCTTTGGGTGTCTGGGTTAGGCTGGGACGAGCCTCTCCTTGGTGCTCTCTTAAGAGAGTGGCTCTCTTTGGTGTCCTCCCTTCCCGACATCAACCAAATCTCATTACCCAGATGCTTCTTGCCTCCGGGCAAATGTCGGGCTAGCTTACACGGGTTCTGCGATGCCTCTGAGAAGGGATACGCAGCGGTCGTTTACTTGCGAACCGTGAGCGCTTCTGGGCAAGTTTCATTGCATCTCGTCCTAGCTAAGAGCAAGGTTGCACCTATTAGGTCTCGTCTAACAATTCCTAAGTTAGAACTTTCTGGAGCCGCACTCTTGGCTCGGTTACTAAACCACGTCCACGCTTCTTTGAAGTCTTTCATAAACATTTTGGACGTTTTTGCTTGGTCGGACAGTGAGATTGTCCTGTGTTGGCTTCGGGCTTCGGTCCATAACCTTGAAGTTTTCGTGGCGAATAGAGTGTCACAAATACAAGGTTCTGTCGCACCCTTGAAATGGAGGCATGTTCCCGGGGAATTAAACCCAGCTGACTGCGCTTCTCGCGGCTGCGAGGCTTCTTTGCTGGTCTACCACCCTCTCTGGTGGGTACCGGGCTGGCTATCCGGCCCAGAATCCTCCTGGCCCCCGGACAAATTTGAGGCTCCAGCCGAATTACCCGGCTTGCGATTGAGGGTTGGCGTGGTCAAAGAAAGGCCCATTTATGACCGCGCCCTCTTGGAGCGGTATAGCTCGTTTGACAAGCTGATCGGCGTAACCGCTTGGCTGCGTCGATTCCTGCACAATACCAGGGATCCCCCCAATAAAAATTTAGATTCGGCGCTCTCGCCCTTGGAACGGCGAGAGGCGTTGCTGTATTGGATACGTGTAATCCAAATGGAACACTTTGAGTCAGCGATCGATTCGTTGAAACGAGGTTCGCCCCTGAAGGGCCACCTTGCTCGCCTGAGTCTATTCTTGGACAGTTCCGGATTGCTACGTGTCGGGGGACGTCTTAAAAACTCCAACCTCCCTTATGGAACGCGACATCCTTTGCTGCTCCCAAGGGATGCACCTTTGTCAATTTGTTGATAACTCATTATCATATTAAAAATGCTCATGCGGGTTGCAATACCCTCTCAGCCATTTTGCAGCGTGAGTTTTGGATTTTGGCAGGCCGACGAACCATTCGAAGCGTGATCTTCAAATGTATTCCTTGCTATCGTTTGAAGGCATCCATCGCACAGCCTGTGATGGGTGACCTGCCTGCGGACCGCGTAAAGGCTGCTCGACCTTTCGCCGGTGTTGGAACCGATTTCGCCGGTCCGTTCCTTGTAAAGAGCTCTAACCTTAAGAATGCTCGGTCCTTTAAGGCCTACTTGTGCGTCTTTGTTTGCCTTGCAACCAAGGCAGTCCACTTGGAGCTTGTCAGTGCCCTCAGCACGGAGGCGTTCGTGGCCACTCTGGGCCGCTTCGTGAGCCGTCGCGGCCTACCCGATTTGGTTCGGTCAGACTGCGGGACTAATTATAAGGGAACCGATCGTTATTTGAAGGAGGTCGTCGACTTCCTTGTTAAGAACAAGCACTGCGTAGGCACTGCCATGTCTAGGATGGGAATCACTTGGAAATTTGACCCTCCGGCGTGCCCTCATTGGGGCGGAATCTTCGAAGCTGTCGTTAAGGTCGCTAAAACGCATTTGCATCGCGTTATTGGAGAAACCATCTTAACCTTCGAAGAACTGTCCACGGTATTTTGCAAGATTGAAGCAGTTCTTAACTCTCGGCCTCTCGGTCCCGTCTCCTCCGACCCAAATGATTTGGAGGCTTTAACGCCGGGTCACTTTTTGATTGGCCAGCCTCTTAACGCGCTGCCCGAGTATCCCTATCGGGAGGTCAAGACCTCACGGTTATCTCGGTTTGAGATGTTGCAGCAAATGACTCAGAATTTTTGGCACCGTTGGTCTCTTGAGTATTTGCACTTGCTGCAGCAGCGCGTCAAGTGGACGGACAAAACCTGCCCTCCCAAGGTAGGAGACCTTGTTCTACTCAAAGAATCTAACTTACTTCCTCTCTATTGGCGTCGTGGACGCATTGTTAAACTTCTATTTGGATCGGATGGCGTTCCCCGGGTGGCCGAGGTATTTGTGGGGGACTCAGTCTTGCAACGTGCCGTGGCCACGTTGTCCCGGCTACCCATTGATTAGCGAATCTACATCCTTAGATTCGGAGCGGGGGATTGTTTGCGCCAGATACATTGCTTTGTCTTATATCGCGCTTTCTTTCTGGCACGCGTGAGCGCAATGTCTGTCGCACTCGCACACCGGACTCGGTGGCCCGTGCGCCATCATAGATGCGACGTCAGTTCGTCACAGTCACGAGTACGGTTTTGACCTTGAACCAAGCGGTCGGTTTTTTGCGTAGCTGATTTTTGAGCGCTTGGCCCGTTAACCTCGTGCCGCGGTTTGTTCGCATTTTCTTTAATTTTAGTCCTCGTGTTTTTTGAATCCCGATCTCCGTACGCGAGTGATTGCGACCGCCCTTGAAATTTGGTGCGAAATCGTTTGGTTAACGGTGGACGGTTTTTAAAACCACGTGTTGGTATGCCCGTGTGATCTTACAGTGATCTTTGAACTTCTCCCTTTTGTGTCGCCGAATTCGCGTACGAGCTGTTTGATTCCGTACTGTCGCCGCGTTTGAATATCCACGTGGGTGTGCTCGCGGAGCGAAACTTTGCGGAGGCGAAACAACTATTGGTGTTGGACGTGTTCGAGGGCTGATTGAAGCAGAGGCCATACGGTTTGCCAGCCCGGTACACACACATACAGACAAGTTACACTTTCTCTTCACTGACTTTCCACATTCACTACATCGGGCTGAAAACTGAGTGTCGTCGCACACGTCAACAAGGTTAGTAATTATCCAGAGGTAGGATGATCCGCCGGAGGTAGTATGATCCGCCGGAAGTAGTATAATCCGCCGGTGTAAGTAATAGCCGCATGGTTTTCCACTGATCGGCTAGTAGTCTCGGATATTACTATCCGACCCGATCCGGTCTCACCGGTCACTTGTATCCTACTAGCCGATCCCCCCTCGACCTGTCCGGGCTCGTTCCTCTATGGGCCCGGGAACTTGGCCCTCGTCGGGACAGGCGAGGGGCCGTAACAATATTGCTGACCACAACCCACAAAACCTAATAACTGACATAAATACATAGACAACACTAACACGCAATAGACAATAATACAGATTAAAGTTATAAAAAAACAGAGAGTAGGCCAAAGACAAACAAGTACGAGTCGGACTCATGCATGAAGGGTTCCGTAAATTCTATATAATAATATAAATAAAGGAGTGAGGCATTTTCGTTGTTCCACAGATTCCGGTAAAACTAGAAGTCGTAGAGATGTAAAATTTAGTACTCAGGCTCATATTATTAGGTCATGAATCTCCAGAATATTTGTATATTCTGTACAAAGACGGGAATTTTCGAAATTCAAATTGTAAGGAGTGAAAATTTCTAAAGTTTTTTCATGAATGATGAATTTCTTCAAAATCGATGTCTGACAACTTTTAAGTAACAACTGTAAGTCAGTTTGGCGGGACTGTATTTTAAGAAAATAATTGTTCATATCTCGAAATGAATAAATTACAGAAACCATTGCAGCAAGCAAAGACATGTAATTTGTGGTCAAAATTAAAAAAATGGCTGCCATATTGAACTTTGAACATTTGAACTGGAAGTCTCAGCTACTACCGCTATTTGCAGATTAGATGTTTGTTACAAATATTAGGATCCGGGAGCGACCGATGCGAGCTCGGGACTTGGAAAACCCCGACAAATTAGGTGACGAATAGGATCTTTATTGGTAGTTATTATCATGACCACCCAGAAATAGGAGTCCCGCAATACTCCGTTGACCGAGCTTTGAAATGGGTGAGAGAAACTGAGGATTAAAGAGGAGTTGTAACCTCAAGATTAAAAAAAAAGAATATTTCTCGATAACTAACGAAGAGCCTAATTCATCACGTCGTGTATTAATCATAATACTACTATTACATGTAAATTATCTGACACTACTGTAAGTAACTAATTTGTGTTTTACTACAATATTATACTTGTAGATAGTATGTTATTTGAATTATACGTCAGATACAGTATATTTAATGTGTATGTGTGTCATGGTTACGTCAGATAATAATTATTGTTAGTTGGTGACATGTGGATAGCAATATTTTTTTATTTTTAAGGTAGGTAGGTATTTATTCCACAAAAAAATAATTTTGCATCTCCGGAGAAAAATGTATACGACTCGTAATACTGTATGTTCTTAAGATAATCGTTACTTCGCATCAAGGCGACCGATTTCAAAACCGTTAGCCATTAATTTTTATCAGTAGGTTTTTAACGGTAGGTTATGTTCATTCATTTTTGCTCTCTCAAATCTTTAGTGACTGACCACGAACTACTTACTACATCGATAATATTTCCATATCGATAGATAGTTAGAGCAGCCCTTCTGATCAGCTGTCTGGTGCCTATCTGTGATTGGCCGATGGCTGTGATTGGCTATTTCAATTCTACACAAGATGGCGGATATACCCACCCAATAAGACTGACAATTTCCTGTCCTTATATTTACTTTGTCTTTGTCACGAATCCAGAGATACGTATCAGTGGCGGGAAACCAATAGAATGACAGTCCTATTCTTATTTGAACGGTTGTACAAATGTAAAGTTATTCCCTGGTCTGTAGTACAATTTCTACTCTCAGACCTATCGAACATACACAGAAAATTTCATAACTATCGGTCGAGCTGTTTCGAAGGAACAAGAATTGGAACGAGAATATTATATGTTAGAGAGAGAAGACAATTTCCCTTCTTATGCAGGGAGGTGAGTAAATAAAAAGAGATTTCCAATGATCGACGGATATATTTTTGTTGTTATATCTAAACGTGACACAAACTAAGATACAATAATATCGTATATGTAGGAATTAGAGCCCTTACGTCGTTCAGTTCAGTGCTATTTCATTTTTCACTTAAAAAGAAAACTAAACTGTTGAGTAACTATAGAATTACAAAATTTTTATATTTTTTATTACATTACATTTCCAAATACCTCAACAGAAGGCGTGACATCAAACTAGGCAGCGACATGGGAGTGATTATGTATTAATTTCTAATTTCAGCACTAAAATATACAATCCATTTCAAAAAGTTACAGGCGCCTCAATTGTCATCACCCTTATATATATATATATATATATATCCATACTTATAATAAAACTGTAAAGGGTCGAATTCTGTCGATACTGAAGCCAAAACTGTATTTTGTCTGTCTGTCTGTATCATGGCCAGATTCCAGTTGGCTTAGTACACCCTTGTATTCTGTCATAAAAAATGGCGACAGTTTTTCGGATCCCACCTCGGAATATGAACACAAATCATGCCAAGTTTCATTTAAATCCATCCAGCGGATTAGAAATGAGCAGGCAGACACAAAAATGATCGACAAAAGAGAGCCCTCCAGCAAAAAATATAAAATATCTTCAATGTACAGAATTTGTTCCCCTTCAGTTTTATTATAAGTATAGATAAGTTACAATATATTTCATTTATTACTCAATAAAAAACAATAAAACCGTTCTTCGATAGCATTTAAGATGTTGCAAAACAAAATCGAAATGGCAACACCACAACAACTTGTATTGTCAGTTTCATTAAAATATAACTGAATGTATAAAATATTATGTCAGATGCCGTGTGACTCCATTATGTGTGACTCACAGTGAATGGTTATACTGACATATAACTAAAAGCGATTTTTTTATAAGAAGCAAATTGGGTTTATATTACAATGGGTTTCCAGTAACGAATATAAAATCCTGTTTTCAGTCTATGTCCGAATTACAACACATATAAACTTTCTTATCTAATCTATTATGAATATGCATTTCATTGCTTTATATTAGTAAAGATAAAAATGATATATTTCATTTATTACTCGATAATAATAATAACCAATAAATAATTTTTTTTTAATAAAATATTGTTGTAATACAGAATCAAGATGGCAACACCATGGAAACAGCCCAGCATCTGGTGTTGTCAATTTCATTAAAATATATGGTTATACTGAAATAAGTTAGAACGCTCTTTTATAAGAGTCAAGATAGGTTTATCTTACTACCGATTTCCACTGACGAATAAAAAAACTATTATCAGTCAATATATCTGAATTACAATATATATAAAATTACTTATATAAATTTGTGATGAAAAAGAGGTAAATAAAAAGAGTTTTCAGTTTCGTCAGTGCAAACCAGGCGTTAAAATTATGTATAAACCCAGCTGTTATGTCTACAATGATATTAGATTTAACATCGCCCGACATTAACTTTCTCCCTCCTCCAAATATCGATTTTTTTTACGGCAGTCATATACTAAAACTAGTAGACGCTCGCTCCCTTATCTCTTTTATATGTTTTAACAAGTAAGTCAGGATTAGAGCGTGGTATTGAGTGTTAGTACGATTTTTACAAACCTATATTAAAGATAATTATTTCACATTTACAAAGCCTGGCCAGCGAAATATTAACTTCCAGTATCCATGTTATGAACGGGATCGAGCTACTGAACTCCAGCCTTCTCAGCAGTACACTCAATTCACAAGGCTATGTGAAGCTAAGAATTTTTCTTGCCAGTAATTTAACAATTATTATTTTTTATATTAAATGCTACTAAAATATATCTCTAAATATAAAGCGTACAGGCCTTGCCTTGCGGACCCTGACTCGATGAACTGTGCATGTTATGCATACGTTCATTCAGACATCATATCACACCGGATTGCTATAGAAGAATGACAGAGTTAAAATTATGACATACCAAATTGTACAAATAAAATTCATTATTCCCATACAATACTTTGTCAAACGACATTTCATATATAACTAACTACATGGAAATTATCAATAAATGTTTACATTGGTACAATATTGTGAATGTTGCATTGAGAATGCTCTTTTAACGCGACACCTATGATACAAATATTTACATAGTACATAGCGGACCCCCGCCCTGGCCTGCACCCGTAGCCGTATTTAAGAGTCCGCTTACCCACGGTGTCTCCCATACATTCGTAATACCAAAATCATTAGTAATTCGATCATGTTGTGGTGTTATTCAGGTTCATGTAGTAATAATCTATGCTCCTGGCCATACGAATACGAATTTAGTTTTGCTTATTTTTATGTCACAGAGGACATGTTTTCTGCTTATTTGTTTTGTAGTAAAAACAACACTATCTCACGTTGCATTAGTTCAGGAGCACAGTTTTTACTGTCCAGCTAAATAAAAACACCAGGTAATAAAGAAAGTCTCAATTCATAATTTTTGGTATTACGGAACTCGTACAAAGTTATAAAATTTTTGATCAAAATTGATTATTATTTCGTTTTAAAGAAGTATTTCCGAACCAAATATGGCCAGGAGCATAGATTATTACTATATGAACCCGAATAACACCACAACATGATCGAAATATGCACGAATTAGAAATGATTTGGTAATTTTAATGAATGGAGACATCGTAGTTCACAGGATCTCTCTTAAATATTGAAATTTAAAAACGGTATGGTTATGACGCATCTGTCCCACAGATCGATCGAGTGACTGGATACGTCAATTTACCGTACACTTGTTTTATTTCTACAATTGACACAGAATAGGTGTGGTAAAACGGCTACGGGTATTGATAAGATGACTGCAATGCTGTCACCGGCAAAAGTTGCTTAAGAAAGATATACATACGTGTAAACATCAAACACCGACTTGTAACCTACTTATTATCTTAAAAGTTAAGTAAGAGCGAGGCCTGATTAGTGCGTTGCGCTGCGTTGCGTCGCGTCGTCGCAACGGAACAGCGCATTGTATGCCACACCTGCGTTGCAACGACGCACGATATCGCAGCGCAAGAGCGTCGCAGCAACACTGACTGCTTCTCAGTTCAGCCTTCGCTACGATCGTCTAGCTTCCTCCTCTAGCAGTGGATCACTGTCCGTCGCCGCAGCGGAGCTCCGACAACGCAGCGCATCACCCTCCCTCCCGCTTCGTCTCTCGTCCGTTGATCCGTTGAATTGTCGCGCGCGACGACGCTACGGTCTAATGGGTCATGTCGTAAAAAATATATGGAAACCGACGCAGCGATGACGCACCGCAGCGCAACGCACTAATGGGGCCTAGCTTTAACCTGTAATCTGTGGTGCAGGACTCGCCTCTAACGAGCGCGTCGCGAGGAAACAGACATTCTGCTAATGCGGAACCACGGATGCGGTTGAATACACAGAAAACATTGCGCCAGTCACAATACGTATTCGACATTGGCGCCTATTCGAACGATCCTTCCTCACGATTGGATAAGACTCCGTCTGCCAAATTCAAATTTTATTTTATCTATCCTAATATTCCAGCAAATAACACATTGTAGGCGTATGAGCACTTGTTTATATAAAAATCGTTGCTTAAAAATTGTTCCCGTAACAAAATTAAATCTAAATTTGGCGGGCAGAACTTTGCGTTGAATCATACGTGGATAATGGTAGGTTTACTCAAATGGGCTCTGATGCCGACACCCGCTTCGAGCGCCTCGTTTGTACAGCGGTGTTGCGAGCGTTCATACTGTCACTACGAGCATTCAAATTGCAGTACTCCAAGGAATGTTAAGCCGGTGATGTCTCGCGCCTATACACGTCGCGTTGGTATACACGATGCCGCTTATGGCAGCTGGCGTTCACATTGCGAACATTTAAAGAGCACACCACGGGTGTGCCCGCGAAATTCAAATTTTTTGTGGTTTTTCGCGATTTTTTAGCTGATAAGACATAATCGGCTTATGGCAGTCAAATTGCGATAATCCCAATATCATCTTCACGTGTTTATATAAAAATCTGTGCTCGAAAGAAATTAGTTCGAGATTTGCGAGTTACTCACTTAAAACTCTTTACTCGGACTAATTTACTAGGATAGACATTTTTATGCAAAAAAATTGATATAAACATGTAAAGAAGTAACTGCCATTCTCGCAAAATGACTGCCATAAGCCTATTATGTGTAATTAGCGTACAAATTCCAAAAAACCACGAAAATTTTGAATTTCGCGGGCAGACCTGTTGAGTTCGCCTTAATATGATTATGTACAATGCGTTTCAAATGAGAATAGGACTGTCATTGTGTTTGCATCTCTCTTACACCCATCAGCGTACCTATTCTGTAACTCGGTGCCTATCCGATAACGATAGCCACTAGCAAATGTTTTTCATCCATTGCGGTTTTGCTAAGGAAATGTTATTTTTATTCCATAGCAAACTGTCAATGGATAACAAACATATGCCAGTGGCTATCATTCTTTGATAGGCACCGAGATACAGAATACGGGCACAGTCTCTGTTGTGTGTGAGCGGGAAACGAATAGAATGTCAGTCCTATTCTTATTTGAAACGAGTATTACACGCGCACAATGTGCAACCTCGGCTGGGGGGCTACACGTACACCTAGCCGCACACGGCGGCCACCGCCACCAGCACGAAGACGACGAGCACGGCGGCGACGGCCGCCAGGTACAGCAGCAGCAGCTGGCACGGCAGCGCGGCCACCAGCGCGGACAGCGGGTCGCGCCCCGCGGACCGGCACGGCGAGCTCCATCAGCGGGGCACCACGGCGATCAGGATGATCGCCACCACGATGATCACGATGATCGCCAGGTATATCTTCTTCTTGCGCAACTTGTTCTGCGGACGGGCACGTGTTCACGTGTTACAAAGTGTTCTGTATTATCCACAGGCTTGTATACTAAAGACAGGGCGAACAGCACGAAAAAATGTCGCCAGTTTAAGGGAGCAAGAATGACTATTTTGCACCCCCCCCGGCAGTAGTCAGCATAGGTAGATAGGTGAAGATCTATTTCTTTTTTTTTAATTAATAATAATATTGCAGGCAAGGTGACCACAGACACATAGATAAAAAAAAATATAAAAAATAAACATGTATTTCGCAGGAGTTTCGACAGACTGCGCTACATTTTCTTGTATGAAGAACGTTAACGTAAAATGTTCGGATGGGCCTATCTTGACTACTTTTATCTTTGGTATTATCCCAAATATTTGTAGAATCGAACAGACAAAAAGACATGGCAACTATATATTCAGACTGCCTATATTCTTTTTTTAAAGACCTAGTATAAATTTCCTTTTTTTTTTACAATTCGATATTAATAATCGATTAAGAAAAGAGGCTCACTTCAGACCGGAAATTATATTTAAGTTATTTCCAAAGCATTCATTTGTGGGGTAATGTTGGCGATGTTTGACGACCAAATGGCGTAGCGGTAGCGAACCTGCTTCTACGTCGGAGGTCGTGGGTTCGATTCCCACTACTGGAGAATGTTTGTGTGATGAGCATGAATGTTCTCCAGTGTCTGGGTGTATTTCAATATATTGTATTTATGTATATTAGTATGTATGTATATTTATCAGTTATCTAGTACCCATAACACAAGCTATCGCTTACTTTGGGGCTAGATTGCGATGTGTATAATGTCCTGATACATATTTATTTATTAAAAAAAAAAAAAAAAATGTTGGCAATGTTGCTGATTTGCGCTTTCGGATAGGGCGGGCGCCTCGGCTTACCTTGTAGGTGGCGGCGGTGTTAAGCTCGCGCGTGGCGGCCTCCACGTTGTGCGCGGCGTACTCCACGTTGGACTCGATGGAGTTAACCACGGAGCCCTGCTCGTGGATCATGGAGCCCAGCTCCTTGAAGATCGAGTTCACGTCCATGATGTCGCTCTGCCAACGAACAAACACAAACTCATTATTACAACAGACCCACTGTATCATTCTCACGATCACACAAAGGGTAAGAGCACTCAAAGAGTCAGTGTTCTAGCACGTGCTTACAAAGTGGTTAAACTCGATTGATATTTACTAAGCGACAAGTCTCTCGACTGCTCTACCAGCAGCTGCTGCTCCTGCTGCTGCTGCGCTACTCAACACCCACCGCGCCGTCTGCACAGTAGGATTTGTATAGAGCTAGTCGCCTCCAGTTATCGGTCGCCGCTCTTGCGCTGCTGTGTAGCTCGTTGTCCGACTGCTCTGCCAGCACCTGCTACACTTGCTGTAGCAGCACAGTAGGCCTATATAAAGCGGGTCACCTCTAACTGTCGGATGTCACGCTCGCGCTCCTCCAGCTGCGGCAGGTCGCTATCCGACCGCGCCGCCAGCTGCTGCTGCTGCAGCTCCTGTGCGCGCTCGCCACCCGCCGCTCCGTCTGCACAGTAGGCCTTTATAAAGCGCGTCACCTCTAACTGTCGGATGTCACGCTCGCGCTCCTCCAGCTGCGGCAGGTCGCTATCCGACCGCGCCGCCAGCTGCTGCTGCTGCAGCTCCTGTGCGCGCTCGCCACCCGCCGCTCCGTCTGCACAGTAGGCCTATATAAAGCGCGTCACCTCTAACTGTCGGATGTCACGCTCGCGCTCCTCCAGCTGCTGCAGGTCGCTATCGGACTGCGCCGCCAGCTGCTGCTGCTGCAGCTCCTGTGCGCGCTCGCCACCCGCCGCTCCGTCTGCACAGTAGGCCTTTATAAAGCACGTCACCTCTAACTGTCGGATGTCACGCTCGCGCTCCTCCAGCTGCTGCAAGTCGCTATCCGACTGCACCGCCAGCTGCTGCTGCTGCAGCTCCTGTGCGCGCTCGCCACCCGCCGCTCCGTCTGCACAGTAGGCCTTTATAAAGCGCGTCACCTCTAACTGTCGGATGTCACGCTCGCGCTCCTCCAGCTGCTGCATGTCGCTATCCGACTGCGCCGCCAGCTGCTGCTGCTGCAGCTCCTGTGCGCGCTCGCCACCCGCCGCTCCGTCTGCACAGTAGGCCTATATAAAGCGCGTCACCTCTAACTGTCGGATGTCACGCTCGCGCTCCTCCAGCTGCTGCAAGTCGCTATCCGACTGCACCGCCAGCTGCTGCTGCTGCAGCTCCTGTGCGCGCTCGCCACCCGCCGCTCCGTCTGCACAGTCGGCCGTTATAAAGCGCGTCACCTCTAACTGTCGGATGTCACGCTCGCGCTCCTCCAGCTGCTGCAAGTCGCTATCCGACTGCGCCGCCAGCTGCTGCTGCTGCAGCTCCTGTGCGCGCTCGCCACCCGCCGCTCCGTCTGCACAGTAGGCCTTTATAAAGCACGTCACCTCTAACTGTCGGATGTCACGCTCGCGCTCCTCCAGCTGCTGCAAGTCGCTATCCGACTGCACCGCCAGCTGCTGCTGCTGCAGCTCCTGTGCGCGCTCGCCACCCGCCGCTCCGTCTGCACAGTAGGCCTTTATAAAGCGCGTCACCTCTAACTGTCGGATGTCACGCTCGCGCTCCTCCAGCTGCTGCAAGTCGCTATCCGACTGCGCCGCCAGCTGCTGCTGCTGCAGCTCCTGTGCGCGCTCGCCACCCGCCGCTCCGTCTGCACAGTAGGCCTATATAAAGCGCGTCACCTCTAACTGTCGGATGTCACGCTCGCGCTCCTCCAGCTGCTGCAAGTCGCTATCCGACTGCACCGCCAGCTGCTGCTGCTGCAGCTCCTGTGCGCGCTCGCCACCCGCCGCTCCGTCTGCACAGTAGGCCTTTATAAAGCGCGTCACCTCTAACTGTCGGATGTCACGCTCGCGCTCCTCCAGCTGCTGCAAGTCGCTATCCGACTGCGCCGCCAGCTGCTGCTGCTGCAGCTCCTGTGCGCGCTCGCCACCCGCCGCTCCGTCTGCACAGTAGGCCTTTATAAAGCGCGTCACCTCTAACTGTCGGATGTCACGCTCGCGCTCCTCCAGCTGCTGCAGGTCGCTATCCGACTGCGCCGCCAGCTGCTGCTGCTGCTGCTGCTGCTGCGCACGCTCGCTACCTGCTGCTCCATCTGCTTATATGGGGAATATATATACTTAAAGATATGAGTGATTTAGCAACTCTAATTGTTCTTTTAGAGGCTTTCATCCAAATATAAATGAAGTCAACTATTCACTTCCTAAAGTCAAGTCTGTATCACGGAATACCTAATAGTACCCGACGGTACAGAAGGCTCACTCGTCAAGATGATTTAAAATAAACAGCGATTCTAGCGCTGGCACAAAAAGTGCAATTCAGTTCGCAATAGCGCCTGGCCACGCCTCCGAAAAGAACTTCTCTTTCAATCGACTAACTTTATCGCATTCGACGTGCTAGGGCTACCTCGTCATCGGGCGCACGCAGGGCGTGAACTAGAACTAGACCGTACCCGAACTAACGCGGGCAAAGTATCCGGCGCGTGGCGGCCGTCTGAAATTAGTACGTCGAGACGCCTACTTGTAATTTCTCGATCACGTGATAATTGGCCTGTCTGTATTAAGAAATCAATACCCGAGTACTGACTCTGGTATTGATTTCCTTTGAGAAAGTAATTCAAAATCTGCCCCAGGTCCACTGAGCTGCGGGAACAGCCGTAAGTTCGCCGTCGAGCTACCGAAGCTACAAACTACATCGCATAGGTCAGCCGACGTACCGCCTAGCGCGAAGGGGTCCGCGATGCTGTACGTGGCTGATTGCGCTTTGGCCTTGCGCACGTCCTCTTTCGTCTTCGCGGCGGCGGACCTTTGCGCCGTCTGAAACCGTGATTAAAAACACATTTTATAAAATTTGTCAAACTTATATGTAACTGTTTGTTCGGGTGGAATCTTGCAACTCTGTTCAGTGTCAAAGCAGATATTGATGCTGTCTGTTGTGCAGAATCTCTAAACAAAAATAATTTAAAAAAAAATCGGCCAAGTGCGAGTCGAACTCACGCACCGAGGGTTCCATACTATAAAAGAATCACTTTTGTTCATGAATTTACGAGTATAGTTTACATATTATGTAGGTACTTTTGTTAGCGAACCGCAAACGTAACTTTGTTTTTGGTGGTTTATTGTTATTATCAAAAAAAGTATAATAGTTAGAGAGTTGATTTTATTTTTCCTGTAAAATATACGTTAATTTCTGTTGATCATAATTATTTCAGATTTTTCGATTGGTAAACTTCGGAGATACGGGGGGGAACGGTATTTTTTTCGACAGTTTGCCCAATAAATCAAAAACTATCATTCTTAAAAATAAATAAAAATTAGTTTTAGAATACACAAGTAACGCCCTTTCATATGATACCCCACTCAATATTGTTATCTCATTTTGAAATTTTATCGACCAGGTTTTCCCCCCTTTTTAAATAAAAATAAAAACAATTTTCAAATTTTTACGATTGTTATGACGTCGGGTCACTATGACCTAGAACTATTCTCAATTTCAAGTCGATAGCTTCGATAGTTACTGAAATAATAGAGTGTGACAGACGGACGGACGGACGGAGAAAGTCTCACTATAAGGGTTCCATTTTTACCATTTTGGTATGGAACCCTAAAAATGATTGCATAGTTCCTAAGCCAGAATGAGATTAGGGTTTACTAACAAATTAACAAACATGTGTTGCATGGAACTATTTTGATAGATAAATTAATCCAACAGACAACAGCATTCTAAAGATGATTTATATTATAGTATGCCTTATTTATGAGTTTAGGCTTAAGAAACCCTTTTAAAGGGGCGCGTTTTTATGGAATGAAATATTTATAGTAGGGGATCCCAAGTAAGGTCGACCTTCACCGAGCTTTTTATTGGATGAAAACTATTTTATATCCAATTAAATATGTCAATAAATATATCGCAAGTGGGTTGCCTAAAAAATTTCAGTCCATGGTATGATTAATTAAGAATTAAAAAAAATCCATCGTAACATGAACTCCGCTTTGCTAGAGTTCCGTTGACATCTTAGTTCAAATTAGATTGGATGAGCGATTCAGGTCGCAAATTGCAATTGTGCTTATTTACCTACGATTTTATTATCCGTTAACTTTCTTTTGCCAAAAAATATAGAGCAGAAATACTTTCCTCAGCCAGGAAAGTATTTCTGGCAAAAAGCACTATTTATAACATCCAATCTAATTTGAACTACGATGTCAACTAAACTGTAACAAATAGGAGTCCATGTTACAATGTTTTTTTTTTTTAATTCTTAATTAATCATACCCTGGACTGAAATTTTTTAGGCAACCCACTTGCGATATATTTATTGACATATTTAATTGGATATAAAATAGTTTTCATCCAATAAGCAGCTCGGTGAAGGTCGTTGTATGGCGGGATCTTAGACCATTATAGTCATGGCAACAAATTTAATCGATTGATAATTGGCGTCGCGACCAGGCCGCACCTTATACGGTCATATTTATAATAATAGTTTATTTTTATCGAATAACAAACACTACCTAACTACGTATGTAAAAGGGAATTAATAGGCAAAATTGATAAGATTAAACATCAACTAATTTTACCAATTATAATATAACGAGTTACATTAATGTAAATGCACGAATTCTATTATTTGATTATAATCATGAAAGTATGTATGTGTGAATGTTTGCTTGAAAGTCTAATAATAATTATTCACCCACAACTGTGAGAAATGGGTTGGCTAAAACCTGGAATGGATATAGCACATACTTTAGATTTAGGCTTCTCATTTTATAATAATTAGAATGATAGTATAGATATTTCAATCACTTTATTTTTCTCTTTAAATGCCATGTATATTGTATATGCATAAACATGGCATTTAAACAGAAAAAGAGGGAGACCATTCAAAAGATGGGTTGAAGAATTAATGGAGGTGGCTAGACAATATAAACTGGGATAGAAGGTCATGGGATCAGTTGTTAGGGTGCCTTTACCAAAAGACGGTAATAGACTGATGCATATAATTTGTAATAATATAAGTTAATTATTTAACAAATAAACCGGCTTTAACTCTCATAAAAGTACTGTTGGATAAATCCTTTCCAATTAAAAATTTAAGACTTAAATGGTTTTCTAATGGATACCATTCTCAGAACTGGACTAAATTAAGATGGGGCCACACGAGCAGCGTCAGATTTCTAATTAAAAAAGAACCATCAAAATCGATTCACTTAGTCAAAAGTTATGAAGTAACAAACATAAAAAAACATACAGCCGAATTGAGAACCTCCCCCTTTTTTCCCCCTTCCGGTTGAAAAAATATTTGAGTACAAATATTTTTTCAGTCCCTCCTTCCACTTCAAAAAATTGTGAATTATTTTATTGAAGAGTGACTTGAAAAGTGCCTGAAAGGGCCTATATGAAATGAAGTATGACTTTCACTTGGATTTAGGTTGCAAGTGAAAGTAAATAAATCATTTAAAGGCAATGGAGTACGCTTTAACAACAAACTCCCTAATGAAATACTAAACGTATCCCTCAATAAGTTCAAAGTGGCCGTAACACGAAAGCTCATTAATAAGGCTTACTTGTATTAAGGATTATTTACATGAATCAAATCCTTGGGAGTAAATGAACTGCTGTGATAATATTAGCTCGATTACTTTTTAAGAACCTTTTTGAAGTGGTGATAACAGAAAACAAAACCCGGCTGAGTTTGTTGTGGGCTTCTTCTCAACGTTCCGCGTTGAAACCCTCGTGAACTTAGCTGTAAGTCGACTTGTAGAATATCAACATAAATGCGACAAATATTGACGTTTTACAAGAGCCTGTACGTTAGGCTTATTCTATAATATTAAAATGAATCGCAAAATGTGTTGGTAAGCGCAATACTCAACAACGCCTGGACCTATTTGGCCAATTCTTTTTTTAATATTCGATGAACTTCAAGGATGGTTTTTACGGCGAGAAAAATTCAAATAATTGGCGGAAAACCCCTAAAAATTTCCCTAAAAGTTTTCCCATACAAACGTTTTCGAACTAAAACATAGAGTCAATTTAAGCTTTATTACTATTGCAAAAAAATCATATTAAATTACTATAATCACTCTATGTTTTCTAAGCAATGTAGGTGTGTTCCTAACGTCAAAGTGTCAATTTGCAATCATATCTATCACAACAGTGCGCGTGTGTGCGTTGGAGCACAGGGCGACGGTTCAGGAGAATGTTTTGCCCCGACTCATACTATAAAATAGGTAGGAGCAGGGCAGGACAGAACGAAGTCTGTCGGGTACGCTAGTGTGAAATAAAAAAAATTTAAAAAGAAATATTCCAAATATACTAAAAAGAGATATTCAAAAATTACAAAAGTAGTAAAGTAGTATGAACCCAAGTCTTGAACACACACACACACACACACACACACACACACACACACGCACACACGCAGGCACGCACACAAACTTTTTTTTACGTTGTTATGTTTAAAAATCTTTTTGTAATTCATGTAGAAATTATAGTACTTAGTTATTGGCTTGTCAAATGTTACTAACCAACCTTTTTCATTATGTTATTCTTATAATTATGTTTGTGTAATCTTTTAATTATGTTGTTGATTACTTTTCAAATAAATAAATTAAATAAATAAATAAATTTTGACTTTTGAGCGGAAGCAGTGGGAACCTGGAACGCGTTGAGCGTGGCCATGTACTCGTCGCGCAGACGGTCGCGCGCCAGGCGCTGCGCGGGCGAGTCCACCGGCGACTTCATCAGCTCCATTATCATTGAGGACGTGTCCTTGGCCAGCTTCTGGGTGTAGTTCTGTATCTGACGCCTGCAACAGGTTCGTTCTATTAGGGTTCCGTACCCAAAGGGGTATGTGTGAAGCAGTGATACCTCTGCCTCTCATAAAGAGGTCGCGGGTTCGAATCCTGGGCACGCACCTCTGACTTTTCCGAGTTATGTGCGTTCTTAGGAAACTATATCAAATATCACTTGCTTAGCGGTGAAGGAAAACATCGTGAGGAAACCTGCATGCCTGAGAGTTCACAAAAATGTTCTCGAGGGTGTGTGAAGCCCGCCAACCCGCACTTGTTTTGTTTTAGGTGTTTACTCCAAACTTTGTTTTTATCGAGTGTCCCACAACATTCACATCTTTTTTTAGACTAGACATTTTCTTTCTATAGACGGTGCTCTTCTTGCAGATATCATACTAGTAGATACCACCGCGCTGTCAGTTATTCTATCTTGAAACAGTAATGAGTAATGAGTTTGAGTGATTAACAGACAAAATGCCACCATCTTGGGTGTCCCCATTTTGGATTTGCAATGACGTCACACAGATAACCATTCATTGACATTCAAACTCAATATGCACACAAAAAATTATTACATACATTGCAAGTTAAATAAAAGCATGTAAAAACTAAGGGTTTTTATGTCGGAGTCAAAAAGTTTCTTCAATGACCCACAATCATAAAATTTTACAAGATGCAAGGTCTTATAGCGAAAGTAGAGAAGAACTCCAAAAGTAAGTAAAATAATGCTGGTACTCACAGCTGGTTCCGCAGCTCCTGCGAGTCTTGAGGAGTCTGCAGCTGACTGATCATCTTGGACATGGACAGCACTGGAAGGAAAATAAATAAATAAAATAAAATAAATAAACTGGAAGGAAAGGACGAATTAATTATTGAATGGAAGCATGCGTTATTTTGCGGAAATCCATAATTAGTGCTATAATCCGCTACTTGAAAAGATTCTGTATGGTACAATATGCAAAAACACTACCCACATGAAACACCACACACAATTTTCTAAAACTTTCTTTGACGCACGTTACGTCCCGACACCGGGACATCCTCAAGTGATGTTGACTTCACGATGCGAAATCGTAGAGATTCGAATCGAGAATTAATCTATCCTGCTGACAATTAATAATTAATGTTAATTGTCAGGTGAATCATTGGTTAATAGCAAAGTACTCAAAACATATTGTAATAGTTTGGTGTGAGACCTGATGAAGATGATGAAGAGAACCTCAAGAAGAGAAGAAAAGACTCTGAATCATACAGAATGGGTTCGATAACATCAGAGGATTCAAGAAATAAAACTATTCGTATTGTTATAACAAATATGGCCAAGTGAGAGTATGACTACACAAGGTGTGGGTTGACACATTAACATGATAATAAATTCCAATTATTTTATTTTCAATACAAAATATTTTAATTCATGTAGAAAAATAAAATTTAGCAACCCTAACTGTGACATGAACAAACCTCATATAATTTACATTATTCCCAGTTCATTGATATTGAACCAGCTGTGTTAAAGATGTCACTTAAAATTTATTGTACATTTTTGAACGCCCTCCGTATATGAGCTTCACTTATTGTGATATTTTTTCGTCATATCTATACATTGTTCCCTACTTGAGGCTTTCGGCTAATTAGGGTAATTAATCTACACTTTGTATATATATGATTATGACTATATTATTATGATATATATCTGTATATAACAATGAATTGCTGTTCGTTAGTATCGCTAAAACTCGAGAACGGCTGAACGGATTTATCTTGGTTTTTTTTAGGAAGGTTGGAAGGATAAAAGTTGAGAAAAATTCGAATAATTGCCGGGAAAGCACTAAAAACGACCCTTTTCTCTTTCCCATACAAACGTTTTCTAATAAAAACGTAGAGTCAATTTGAGCTATATATTTGATCATTATGTAACATCTATAAAGTAAGTACAGAGCCAGTTATTGATTTTGGAATGTCTGTACCCATCACATCATACTAGTACTAGTAGTAAAAGTGTGTATGTGGGTAAATGTGCATGTTAGTGAAATAGTGGTGGCATAGTTATCCTGTTTTGTCTTTTAATGGGGATAAAATATTAATGAATTATTTTAACACACCATTCTGCGATAACTTCTTGATGTTGCTGGCGATATTCTGTGACAGTTGCTGGAAATTGTCGCTGCCGTCGTATGACGCGCCGCCTTGGTACGACGCCTCCATGGTGGGATCTGACAACAAAACAGATAATTTTTAATGCATGAATCTCTGGTACTGCCATTGGGTAATTGACTTAAATTTTAATAATCAATTCAATTCAATGCTCTTTTCATGGCTTTCAGTTGTGCCAAGCGGGCACAGATTGCTTCGCCAGTGTCGCGTATTTAGAAGAGGCACAAAGGAGATTGTACGGTGAAAATTGTTGTAAACTAAGTATTGAATGTCTGTAGTTGTTATTTTCAATCTTTTTTTTTTTTTTTTTTTCTTAGTTTTAACCTAAAACAAGAGGGACAACACATTACACGAGTGTTAATAAATGACAACACAAATAATATAATACATCAATAGAGACATTATAATAAATTATAGTTTAATTTTATTATATTTTATATATTTACATAAAAATTTACAATATGGACTAAACACAAACATTAGTAAACATTCAACACTTATAGGACGAGGGATTTTGGGGGGAAGAACATCATATAGAGGATGAAGGAGTTTAGGACAGTTGAAAAGTATATGGGATGATGTGCCTTCATCTAAACCACATTCGCAGATGGAGTTATCCCTAATCCGAAGCTTGGCTAGATGTACAGGTGTGCACGAGTGACCAAGGCGTAGGCGAGAGATGGTAGAGGTGACCCAGCGATCTATGTATTTATTGCGACAGAACCAAGGTTTTCTAGGAATGGAAGGCTGAATGGAAGCGTAATATTTACCCTTGATGGACTTTGTATTATCCCATGAGGTGATCCAGGCTTTTTCTAAGAAGGTTTTAGCAAGGGCACAAAGGTCAGGTGATGAATTTTGAAAGTGATCTAGAGAACCTGTTTCAACAGCTGATTTGGCGCAGGTGTCAGCCGACTCGTTTCCTGTGATCCCAGAATGACTAGGAACCCATACCAGCAATAAGGATAAACCTTTTTGATTGCATGAGAGTAAAGCTTCTCTGATTCTTAAAATAATAGGGAATCTTGACCTGCTCCGAAAAGGGTTTTCCTTAATTGCTAAAAGACAGCTTAGAGAGTCGGTAAAAATCACAGTCTGTTGTAAGTTATGGGCAAGGGCAAACTGGATGGCTTCGAATATAGCAATGGCTTCACCCGTAAAAACTGAAGCCTCAGGAGGACATTTGTATTTTAAAATTATCTTATATTTGGGGATCCAGCAGGCAGCACCTACACAACTGTCAGGAGATAGCTTTGATGCATCAGTGTAGATGAGAAGATGATTGGGCCAATTTTGATGAATATGGCTAAGAAGTTTGGTATTAGCATCTGAGGATCCTTTAGTCAGGCCCAGATTTGTGATAATGGGAGGATTAAGAATAAGGGCTTTATAGGGGGTAGAGAAAAGAGGGTTGCGGGGGAAAGTTGAAAGAGGATGGGGAAGACTGGAATATTTAGAAAAACTGTCTAACAAGTAAGAGGAAGAATTACGAGAATGAGGGAATCTGGATAACTGGGCGAGACGAGGCCAAAGGGGATGAGAAGATAGTTGTAGCATCTTGCTAACAAACCGGTCACAAAGGAATTGGCGACGGATAGGTAGGGGGGATCAACACATTCCACCTGCAGGGCATTCGTGGGGGAGGACTTCATTGCGCCTAGGATAATCCTAAGGCACCGGTATTGAATTTTATTAAGTTTCTCAGAAGCTGATTTATTAAAAGGGTCCAAAACAAACATACAATAATCCATATGGCTTCGTACTAAGGCATTATAAAGCAATTTTAGAGAATACGGGTGAGCACCCCACCAAACACCTGCAATAGCACGAAGCACATTAATGCCCTTTTCACATTTATTGATAATGTGCTCAGAGTGGGCGATTCCATTCAGGCGGCCGTCTAAATAAATACCCAAAAATTTGGCTTTGTCTGCAAAGTGGATGAGTTGATCTTCGAATATAAGGTGGGGAATGGGAATGGATCTTTTCCGAGTGAACATCACAGCCTGGCTTTTGTCCACTGACAGGGACAAGCCATGCTCAAGAAGCCACTGGCCTAGGTAATACAAAGCAGAATTTATATGACAGGATATTTCCTCTACACTGCTGGAGCTGTAATAGAGGACAATATCATCAGCATACTGGAGGATGTTGCAAAAGTTATTAACAGACAGTTCGAGATCATGGGTATATATGCTATATAGCAGAGGACTGAGAACGGAGCCTTGAGGGAGACCTTTCCAGATAAGTCTGGGGGGAAGAGTGGATGACTGGTGTTTGACCAGTATTGACCTGCCAAATAGCAGGTTACATATGAGATGAATTAACCTCGGAGGAATACTCAGCTTTTGCAGTTTTTGCCTGAGCACCGGAAGTAAGACATTGTCATATGCAGAAGCAATATCGAGAAAAACGCCCACTAGGTACTCTCCTTTTGAAAAGGCTATTCGAATGTCTGTTGTCAGAATGCTGAGGCTGTCAGTCGTGCTCAAACCCTTCCTAAACCCAAATTGGGAGGAGGAGAGAACATTTCTGCTTTCCATTAACCATTCCAAGCGGTTTTTGATGAGATGTTCAGTTATTTTTGCAAGAGTGGATGATAACGCGATAGGTCTATATGAATTTGGGTCTTGGGGATTTTTGTTGGGTTTCGGAACGGGAATGACAATTTGGGATTTCCATGAAGTTGGGACATTACCAGATTCTAAACATTTGTTAATTAAGTTAAGGAAATAAGATTTGGCTTTGTCATTTAGATTTGATAAAAAGGAATAAGGAATGCCATCTTCTCCAGGGGTTGAATCTTTTAAACCATTAAGAGCCACAAGGAGTTCAGGCAAAGAGAAGGGAGCATCCATTTCATCAATGGAAGGGGCTGGTGATAAATTAGGGAATAAGTCTACATTGGGAACATAAGGAGGGGCGAGTTTGTCGGCAAAGTTGTTTAGCCAATCTGAAGGATTGTTGGACGTAAGGTCAGAATGAGCAAGAGAGCGACGGAATTTTCTGATATTCGACCAGACAATTGAGGGAGGAGAGCGAGGGCTTAAGGATTCACAAAACTGTGTCCAACTGGACTTTTTTTTCCTTGATACCAACCTTTTAAATTTGGCATCAAGTTTTTGGTAGTTAAGAAAATTTTCCTGTGACATACAGTTTGAGTATGATTCTTCTGCAGAAGTTCTCTGGCCAAACATATCGCTGCATTCATCATCCCACCAGGGAGAGGAAATCAGCAGGTTTTTAGGAGTGTATTTTTGGGGGATATGGGAGTCAGCACTGGATTTGAGGGAGTCAACGAATAGGTTGTAATAGGTCAAAATATTGGCATTGTTTTCTAAATCTGGGAGAGAATCAACCATGAAATCAACAGATTGGGCATAGGCTGTCCAATCTGCCTTTTTAAGTTTATATTTTAAAAGAGGATCATGTCTGGGAGGGGGAAGGGATCTATTGTTTAGTGATAGGACTATAGGGAAGTGATCACTGCCATGTGTAGAGGGAAGGGTTTTCCAAGAAATTTGTGAAGCAAGGTTAGGAGAGCAAAGGGTGAGATCCACAGCAGATTTAGGGTTTTGACTGGGAAAGACCCGGCGTGTCGGGGATCCATCATTTAGGATGCAAAGTCCAATATCATCCAGCATATCAATCAGTAGAGGGGCCAGACCATCACAGTTGTGGCACCCCCACATAGTGTGGTGAGTGTTGAAGTCACCCATGACGATGATTGGGCTAGGGACTGAGGATAGAATAGACTGTAACTCAGGAAGGAGTGAGGAAGAGGGGTGAGGAATATATAAAGACACATAGGAGATGTTCGAGGAGCGGATAGCAACAGCATTAATCTGTTGACTGCGGGGAGGGAGAGGGATTTGGGAATAACAAAGGGAGTGCCGTACAAGGACGGCACTACCAGCATACCCGTCACTCCTGTCATCCCTAAGGCAGGAGAAGCCAGGCACCCGAAAGCGGGAGCCAGGCACTAGCCATGTCTCAGAGATGGCAACAATGACGGGTTTATGCAGGTTTATGAGAGAAACTAATTCATGTTTTTTCGGACGAAGGCTTTTACTGTTCCACTGAAGTAGGGTCATTTGGCCCATATTTCAGTATCTTAAACACTTGAGTTAGTATTTCGGCAACGTTGGACGGTAGGGGCATGTCGCTACAAGGAGCAACAAGGCTCAGAAGGAGTGCTGAAACTTGTTCCAGCATGGTTACATTTGGGGTGGGAGAGGGATTATTGTTAAGTGCACAACCATTAGGAAGGGAAGTAGGAGGATCACCAATAATATTTTGGTGGGTTCTCCTATCATAACCCTTCGTTAGTGGGGCTTGAGGACGAGGAGTGCGAGTTACAGACTTACAATATGAGGTCTTTATTGGAGTTTGAGAGGAGGGACGAGAAGGAGTTCTTGAGGAATAGGCCGGAGGAGAATGTAGTTCCCTTGCCATCTCCGCATAGGACCGTCGAGAGGATGGGAATTGTGACGCTGCTTCCATGTATGAGATATTGTCTTGGGACATTACAACCTTTATGGACTGTTGTCTGGAGAATTCAGGGCATGTTTTATCATTTGCAAAGTGTTTGCCATTGCAATGTACACATATAGCTAGGTCTTTAGTAGACTCGCAGGAGTCACCAATATGAGCTTGAGCACACTTGTAACATCTCGGCTTCGACCTGCAGATGGCTTTAGTATGGCCAAAGCGGCAGCAATTCAGGCACATTATGGTTGGGAGCTTATAGGTTTCCACTGGCAGCGAGGAATGATAAGAAAACACCCTAGTAGGGAGGAATTGACCCTTAAATGTTAGGACCACAGATTGGGTTGGAATCCAAGTGGTAATGCCATTATCCACTGATTTTCTGTTTAATCTGCGGGCTTTGAGGACCTCTCCACATCCAGGGGGAAGCTCCATCGACTCCACGAGTTCATCCATAGACCAGTCTACGGGAACTCCCTTGACCAATCCCATTCTAGTCATATTGTAGGTAGGGATGGAGGCTTTGTATTTGTACATGGATAATATGGGGTTGGTCAGGAAGTTATTGGCTGCTGAGGCAGACACAAACTCCACCGTAATCTTATTGCGGCCAACATTTCGCACACCATCATGAATAATTGATTCTATTTTGTTTTTATGTAAAAACTGGCCAAACGATATAGCCCGAATTGAAGCTCCGGAAGACGGGTCTTCGACTTCGCGAGAGACTTGGACTATGAATGGGCCCTTGTCGTCGATGGAGTAGGACTTGAGGCCTTCAGAAAAGGATGGGTGAGTATAAACGTTTTGGAGAGATGGGTTTGCTTGCGAAGGGACCGTTATGGTCTTCTTGGAGGAGGAGGAGGGAACTTGTTCATCCTCTAATTGACGTTTTCGGGAGGAGGATGGAATTCTCGGATCCGGGGGATCAGGAGGTTCAGGTGGGTCAAAATCCATTTTTCCTTATTTACTTACCAGCACCAACGTTAGTATTAAATGTTAAATAACAACTTTAGCTGGAAAGAAGCACAAAAATGTATTGAAACACCGAAATCTCACTAACACGTGCGTCAACCAAACTTGTCGACGGCGAAAAAAAAAAACTAAATTTTAATAATACTGAGTTTTTAAATTTATTTTTGAAACTACAAAAACCCATTAACCGATAAGTATTTAATTATTGCTGATTAGACACTGATTAGACAGAGCTAGCTATATTGAAAAGTGATAGCACACTTCAGAAGTGCCAAAGTGCTCCAATACACATTTTCCTTTTGCAAGAAAGGGGGGGAAGACCTCTACACTCACGTTTTAATACCTGTGTGAAGTGTGAAGTAAAAAGTGATAAATAATTTATTTGAGTCAACTGCCCACATTATGCATCGCCTGCTGGATATCTTGGTCACCCACTGCCTTAGCCAATGCTATCTATGATGTGACATCAAATTATCACACATGCACATGCTCATGATGTGCGTAAAGTGCTAACAACAAAACTCAACTAGGAAACTTTACCTTGGCTTTGCTGTGACAAAAGCTTACAAGGTGATATTTTTGAAACTGGAATTTTTTTATCTCTAAATTACCTCAGGTTAGCAGGTTTCAGCTGCAGCTGATTACCACCCTACCAGTTGAATATGCACTGTTGAAGCGATTTAACATTCCAGTTTAATGCTATGTAGCAACTGTTAGGAGGTATAGATATTTCAATCCACGATCATGCGCTCCATTCTGTCAAACTCTACATGAATTGAATAAAACATAAGCGATTTTGACAGAGTTGGGTGCATCTTCCTGGATTGAAATATCTATACATACCCCTTTCAAGCTAGTTTCTAGGTTAGATTTTATCACCAACACACTTTGGAAAGACAAACATATAAAATATATGTACAAATATACAGTGCAACTTGATATTACAAATTGGAAGTGAACAGTTAAATATTCATTTAACTGAGGTTTGTTATGTTGAGGTTAGGATGGTCTTAGATTTGTCTTTAAAAGGTTTTATAAAAAAAATAGTCTCCTCAACATTATATACTCATCTTGTTATAGCAAAAGATAATGCTTAGCGAAGGGTGAGAACATTATAAATGTTACATTAAACATGGTGAGAACAATGCCCTGAATGTGATTCATACATAAGATATTATGCATGAATCACATTACGTCAAAAAAAAATACTTCAAACAATGTTATCATTCTACAAAACTACATCCCGATTGTATCTTCAATTGTGAACCAAATATATAATATTATTTATTTCCTACATAAACTGTACCTAACTAAAGTTATCTTTTGTATTCTTACAAATCCAATAGGAGCCATGAATTGTTATCCATGAATACTACATGCTATGCAGATCCTTGTCTACCCACTATTTTAATATGAATGTCAAAGGTCGAATGTTTGGACGTATTTCACTTACGGCAACAACTTAGCTAGCCGATTTTGCTGAAATTAGAAATAGAGCTAGCTTATAAGTTATATTGTATGTTGCAGACATAGGCTATTATTTATCCCGGAAAATTCACCAAATTCAAAGGAAATTCAAAGGTGCCAAATTTTATGCACTTATCATAAATATCATAATCACGTAAAATACTAACGATATATTGTTACGCGGCACGAAGACTCACCTTTAATTGGATTACTGCTGCTGCTGATACTATATGATGATGATTTATTGAGTTATGACGTTCACTTCGCACTTTTTGTAATCAAATTAATGTAGGTACATAATCACTTTTGCGCTTTGTAACAACGGTACGACAGACGAGTATGACTGCCAATAATCAACTCACTTCACGTACAAAATATTATCTCAATTCTCAATTAAAATAAACAAAATTTATTCACATTTCCATCATACTTCTATAAGGTTTCTGGTCTGTGCCAAAGAGTATATAATATAATCACTACGTGGTCTGTGCGTCTATAGTGCATAGACAACTAAAGTGTTAGTAGTCTATGCTCATACTATTAGTAGTCTATGATTTCAAGATGATTTCCCAATGACGAAATACGCTACGCTAAGAGGATGGGAAAGACGAATGTTGAAGCCAAAAATTTCAAAAATGTGGCGACGCGCTTCGTACATTTCGGTACCGCTGACAGCACATACCGCTGTCGGTTGCTTACACTAGCTGACAGCACATACCGCTGTCGCTGTCCCTTACACTGGTGCCATTTTACAGTTTGACAAATTAAAAATCCGGCTTCAGGGCGGAGCCTAAAAATACATGTGTCTCGTCACTAAGTGCTGAACCTTTCTATGTTTAATCAATGTGATTTCCCCATGGATTTCCATTTCGTTCACAGATTATAGATAATAATATTATATGCCTAATAGTTGTCTTTGCTCGTAGTATTAACTAAACGCATGGAAGTAATAAGTAGTTCGAAGTACTTATTAATTCCATGACTAAACGTCCTTCTCTATATCTTATAGGGACCATCTGGGGACATATTCTGTAAATTACTACTTGCAGTGATAATCACCGTTGTCTATGATTCATTATACATTGCTGGTTTACTAGGTGAAACGAAAATAAATTTCTTTGCAAATCTTCAATAGATTAATAATAAATGTGAAATGAGCTCCTTGAAGAATGCTTGAAGATCACCGAGGTAGAGAACAAGGGCCCTCATCTTTGGTTGTTATTTTCACTATATTTTCATTCGTTATCAGCATTGAAAACTTATTAAAGGATCATTACTTATTGATGTCACGCATACTTTTTTAGGCTCCGCCGTGTAAAATGGCGCTAATGTATGCGAGCGACAGCGGTACTGTTAGCAGTACCGAAATGTACGACGCGCGATGCCATATTTGAGAAATTTTTACTTCAACACACGTCACATCTTTCCGTCCTCTTAGCGTTGCATATTTCGTCATTGGTCACTGCACTATGGAAAAAAAATGCACCTGATCTATGCACAATATTTTGACAATATCTCAGTCAATCTCAGTATAATATCCTCAGAACAGAAAAGTATAATATGAAATGACGAGTCTGCCCGCGAAATTCAAAATTTTCGTGGTTTTTTGCTAATTGTACGCTAATTGTAAATACACATAATCGGCTTATGGCAGTCTCTTTGCGGGAATGGCAGTTTTATCTTTACATATTTTTATATCAAAATCTTTTCATAAAAATGACTATCCTAGGAAATTAGTTTTTTTTGCCGAGCAAAAAGTGAATTTCACATTTCACGCAAAAATTCGAAATTTATTTAATTTTTCGCTAATAATGGGCTAGTTATACATCGTAGGCTTATAGGCAATGAGTTTTGCGGGCACACTCCACAGTCAAGTGCCTCCTCATTGCTCCTCATCTTTCTACCATTCTACCATAGAACCGCTAGACGCCGGGAGAAGTGGCATCCTTATGTGTGATAGGTGGTTGATGTCCAGCAAGCTCGAACGAAACGATTTTCTTCCACGTTTCTGATACGTACCGCTAAGATTTTGTGGAACTCCCTGCCAGCTTCTGTGTTCCCAAGAAGCTGAGTTCAAGAGAAGAGTGAAGAAGCATTTTCTAGGCAAGCGCGCTCCATCCTAGATTTCATAATTTCTGTCCATCAGATATGATTGTAGTCAAGCGCAAGCCCTCTACTAATAAAAAAAACACAATTTATGCAACTACATGTTTTTTATAAAAACTCTGCTCAATAATACTCATTTACTTCATTTTGGTTCCCGATAGCTCGAAATCTGGGAAACTGTAAAAAATTATCTTTCGGGAACCAATATCAGGTGAGCATGAGGTGAGTGGGAATTTTCGAGCAAAGTTCTTCGCAGCCACAGGCCTATAATACTTTAGCATCATTTTTAGCATTGACTTATGACTATGATGGGTAATATTAACTCTTTGGTCTTTGGTCGTGATGACGGTTCCTTTACTAGTGTGCCCGCGAAATTCAAATTTTTAGTGGTTTAAGTCATAATAGGCTTATGGCAGTCAAATTGCGATAATCCTAATATCTTCTTCACGTGTTTATATAAAAATCTTTGCTCGAAAATGTCGAGTTAAAGAAATTAGTCCGAGATTTGCGAGACTCACATAAAACTTGATACTCGGACTAATTTCCTAGGATACACATTTTTATGCAAAGATTTTGATATAATCATGTAAAGATGATACTGCCGTTCTCGCAAATGGACTGCCATTAACCCTTCATTAACCTCTGATGTGTAATTAGGGAACTAATTGCAAAAAACCGTGAAAATTTTGAATTTCGCGGGCCATGATATTAACTCTTTGGTCTTTGGTCGCGGTGACGGCTGTCACCGTCGGGCGTCGGCCATTTTTAATTTGTTTCCTGTTTGGACCGGTGGAACTCGGCGAAAGAAAAATTAATGTTTCAACAATCAAGATAGAAGATACCAATCAACATTGTAAATTATGCTTCTAATTCAAGATCGGTAAGTGAAAGTGATTTTAATTAGTTATATAGAAGTATTTTTGTAGTATCGCATCGGCTTAGTTACGTCCAACCGTAAGCAAACATGGTCACAATTTTACGACATTAGCCATTAATAGCTAGACGTAATTGTCGATTGCAACGCTGATTACTAGGTATTATTTGCGTTACCAAAAGTCCGGATAAAGCCGGCATAATAATTAGGCTTCATTGGCTTGTCCGGCCAAAATAAGCTAAGCCGGCTAAGGCAAACAGTGTTTGCCTTAGCCGGCTTTTGTTAGGCTTTTTAAATTTCGCATTCCAACTGATGTCATTTGATTTTATTTTTATAGAATTTAACAAGATCTGTGGTAATGATAAAAATGAACTTCATTTTACATTAAAAAAAATCTTGTACTTATTTAAACAGACACAGAAATCTTCAATAATATAGGGCGTCTGGCATTTTTACCCAAATGTCTGGCCGCAATAGCTTGTCTGTTATTGGTATTGCTATTAGGTTTGGCGACCTGGCATTCCTAGATCTAATGGTGCACGAGTTACTGCCTTAAGTAGCTGAGCTAGTTGCCTCATAGTTTATATTAAAGTGTATGATTAGGCATTACTAAATTTGACTTTACTGCACGTAGAAGGAGCCCCGCAACCTATGCTGTCTGCTCAGTGTTGGTTGATGGAGCTTCAGACTACATGTAAGTGCTGACTCATGACAATATTTCATTGTTTCACTTCTCACCGCGTCATACACAGGATATTTTTTTATATAATCAACGCTAGCAAAGAAGCGTGCGGGTCATCTGATGGTAAGCGATCACTGCTGCCCATGGACATTTGCAGCACCAGAGGAACTTATATGCAGCTCCTCTGGTTGTGTTGCCGGCTCGTATGAAATTTGTTTATCCGCTCTTGGAATATACCCATTTTATAGTTTTGAGGGAACACTGTTGCTGGTAGTTTGTTCCATAGTTTGCATGTGTGTGGGAAGAATCTGACATACCGGGTGGTGGTGGTTTGCCAGCCATCCAGGTGGTAAGGATGGAACATGTTTCTATGCCGGAGTGTATGCACAGAGATAGTGCAAGGAATCACTTCAAACAGCTCTGTAGAGCACTCCTTATTGAACATTCGATAGAACACACATAGAGAGCTGACGTCTCTATGGTTAGCTGATTTCTATGCAAACAAGCAAAATAGTGCCAAAACAACACGAAATTACAAAGCTAGTTGCCTCATTGTAGTTAAAAGTTGAGGATTTGACATTACAAAATTTGACTTTATTACAGACAAAACGAGACCCAGATTTGACATTACAATATTTGACTTTATTACAGACAGAAGGAGACCCACAATGGAGATTCCCATGCTGTATCAAGTGGAAGTGCTCAGTGCCCTTCGATGGAGCGTCAGACTACTCGTAAGTGCAGACTCATGACAATATTTCAGTTCAGTGTTTTAGTGCTTACATAGTTTATAAAGCAGCTGCTCTTACAAGCAATCCTTCTTCACCATGTCATACACAGGATTTCTATGCAAACAAGCAAAATAGTGCCAAAACAACAAAGTAGCAGAGTTAGTTGCTTCATTGTTGTTTATATAAAAGTTGATGATTTAGCATTACAAAATTTTGCTTTATTACAGGTAGTAGGAGAGCCTCAATGGAGATTTCCAGGCTGATAAAAGCAGACTTTCAAGGGAGATAAGGAACTCTAAGTACGTGAGTCTTGAATTATACTTGTCTGGTTTTTAGGGTTCTGTACCACAAATAAAAACAGAACCTTTATAAGATTACACTGTCTGTCTGTCACTACTGTTTCTATTAGTAACTATTAAAGCTATCAACATGAAATTTAGTTGGTTTAATTTTATTTGGTTGTAGGTAATAGTGGCCCACAGTCATTGCAATAAAATTTGAAAACTGATTTTATTTTTATTTAAAAAGGGTAAAACAAGGGCGTCATAATTTCAAAATGAGAAAACATTGAGTGGGGTATCATATCTGAAATAAATATGATTAATTGGGATCTATGTATATTTTACAGGAAAAATTAAATCAACTCTTTTTCTATTGTAGTTTTTTTTTTAATATAAAGTATTTTTTTTTGTTGCTGGCGTTAATTAATATTTACAGCTCAAGCCTCTAAATTGGAAAACTTTGGCCTTCACCATATTATTTTTATAAAGCATAGTATAGTATACAACCACATTATTTTTCATGGTACGAAGAAACTGGTAGTAAGAATTTAAATTAGTAATGTGTTCCTTTAATAGTCCAGGAAAATAAGCGTTTCAGCTAGGAATGAGAGATATATTGGCTATAAACTTGTATAAACCTTTATTTTGACACTCTAAAGGCGGTTCCCAATATTCAATCTATCCGTGGTTTGTCTAACTAGAGATAGAAATTTGACATAACTTGTATGGACCTTATGTCAATTTTCTATCTCTAGTAAGGCAAACCATGGATAGATCGAATATTGGGAACCGACATTAAACATCTTCCTAATCAATGGTTGAAAAATCTTTTTGTTACACATTTATTGCAATTATCTTGTTTGTGTTGTGTTTATTATGAACTAGCTGTTGCCCGCGGCTCCGCCCGCGTGCAGTTCGTTTTTTTTACAAAAATGTTTCCCGTGGAATTTCTTAATTTTTCCCAAGAGTGAGTGGTCCCTGGGTTCGATGGACCCGTAAAGAAGTCTTCTTCCAATCTCTCCTGTCAACGTGCTATCTTCTTTCACACAATTTACCTATATCTTCTTTGGTCTTCCTCTACTTATACACTCTATCAAAATCGCTTATGTTACTCAATTCGCATGGAGTAAGACAGAGTGGGGCGTGTCATCGTGGATTGTAATATCTATACTAACCAAACTTATCTTATTCTGAGATGATACCAACGCCCAGATATTGTAATTAAGCATTCTGATGCGCTGCTGTGTACGTAGCAACCCGTTCCTGCTACGTACGGGTTATCTTGTATAGTTATACCTAGTTGCACAATCAAAAGGACGATTTAAACTGTCGATATTTCGACCCCGTTTTGATTGTGCTACGTAGATAAGTAGCTATAGGTTTTTTTAAACATCCCACGGGTGCTCTCAAATTTTTCAGGATGAAAAGTATCTTAAATGTTGACCGGGCATATATGTATAAAAAGTAGGATCATAAAATTTCATTTAAATCCGTTACTTGAAAGACGCCTGCTAACTGTTTTTGTAATGTTTTCTTTCCCGCGGGAACTCAATTGGATTAATAAGTTTTACTATAATTATATATATTTTGTTAAAGAGGCAACATAAGGTGTCAGCATAACAAATTTTACTAAATGAAGTTCATTAGTTGTTGTTTACAAAGCTGTTAAATTAATTGCAGTTTTTTAACTATCCCACGGGAACTCTTTATTTTACCGGGATGAAAAGTATCCTATATGTTGACCAGGGACCTAAGCTACCACCACACAAAATTTCATTGGAATCGGTCCAGCCGTTCCAAAGATTAGCCCGTACAAACAGACAGACAAACAGATAAACAGACAAACAGAGAAACAAAAAATTTGAAAAAAATTTAAATTAGTTCTATTTCACTTCTTACATCCCCCTGACTCCGTTTTTAGCATTTTTTTTATTTGTACAGAAATTCGACCTCTACAGATTTATTATATGTATTGATAAACTAGAGGAATAAAATCTTTAAGTTGTTCAAAATTGTTTAAAACAACTTTTATACCTTGAACCTTTTGCACTTTGGCTTCCAATCAGCGCATCCTCTGAGGCATAAGCCTACTTCAGCTTATTTTCGTTCCTGATTTCTCTGCCTTTTGTTTTTGCGGCAATCTCTGATGATCCATTCAGTTATTAAAATTGAAGATAGTCTGCCTGGCTGTCTGCCATTCTGCCCTCCCGATTGTCTCTCTGCCAGTCTGCCCTCCTGATTGTCTGTCTGCCTGTGTGTCTGAATGTCTGCCTGTCTGTCTGTCTTCCAGTCTGTCTGTCTGCCCATCTGTCTGTCTGCCCATCTATCTGCCCGTCTGTCTGCCAGTCTGTCTGTCTGTCTGCCAGTCTGCCTGTCTGATTGTCTGCCTGTCTGTCTGCCAGTCTGTCTGTCTGCATGCCTGTCTGTCTGCCTGTTTGTCTGACTGTGCGCCTGCCTGTCTGTCCGCCCGTTTGTCTGTCTGCCAGTCTGCCTGTCTGATTGTATGCCTGTCTGAATGTCTGTTTGTCTGATTGTCTGCCTGTCTGTTTGCCTGTTTGTCTGCCAGTCTGTCCGACCATTTGTCTGATTGTCTGCCTGTCTGTCTGTCTTCCATTCTGTCTGTCTGCCCATCTGTCTGACTGTCTGTCTGCCAGTGTGTCTGTCAGTCTATTTGTCTGCCCGCCTGTCTGTCTGCCAGTCTGCCTGTCTGATTGTCTGTCTGCCTGCCCGCCTGTCTGTCTGCCAGTCAGCCTGTCTGATTGTCTGCCTGTCTGAATGTCTTCCTGTCTGTCCGTCTGCCAGTCTGTCTGTCTGCCTGTCTGTCTGTCTGCCAGTGTGTCTGTCAGTCTGTTTGTCCGCCCGCCTGTCTGTCTGCCAGTCTGCCTGTCTGATTGTATGCCTGTCTGTCTGTCTGTCTGCCCGCCTGTCTGTCTGCCAGTCTGCCTGTCTGATTGTCTGCCTGTCTGTCTGCCTGCCTGCCTGTCTGTCTGCCTGTTTGTCTGACTGTGCGCCTGCCTGTCTGTCCGCCCGTCTGTCTGCCCGTCTGCCTGTCTGCCTGTCTGCCCGCTTGTCTGTCTGTCTGCCCGCCTGTTTGTCTGCCTGTCTGTCTGATTGTCTGTCTGTCTCCTGCCTGTCTGAATGTCTGTTTGCCTGTCTGTCTGATTGTCTGCCTGTCTGTTTGCCTGTTTGTCTGCCAGTCTGTCCGACCATTTGTCTGATTGTCTGCCTGTCTGTCTGTCTTCCAGTCTGTCTGTCTGCCCGTCTGTCTGACTGTCTGTCTGCCAGTCTATTTGTCTGCCCGCCTGTCTGTCTGCCAGTCTGCCTGTCTGATTGTCTGTCTGTCTGCCCGCCTGTCTGTCTGCCAGTCAGCCTGTCTGCCAGTCAGCCTGTCTGATTGTCTGCCTGTCTGAATGTCTTCCTGTCTGTCCGTCTGCCAGTCTGTCTGTCTGCCAGTCTGCCTGTCTGTCTGTCCGCCCGCCTGTCTGTCTGCCAGTCTGCCTGTCTGATTGTATGCCTGTCTGTCTGTCTGTCTGCCAGTCTGCCTGTCTGATTGTATGCCTGTCTGTCTGTCTGTCTGCCCGCCTGTCTGTCTGCCAGTCTGCCTGTCTGATTGTCTGCCTGTCTGTCAGCCAGTCTGTCTGTCTGCCAGTCTGTCTGTCTGCCTGCCTGTCTGTCTGGCTGTTTGTCTGACTGTGCGCCTGCCTGTCTGTCCGCCCGTTTGTCTGCCTGTCTGTCTGTCTGTCTGATTGTCTGCCCATCTGCCTGTCTGTTTGTCTGTCTGATTGTCTGCCTGCCTGTCTGTCTGCCTGTCTGTCTGTCTGCCCGCCTGTCTGTCTGTCTGCCCGCTTGTCTGTCTGTCTGCCCGCCTGTTTGTCTGCCTGTCTGTCTGATTGTCTGTCTGTCTCCTGCCTGTCTGAATGTCTGTTTGTCTGATTGTCTGCCAGTCTGTCCGACCATTTGTCTGATTGTCTGCCTGTCTGTCTGTCTTCCAGTCTGTCTGTCTGCCCATCTGTCTGACTGTCTGTCTGCCAGTGTGTCTGTCAGTCTATTTGTCTGCCTGCCTGTCTGTCTGCCAGTCTGCCTGTCTGATTGTCTGTTTGCCTGCCCGCCTGTCTGTCTGCCAGTCAGCCTGTCTGATTGTCTGCCTGTCTGAATGTCTTCCTGTCTGTCCGTCTGCCAGTCTGTCTGTCTGCCTGTCTGTCTGTCTGCCAGTGTGTCTGTCAGTCTGTTTGTCCGCCCGCCTATCTGTCTGCCAGTCTGCCTGTCTGATTGTATGCCTGTCTGTCTGTCTGCCCGCCTGTCTGTCTGCCAGTCTGCCTGTCTGATTGTCTGTCTGTCTGTCTGCCTGCCTGCCTGTCTGTCTGCCTGTTTGTCTGACTGTGCGCCTGCCTGTCTGTCCGCCCGTCTGTCTGCCCGTCTGCCTGTCTGCCTGTCTGCCCGCTTGTCTGTCTGTCTGCCCGTCTGTCTGACTGTCTGTCTGTCTCCTGCCTGTCTGAATGTCTGTTTGCCTGTCTGTCTGATTGTCTGCCTGTCTGTTTGCCTGTTTGTCTGCCAGTCTGTCCGACCATTTGTCTGATTGTCTGCCTGTCTGTCTGTCTTCCAGTCTGTCTGTCTGCCCGTCTGTCTGACTGTCTGTCTGCCAGTGTGTCTGTCAGTCTATTTGTCTGCCCGCCTGTCTGTCTGCCAGTCTGCCTGTCTGATTGTCTGTCTGTCTGCCCGCCTGTCTGTCTGCCAGTCAGCCTGTCTGATTGTCTGCCTGTCTGAATGTCTTCCTGTCTGTCCGTCTGCCAGTCTGTCTGTCTGCCAGTCTGCCTGTCTGTCTGTCCGCCCGCCTGTCTGTCTGCCAGTCTGCCTGTCTGATTGTATGCCTGTCTGTCTGTCTGTCTGCCAGTCTGCCTGTCTGATTGTATGCCTGTCTGTCTGTCTGTCTGCCCGCCTGTCTGTCTGCCAGTCTGCCTGTCTGATTGTCTGCCTGTCTGTCAGCCAGTCTGTCTGTCTGCCAGTCTGTCTGTCTGCCTGCCTGTCTGTCTGGCTGTTTGTCTGACTGTGCGCCTGCCTGTCTGTCCGCCCGTTTGTCTGCCTGTCTGTCTGTCTGTCTGATTGTCTGCCCATCTGCCTGTCTGTTTGTCTGTCTGATTGTCTGCCTGCCTGTCTGTCTGCCTGTCTGTCTGTCTGCCCGCCTGTCTGTCTGTCTGCCCGCTTGTCTGTCTGTCTGCCCGCCTGTTTGTCTGCCTGTCTGTCTGATTGTCTGTCTCCTGCCTGTCTGAATGTCTGTTTGTCTGATTGTCTGCCAGTCTGTCCGACCATTTGTCTGATTGTCTGCCTGTCTGTCTGTCTTCCAGTCTGTCTGTCTGCCCATCTGTCTGACTGTCTGTCTGCCAGTGTGTCTGTCAGTCTATTTGTCTGCCTGCCTGTCTGTCTGCCAGTCCGCCTGTCTGATTGTCTGTCTGCCTGCCCGCCTGTCTGTCTGCCAGTCAGCCTGTCTGATTGTCTGCCTGTCTGAATGTCTTCCTGTCTGTCCGTCTGCCAGTCTGTCTGTCTGCCAGTCTGTCTGTCTGCCTGTCTGTCTGTCTGCCAGTCTGCCTGTCTGCCAGTGTGTCTGTCAGTCTGTTTGTCCGCCCGCCTGTCTGTCTGCCAGTCTGCCTGTCTGATTGTCTGCCTGTCTGTCTGCCAGTCTGTCTGTCTGCATGCCTGTCTGTCTGCCTGTTTGTCTGACTGTGCGCCTGCCTGTCTGTCCGCCCGTTTGTCTGTCTGCCAGTCTGCCTGTCTGATTGTATGCCTGTCTGAATGTCTGTTTGTCTGATTGTCTGCCTGTCTGTTTGCCTGTTTGTCTGCCAGTCTGTCCGACCATTTGTCTGATTGTCTGCCTGTCTGTCTGTCTTCCATTCTGTCTGTCTGCCCATCTGTCTGACTGTCTGTCTGCCAGTGTGTCTGTCAGTCTATTTGTCTGCCCGCCTGTCTGTCTGCCAGTCTGCCTGTCTGATTGTCTGTCTGCCTGCCCGCCTGTCTGTCTGCCAGTCAGCCTGTCTGATTGTCTGCCTGTCTGAATGTCTTCCTGTCTGTCCGTCTGCCAGTCTGTCTGTCTGCCTGTCTGTCTGTCTGCCAGTGTGTCTGTCAGTCTGTTTGTCCGCCCGCCTGTCTGTCTGCCAGTCTGCCTGTCTGATTGTATGCCTGTCTGTCTGTCTGTCTGCCCGCCTGTCTGTCTGCCAGTCTGCCTGTCTGATTGTCTGTCTGCCTGTCTGCCTGCCTGTCTGTCTGCCTGTTTGTCTGACTGTGCGCCTGCCTGTCTGTCCGCCCATTTGTCTGCCTGTCTGTGTGTCTGTCTGATTGTCTGCCCATCTGCCTGTCTGTTTGATTGTCTGCCCATCTGCCTGTCTGTTTGTCTGTCTGATTGTCTGCCTGCCTGTCTGTCTGCCCGTCTGCCTGTCTGTCTGTCTGCCCGCTTGTCTGTGTGTCTGCCCGCCTGTTTGTCTGCCTGTCTGTCTGATTGTCTGTCTGTCTCCTGCCTGTCTGAATGTCTGTTTGCCTGTCTGTCTGATTGTCTGCCTGTCTGTTTGCCTGTTTGTCTGCCAGTCTGTCCGACCATTTGTCTGATTGTCTGCCTGTCTGTCTGTCTTCCAGTCTGTCTGTCTGCCTGTCTGTCTGACTGTCTGTCTGCCAGTGTGTCTGTCAGTCTATTTGTCTGCCCGCCTGTCTGTCTGCCAGTCTGCCTGTCTGATTGTATGCCTGTCTGTCTGTCTGTCTGCCCGCCTGTCTGTCTGCCAGTCTGCCTGTCTGATTGTCTGTCTGCCTGTCTGCCTGCCTGTCTGTCTGCCTGTTTGTCTGACTGTGCGCCTGCCTGTCTGTCCGCCCATTTGTCTGCCTGTCTGTGTGTCTGTCTGATTGTCTGCCCATCTGCCTGTCTGTTTGATTGTCTGCCCATCTGCCTGTCTGTTTGTCTGTCTGATTGTCTGCCTGCCTGTCTGTCTGCCCGTCTGTCTGCCCGTCTGCCTGTCTGTCTGTCTGCCCGCTTGTCTGTGTGTCTGCCCGCCTGTTTGTCTGCCTGTCTGTCTGATTCTCTGTCTGTCTCCTGCCTGTCTGAATGTCTGTTTGCCTGTCTGTCTGATTGTCTGCCTGTCTGTTTGCCTGTTTGTCTGCCAGTCTGTCCGACCATTTGTCTGATTGTCTGCCTGTCTGTCTGTCTTCCAGTCTGTCTGTCTGCCTGTCTGTCTGACTGTCTGTCTGCCAGTGTGTCTGTCAGTCTATTTGTCTGCCCGCCTGTCTGTCTGCCAGTCTGCCTGTCTGATTGTCTGTCTGTCTGCCCGCCTGTATGTCTGTCAGTCAGCCTGTCTGATTGTCTGCCTGTCTGAATGTCTTCCTGTCTGTCCGTCTGCCAATCTGTCTGTCTGCCAGTCTGTCTGTCTGTCTGCCAGTCTGTCTGTCCGCCTGTCTGTCTGTCTACCTGTCTGTCTGATTCTATGCCTGTCTGTCGTCTGTCTGTCTGCCTGTCTGCCTGTCTGTCTGCCTGTCTGTCTGTCTGCCAGTTTGTCTGTCTACCTGTCTGTCTGATTCTTTGCCTGTCTGTCGTCTGCCTGTCTGTCTGTCTGCCTGGCTGTCTGTCTGCCAGTCTGTCTGCCCGTCTGTCTGCCAGTCTGTCTGCCAGTCTGCCTGTTGTCTGCCTGACTGTCTGACTGTGCGCCTGCCTGTCTGTCCGCCCGTTTGTCTCCCTGTCTGTCTGTCTGTCTCTTGCCTGTCTGAATGTCTGATTGTCTGCCTGTCTGTTTGCCTGTTTGTCTGCCAGTCTGTCCGACCATTTGTCTGATTGTCTGCCTGTCTGTCTGTCTGCCCATCTGTCTGCCCGTCTGTCTGTCTGTTTCCAGTCTGTCTGTCTGCCCCTCTGTCTGACTGTCTGTCTGACTGTCTGTCTGCCAGTGTGTCTGTCAGTCTATTTGTCTGTCCGTCTACCCGTCTGTCTGATTGTCTGCCTGTCTGAATGTCTGCGTGTCTGTCTGTCTGCCAGTCTCTCTGTCTTCCAGTCTGTCTGTCTGACAGTCTGTCTGCCAGTGTGTCTGTCAGTCTATTTGTCTGCCCGCCTGCCTGTCTGAATATCTTCCTGTCTGTTGCCAGTCTGTCTGTCTGCCAGTCTGTCTGTCTGCCAGTCTTGTCTGTCTGCCTGTCTGTCGTTCTGTCTACCTGTCCGTCTGATTCTATGCCTGTCTGTCTGCCTGACTGTGCGCCTGCCTGTCTGTCCGCCCGTTTGTCTGCCTGTCTGTCTGTCTGTTTGTCAGTCTGTCTCCTGCCTGTCTAAATGTCTGTTTGCCTGTCTGTCTAAATGTCTGTTTGCCTGTCTGTCTGATTGTCTGCCTGTCTGTTTGCCTGTTTGTCTGCCAGTCTGTCCGACCATTTGTCTGAATGTCTGCCTGTCTGTCTGTCTGCCCATCTGTCTGCCCGTCTGTCTGTCTTCCAATTTGTCTGTCTGCCCGTCTCTCTGGCTATCTGTCTGCCAGTGTGTCTGTCAGTCTATTTGTCCGCCCGTTTTTATTCCTATCTGCTTGTCTGAATGTCTGATTGTCTGTCTGATTGTCTGCCTGTCTGCCTGTCTGTCTGTCTGCCAGTCTGTTCGTCTACCCTTCTGTCTGATTGTATGGCTGTCTGTATGTCTGCCTGTCTATCTGTCTGCCTGTCTATCTGTCTGCCCGTGTGTCTGCCAGTCTGCCTGTTTGTCTGCCTGTCTGTCTGACTGTGCGCCTGCCTGTCTGTCCGCCCGTTTGTCTGCCTGTCTGTCCGCCTGTTTGTCTGTCTGTCTGAATGTCTGTCTACCTGTTGTCTGCCTGTTTGTTTGCCTGTTTGTCTGCCAGTCGGTCTGACCGTTTGTCTGCCTGTCTGCCAGTCTGTATGCCCGTTTGTCTGTCTGTATGTCTGATTGTCTGTCTGTCTGTGCGCCCGTTTGACTGCCCCTCTGCCTGCCTGTCTGTCTGATTGTCTGCCTGTCTGTGCGCCCGCTTGTCTGCCTGTCTGTCCGTCCGTTTGTCTGCCTGTCTGTCTGTCTGTCTGCCTGACTGTCTGATTGTCTGTCTGCCTGTCTCTCTGCCAGTCTGCCTGTCCGTCTGCCAGTCTGTCTGCCTGCCTGTCTGTCTACCCGTACTCGTAGATGCTCACAGCCTCGGGTCCAGTGGGCTGATTCGGTATCGTTAGTTAGCAACACGCACTGGATTATTAACTAAGAAAACGTAGAGAAAAATCTTATATTGTATTAGTTTTTTCACAGTTTACCAACCCTAGGTTTGGCCATGCTAGTTGCTACTTCTGCAAAAATAATGCAAAAATAGAAGTTTATAGCCGACAATCTCTCATTCCCATATTGCTGGCTCTAATTTGACTATTTTTCCTGGAGGCCATTAAAATAATTTACCTTTCAAGCAATACACTGCGAACTTAACTTACTTCAAGATAACTTAAGTTACTTCAAGATAAGAAGTGAATTTTACTATTTTTGACGATTGAAGTTAGCTGTCTGTACTCGCTCGTTTTGTGATGGGCGGCCTGACGGCATACCTGCAGGGCCAAAGGGAAATGTCGGCGATCGTGGCCGGGCCGAGCGATGGCCATGCTCGCACGTGCCCCATCAGGGATGACTCGTCCTGGTGGAGCTCCGAGTCCCCAACTTATACGAAGGTTTCGCCCCGGGTCTAAGCCTACAGGGGTACGGTCGCCCTGGTGCGGCGGGACCTAGTGCACGAGAAACTGGAGCACGCACCGTTCGCATCTCTGCTCACGCAGGGAGTGTGTCTCCAGGCAGGGGTCCGAGAGCTGAAGATCTACGCTGCCTACAGGCCACCAAACTCCACCTACTGCAGCAACGATGACCGGACTATCTTAGAGTGGCAAGGTCATGGGCGTTCTAAAACGAAGCACCACGCCTGGAGCTCGCGTATCTGCACCACGACCGGAAAGTGTCTACTCGAGGACAGTGAGATTTGCCATCACTGTCCTCGAGGGCTGAGGAGGACACTGGCTTTTAGGGGTTTTGAGTCCTACCGCGCCGATCTACGTCCCTACCGACCAGCGGCACCAACCTTCGTGCTGCGTTACAAGATCGACAACCGGCCGGGGATGATAAAAAGTATAAATGCTGTTCTTTATAAAACTGCTGCTTATAAGAACGGCTAATTTTTTGGCAGCAACAGTTTCTGCAATAAATGTTATTTTCAGCCTGCAAATTACGCACGCACGATCCATCCGGAGTCCGACCACCGGCCATCCACCGCCATCTTTCATCAGCTGCCACCTAGCCGTGGTGAGGCGCGATGCGAATTCACATAGTGCGATACGAATTGACATGGTGCGATGCGAATTCACATGGTGCGATGCGAATTCACATGGTGCAATGCGAATTCTTGTCATTGCTATGCGATCGCTGCGATTTGTCATTTCTACGCGATTGATGCGACTTTTTGTCATTGCTACGTGATCCATGCGATAGCTTATCCTTGCTACGTGATCTATATGCGAATGCTTGTCATTGCTATGTAATCGATGCGAATTCTTGTTATACCATGCTTGTTCTACAATATTTGATACCGGTACTGGCGAGAATCGTGGGCATGCGTAGTTATTATAAATGTGATTAGTAATAACTTACTGTTTGTCCTTGTACCACAAAGTAACCTCATTACTTCGTGGTTGAGGGCAACAGCAAAACTTACAAATGACTTCTGACTAATAAAAACACTTCTAGAAAGACTAGTTGACTAATGCGACGCAACTTAATTCCTGACCCAAGTGTCAGTAAAGTGACTTAAGCAATTCTACAACTGATATAGTGTGCAGTGTTTAGTGTAGTGTACGAGTACTTTGTGTGCATTTTGTGACTTTTTTGGATCTATAAAGGCAATTCTACAACTGACATAGTGTGCAGTGTTTAGTGTAGTGTACGAGTACTTTGTGTACATTTTGTGACTTTTTGGATCGATAAAGGCAATTTTACAACTGACATTGTGTGCAGTGTTTAGTGAAGTGTACGAGTACTTTGTGTGTATTTTGTGACTTTTTTGGATCAATAAAAGCAATTCTACAACTGACATAGTGTGCAGTGTTTAGTGTAGTGTACGAGTACTTTGTGTGCATTTTGTGACTTTTTTGGATCGATAAAGGCAATTCTACAACTGACATAGTGTGCAGTGTTTAGTGTAGTGTACGAGTACTTTGTGTGCATTTTGTGACTTTTTTGGATCAATAAAGGCAATTCTACAACTGACATAGTGTGCAATGTTTAGTGTAGTGTACGAGTACTTTGTGTGCATTTTGTGACTTTTTTGGATCAATAAAGGCAATTCTACAACTGACATAGTGTGCAATGTTTAGTGAAGTGTACGAGTACTTTGTGTTTATATACTCAGCATGTCATAATATAATTATTAGAAATCTTGGTTATTAGGCATGCACAATAAACAATTCGCGCCTCGCACCAGCGCCGGTACCCCCGCTATGCTCTGTGCTCAATACTGCGGCCTTCGCTTCATCTACATTACAAATTTATTAGTACCAAAGGTGGGCAAGTGGTAGTTTTTGCCCGATCCGATCCTATCCGTGTCTCCGTACCCTTCAACCTTCCGTATACATTGTGTTTCAGGCCGTCTTTCCGCGGCTCTCGATCATAACCACTGAGATGATTGGACCAGAACCGATTACACAGAACGGGCGTATCGCGTATCGTGTAAGAGTTGCGTACCGTGATCGCGAATGCGTTGGCACACATCCTCATGTCATGATACGCGTCCGCGTTGGAGATACGGTGACCGGTTCAGGCAATTGGCACGTATCCACTAGTTTCGCCGTGAGTTTCGACCGACCAAACGTTACCATAAGTTGAGTTTTTATTGGAAAATGTTGATCTCTGTACTGATTTGTCAATAACACGTGAAAAAATGTTTCTAGGTGTCGATGTTTCGTCAGTGAAAACTCAAGGCGAACGATATAAGAGCAAAAAACTGAACATTATTACATTGAAATAATGCTCGGTTTTGCTGCTTACTTACATATTACCATTTACGTTATGAAGAATGAAATCAATATTAACAGCCAGTACTACCTGTAACTGTTGCTCACCTCATTCTATGAACATGGTTTTTCGGAGACTCAAAGCGCGTCAAGAAGACAAAATTTTTCGTTTGTAAGCGAAAACCAATTATTTTTGTAAGAAATATTACTCAACTTTGTCATGTTAACCCTAGAAGCCCAATCCACGTCATTTTTACGTATAATTTAAAGCAAATACGCTACAATATTACTGTAATGAATACTACAACCCTCCACCACCCATGGCCCGATCACCTTGCGGTTATGGGGGCCGAATCGCGCCCGTTCGGTAATTGCTCTTGGCGTGTACCCGGGGCGCCTTATTCGCTCCTTGTCCCTCTGTGCTCACTCTCCTCCCCGTTCTGTGGCACGACGATACAAAGTCGGACTGGCCTCGCGCCGTTGGCAAAAAATTATCTGTGTCAATCCAAGCCGCTCCGACTCTTATGCCATACTCAATACTTTAATGAATAAATAATCGGATCGCCGTGACTTCCCGAGCCAAGTAATAATAAGTAATGCCGACAGAAGACATCGCCAAGGTAAGTGCCATCATTTTGATGTAATAACAATCTTGCGCGTCAGTTTGACGTACTCGTATGTATATTTAAGTGTAAGTTTTGCTAATTATTTTCATATTTTTTTAACATTGTTTTATTTTTCCTTATTTCAGAACTTTTTTAACAAAAGAACATACTGTGGCATCCTTTGTCGGTTAAATGCATATAAAATAGTGTCAATATTGGAAAATGAAGCTGCATACCCTACTGACTCTTAAACCAGGATGACTGAAAAACAGAATGCCCAAAATACAGTGCTTCAAATGTGTAAAAGCGACGTGTGGAGAAACACAAAATTAATAAATAATTGTCAAGACTGTGCATTAAGCCTAAATTTTAAAATTGCAAATGTTTAATATTGATAAGTGTTGATTACTGCTTAGAATCAATTTAAAATGGTTGTGTTGTTGAAATGTATTTATTTATAAGAAAAAGGCTCTTTTTTATGTTTATTTTCATTACTACTCTTTCGGCCGATTTTTCAATCGCCAGAAAGTAATTATTATAACTAATCCTATATAGTACGTCATTTTTACGTCGGATTGGGCTTTATCGCTACTAAAACATGATTAGTTCTAGGTTTAATAAATGACAGATTGACAGCCGTGTTTTCACTAAACCTAGGAAACTCCTAAATCGAATGCTTAGCCGATAGGTGACAGTTTTCACCTACAACAACTGTCACCTTAGGGCTAAGCATTCGATTTAGGCATTTCCTAGGTTTAGTGAAAACGGCCGTTAGTGTTGTATTATTTTTGTAATCATTTTGTAAACAACAATCTGAGGTAGTACCGGCCGTCAATATTGGTGCTCATTTAAGTAGGTATATTTAAACCATTTAGACAAAACAAAAGTGTAATAATTTTGTTTTGTCAAATTGGAATTCTATTTAAAACATATTTCAGACCTTTCAAATTAGCTTGGTGCATTGCTATTGTTTTCAATAAAAGCCTGACCAGGTTTATTTTGGAGGACGTGCAATTACAGATGTCTTAGAAGTAGAGTAAGCTAGAAAAGACAACACAGAAATCACTGAGCGAGGAAGAGAGACGGCAGCGATGACCAGACGCCGCAGTCTCCGAGCGAGGAAGAGAGAAGTCAGCGGTGGCCATGATGGCGAACTTTATTTCTCTGATCAGGTTTTTCTATACTATGAGGCTGCTGGCTGTGCTATTTGCGAAATTCATTACGAGAATGCAATTTGCGAACTTTTTATTTGCGAAATATTTATTGAATGCAAATGCGAATCATATGCGAATTGTGCGAAATTCTCTGCAAAATTGTTTTTCATACGTAATTTTACAGTGACAAATAGTGTATATGGATATATTTAGGTCTTAAAGGTTATTATTATAAAAATAGTTAAATTGAGTATTTATTGGATTTAAGTTAATATAGGTTATGCATATTAAATGGTTTAAGGCAAATTAGATTAGGATTTTGTTACATTAAGTTATCAATATAAATATAGTTTTAAGGTAGATAATTATATAGGTTTATGGGATTAAGTTATTTTAAGGTTATCAATATTAACATATTTTAAGGTAGATTAAGTATAGGTTATATGTGAGGATTAATATAAGTTCTTAAATAGGTTGTATAAAAGTTTAGCCTACTTTATTTTTAAATTTAATTTATAAATATATCTAAGTCTAAAAGGTTATCATTATAAAAATAATTTAATTATGTGTATTTATTGGATTAAGGTTAATATAGGTTATGCATATTAAATGGTTTAAGGCAGGTTAGGTTAAGATTATATTATAAAGGTTATCGATATAAATATTGTTTATTGTAGGTTATGTATTGTTTATCAATATAAAAATAGTTTTAAGAGGTTGATAATTATGTATGTTTAAGGGATTAAGTTATTTCAAGGTTATATCAATATAATCATATTTTAACGTAGATTAAGTGCTGTGAGGATTAATATAAGAACTTAAATAAGTTGTATATAAGTTTAGCCTACGTTATTTTTAAAGTTTATTTATAAGTTCCCGCTAAGTATCTCAATTTCAACTTATTTATTGGTACTAGTACTTCTTGGTTCCATGCACGTCGCGCGAAGTATGGGAGGTGCGGGCATCGCACAACCTCGTCTAAATTATCTGGTATGTTCATAATCTTAACTTTTTACGAATAATAAATTGGAAAAATAACTAGAGACCCACGAGATTACTTGAGCGAAGCGGGAGCTCTCTGTGCTCTGGTGGTACCCGTGGGAATCTCGTTAAAATCTTTTGTGAGAAGGTGAGTTAATAAATCAGGACTTTAATGTAATGACTGAATTTATTGTTTTTTCAGGCGGCGATGATCCTGCTCGGCTGCTCACTCCGTCAACACCGGGCCACCGCACCACGAGTACCGCAGACCGCCAGCTAACCAACGAACCGAGCGCCGCCACCTGCCTCTTGCCTCTCGAATGCGACTATCATACACACTGTTCGCACTGCAGCTTGCAGCTTGCGCTAGTTCAGGAGAGTGTTCACGTTGTAACCGCGCTTGATGTTTCACAGCAGCCGACCGGCAGCGGCCCCACTCGAGGCGCGCGCCCGCTCCCGCCCGGCGCCCGCTGCCAGCGCCGTGACCCCGGCCCATCTGCATGAAGCAGTTTTACAGGCGAGTGCTTTTGGCTGATTTAACGTTTTGTATTTTGTACCGTAGCCTATTCTCAAGTGCTATCGGTGTTGCAGTTAACTAGTAGGAGGGTAGTTGTAAAAGATCTCAAGCAAATATCAAATTGAATATGTGGTTTGTTACAGGTGCTGAGCTCCAGAGAGTGTTGCCGGCTCAATGCTCTCTGCTGGCTCGCAGCCATGACAGCGGCCGTCGCTTAAACCTTTGCAACCAGTTTTAACTAACGGAACAAAGTGCCAACTGGCGTTCCTTTTTCCTTTGTTGAATGAGCTCATTATTATATATATGCATATAGATAATATTATTATAAGCTTTTAACTTCATGAATATTCATGTATTAAAAGCATGTGGATTAGGCCTACTGGGGATACCACAATAAAAAAAACGCGCCACTTACTCAACCTCAATAGGTGGTGTGGAATTGAGTAATGCTTCAGCAGCACTGGCTCCGAGCAGAGGAGGGCCCGAGTTTATGCGCCTGCAATAGGGGACGACAGGGCAAGAGCAGGAACAACGAGAAATATACTGGTGAGTCACATTTTATCTGAAATTCCACGTTTTAAATGTAAAAGCCATTTTATGTTCATGGGTCTTGTTCATATTGTAGCTATGGTTTTAAACTTATCTCAATCTTAGGAATAAACGCGAGACCACGGCGGTCAAAAAAAGATGTGAATTTAAAAATCCGGCTTCAGGGCGGAGCCTAAAAATACATGCGTGACATCACTAAGTACTGATCCTTTATATTATGTTTAATCAATGCCTGTGACTAGTAGTTACTACATGTGATTGATAGGTTGCAGGCGATATAATAGTTAAATACGAGTATGTTAAGAAAAAATGGTAAAAACTAGTAGAATGGTTAAATGTTTTTTCCATTTTTTTTTCATTTTCGTCTAATAATAATCATAATATGATTATATAGTGTTATTAATTGATTTTTTATTATTTTTAATGACATTTTAAATTTATTCACATTCCAGATGCTTTGCTGCTGAGAACAATGCCGGAGAAGAATCAGCAATTGAAAATTATCCAGAATGATTCAGAAATGGAAACTAAATGCCACCAAATCTCCTCTGAACTAAAATACCCTGTACATACATACAAGTGCCTGGTCCTACTGTTTTGTGCTGAAATTAGGTATCAAGAGGAAACTATCTCAGAATATTTATGGAGAACGCTTTCGCTTTCAATTTAGACTTTTCATCAGTGAGAATGTTAAGTCAAAATGAGGTCATTCCCTATCCAGATATTGAAGAGGAGAAGACACATGTGAAATGGAACACCACTGCTGAAGAAGCTTCTAAAGGGATCAAACTACTGCATATAACATGCGACCGTGCAATGTCAAGAGATGAGTGGCTACACCGGGTTAACATTATGATGATAGAAAGGTTCTGCTTTCCTTTCAAGACGTCTTAGTGCAATCGCTTCTCCAATCATCTATCTATTGAATGATGTCTAATTATTCTATCAAGCTGAAAAGCTCCCGAGTAGTTTGCACAATCACATATAATAATAAACTATACTTTAAGAATATACTATAATATAATTTAAATACACTATAAGAAGATTGCAGCCTGCTATGAACTGCACCGCATCGCCCTTATCCGGAGTTTTCTAATCAGTGGTAGAAGCTGTTGTTATGAATGTCCGTGCTTAGTTCCATGGACGCTCACCCCAGGTTACACAACAATCAGCGCCAAAATGGCAAAAATCAAGTGTCTCCAGTTTTACTTGCTTAGTCTTATTTTCACGTTGACAGTCTATGATCCATAAAATACAAATCAGTACTCATATCAAGATAAAGTAAACAAAAATTGTATTCATATAACTTTATTGCTCGGTTTGGTCCACCTCCAGAGCTGTATACCATACGTCCATTTTTCCACAAAAAAAAATGTATTGGCATATTAGAAGGCACTCAAAACTGTCAATACATAATAAATTATTGCTATATAAGTATACTAGCTGATGCCCGCGACTTCGTCCACGTGGGATAAAAACTATTCTATCTTTTAAGTTGGACCAAATGACAGATATTCACGAAGTTTGAACTAAATCGGTTCAGTAGTTTAGGAGTCCATTGAGGACAAACATTGTGACACGAGATTTATATATATTAAGATAAGCAGGTTCTGATGCCCATGTGGACGTATGGTATACAGCTCTGGGGGTGTACCAAACTGAGCAATATGCAAGTAATTCATGCAATTAATTCCAGAACATAGTACTCAGGGAAATAGTTGATGCACCCCTGGTATGTTAAAAACGACGACCTCCACAGGGAATTGGATATCGAGTTCGTTAATAAAATAATTCAAAAATACGCAGAGGCTCACCATCAACGACTTGTCAATCGGGAGGCTGTTAAGCTCCTCGATCAAAAGAAGACTTAAAAGAACGAAACCGTTCGAATTAGTGTAATAGTGCCTTGCAGTGTGTGTCAGATTTACAATGCGTGTGCAACTTAAGTAGGTCACAAGAGCAACGTGAACCTCAAAAATGCAGTGTAGTGCAATAAATAGTGTAATGTGTAGTTACATAATTTTCTAGGTCACAATAGAACTAGTGGACTCTAAAGTAAAATAGAAAAAACTAAGGACAGTTATTGGACTGCAATTTAGATTTTATTGGAAGTTTAAATTAGAATAATATTACTAATTAGCTCATAAGCTAGATTGTAGTTCATAGTAAAGTAACCTTTTAGCAATGGTACTTTATAATAAGGGGGAAAAAATATAACTTTGTTGATATTATTGCAGTTGAATTTTTTTTAATAACTTGTTGAATTTATTTACTGATTAGACATAAAGAAAAATGTTTAATTAAATCTTTGATCTTGGTAAACAAGCATTATTATTAATTGCATCTCCTAACATCCCAACACCATTTTTATTATTGAAAGAACATTATGGAATAACTTCAAACTCTGCAATAACAGATAAATAAATAAAATGTTAGTGAGGCACCCATAGAAGCAAATGGAGGACGTAAAAACTACTTATGGTTGTTTGATATTTTTGAAAAGTACTTTGGGTAGCACTCAACAATTTTTATGTAATTTTAGTCTAGTCTATACGATTTAGAAAGCTTTCTCAAAAGTAGCTATTTTTAGACCTACCACCTATTTTTAACCATAAAGAGGTTCTGTGTGTGTGGCCCATATTATGTTTGGATTTATCCTTGATTATCTCGCGGCTGAACCGGATTAGATGCGGTTTTCACTTGTTCAGAAAAGACTTATAATTCTAGAGACGGTTTGGGTTTACTAACCGACTTCAAAAAAGCAAGAGGTTCTTAGTTTAATCCCTGTTTATATTTAAGTTTGTATTCTCTAGTTTGCCGAAACCGATTTTGATGATATTTTTATGTTGGCTAGACCGTATATCATTTCAGCTAGCTAGCTATACTCTATAGAGCTAGATAGATGATGAGCTACATAGATAGTCCGTATTTCAATTTGGTCAAGATCCATAGCCAAAATCTAATGAAAAAATACCTTCACCTACCTTATCTCCAAAGTTTACCAGTCATAAAATTTGAAATAATTAAGATTAATAGGGATTAATGTATACTAATCTAATAATATGTATTTATGTTAATAAAAGCACCTCTATATATCTATATATTTTTAACCGACTTCAAAAAAAGGAGGAGGTTCTCAATTCGTCGGAATCTTTTTTTTGGTATTAACAAGATCAATGTTAACAAGTAACCTCAAAACACAAATATAGGTTTGCGTTTCGGTAGGCAAAGTAATTCTTATGGTTTAATTCTTTTTATAGTAGTATGGAACCCTCGGCGGTGAGTCCGACTCGCACTTGACTGGTTTTATCATCAGTTTTATTTATGTATGAAATCAAAACAACATCTTAGGCTGATATTACACTATCTTATATTCATCATTATAATATCTGTCAAATTCTATGATCATTTTTATCTATAATATACATGATTCATCATCACAGAACATTATTACCTGTTCATCATTCTTCATTTTTACCAATGAGTTTTACATATTGGCAGTCAAATTGCGATAATCCCAAAGACAAAGTAAATATAAGGACAGAAAAATTGTCAGTCTTGTTGGGTGGGTATATCCGCCATCTTGTGTCGAATTGAAATAGCCAATCAGAGCCATCGGCCAATCACAGATAGGCACCAGACAGCTGATCAGAAGGGCTGCTCTAACTATCTATCGATATGGAAATATTATCGATGTAGTAAGTAGTTCGTGGTTAGTCATTAAAGATTTGAGAGAGCAAAAATGAATGAACATAACCTACCGTTAAAAACCTACTGATAAAAATTAATGGCTAACGGTTTTGAAATCGGTCGCCTTGATGCAAAGTAACGATTATCTTAAGAACATACAGTTTTACGAGTCGTATACATTTTTCTCCGGAGATGCAAAATTATTTTTTTGTGGAATAAATACCTACCTACGTTAAAAATAAAAAAATATTGCTATCCACATGTCACCAACTGACAATAATTATTATCTGACGTAACCATGACACACATACACATCACAGATTAAATATACTGTATCTGACGTATAATTCAAATAACATACTATCTAAAATAATATTGTAGTAAAAAACAAATTAGTTACTTACAGTAGTGTCAGATAATTGATGATTAAACGAACTTACCTGTAAGTGAAGTTCTATCACAATTATGTGAATACATTTTATTCGAATATAATAAACACAATCAGGTATACTTTCATTGTACTGGCAATTTCGCACTTTTATTTATTTTGTTTTTTAAAACTGACCACCCTGATGGACACGCGGTCCCCAGCCTACCTCCGCGCCATGCTTCATTCTTTAGAGAATATTTAACAAAATTTTCGTATTATACTCATGGGTTTTGGGTATGGGAGGGACCTTATATTATTATATTCGAATAAAATGTATTCACATAATTGTGATAGAACTTCACTTACAGGTAAGTTCGTTTAATCATCAATTATATTTCATACATTTTATTCTTCATATAATAAACACAATCAGGTAGATGTTTAGAGATGAAAATTTTTGTTAAATTATGGACATTAACAGATAGTAAATTGTTTCCTATTATAATAGGAAATAGGTCCTCTTTATACCACAGAAGTATTTAATTACTACAATCTTTTCGTTCAATTCCTGGATCAATAACCCAGTCACATTATAAATAGGTTTAATTTATATTTAGATAGATTATAATGATTAATGATTAGAGAGCAAAAGAGCTATTGCGACAGAAGCATCATCGCTCAATAAGAGGTTATAAAACTTAGGTAACGTCCGTAATGGTTGTTACCAGCAGACTGCTTTTCTGATGAGGTCAAGCAACAAACTACGTGCTCGCCGAGGAAGTGTTGCTGAGTGCACTGAAACGCAGACCTCTCTCGTGAGAGATTATATTCCTCGGCAGACACGTTCTCACGGTGGTCTGCCTGCAGGCGACCTTATGAGGTCGCTTCAACATTATCAGGAGGTTGTCTATTATATATCTTGGTCTAAGATTTTGTAAACGACATATCGATTTGTTTTTCAAAGCTGTGGCAAATTTTTATACTTTCTCTTCAGTTTTAATTATGGTATAATTAAAACTGGTTCGCCCTGAGTAGTAGCTGGCGTTGTATAAACTCAATAATTCCCTTGAATTATATAAAAACAATAATACTAACTTTAACTAATGCTAATGTTCTCATTCTGTGCTGTGTCTACTGCCTAGAGCTAAAATAAAAAAGTTACAAGATCAGCAAAGCAAAGTTACGGAATGAATAAACTCTTATTAAGGCCCATTGAGCAATGTGTTAGCATACTATATTGTGTGCTACTATGTGGTGTTTGATGTTAATTTATCTATTCATTTTCGCAATATAATATATATATATATATATATATTTTATTTGACCCAAAATCATCAGCAGAAATTAAACTCAATGCCGAATGATAACAAGTAATCGTACCATATGCTACGTCGTTAACAAGTTGTTCTGTTAGAAATTACGAGGTTGACTTATAATGTAGGTACGGATTGTACGGATCTCAGTCGTTATTAAAGCAGTATTGCCACAAAACTTTGTAAATAACACAAAATTTTTGAAACATATAAATTATTAAAAATTCCAACAAAATGTCCTTTTTTTTTATATATATATATATTTTTTTTTTTTTAATGCCTTCAGAGAACTTCCTCCAGTAATTCCTATGAATTGTGGTTCTCTAGGGAAAGACCATATTTATTTATTTATCATCAATAAATGTACTATAAGAAGTAAGTCTTTTGACACCTTATGTAAAAGAAGAAAATCCAAAGTTGTAAAGGTCCTTAGACGATGTATGTCTAAAGCATTGTCTATAATAGTATTTTTAAGCATTCTTCCTCTAGAAGAATGTATAGAAGAGCAAAGGTAAACTTGGTGTTCCAAAATGTTCAGAATGCGTCTGTTTCTAAGACGTCTGGGTTCGTATTGATTACATTTCGCATTATTGCAAGAAGCGATAAATTCAATAACTGGATTGAACTCTTTGAATAACTTTGAAGTATATAATTTTACCGCGATAGCTTAATCCCATTAACTGGATGTAACTCTTGGTCAGCTTTTGATTATCTTTAATTTCCATATAAGAAACAATTAACCCAATCGTTTAAATGAGGATATTTGATATCCCCTAAGCAACTGATGTAAATCATGTGTATCAAAATAGATGTATCGAAAAATATGGCCATCAACTCTGTAAAGAGGTATTTCGATTCATCTTAACGTTAATTATTACAAAAACAAAAATCTCTCTAATTAAAAGAATTATTTTTCATCTAGACCGGGAAATCGTGTGAATCACTAATTCAACCTTTTAGGTTTAAGGGAGTTAGATGACTTCAAAAAATGTTTTGTAACCACTGGCCATCTGATAGAATAACCGATGAAGGACTAACAGCTGCGTCTAAAGTCTAATTTTTCATACGGACTAGGACTTTTAATCGGAATTAAGCTTAACTCTTAGGTGATACAACGCGTTAAGCGTATAAAATTCTTTACAGAATTTGAATTGTTACATCATTCACGTCATAGTTTGCGGTAACGATACTGCCATATCGTCAGAAATTAAAATAAAACCAGGAAACTGAGCTTGTTTTGAGGGTAGTAAATAACTTTAACACTCTAACACCTAACAAATAATCTTCATGAAAAAACCGCGGTAAGTATCTGAGATGAGTCACAACTTCTTTGTGTATTTTGCCAAGGATGAATCGGTACTTTAAAATAAGATTCTTCAGTTCATAGGCATAAAACCCTTTTTAGGTATTCGCTTGTAAGTTGTTCTATGAACTATCAATTTCAAAAGATTTTGAACCACAAATTCATTCAACGCCTTTAAATTTAGAATGTATCTTTTACTACGTAAGATTTTGAGGTTAGACACATCTTAACTATAATCGAACATGCAGTGACTCACTCTCACATTATCTCACCCAAAAATGAAATGTCGATTGTCAAAGACATTTGTCGCTTTTTCTTTGTTGTGAACGTGTAAGGCGGTACACTGTGTTAGTGTACGATTTTTAAAATGGTATTATGTAATAATAATTTTTTGGAGCTAGTTCCTTAATTTGTTCAATTCATTAAAATATTTTATTGAATGTACGTACATTTGTACACCTAGTGAAAGTCAAAAAATAGTCTTCACTTATTATAACTCCCGAAATTCTAGATCATGTTATAGATCGTGACGGATTCCTTGTCAGTGATATGTAACCAATAAACTTCAAAATGTTGAAGACCACTGGCATATAGGTACCTTAATGTCTAGCGTCGTCGATGAACCTGGTCCTTGTTGTGACTGATGCTGGAAACTTGCTGTCACGTCGCATCTTCCTCGCGGCTGATCGCCAATACTCAAGTGTGTCACGCCCCCCCTGCTGGCCGAGCCGTAACGAGAGGGGGCCAGCTAGTTTCTCGAGAAACGAGATTGCGCTGTCCCAGCGGTGGGTGTCGATAGCAAAGTCGCCCGCCGCGCCCTGCTGGTTTCTTTATTTACAACACCTGACGATCAGTAACCATTGAAACTAGTATAATGCCCGAAACTATTTCTCCGAAAAAACATCTGGTCCCGTTCGTGAACTTTAATTACTTGTCATTTGTCGAAACAAAATGTCATTTGTCAATACTTAAGCTTCTTCTCAGTTCAGGACGCGTTGTGGTTTAAGATTTTTATTAGTTTCAGAAAGAATTTAACAATTCACTTCAATGAAACTTTCAGACTAATGGTACATTATACATAATATTGTTGAGCTAACAGTTAAATTATCATCCCATTACACAATCTGAACATTAATTTTCGAAAGTAAGTAAAATTATTTTCCACCACAAAATCTAAACATTATTGTTGTAGGTACATAGTTAGAAAAGTTCGACGCGTTGGTACCCTCGTGGAATTAGTTTTTAAGTCGTGAAATAGTTATCACTGATAAAAGGCTATAACATTTAACTGGCTATTCATAAGCCAGGCAAGTATATCAAATAAACTATTTGATTCTTTGCAATGAAGGTCGGCTAGAATTTTATAACTGTCGGGACTAACCATTAATATAGTTCTTGTGACTGAGCGCCGATAGCAATTCGGGATCAAAGTCCGGGAGGTCATGCGGAGCCACTTGTAGTGAAGCCGAGAACAGCGCCACACCGACATCGTCCCCCGTTGGTATCCGCAAAGTCCCTTGAGGTTTTTTTAAAATCCTTCGTGTTGACCCGCAGTCAACCTCCAGGAGCATTGGCGCATCATGCTATGCTTTCGTGGTACCCTCAACGTGATACCCTCCAAGCTAGCTTAGAGATGCCTGGACTATTTCGCGCATCATGCTATACTTTCGTGATAACCTCAATGTGATACCCTCCAAGTTAGCTTAGAGATGCCTTAGGATTTCAATTTTTGGACACACTTTCGTCAGCATTGATATTTGAGTTGATGTGATATCTGGGAAAAAGGTTAATTTTCACTTACCCTCTTTCCTCGGAGTCTGACGAAGATGAATGCACAATTATATGATTTGATTTGATTTTATTTTTGTTATAATAATAAATTTTACTAGCGTCTAAGCATTATCAGTATAGAAAATTAAGCAAGTTTTAACACTGAACACTTAATTTTTTTTACTTTGAACCTAAATTAACAAAAACGAGACGTGTTTTTGTAGTCGAGTGCTCATTGCCGCGCACAATAAAAGAATGAAGCATGGCGCGGAGGTAGGCTGGGGACCGCGTGTCCATCAGGGTGGTCAGTTTTAAAAAACAAAATAAATAAAAGTGCGAAATTGCCAGTACAATGAAAGTATACCTGATTGTGTTTATTATATGAAGAATAAAATGTATGAAATATAATTTACATGTAATAGTAGTATTATGATTAATACACGACGTGATGTATTAGGCTCTTCGTTAGCTAAAGAGAAATATTCTTTTTTTTTAATCTTGAGGTTACAATTCCTCTTTAATCCTCAGTTTCTCTCACCCTCAAAGCTCGGTCAACGGAGTTTTGCGGGACTCCTATTTCTGGGTGGTCATGATAATAGTAACTACCAATAAAGATCCTATTCGTCACCTAATTTGTCGGGGTTTTCCAAGTCCCGAGCTCGCATCGGTCGCTCCCGGATCCTAATATTTGTAACAAACATCTAATCTGCAAATAGCGTAGATCTGTAGTAGCTGAGACTTCCAGTTCAAATGTTCAAAGTTCAATATGGCAGCCATTTTTTTTAATTTTGACCACAAATTACATGCTTGCTGCAATGGTTTTTGTAATATATTCATTTCGAGATATGAACAATTAATTTCTTAAAATACAGTCCCGCCAAACTGACTTACAGTTGTTACTTAAAAGTTGTCAGACATCGATTTTAAAGAAATTCATCATTCATGAAAATACTTTAGAAATTCTCACTCCTTACAATTTGAATTTCGAAAATTCCCGTCTTTGTACAGAATATACAAATATTCTGTAGATTCATGACCTAATAATATGAGCCTGGGTACTAAATTTTACATCTCTACGACTTTTAGTTTAACCGGAATCTGTGGAACAACGAAAATGTCTCACTCCTTTATTTATATTATTATATAGAATTTACGGAACCCTTCATGCATGAGTCCGACTCGTACTTGTTTGTCTTTGGCCTACTCTCTGTTTTTTTTTATAACTTTAATCTATATTATTGTCTATTGCGTGTTAGTATTGTCTATGTATTTATGTCAGTTATTAGGTTTTGTGGGTTGTGGTCAGCAATATTATTATAATATTTACGTGATGTGCTGAAAATTTTATTTTCAATACAGTTGTATGGTATGGCGCACTTTCAGAGGCTGTCATTAGTATTCGAAAGTTAAATCTTACGCACAGGCATCTTTCTTTTTCGTGGTCGTAACTTACTTTTACAAGCTCGATCATTAATTTTGCAAAACGTTTGATACCAAGGAGTTTTCATTGTACAATAAAAGGGATGGACATTGGGATGGGATGGACACAGAAGGATTTTTTTTTTCGTTTTCTTTTATCTTTAACTTTTATCTTTTATCTTTTATCTTTTATCTTTTATCTTTTATATTTTATATTTTATATTTTATATTTTATATTTTATCTTTTATCTTTTATCTTTTATCTTTTATCTTTTATCTTTTATCTTTTATCTTTTATCTTTTATCTTTTATCTTTTATCTTTTATCTTTTATCTTTTATCTTTTATCTTTTATCTTTTATCTTTTATCTTTTATCTTTTATCTTTTATCTTTTATCTTTTATCTTTTATCTTTTATCTTTTATCTTTTATCTTTTATCTTTTATCTTTTATCTTTTATCTTTTATCTTTTATCTTTTATCTTTTATCTTTTATCTTTTATCTTTTATCTTTTATCTTTTATCTTTTATCTTTTATCTTTTATCTTTTATCTTTTATCTTTTATCTTTTATCTTTTATCTTTTATCTTTTATCTTTTATCTTTTATCTTTTATCTTTTATCTTTTATCTTTTATCTTTTATCTTTTATCTTTTATCTTTTATCTTTTATCTTTTATCTTTTATCTTTTATCTTTTATCTTTTACTTTTTACCTTTTACCTTTTACCTTTTATCTTTTATCTTTTATCTTTTATCTTTTATCTTTTATCTTTTATCTTTTATCTTTTATCTTTTATCTTTTATCTTTTATCTTTTATCTTTTATCTTTTATCTTTTATCTTTTATCTTTTATCTTTTATCTTTTATCTTTTATCTTTTATCTTTTATCTTTTATCTTCTATCTTCTATCTTCTATCTTCTATCTTCTATCTTCTATCTTCTATCTTCTATCTTCTATCTTCTATCTTCTATCTTCTATCTTCTATCTTCTATCTTCTATCTTCTATCTTCTATCTTCTATCTTCTATCTTCTATCTTCTATCTTCTATCTTCTATCTTCTATCTTCTATCTTCTATCTTCTATCTTCTATCTTCTATCTTCTATCTTCTATCTTCTATCTTCTATCTTCTATCTTTTATCTTCTATCTTTTATCTTTTATCTTTTATCTTTTACCTTTTATCTTTTACCTTTACCTTTTACCTTTTATCTTTTATCTTTTTATTTTTTATCTTTTATCTTTTCGATTGCGAATTCGAAGTCGCCTTCGATTTCGATCTTCGATATTTTATTTAAAGTAAAAACCAAACAAGATGGAAATTGGCCCCCAAAATCTTGAGCAAACATATTATCTCTTTGATTTGTTTTTTTACTAATTCTCACAACTGTATTGAAAAACGTCGTGTGATACACGGGTGTATAGGTTTTTGCACCCTTGTATCACAATGTACTATTTATTCATACAAAATAAATTCACATCTCCGGGAAAAAATAAGTATGCGTGGGTCTTCTCGTTCTACTGAATCTCTCTTAATTCATCGTCACTTCAAACTAAGGCGACCGGATTTAAACCAACAGCCAATACTTTAACAAATCCCGCGAGACCAAACTATATCTATTCCTGAAGCCTTTCCCTCTCTTTATTATAAAAGTTTGCAATAGATAATAGCTATAGAAAAGCTTTAGTTTATGTAAAACCCCGAGATTTTTTTCCTATCTACTCAGCTATCACAAGCATCGTATGAAATTTATCGATAACGGTATAATAGTAGTCACATCATTAGTACTTAGACATGAAGCAATGCGCATGTCAAAGTGCGACACTTTATGGCGGTTTTTGCCACCCCGACACATATACTCGTAGTGTTAAGTAAACTATGGCCTCTCTATATTATGTTTAAATTCTCTAAGGATAATCCCAAGATCATATTTACGTAGGTATTTATATAAAAATCTGTTTAAAAGTGTCGAGTTAAAGAAATTAATCCGAGATTTGCGAGTTGCTCACTTAAAACTCTTTACTCGGACTAATTTCCTAGGATAGACATTTTTATGCAAAAATTTTGATATAAACATGTAAAGAAGTAACTGCCATTCTCGCAAAATGACTGCCATAAAATTGCAAAAAATCCACGAACATTTTGAATTTCGCGGGCAGACCTGTTGTTTATGTGAAATGTGAATGTACTCTGTAGTCACAGAACACAAGTCTGTGATGGGCATGTGATGGGAAGTTCTATGACAGATGTAATAATCTATGTAAGAAATCGTACTAACTCAACCCCTCAACCCCTTATTCTCAATGGCTGCCGAAGTAAAACATCGTTCTCAATTTAAAATAAAGTCCTAATCCCGAAATCCGAATAATTTGACATTTAGTTATTTTAATTTATTTTTATTTTTTTATTTCGTTTTATAAGGTATTGTTGTTTAGGCATATTTTTTTACTAAATTTATAAATATTGAAATTATTATAAATTGATGTTGTCGTCATAGGATTGTCGTATGGTCGTACCTTAAATTAGAAAGGGACGCACTACCTGGGGAGCCCTCTCGCGTGGACTAGTTTATTCGCCAGAGTGCAACATCTTGTTATAATGTACAAATGTCTTTGGTTCTGCATAGATTACATTTATCTGTACCTAAATATTTTGTCTACTCTTTGTACAGGATTTGTGCGTTTTGTTTCTACCTAGGTACTTTCTCCTTCGTCCCTAGGTTTTATTGATCTTTATAAGTCGGCGCGGCGAACCTTGATCCCTATGACAGTTCGTGTTAGTGATGGGTCGTGTCTTTGGTCGTGTCGATAATTTTTTTTTCTGCTTGCGTGGCTTGCATTCAGCCACGTTGGTAAACATGTTTTAAAAAATATTATAATGTGCATTTTTAATGTCCATTATGTTGTTGTTGTATTAATTTAAGATTTTTGGCATAGATTAAGTAGTTAAGTATAACGAAAGTTTCCAACCTTGTTATTTTCTTATAATGTTTAACCCGGTAAACACGTTTTTGCTATATAAGTATATATTTTATCATGAAAATGAATGTTCCCTATTTATTTATTTTGTCTGAAGTTGGAGTTTGTTGTGCGTTTGCGAGATTACTTTGCTCGTGAACAACAAAATGGCGGCCCTTTGTTGCCACTTGACAACGTAACGTCACCGTGTTTCTGATGCTCTAGGGATTGGCAAGGCTACCGTTTCCCGAAAAAAATTTTGTGCACTCGTTTCCATTACCAACATTTTTTTATCGATACTTGCCGCCCTAGTCGATAAACGTCACACGACGTAACTTTTGCAGGACGTAAACATAAATTCAGATTGAGATAACTTCTTGTAAATGTTAAGAATTGTTAAAAATATCAACGGAATATCATTACTAATCTATATAGCTACGTAAAATTTATAAATGGCATTTTTAGACGCCCGCAATATGATCCCAATTTAATGGTGACGCCACTACAATGATATATGGTGACATTAGCTGTCAGTGTCATAGGGATCAAAGTTCGCCGCGCCGAGTATAGTCTTTACCTCATAGCTAGGTTTGTGGTCTGTGCTGTTTGTCTCCGTCACCTAACGTAAGATAATTTTGTCGTGATTTTGTCCGTCATTTTATAATTTTAAATAAAGTGTTAATGCGATTGAAATACAGCTTTTCAGAGCTCATTATTGTCTTAAAAAGTTAAAACTACATTTTGTTGGACGGACACGCCTCGGTGTATTATTATAAACCCCTCAGTGTGTACTAAAAAATCAGTTTAAAAAAAATATTGAACTACAGTATTTTAGCAGAGTACCTACTGAAATTGTGATCAAGATGGAGAGTTGCGTGTTCTCCTGTGCGGCCCGAGATGTGATTTTGTTGCCGACGGAACATTAAGTGTGGAAGTGCAGTATATCAGAGGTAAGTCCGCCAACACAACGCGTAACACGACACGTTGCACCGTGGGCATCTCTTTGTCTACCGACACTTAAATTTACCCATCATTTTTATTATTCCAAGTAAAAAAATTCCGACGAATTGAGAACCTGCTCCTTTTTTTTAAGTCTGTTAAAAACCATTGAAATTTTACGTGGTAGTTTAATAAATGAACATTTTAATAAAAAAAACAGCCGCTGTTCTTTTAATGTAACAGTCTTTGACGACTTTATTGATTAATTTCATTTCATCTTGGCATAGTAGAGTTCTTACAGGTATTCGAGCCTAGCCAGCGCATCCCAAATTCCAACCCACATTTCCAACATCAATAGCTGAGGGTTTAAGTTATGTATGTTTTTTAGTAGTTTTCAGGGTTGTAGTTATGTTTGTTTGTTTGTAATAAAAAACAAGTGGTAACAATGTGAAGGACAAGCCAACAGCCCTGCCTGGTCATCTCCCAACCTCAGCACCAATGGCAGGTGTTTGAAGATTCAGATGGGCCTTAACTCCCAAAAGAGACGTTGTTTGCAGTTTGGCTTGAGCCTCTTACTCATTCTAATATTGACTGTTTGTTAATGTGTTGGTAATCTATCTGATTTTATTCATGCACATTTTGTCATTGTTGCAGCCGCTGTTTCACCTACATTCCAACAAATAATGGATCCATCAAACTACCTGCCGTACTCACCGCCCAACGGGCTGCCTCAGGAGTCAAAGCTGGCCACCTACATGGTTGAGTATTTTAATTTATTCGCTAACTATTGCTTGCAGTGTCAACCGTGGATTAAGGATTTATAAATCCACCACTACATTTTACAATGCCCAATAATAATAAATAATTAATAGGTATTTTGACAAGATGCAAGTGTTACAATTTTGGGGTTCTTACATATTAAATGTCTTCCTATGCGATCCCTAAATAATTGAATCTCATTGAGCTAATTAAAGTATAATATGACAGTTGGAAACACATTAAAAAGAAATTGTGTTTATTTGTTAGGGTTATCAATTAATTGAGGCTACTTTCAGACTTGTGTGAGGCTGATTTTATAAATTATTTCAGAGCCGGTCCGCCTCAACTCCAACCAGATCTCTTAACCAAGCTATGAGCAACATGAGTATCTCGCCTCATCAGTCTTCACCTACTGCTATCAAAAAGGTAGGAACACGTTTTTAGGGTCTAGTGGAGTTCATCCATCTATTTATCCATTTTGACGAGTATTCCATACTTAATCAAATGGGAGTCCTGGGTATGGTTTTACTAATTTCAGTGCCACCAACTTATCTGTGTAAGGCGAAATATGAAAATAGGTGCCAGTGTAGGATTAGGGTGTATTCACATAGAAAGCAGGTTGCCAGTGCCGATCTAGCAGAGTTTATACAGGAGGTTATTTTCACATGACACATTTGTACTACATTTTGTGATGTGAAATGTTTAAAAAGGTGCTAGCATTTACATATATAATAAGCAGACAATATTGTAATCAAAACATTTTTGCAAATACTGAAAAATAAATTTTTAACAGAAATCAAAGAAAAATTTTATAAACACATAAGAATGTCATCAGAAACATTTTACTATATTTTAGACAAAGTGGAATGTCGATTGACAAAAAATTGGTGTAATCGGCATGTACAACCAATTCTCCCAGAAGAAGTTTTATTTAGGTACAATGTTCAAATGTACAGTTTATTATACTTATAAGTATAGATTACGATTTAAAATATGTTGTTTTCTTACAAATTCAGCTACACTGGCATTATAACAGCACTGATTGGATCAGGTCAGAACATGTTGGCTTGTTACGTGTATAACACTCCTTTAGCACCCCTGTACCGACAAGTGCTGGTAGATCGGCACCCTGCTGCCTGCTTTTCACATGAACACGCCCATAGATTAAGATAAGACGCATGCTCTTTGTAAGTATCTTATGTGTTTCTGTAAGTTTGTCAAATAAATAAATGGATTGCAGCGCTAAACAAGGCTAAAGACATATTTCAGTTCACAGATAAATTGGTGGCACTGTATGTAATGAGTCCTTCATAAAACTCCTTTATTTGTCACTAACATCACTATAAGGGATGGTGTGTTTTTCACATGTCTGACTTCCTCCAGCCAATCGTGCAGCTTCCGCCACAACCGCAGGTAAAAAAATCAACACCATGTCAATATTAACATAGGTTTTTTGCGTGGATGATATTACATAAAATTTGAACATAGTCTTTCACTTTTATTCAATGGGTATGGTTTGATATTATGCTTTTGTTCCTGCAGACAATCCTCAGCCACCCACCCCCGCCACAGGTAAAATAAATTACTTATTTACTATACTCATAAACATGATAAAAAACGTACACATGTATTGAGAACCTCCTTTTTCTTTGGTTTTTTGAAGTTGCTTAAAAATATCATATAGGTATAACCAAAGTATTTCACATAAATATTATTTTGCATAGAAAGTTACTTCTCTCTCACATGGTATAAAATTATGTGCAGGATTTTGTTAAGTTATTATCACAATAAAAAAATCTGATTATCATTACTTATTAATTTTCAATCTCCTATCTCTACTCCCGCCATCTGAGTACATCTCAGTGTTTTAATATTTTAAATATCCCACTGATCTCAAGGATAGAGTTTCTACTTTCTATGCAAATATGAGTTTCATCTTAAATTGCGCAATTATTATTATTTTAATGTTTAATTAGGTTTGATATTAATATTGAGGGGCAGTACCACCATAGAGTGGGTTGGGTACCAATTTTATTAGATTTATATGAACAATATACAAAAGTGCCAGAACTCTGGCCCCTTTTAGCTTTAAGTATAGTATCCTATTTCAAGAAGATTCTCATCACAATGCAACTTCGATACAACGAGCTGCATTGTTATAAGAAGCAAAACCTTAAGAGGGTTCATAACGATTCAGCTGTCAAAATCGAAATTGAAATAATTTGATTTTGAATATTGTAAAGCAATCTGTATGTATTACTGTGAACATAATGACATACTTATATCCTCTTTTTTGGGTTGCTGCAGCTGATGACGCATATGCCACCACCACCGGTAGGTGTTTATAATTATGATTAGGTATAAATAATAAGGTCAACATTGCTATTTTAATGTGTGTAGATCCAAATCCATCTTTGATCTGAACATCCAAAAAGATATTAGCTTTCAAAATAAATGGAAAACCCACAACAAACTAACTCCATTTTGTTTTAATCACGTTCCCAACATCACATAGATACATGAATACATAGATACCTGAATATGAGCACTAGCTCTTCTACATTAACACACACACATGAGAAAACCTAAAATATGTTTAGGTCAAACTCAAGATTGTAAGCTGAGACGACAAGGAATGTTAGAGCAGCAGCCCGTTTAGATTTTATGTACTAGTACTACTATTTAGAGTTAATGTGCGATTACCCCTCCTCAACTCCAGATAGACACACCACATTATTGACAAATGAGGCTCCTACACGAGTCTTGACATCATCTGCAAATCGATGTAGATTTTGCACTGTTAAACGTAGGAGTCTGTCAAGTATACACCGCCACAGCCGCTGGCTCCACTCCACTACTTGATATTATATTTCCCTTTATAAGCCTGGTGCTTCAACTAATGAGGAATTCTGAAGGATCACAAATAATTTTTTTTAATTGACAATTTATTTATGTATGTATATGTATTCAAGTTATTATTGTATTATGTAACTGTTTTGTTGTGTTATGTAACTGTTCTGATAAACAAAGTAGTAGACCATTGAGCGGACACATAATAAGCTAATTTCAGTTGTATCAGCAGGTGCTGATAGGGGAGTTCGTGCCGATCAACTACTACAGTCCGCCGGTGCTGCCCGAGTCTCCGGACAACTCGCCTCCCTCCACCATGACCCTGCAGCCTATGGGGCCTCAAGTTCACCAGGTAAAGCTATCAATTTACTACTCCTCGCTGCTGCATCCATATAACTCTCATATTCCTCCACCATGACTGACGGAGAGTTACTGTTCATGTTGTTTGTAATACTTCCAGAACACACTCTTCAGAATATATTCTATAGAAAACTGATAGAAAGGCCATCTTACGACGATGTTCAAGGCTTGGAGTTTTTTGTGGACCAATGTCTGGTTGCCGTGAGTGTGAAATGAGTCTTCTAGTATGGCGATTCACCGAATTCAAAGCATCAAGCTGGTACTTGAGTTGTGTTGGTTGTGGAAGTGGCAATGCCCATTGCACATAGGGCACATAGCTCGTAGGACGTTGTTGACCCGAGGTTATGGGATGGCGGCGCTCTTGGAACCGCAGTGTCAGCAAACCCTTCACCAGGTCGGACCACATTAACTGACAGACGTTTAACTGTGACTCTGAGTCAAACCTTCTTAGTCATTTCAGTATTTTGTCGATTGGGTTCTGCCAGTTGGTCTATGAACAGATGTATGAACTGGATGAAACCTGTTTGAGTGTGATACGTGTTTGATGATTTGTTTACTTGCACAGGAGAATGTTGGAGGCACAACATACTTCTATCCTGCCAGCCCCAGCTCAGACAACCTCAACACTTCGGGAGGGCTAAACGCATCCGGTGGTATGGGTGAGTCTACAAAACCTATTTGTCCCGACACTCTCGGGTTACTTACTCCCTGGGAGCCTTTAAACATCAGACTATACTATAGACAATATAAAATTCCAAGACACGTATGAGTTGTGGCCTATGTCCGTCTTTCATCTCGCAAAGTAAATAATATAATAGTTATGTGAAATGCAGGTTTCTCACGATGGCTTTTGTTTTATTTCCACGCACGTTAGTCTAAATGTCGGAGCTTGCGTAGGATACGAACCGCATTATAAAGCAGAACCTAAACTAAATAGAAAATTAGATCCAAATCCGACATCCGCGTAGTAAAATATATTTGTATAGAATTTCTCGTTTAAATTAATAATTTTAAGGAAGCTTAGTTGGTTGAGCACCCAGCCGCGATAGCTGGGGGACGTGGGTTCGAGTCCCACCACGAGTGAAATTTTGATGCATATTTAAATTTATATAAATAACATATGTTACATGCATAATATTAAGTAAACATTGTTATGCAAGTATTGTGCAAACACTCTTGTTGGGAGGTAAAAAAGCGACTTATTGTTGTAAAAATTTCAGCGATCTGTTGAATTCTTTATTTCCGTTGCACTATTAATTGTACACCAAGTGTCTCTGTAGGATAACAAAGAATGCACTCGTGACCCCATTGTCGTCATGATTTCAATGCTTATTTACGTTTCGCAAGTTACGGATGCAGGATTACAGAGATCTTGATAAAATACTACTAGTTTAAGATTTTCATTACCTATACTTAGGCGCACTGCACGCTCTGTAACATCATATTTTGGTGGTATAAGATGTAATGCGCCGTAATATCCCATCGGTTCCGACCTCTGCCTCTCATTGGTCGGGATCGTAATCCCTGGCACACAACTCTAGTTTTTCGGAGTTATGTGCGTTTATGGAACCTAATAATAAATTTTCGTGAGGAAAACATTTGATGATCGAATGGCATAGCGGTAGCCATCCTGCCACAGACAAAACTCACTCTCTGATCTGTGGATCCATCCGCCTGCGTCGGAGCTCGTGGGCTCGATTCCCACAACAAGAAAATATTCATGTGATGAACTTCAATGTTTTCAAGTGTCTCGGTGTTACATATGTATGTTATATTATTTGGATGTATATTTATCAGTTATCTAGTATCGCTTAGGCCCGGTTTCCACCAAAGCTAAGCCGACCTCAGGAGTCAGTAACCAATCAGGTTTCGTCATTTTGACATCTCCGAAACTGAGGGGGAAGAGATGTCGAAATGACGAAATCTGATTGGTTACTCAAACACAGCTCCGCTTTGGTGGAAACCGGGATTAACTTTGGGGCCAAATTGCGATGTGTGTTTTTAAAATACACAAATATACTTTTTCATTCAGTTTTGTTTTTATTAAGTCTACTCCGCATATCATGTTTAAATTGCTCTCACATCTAGGGCATCTGGAAGAGATCCTCATTTGTAGGATGTCCTTGTACATATCCTCTCTATGTCTGAGTGTTTCATATTGTAATATTCATTGTGCAAAATAAATAAATAATTAAATAAAAAAACCTGCATGCATAAGAATGCACCCAATGTTGTCAAAGGTTTGGTTATGGCTAAACCACTCTCGCTTTAAGAGAAGTCTTTCCAGCCGGGCACTTATATCAATTGTCGGTTTATATAAAAGGATACGTTTGCCCACAGGCCCTGAAGCCTGCCTGGGTGCGTCAGCATCGGGATACGCGCCGCACATGTATGCGGCGCCGCCTCACATGCCGCCCGCGCAGCCCAAACCAGGTGAGATAAACTGTATTCTATATGCATCGCCACATGCATGCAATGACAAGCCCACACTGAAAAACGCAGTGTTGGCAGACCTCCGACAAGAAGGTAAGACGACATTAATAGAGTCACAGGAAGCAGCAGGACCGTGTGAAATCATTGCAAGAAGCTGTTCCCATTTCTATTTGCTGGTAAACTCCACAGCGTTTCCTCGTCGAGAGGCTATAGCCCAGAATATTAATTACAAATCAAAACGTTTATTCTGTCACGTAGACGTAATACATACCTGAAACTAAAACTAGTTTTAAATTTTCTTTATTCCTATATATTGATAGCTTTTGCACGCATTGTACTAAATTTGTTTGACACAAAGATATAGGTATAGAAGGTCGCATAAGGGGTTCGCATTTTACTGTTTTCATACGGAACGCTAAAAATAGACACGTTTCCGTTTCAACCATCGCTGTTTTTAAGTGCCACACCCTGTATGTTACGTTAAAATGTATCGTTATATCGTGGGTAGTTTTTTTGCACGTGTCGAGACTACGTTATCGACGAGGGTCAGGCCGCGTGCGTGGCCCGGGCGACGGCCGGGGCTGCCTTTTATAAACTGTATGCATACAGGCATAGTTTCGGGGAATTCACCTTTATTTGGATGCACTCGTAGCTATTTGCAGAATTTTCCTGACGTCATAATTTGCAATGTGCAAGCAAAACTACGAATATGTACCACATTAAGCATATACATGTAAAGCTTGTATTGAAATTGGTTGAAACGAGCCCCAAATCATTCGATAATATATAATTGTAATAAACTGGCCAAGTTCTTTCAACAGTTTTTCCAACAAATTACACATTTGTTTATGTATGATATACCATTTATTTATTTTTATTTTTAATAAATTTTATGAAACGTTCATATTTCCTTCATTCAGTGTAGTTGACGTAACAAAAATCCGGGCAGGCACCTGTAGGCATCTATTAATAGATACCGATCGAATCACTCCCGCTCCCAGGTCCCTAACGCCTACACCCTGTCGCGGAGAGCACTGAGCAGTCAATCAATAATTCGGCGTCACCTTAATTATATAAACTAGAGGACCGACCAACCGTTGCTTTGCTATTTATGGATATGAAACTTACCGAAAGTCGAAAAAAATCGTAAAAATCGGTCGATCCGTTTTGGAAGAGATATATGGTCTCGAAAACGATCAGACACGAAAATTGTACTTCGTTGTTGTAATCAAAAATTAGACTATACTCCGACTTTTGATTCAATTCGTAAAACGACGTTTCTAAATGTCATTTTGTTAATTAAATAAGTTAATTAAATATATAATCCAACTAGCTGATGCCCGCGACTTCGTCCACGTGGGATAAAAACTATTCTATCTTTTAAGTTGGACCAAATGACAGATATTCACGAAGTTTGAACTAAATCGGTTCAGTAGTTTAGGAGTCCATCGCGGACAAACATTGTGACACGAGATTTATATATATTAAGATTATTTTAACATAAGATAACTTTGTTTAAAAAGCCTCGTGTCTTATTTTATAACATTTAAAGCTGTTAAAGTGAAACTAAGCGATTTATTGGAGTTTAGAAGAATAGGAAACGTCATTTTACGAATCGAATTAAAAGTCGGTGTATAGTTAAACGGGCTTACGTTGTTTTGCTATTTAAGGGTATGAAAATTCGCTCACAACCTACCCAAAGTGGGAAAAAAATCGTATGAAATCGGTCGTGCCGATTCGGAGGAGTTTGGTCACAAAAACGAGGCACGAGTTTTTTATTTATGTTAGATTAGACTAGCTGGATTTTTAGGTATGAAAAATAGGTCACGACCTACCGAACATAGACAAAAATATTCATAAAAAACGTCGAGCCGTTTTGGAAGAAATACATCACAAACACATGAGAATTTTAAATTCTTGATTATGGATACTTTTTAATACATAATATCTAGCGAATAATACCTGTATGAATGTGAAAGTTTGTTTATTTTATCCCTCCTTTAAGAAAATAATTTTATCCCTCGTCAGAGGATAATTTGGGGGTGCAAAATTTTATCCTCTGCCCATAGTTGAATGGAATATGCGGGACGAAGCATTATGAGCTGTGTTTTAGTTTGTTTATACTGGCAGATCTTTTTATTTATACAGAAAAATGATAAAAAATGGCAGGAGTTTCAACTGATATTAAGTGATAAACCCATGTGAGATTTATCTTAATCATAGGTCTGCAGTCTCCAGTACAGTCCGTTTAGTGACCATCCTGATTCAGTTGGGTGTGCCCACGGTCTTTAAGTGAGAGGTCGCGGACTCGATTCCCGGCTCACGCTTGCTTCCTGATGTTATCATTTCTATATTGTCTTACTTTATAAATACTTCGAAACATACACATACAATGCAAGTTAAATAAAACTTAGTGAAAACTAGAAGAATGTAAAAGTTTTCGACTACTCCAGCTCATAGTTATGATTTTTTTGTAATTTTAGCTCAAATCAATAATTACATTTTTTGTCCGGTTTAAGTATAATATTAATTACTGTGTCACTGGACAGGATATTCACATCATGCGCTTTTTACTACCGTCAGGATTGGCTGCAAGCTTCTACATGCCAGAGACAATTAAAGAGGAGATTTATCAACGCAACGAAGACGTGTTCCTGCAGCCGGACCTGCGGCAGTTCCCAGGTAGCGACCACTTTTTATTTTATATAACGAACACAAACAAACCAGCAGAAGGAGGAGAAGGGTAAATAGTAAATGGTTCACCGAGAGAAGAACATGACACGTTTAACATTTCTAACATAAATGCCTGTAACTTTATTAAGTTACTCTTTCACTTTTAAAATTTTTTCTCTTTCACATAGGCCTATTGGTGAAAGAGTAAAAATTTTGATTTAATTTATATTATGGACCTGGTTTTGGACTTTCAGGTGGCTTTGGGCTTCGCTTGAATGGCAAATCGAATTTTCTCTTAGGATACATATTATAGTGCTTCATACAACGCCTGACAAGAAAACTTCGGTCCAATAACCGTGTCAGTGTCCGTGCTGCGAAGTGCGAAATAGGTGTGAGCCGTGTGTGTCGGTCGCAGATCTCCCGGAGACGGTGGAGATGTACGCGGAGCTGACGCCGCTGGAGGGCGCGCGCGGCGCGCTGGCGACGTCGTTCCGCGCCGTGCACCGCGCGTCGGGCGAGCTGTTCGCGCTGCGCCGCCTGCACGGGTGCGCCGCGCCGCCGCCCGCGCGCCTCGACGCCTGGCGCCACCTCGACCACCCCAACATCGTGCGCCTGCACCGCGCCTTCCCCACGCGCGACTTCGGCGACCACTGTGAGTGCCGTCCGCCACGCCCCCGCGCCGCGCGCGAGCCGCTCCAACTAACGCGCCGCTTGTCTGCCGCAGCGCTGGTGCTGGTGTACGACTACCACCCCGCGTGCGTGACGCTGCTCAGCAAGCATCTCACGAGCGCGCAGCCCGCGCGCGCCGACGTCAACGGCGCTTTCCACGACCCCTTCTCCGCCGACCCCGACGCGCCGCGCCCATACACGCACCAGGTGGGCCACGCGAGCGACTACGATGTACCTTGTAATTTTGAACTTCAGTCTTGCGCTATTATTTTAGTATTCCAATTTGCAGCATGTTTTGTTTGTGTATGTACTGCGTTATGTTGTCACGATCGATGCCTGTATAATGTGTATCGACAAAGTAACTTAACCGATTTTGATGCGATGTTCGGAGTGTAGAAGAACGCGATGCTGCGCGCGGTGGCGAGCGGCGCGCTGCTGCCGGAGGCGGAGCTGTGGAGCATGCTGGTGCAGCTGACGGCGGCCCTGCGCGCCATCCACGCCGCCGGCCTCGCGTGCAGGTACGCGGCGCTCGGGGCCCGGTGCACGCGACGCGAGCCCCGCTAACCGACGCGTTTGTGCGCAGGACGCTGGACCCCAGCAAGGTGGTGGTGAGCGGCTGCCGCGTGCGCGTGGCGTGGTGCGGCGTGGGCGAGCTGCGCGGCGGCGCGGACGTGGCGCAGGCGCAGCAGGACGACCTCACGGCGCTGGGCCGCCTGGCGCTGGCGCTGGCGTGCCGCACCGTGGCCGTGGACAACCTGCCCGCCTGCATGGACCTCGTCGCCAGGACCTACTCGGCGGACCTCAAGAACCTCATACTGTAAGGCGGACGGGTGACGCGCCCGCCGCGTTGTCATCTATGTTATTTTATTCCTTTACAAAAGTTTTAGTAGTTGAAAAATGGGAAAACCCATACATACTTCCATCCCCTAATTTAAGGAGTTGGAGGTATGAGTTCCAAATTTTTTTTCGTTGTTTGTTTACCAATACTAAGAGTTTTGATGATTATCATCCTTCAACAAACTGAGTCAGTCACTCCAAATCCAAATCTTTCTTTAGATAATAATAACTAGCTGACCCGGCACACGTTGTTTTGTCATTAGGGATATTAAAAATAGCTTACGACTTACTCTTAGACTCACCGAACGTGCACATGGAAATTCATAACAATCGGTCTTGCCGTTAAAAATAATAAAAATAACTTTGTTCGTCTTGGCGGCAGAACATGAAAGGAAAAAGCTCACGTAGAAAACATAGAACACTAGAAAATATTGCACTTTGAATATAGCTGTTTAACCTCACTATTTATTGAACTATAGTATAACGCTCTAGTACGAGACGTGTTCGAGTGCGTATTAACAGTGCACATGCGCCGCAGGTACCTGCTGACGACCACGTCACGCCGCTCCGTCACCGACCTGATGCCCATGATCGGAGCCCGCTTCTACACGCAGGTACACAAACAGGCGACTGTTGTTCGAAACTTAAAAACTTGTCGATTGAACAAACACCGATATTGGCACGATTCTACGAGTCATCTCACTGTGCCGACAAACATCAAAGGGACAATAGACCATGGATGCGTCCATTCTCAAAATCAATGACGAAATACGCTACGCTAAGAGGACGGGAAAGATGTGACGTATGTTGAAGCCAAAAATTTCTCAAATATGGCGTCACGCGTCGTACATATCGGTACCGCTGACAGCACATACCGCTGTCGGTCGCATACATTAGCACCATTTTATAGTTTTGACAAATTAAAAACCGGGTTCAGGGCGGAGCCTAAAAATGCGTGACGTCGGTAAGTACTGATCCTTTAAGGAGCTCACCACAGGTGTGCCCGCGAAGTTCAAATTTTTTGTGGTTTTTCGCGATTTCTAAGCTGATAAGACGTAATAGGCTTATGGCAGTCAAATTGCGATAATCCCAAGATCATCTTCACGTATTTATATAAAAATCTCTGCTTGAAAGTGTCTAGTTAAAGAAATAAATCCGAGGTTTGCGAGTTTCTCACTTAAAACCCTTTACTCGGACTAATTTCCTAGGAAAGACATTTTTATGCAAAAGTTTTGATATAAACATGTTAAGAAGTAACTGCCATTCTCGCAAAATGACTGCCATAAGCCTATAATGTGTAATTAGCGTACAAATTGCAAAATACTACGAAAATTTTGAATTTCGCGGCGCAGACCTGTTAAGTTCGCCTTAATCAATAAGTGAATTCAATTTAAAGTCGGAGTAAAGTCCTTTTCATGAAAGAAGTCCCGCGGCAAAAACATGAACTAAAATTGACAGCTGTTTACGAATTACGAGTGCGAGTGAGAGGGCAACATTTAATAATGTGATTACAGCGCCGCGTCTGCGGGACTTCTTTCATGAAAAGGACTGTACATTGACAAGAGGCCTGTCTCGCCAGCCGATAGTTTAACCCACCGGTGCTCGCGTGGCAGGTGGAGGCACTGGAGAGGCGCGCGGACGCGTTCGAGGAGCAACTGGCTCGCGAGGCGGACAACGGGCGTCTCCTGCGCATCCTGATGAAGCTCGGCGCCGTCAACGAGCGCCCCGAGTGAGTGGCGTTCGCTCTCACCCCCTTACACAACCCTCGCCTCGCGGTTATGGGGGCCGAATCGCGAGAGGGCGCCCGTTCGGTACTTGCTCTTGGCGTGTACCCGGGGCGCCTTCTTGACTCCCTACAAGTTGTTTCCTCTCGCTCCTTGTCCCTATGTGCTCACTCTCCCCATTCTGGGGCAGGACGATACAAAAAACGGACTCGCCTCGCGCCGTCGCTGTCCGTAGCAAATAAGTCTCTGTGTCACTCCAAGCCGCTCCGCCTCTTATACCATGCGTGCGCGAGGTTGATTGGGCCATGGGTGGTGGAGGGTTGTCCCTACACAACCCTCGCCGCAACTCTCACTGTGCTTGAGTCTCATTATACTAACGGAGCATCGTGGAGACCTTTTTTAGGGTTCCGTACAATGATATATATAATATATAAAAAGGAGCAGATATGTGACAAGCGCGCGCGTTGTGAAGACTCAAAAATCCTACAATTGTAAGTTTCGTAGTTAGTCTGCGTCGAGCGCAAGCATTATTGTTGTCTCTTTTTCGTATCTTTTGTTCTATTTATCAGTGAGTGGCAGTTCGGCACAGATTTAAAACGTAATTTACTATGAACGTAACGTATCTTGGTGATCTGTGGTTCCGTACCTCAAAAGCAATAAAGCGGAAGGGTTATAAGGGTATAAAATCGCTTTATTGTCCGTCTGTCTGTCTGCCACGACCCTATATTTTAGTTATTATCAAAGATATCGACATGGAATTTGGAATAGTTGTAGGTAATAATGGCCCGCTATCATTGCAATCATAAAAAAAATTAGAACCGTTTTTGATTTTTTTAAAAGGGGAGAAAACCGTGTCGTTAAAATTTCAGAATGAAATAACAATATGGGGTATCATATGAAAGCGCATTTCTTGTGTATTCTAAATTTTACACATTTTTATTTAGTTTTTTATGCTAGATAGTTTTTACACGACTGCCCAAAAAAGGAGTATAATGTTTTTAGGGTTCAAGTATGTATGTATGTATGTATGTATGCGAGTTTCTTTATTCCACCATAACTTCTGGGATATCGTTAGAATCCTTACATAATTCCAATAACATAGGTTATATTTTATTGGAAAAGTCGTTTTACCACAGGGCAGGGATTTTTAATTTTTAATTAAATTATTTACTGGTTGATATATTGGGCAAACTGTTGAAAAACATGCCTCTTGACCAATTATTTTTTCGCTGATTGCCCTAGCACCTAGCCTTCATCCTGGGCTCCCCACTATTATCGTCCAAACACAAAGACGTGCTCGCAATTGTTTTCATCTCACACCACAGCCAGGATCCTGTGCCTCTCCTATACAACTAGTGAGATGGTGTCGTGTACGCGTAATGTACGAGCGGATCGCTTGCAGGTTGAACATGGACGCGTCGTGGTCGGAGACGGGCGACCGCTACATGCTGAAGCTCTTCCGCGACTACCTGTTCCACAGCGTGACGCCGGACGGGCGGCCCTGGCTCGACCAGGCGCACATCGCCTTCGCGCTCAACCACCTCGACGGCGGCACGCAATCCAAGGTGACCGCGCGAGCGACACGTCCGAACGTTCGCCCGATGTTAAGTGACACGCCTGCCCAGGGGACCCTACCACATCTCTTATAGCAGTACTGCTGCAGTATTGTTTTGACATTTTCATACGAACATAGTATGAAGATGTCAAAACAATAATAAGTAAATATAGTAAATCTTAATATATATAAATCTCGTGTCACAATGTTTGTCCTCAATGGACTCCTAAACCACTTAACCGATTATAATAAAATTCGCACACCATGTGCAGTTCGATCCAACTTGAGAGATAGGATAGTTTAAATCTCAATTTATCTATTTTTATATCCCTAAGTAATGGCAAAACAACGTTTGCCGAGTCAGCTAGTATAAATATATAGAGGACAACATCACATACATTGCTCCGATCCCATAGTAAGTAGCTTTTGCACTTGTGTTATGGAAATCAGAAACAACGAAGGTACCACAACACCCAGACCCGAGACAATGTAGAGTTATTTTTCTACATTGCCCCGACCGGGAATCAAACCCGGAACCTCAGAGATGGCGGCGCCTTGAAAACCGGCACGCTAACCACTCAACCACGGAGGTCGCCGAAATGCAGTATTGCATATTGAATAATACAGTATTACTGCTGTAAGAGATGGTGCTATAGCCCCTGGTCTTCGCATCGCAATGTGATACGACGCATTGCACTGTGCCCGTCATCCTGACACATTGCTTCTCGAGTCTCATTATGCCCTTTAATTTGCCAGCTAATGATCTGTTATTTCGCCGATTACACTGTCCTTCAAACCGAAACACAGTAATAACATGACGGCAGAATATCAGATACTGCGGTAGTACCAATCTCGGAGTTCTCAAAAAAAAATTATTTTCAATTGGAAACACATGTACATGTGCCTCGTTCAACCAGAGCGCAGGGGGGCTACCACCGCGACCTAAAGTAATATTATTGTAATATTGTTTTAAAATTTCCATACTGACATTGTATGAAAATGTCAAAACAATATTACAATAATATTACTTTAAGTCACGGTGGTAGGCCCCCAGGACGTAGCAGGAACATAACTATCGAGTGATAAGGCATAAGTCGCGACGAACAAGGCACGGGCGTTGGGCTGACAACCCGCTCGCAGTGTGTTCAGATATTAACAAACCTGTCGCCAGCAGGTGGTGCTGATGTCGCGCGACGAGCAGAGCATCCTGGTGGTGTCGTTCGCGGAGCTCAAGCACTGCCTGGAGCAGGCCTTCGACGAGGTGCTGCAGGCGGCCGCGCCGCAGCCCTAGCTGCTGCTTGTGCCGCCCTGCTGCTGGCTGCCGTGCTGCCGCCGCTAGGCCGCGCTCTGCGCTCGCCGCAGCCGTCAGCAAACACCCTTTCCAACGACACCATCGCACAACTACTACTACTACTACTAACTAGTGTTACGACCGGCGTTATCACTATCAAGTTTCTCTATTTCCGTGAACATGCTCAATATACTTCAAAAGCTAAAATATACACCAATACCAATAGTACATAATGATAAAAGGGTGGAAAGTAGATTATTACAAACGAACTGTATTGACAAGCGCGCGTCTAGGCTAGGGCTAACACCCGTGTTTCACACGACATTTTTCAATACATGGCGTACTTTCAGAGGCTATAAGTATTATACTGATATTAATAAAGAAAATGAAATCAACAATCGAAATATTTATTTTTAAAGTATCAATTAGATATAATAATCACTCAAAAGAATTTTGAACGTTTATCATTTAAAATAATTTTGAGAACTCAATGCTCAAACGTACTTATAAATTTTTACTCCTATGACAATGGCAATCTTGAGACTATATAAAATCTGTCCGATTTATTTTATTATTTCATATATGAAATCTCCTTACTACTTAACTGTAGTAAGGAACTATAAGAGGAAAAGTATCGAGCTGGTAAACAAAAGTCACCACCGCATAAAAGAAAGATGCCTGTGCAAAGATTTAATTTTGAAATCATAATAATAGCCGCTGAAAGTACTCCACGTTTAACAACTTTATTGAAAAGATTATTAATATTGTTAGAGTACATGTTGTTGCATTACAAACTATATGATATTACACATTACAGTAAAGTCGCTTAAAAGTTACAATCATAATGTACTGATTAATAAGATACAACGACCACTAGTTATTATAACTATAATTATTACTAATTGAATCTTTTGCAGAGCAAGCCGGCTCGCATGAAATGACGGTCATATTTTCAAGGACGATAGAGTAGAATATCCTATTGTCAAAACAAGATCACACCACGACAATAAGTTAACATTACAATAAAAATAACTACACGACATTACAACAAATACACACTAGAAATATATTCTAGTAGCGCGCCTCTCGGATCTCATGCCTAGGTTAAATAAAACGTAATATTTTGTGTCTAATGAAGTATGAACTATAATGGGTGTTATATATTTTATATGGATATAATATAGTTGTTGTATTAATTTTAGTTATTATAGTCCACGCCGAAACCCATGGAAATCGTGATCATAAAACGTAGTGCTCCGTGCTTTACGAGGCTCGTGAGAAAGAGCGAGAGCGTTACATTCCACGTATTATATAGTCTGTACAATAAGTCAGTTTACATGGGTAAATTAAAACGTAGTTGAAAAGTGGTATAGCAACACTATAACTATTTTACATGAAAATCTTTTTGCTATAATATACACAAATAATGAAAAAATCATCTATGTCTCCTTTTCCCGGTTTTTTCTGTTTCGCTTAACTCCAAATTATATTTATGTCGGCCATATCTCGCAAAGTTTTACTTACGTATCGTTGTTTCGTAAAACCATACAATTTTAGTTTCATTGTTTACTTATTTATATACATTCAACTCAGTAATATTAACATTTTAATTTAATACACTACGCATTATATTATCAATATGTACTGACAATTACAGAAATCAAATAGTTATCGAACAATGTTTGACATTCTACAGAAACAGCAAGTAACCTAGATTGCGATCTTAAATTTCTTTCAAAATTATCCATGTAAACTGACTTATTAAACAGACTTCAATCCACGATGATACGCGCCCCTCTGCCAAACTCCATACGAATCGAAAGAAACATAAGTGATTTTGACAGAGTGGGGAGCGTCTTCGTGGGTTGAAATATTTATAGCAGCGGCTGCTACGAGCCTCGGTGTATATCTACTGCTCGAGTCAAAGCACATCACAGCGACCATCACAAATTAATGCAATGATAAATTGAAAACGGGAATCACAACCGGTGACCTGGTTTTAAACGATTTGTAAATATGATGATGATATCACATTGCAAAAATGCAAAGTACTTGTTAAGAGGGTATACTAAATTTATTTCTGTCCTTCTCACACTTACGAATACGTTGTTGCATGCGACATGCAGCGTTTGAAAACGGGGACTCATCCAGCTTGTAAGTGAAATCAAAATCATAATTATAATATAGAAAAAAACATTTGTAACTGCGGTTACTTGTGCTACGTTACAAAGCCAACAACCAGATTAAAGAAAAACTCGTGACCATAATGTCTCAGAAAGTATGAGAGAGGCTCACAAATTTGGGTCCGGATAATCCGATCGAATTCGAATTTCGTAAGAGTGAGGACAAAAATAAATTCAGTATATCCTCTTAAGTTGCGTATGGTGTAAAAACTATTTACGAAAGACGATTTTTAAGAAATGGTATCGTTTACGGATTTTACAATTTTGTACTGATTTTCGAGATATTTAATATTTTAAGCAACGCCATAATATATATTGCAAATCAACAAGATGTTGATTTTTAAATACGTGTCATCACAGTATTTTATTCTGTTCGTGTTTATATCGCGACATCTACAATGTGTACGAGATGTGAAAAGGGAAGCGATCTCATTTACAAGGCGCGGCCCATTATATCTTTGTTCCCCGATTTTTTTTTAATCCACAAGATTTGCTATTTATGTATATTAAGTATTTAACATTTTTAAAATTTTAATTATTTTACAAAGAAAAAAAAATCTAAAAATCAATCTTTTAAACTTTAATTTATTTTACTCCGTCTTTAGTATTTTAAAAACACAGTCAAGTGCGAATCTAACTCGTGCATCAAAGGTCCCGTCCAGTTGAACCAAAAATGCTTTACCATTTGTTGGTATAGACTATAGAGGCTATATCTACAAGTATCTGTGAAATATGATCTACATAAATGAAAACCTTTTTTTCATTCTTTTTACAAATGACAGTAATAATTATAGAGTTTTTACTAACGTGTTTTTCTCATTGGAGACGCGAAAAAGAAAGAAACCACAAACGCATAATAAAAATGGTTTTAATATTTTTTTTATTTTTTCTTAAGCTAAGTAGGTAGGAAAATTAATCTGTACGTTTTAACGAGCGTTTCAGTGGTCGGTCAGTTTTATTATTTAAACTTATCAGATATTTTGAGCCGGCCGAGTGAACGTATGAACATTCCATATTATGCTTTGTTGTGACGGAATAAAATTAAATGTACATGAGTCAAGCGAGAACCGTAGTGTAGGATGACAAAACCTGTACTGAACTCAACTTCAATGTACTTAGTACCTTACTGAGGTACGTATAACGTAATACGTATAGGGTTTTGTGCAAATTTCGAGTCCACTCGCTTCGCACAAAGGAATCGAATTCCTCCATATAAACACAGCCAGCGCCATCTATCGACAGTCGCATGTCAGCGGCTGTCCATAGATAGCGCTGGCTGAAGCGAGTCCACTCGAAATTTGTACAAAAAGTTGTAATAACCCTACAGGAACGGAATGAATGAAATCTGATGTACCACTACCAAAGTGATAGCAATGATCTCGTTCGTCCTCATCCATCCATGCAGCTGATATAATATCTTACGAGTTTGTTGTATGTAACAGACGAAATAGCGTTCAATATACGTTTAGAAAATTATGTACATATTCCCAAATAAAAAAATAAAACTGTTAGAACACCCAAAAATTTTGCCCGAAAGATATTTTCAAACCCAAATAAACTTGGGGAATTACAAATTATGTAGTTATTTTATAAATTTAGACAATAATTATTTATAATGAAATGAAATACACGAGTTTTTTTATTGCAATATATGAATTAAAGAGATTTGTTTCCATATACAAAGTGACCAATTTGTGTTGTTGCTAACCTTACATAAAATGAGTTAAATTAGCCAAAAGTCAATCCTGTAATATATTTTAACGCATGGTATATTAACGCGTTCGATCAGAGCTAACCCCGTACTATCTGTTTCGAGAACATTTGTAAACATTATACTTCATCATTTTTACCGTGATCCTTGCATCTATTTTCACTCAACCCGTACGGTTGAAAATTCTGCATCGAGCATTCTAGACTATCCTCATACTTCCTCTATGACTTGCTACGCATTTAGCATACGCATCGTTATCTTGTTCACAAAGTCTGGCTACTGATTGGCTGAATCCTCTTTTTACATCTTTTTAAGCCAATCAAGGGGCAGAATTTTACAAATAATAATTAATTATAATGACGACGAATACGATTCTCTCAGCTTCATAATTATAATAATTATGATTAACAGATTTGGGAATTACCTACCACAACTACGAATTGATACATTTATTTTGGATGGATTATATTTTATATAAATAATAAAATATTGCCGTAGTAGCGGTGTCCAAAGACGATAACTTGTTTTATGATGTGGGATAGTCTTGTTTACGTTATAGTATTAGTAGCAGCTATCGACAAACGTAGATCTGAATTTATTAAGGAGATTCAAAAGAAAAGAATCAAATCAAAAAAGTAACATGAGATATTCACTAGGTATTTCAGCATCTTCATACATCGTTACTTTGTTATATCGAATTGCCGGTTAAATGTCAGACAGTAAAGGAATATACCGTATTATTATTAAATAAATGTTAAAATAAAGTTCTTGTCTATACAATGATTAATTAATGTGCATGTTAAATTAATCAGTGTCATTTCAGTGTTCAGTACGATAAACATAAACAATAGAACTAATTACATTTTTGAGTCCAACAGATAAATAATTGCACGCTAAAGAAATTCCCATTGACTGCGTAATTTCCGTTTAAGCAGATTTAAAATCATAAAACCAATATTATGCGTAATCGTTTGTGTCCATGTCTATAGCATCGTAAAGATTAAATATTTGTGTGTATTTCAAGCATGTTGTCGTTAGATGCATTGTAACTCTGTATAAATACAATTGAACTCCGTATAAATGAAATGAACGCCGTATAAATACAATTTATACGGCGTTCTGCACTAAGGTCCACTTGTGCGAAACGGGAGTTAAATATTTACATTTTTTTACCCTATATAGTCAACATCTCCCATTGCACAATTATAACAACTTACTCTGGATTAGATTGCTAACTCTTGAGTTAAGACCCAGGTCGGCGCAAGTGGGCCTATAAGAAGCTATGCGCCACAAGATATCCAGTCCTGTTGGCTCAATGGCATGTACGAAAAAACATGTTCATATCAAGGATTTAAATCGCTAGATGAGCCAAAACGTCCACGTTTTTGTCTTGCGTGCAACACGTTGCCATCTTACACCCACAGCGAGATAAGCAATGGTGATATAGTGACGTCTGATTTACTCTCAAACGAAATTTGCACTCGCGTTCTCTGTCACACATCACACTTCTACTGCAGTACAGCGCTCACTCATCATGTTTGTGGACGTTTTCGATATGCGCAATGAAGGCTTAGTGCTTATCTAGCGATTTAAATCTTTGGTTATTATACAGTGTTTTTTATCTGATACAGTATGGGGAAGTTCCAAACCATAATGCAAACAAGAAAGGCATAAAATAAAGAAGAGTTGAAAATTAATTACAAAATCATGATATAGCTTTTTGGATATTTAAATAATGAAATTCTAATGTTACATATTTGTTAATCAGTCTTATGAAGCAAGGAGAAACTATTGTTTCCGTGAATTTTTAAGACTTTTTGACGGACTATCAAACGTGAATTGTCCACAGACAAAATTCTTGTCCTAATGATTTTTGAAACTTTCCCAATTAAAAACACGAAAACACTTTGTATTATAGTTTATAACATTTCCGATCCCGATATAATATCGATTTCCGGTATTAAAATATTTCTATAAATATGTCAAAGAAGAAAAGTGATATTTTGTGAAAACTGTAAATGTTTATTATTTTTCTTTTGATCTAATAAAGTATTATAATGCATCAATTTATAATAGTTTTATTTTACTAAATGGCGCCGATGGCGTACTAATCATTATTTTTATGGTAATAAAAAAAATTGAATCGACTACACAAAGTATAAGGTTGACTCTGTCTGTCCGCCAAATTATTTAGTTTTTAGAGTTCCATACCAAAATCGTAAAAATATAAAAACTAAAATAAAATGACATTAAAAATGACGGTCACTATCAATCGCAATTTAGTACCGTGGACCTTCGAGGGGGTGCTTCCATAGAGTAGGTATATTATGTAATGGTGCTTCAAATCGGCGCGAAAAATGAATTGTTAATTGTACCTTACGAGTAGCTATAATTATAGAGATCAGTGGAGTAGGTACATAAGATGGAGATCAGGCGCCGGTATCAGATACAAGAAAATAAGCTTATTTTCTGATCTACAGCTGTGGTCACACGTCTTCTTCGGAGCTGGAGTCTTCATATACCATCTTGTCGTACACCTCCGGTAGGTAGTCGAACTGCTCATCTTTGTCGCCGTTTTCCAGGCCCTTTTTCAGCGCCTCCCAACTCAGATCAAATTCTGGATTGAACAAACTGAAAAAATACATTAATATCCAATTCACATCTACGAGTACGTATTTCGATTTTCTTATAACTAAGTACTAGGAATGCATCCGATACCGATGCCGATATTCGATGTATCGGCGATACTAGAAACTTGTCTATAATATTTTTATGACTGATTCAAAGATACAAAGAAGAGTGAAAAGTGACTTCCGGACAGACAATAAGTGTGATTATTAACCGACTTAAAAAAAGGAGAAAGTTCTCGATTCGTCGGAATCTTTTTTTTTTTCATAAATTCATTGAATTTCCTTCGAAACTGTTGTGTTACCAATTTTTCACATGGAAGAGATGAGCCTCCTCCACCTCCTACAATTTATGATAAGCCAAAATTTAAAAATGTAAAACTAGTAGGTATAGGTTTCCGATATATATACAACCAACCGGGTTGTATCTGTAATATCTGTGAACCTCGCTGGAATGCGTACCCTCTTCCCGTTCTCCTTTCACCTCCCCGCGCTCGCCTAGTGATGCTTGTTTTGCGCACCATATCAGAGCGCTGACACGACGTGACGTCATCGACGCCATGTCCACAGATATTGTAACCGGGTTATACCTGCTGATGCACTGCATGTAGGGTCGGATGAGCTCGGAGCTGAGCGCCTGCACGAGGCTGGAGTGACCGGTGCAGTTCTCCCACTGCGCGTGCGTCGCCGCGAGCAGCGCGACCGCCTTCCCGCGGCAGATCAGCGGCGCGCCGTACATGCCCTAGCAGTGGCAGGCCATGTAGGTAAAATTAAAAACACTGTTTAACTCACTAGTGAATAATATTAATAAAAACCGTGACGACCTTCATTGCGCTCGGATTCGAGTGGGAGGTCGCGGGTTCCCGCCACGGGCCGCTTTGGAATTTTATAATTTCTAAATTGGCTCAGGTCTGGCCTGGTGGGAGGCTTTGGCCGTGGCTAGTTACCACCCTACCCGTAAGACGTACCTACCGCCAAGCAATTTAGCGTTCCGGTACGATGCTGTGTAGAAACCGTTGGGGTGACAAAAGTTACCCCTTCCAAGTTAGTACGCTAACATCTTCGACTGCATCATCACTTACCATCAGGTGAGATCACAGTCAAGTACTAACTTGTATATAGCGTAAAAAAAGCCACAGTTTGCGACGAGCAGTTTGCGATTATAGGTGTCATTACGTGCCTAATTCCGGTGAAATTAGAGCCACTTTATGAGCAAGTGTGTTGAAAAAAATATTTTCAAGTGAATTTTAATAATTACATCATAGTTAATGTAAATTACTTAGTTACAATAAAACATCAAATAATTATTTCATTATTACTTAGTTTTATATGTACCTCTATCTCAGACCTAAATGCCTCCTAACCTAAGTTACACTAACCTAACTGCATACCGTACTACTCTATGCTAACTGCATTCCGCGAACGTTTGGTTTTACAATAATACATATACAACTTACAAGTTGGCAGACTTACGTGACATGGTTGGGCTGATCTATTAGGCTGTAAAACACAGATTAGGTACGTAAAAATGTGATCGAGATTCCTAGTTACTTATATGAACTACGAGTTGATGACATTTTTAAGTGTAACCATTTCCTAGAGCATTTTTTCCTTTACAGGACGCGCCGGAATATTATAAGATACTTACTTCCATCTGAACTGAATTTATGCTATAGTATCGGTCTTTCACGAGAACTACGATGTCTCCTTTTATTCAAAATACCAAACAAAATACCATCATTTGTAATTAGTGCATAATTTGATCATGTTGTGGTGTTATTCACATAGTAATAATCTATGCTCCTGGCCAAATTTGGTTCGCAAATACTTCTTTAAAACGAAATACATTTTTATAACTTTGGTCGAGTTGAAAACTTGTAATTTTCTTTATTTGCTGGTTATTTTTAAGTATGCAGATATTTAGTACATTAAGCCCTGTAAATGTCCCCGAAATTATAAATTTGTCCACCCAGTAGTTTTTGAGATATCCTCCAAAAACGTTTTTCGCTGTGCAGAGCATGTGCGCTGCAGCAGAACTTACGTCACGAATGCACATAGACACGGAGCGGTCCAGCTGGCCCGTGTACCCGAGGTCACTCATCGCCTTCTGGAACTTGAGTAGGATGGTGTTGCACCACAGGTTCTTCTTCACGATGATGAGGAATTGCGCGCGCAGGTTGCGCTGCAGCAAAAACTTGTGCACGGGATAAATCTTATCCTGTGACACAGACCAAGTCATGAGCTTCCAAACATCCCTTTGGCGCAGTGGAATGCGTTAGGTCCGTTCGACTAGACAAAGATTTGTGCCCGCGCTGTTGATTGTTAGGTATCAATGGTACAAGTAATTTATCGGATCGCTTTAAATTCGGAAATACAGGCAATAAGTTTTCTTGTCACGTGGTTCTCAGGTTTTCTTATCACATGATCATCATCTCATCCCCTTTTTACACGACTGCCCAAAAAAAGGAGTGTAATGTTTTTAAGGTTCATGTATGTATGTATGTTAAGATGTTTGTTAATTCCACCATAACTTCTGAACGGCTGAACAGATTTGGACATATGGGGTAGTTAGAAAACGTTAGAATCCTTAGATCCTTCAGAGTAACATAGGCTATATTTTTTTTGGAAAAATTCGTTTTACCACAAGGCAGTCGTGTTTTTAGGGTTCCATACCAATTTGGTAAAAATGGAACCCTTATAGTGAGACTTTCTCAGGACGTCCGTCCGTCCGTCCGTCTGTCACACTCGATTATTTCAGTAACTATTCAAGCTATCGACTTGAAATTTAGAATAGTTATAGGTAATAGTGACCCGACGCCATAACAATCGAAAAAATTTGAAAATTGATTTTATTTTTATTTAAAAGGGGGGGAAAACCGGGTCGACAAAATTTCAAAATGAGATAACAATATTGAGTGGGGTATCATATGACAGGGCGTTACTTGTGTATTCTGAAACTAATTTTTATTTATTTTTATGCCTGATAGTTTTTGATTTATTGGGCAAACTGTCGAAAAAAATACCGTTCCCCCCCTTATCTCCGAAGTTTACCAATCAAAAAATCTGAAATAATTATGATCAATAGACGTTAACGTATATTTTACAGGAAAAATAAAATCAACTCGCTGACTAATATACTTTTTTGATAATAACAATAATCCGCCAAAAACAAAGTTACGTTTGCGGTTTGCCAACAAAAGTACCTACATGTAAATTTACGAGTATCGTAAATTCATGAACAAAAGTGATTCTTACAATGTTTTACTTCTTTTATGGTATGGAACCCTCGGTGCGCAAGTCCTACTCGCACTTTGCCGGTTTATTTAATTTTTAAATTATTATGTCACACTGCTGGGCACGGGTCTCCTCTCAGATTGAGAGGGGTTTGGCCATAGCCCGTCACGCTGGCAAAGTGCGGGTTGGTTTGGTTTCACATACCTTCGAGAACATTTTTGTGAACTCTCAGGCATGCAGGTTTCCTTACGATGTTCTCCTTCACCGCTAAGCAAGTGATATTTAGTTTCCTAAGCATCACATGATCACGCCACTGCAAATGTTTGTCTTCATTCAGCTTTTATTTATAACTAGCTGTTGCCCGCGGGTCCGCCCGCGTGAATTAAGATTTTTTTACATAATATACCTTCCTACTGGAATTCCTTGATTTTTCGCGGGATTCTGGTGTGATGTTGTACAGAAACCTGTTCTTACTTTGCACGGGTTATCTTGTGGTGATTTTGAAAACTCCTTTTTCTTAATAATAATATAAAGTTTCATTAATACGTAGTTGAAAGATCAAAAGGGCGATTTTAACTGTCGATATTTCGACCCAGTGGCACAGGTCGTGATCACTACGTGACCATGTGAAAAGTTGTACTGGTAGTAGAACTCTTCTTTCAGAGTTCGGCCGGGTAGGTACCACTGGGATAAATTACTCTACTAACAATAATCCCCAGCCCAACATAATATAAGAGTCTTTTAAAAATCTTTGCTTCATCTCAATACAATCCAAAACATCAGAATGGACAATGGCTATATATTTCTTTACTTATAAAAATACCTTAGATGACAGTCACTCGGTTAGGATCGATAAGACCTAAGAGTTAAAAATATTTGTGAACCATTATCTTACCCTTTCCATATTGCGGATGATAAAGTTTAAATCATGTGTTGACAGTGCCATCTTAATATAAAGTCAGGAAACAGTAAATAGCATGACAGTTAATTTTTATTTAAAAATTAACTGTCATGTTATTTATTCGGTAGTACCTATCTCAGAGTTTTACATTCAAGTTCCACATAAATTGTAGAGATGGCGCTATACGGTATAACGTAGCGATAACGCCAGTTACATGATTTTTGTTCACCCTAAAAGTGAAAAATTTTAAACCATACAAAATCTCCTGCTAAGCCTATTTATTTACGGCTGTAAGGGTACTCCAGTCTTACTTGAGCCCTACGTCCTAGTTCTTTGTGCATTCCGAGTTTCAAATCACCTACTTACTTGAACTTAAAGGTTCTGATGTCTGTAATTTCTGAACTACAAAAGTGATGATGATAAGATTTGTATGGAATAATCTTTAAAGAACCTCCTTTTTAACAAAAAAGAATGAATGGAATCGGACAACGCGTTAATGAATTATAACTAAAAAACGTTTGGACTTTGATGCCGTCTTCCAGGGATACCATGATGAATTTCGGGACAAAAAGTATCCTATGTCCTACCTCGGGGTATGAACTATAATCGTGTCAAGTTTCATTTAAATCCATCCAGCGGATTAGCCGTGATGCCCGGTCGTGAAACAGACAGACAGACAGACAGACAGACAGACAGAAAGACAGACAAAAATTACAGTTTTGGCTTCAGTATCGACTAAATAGTGTCCTCCAACAAAAAAAATCAAAATATCTTCAATGTACAGAATTCGACCCTTTACAGTTTTATTATAAGTAAGATTGGCAAAAATTTGCCTCATTCTGAGTTAATAATTCAATTGTTTTCTTCCTATTAATATGAAATGTTCCTATTAGTATGAATAGAAACGTACATTTTTGTAGAAGAAATGCCAGCCGATGAAGCTAGAAACGTACATTTTTGTAGAAGAAATGCCAGCCGATGAAGCTAGAAACGTACATTTTTGTAGAAGAAATGCCAGCCGATGAAGCTAGAAACAAACATTTTTGTACAAGAAATGCCATTTGATGAATCTAAAAACGTACATTTTCGTAGAAAAAATGCCAGCCGATGAAGCTACAAACGTACATTTTTGTAGAAAAAATGCCAGCCGATGAAGCTAGAAACGTACATTTTAGTAGAAGAAATGCCAGCCGATGAAGCTAGAAACGTACATTTTTGTAGAAGAAATGCCAGCCGATGAAGCTAGAAACGTACATTTTTGTAGAAGAAATGCCAGCCGATGAAGCTAGAAACGTACATTTTTGTAGAAGAAATGCCAGCCGATGAAGCTAGAAACGTACATTTTTGTAGAAAAAATGCCAGCCGATGAAGCTAGAAACGTACATTTTTGTAGAAGATATGCCAGCCGATGAAGCTAGAAACGAACATTTTTGTACAAGAAATGCCAGCCGATGAAGCTAGAAACGTACATTTTTGTAGAAGAAACGCCAGCCGATTAAGCTAGAAACGAACATTTTTGTACAAGAAGTGCCAGTTGATGAAGCTAGAAACGAATATTTTTGTACAAGAAATGCCAGCCGATGAAGCTAGAAACGTACATTTTTGTAGAAGAAATGCCAGCCGATGAAGCTAGAAACGAACATTTTTGTACAAGAAATGCCAGTTGATTAATCTAAAAACGTACATTTTCGTAGAAAAAATGCCAGCCGATGAAGCTAGAAACGTACAGTTTTGTAGAAAAAATGCCAGCCGATGAAGCTAGAAACGTAAATTTTTGTAGAAGAAATGCCAGCCGATGAAGCTAGAAACGTACATTTTTGTAGAAGAAATGCCAGCCGATGAAGCTAGAAACGAACATTTTTGTACAAGAAATGCCAGCCGATGAAGCTAGAAACGTACATTTTTGTAGAAGAAATGCCAGCCGATGAAGCTAGAAACGAACATTTTTGTACAAGAAATGCCAGCCGATGAAGCTAGAAACGTACATTTTTGTAGAAAAAATGCCAGCCGATGAAGCTAGAAACGTACATTTTTGTAGAAGAAATGCCAGCCGATGAAGCTAGAAACGTACATTTTTGTAGAAGAAATGCCAGCCGATGAAGCTAGAAACGTACATTTTTGTAGAAGAAATGCCAGCCGATGAAGCTAGAAACGTACATTTTTGTAGAAGAAATGCCAGCCGATGAAGCTAGAAACGAACATTTTTGTACAAGAAATGCCAGTTGATGAATCTAAAAACGTACATTTTCGTAGAAAAAATGCCAGCCGATGAAGCTAGAAACGTACAGTTTTGTAGAAAAAATGCCAGCCGATGAAGCTAGAAACGTACATTTTTGTAGAAGAAATGCCAGCCGATGAAGCTAGAAACGTACATTTTTGTAGAAGAAATGCCAGCCGGTGAAGCTAGAAACGTACATTTTTGTAGATGAAATGCCAGCCGATGAAGCTAGAAACGTACATTTTTGTAGAAGAAATGCCAGCCGATGAAGCTAGAAACGTACATTTTTGTAGAAGAAATGCCAGCCGATAAAGCTAGAAACGTACATTTTTGTAGAAGAAATGCCAGCCGATGAAGCTAGAAACGAACATTTTTGTACAAGAAATGCCAGCCGATGAAGCTAGAAACGTACATTTTTGTAGAAAAAATGCCAGCCGATGAAGCTAGAAACATACATTTTTGTAGAAGAAATGCCAGCCGATGAAGCTAGAAACGAACATTTTTGCAGAAGAAATGCCAGCCGATGAAGCTAGAAATGTACATTTTTGTAGAAGAAATGCCAGCCGATGAAGCTAGAAACGTACATTTTTGTAGAAGAAATGCCAGCCGATGAAGCTTGAAACGAACATTTTTGTACAAGAAATGCCAGCCGATGAAGCCAGAAACGTACAGTTTTGTAGAAGAAATGCCAGCCGATGAAGCCAGAAACGAACATTTTTGTACAAGAAATGCCAGCCGATGAAGCTAGAAACGTACATTTTTGTAGAAAAAATGCCAGCCGATGAAGCTAGAAACGTACATTTTTGTAGAAGAAATGCCAGCCGATGAAGCTAGAAACGTACATTTTTGTAGAAGAAATGCCAGCCGATGAAGCTAGAAACGAACATTTTTGTACAAGAAATGCCAGTTGATGAATCTAAAAACGTACATTTTCGTAGAAAAAATGCCAGCCGATGAAGCTAGAAACGTACAGTTTTGTAGAAAAAATGCCAGCCGATGAAGCTAGAAACGTACATTTTTGTAGAAAAAATGCCAGCCGATGAAGCTAGAAACGTACATTTTTGTAGAAGAAATGCCAGCCGATGAAGCTAGAAACGTACATTTTTGTAGAAGAAATGCCAGCCGATGAAGCTAGAAACGTACATTTTTGTAGAAGAAATGCCAGCCGATGAAGCTAAAAACGTACATTTTTGTAGAAGAAATGCCAGCCGATGAAGCTAGAAACGTACATTTTTGTAGAAGAAATGCCAGCCGATGAAGCTAGAAACGTACATTTTTGTAGAAGAAATGCCAGCCGATGAAGCTAGAAACGAACATTTTAGTACAAGAAATGCCAGCCGATGAAGCTAGAAACGAACATTTTAGTACAAGAAATGCCAGCCGATGAAGCTAGAAACGTACATTTTTGTAGAAGAAAAGCCAGCCGATGAAGCTAGAAACGTACATTTTTGTAGAAGAAATGCCAGCCGATGAAGCTAGAAACGTACATTTTTGTAGAAGAAATGCCAGCCGTTGAAGCTAGAAACGAACATTTTTGTACAAGAAATGCCAGTTGATGAATCTAAAAACGTACATTTTCGTAGAAAAAATGCCAGCCGATGAAGCTAGAAACGTACAGTTTTGTAGAAAAAATGCCAGCCGATGAAGCTAGAAACGTACATTTTTGTAGAAAAAATGCCAGCCGATGAAGCTAGAAACGTACATTTTTGTAGAAGAAATGCCAGCCGATGAAGCTAGAAACGTACATTTTTGTAGAAGAAATGCCAGCCGATGAAGCTAGAAACGTACATTTTTGTAGAAGAAATGCCAGCCGATGAAGCTAAAAACGTACATTTTTGTAGAAGAAATGCCAGCCGATGAAGCTAGAAACGTACATTTTTGTAGAAGAAATGCCAGCCGATGAAGCTAGAAACGTACATTTTTGTAGAAGAAATGCCAGCCGATGAAGCTAGAAACGAACATTTTAGTACAAGAAATGCCAGCCGATGAAGCTAGAAACATACATTTTTGTAGAAGAAATGCCAGCCGATGAAGCTAGAAACGTACATTTTTGTAGAAGAAATGCCAGCCGATGAAGCTAGAAACGAACATTTTTGCAGAAGAAATGCCAGCCGATGAAGCTAGAAATGTACATTTTTGTAGAAGAAATGCCAGCCGATGAAGCTAGAAACGTACATTTTTGTAGAAGAAATGCCAGCCGATGAAGCTTGAAACGAACATTTTTGTACAAGAAATGCCAGCCGATGAAGCCAGAAACGTACAGTTTTGTAGAAGAAATGCCAGCCGATGAAGCTAGAAACGAACATTTTTGTACAAGAAATGCCAGCCGATGAAGCTAGAAACGTACATTTTTGTAGAAAAAATGCCAGCCGATGAAGCTAGAAACGTACATTTTTGTAGAAGAAATGCCAGCCGATGAAGCTAGAAACGTACATTTTTGTAGAAGAAATGCCAGCCGATGAAGCTAGAAACGAACATTTTTGTACAAGAAATGCCAGTTGATGAATCTAAAAACGTACATTTTCGTAGAAAAAATGCCAGCCGATGAAGCTAGAAACGTACAGTTTTGTAGAAAAAATGCCAGCCGATGAAGCTAGAAACGTACATTTTTGTAGAAAAAATGCCAGCCGATGAAGCTAGAAACGTACATTTTTGTAGAAGAAATGCCAGCCGATGAAGCTAGAAACGTACATTTTTGTAGAAGAAATGCCAGCCGATGAAGCTAGAAACGTACATTTTTGTAGAAGAAATGCCAGCCGATGAAGCTAAAAACGTACATTTTTGTAGAAGAAATGCCAGCCGATGAAGCTAGAAACGTACATTTTTGTAGAAGAAATGCCAGCCGATGAAGCTAGAAACGTACATTTTTGTAGAAGAAATGCCAGCCGATGAAGCTAGAAACGAACATTTTAGTACAAGAAATGCCAGCCGATGAAGCTAGAAACGAACATTTTAGTACAAGAAATGCCAGCCGATGAAGCTAGAAACGTACATTTTTGTAGAAGAAAAGCCAGCCGATGAAGCTAGAAACGTACATTTTTGTAGAAGAAATGCCAGCCGATGAAGCTAGAAACGTACATTTTTGTAGAAGAAATGCCAGCCGTTGAAGCTAGAAACGAACATTTTTGTACAAGAAATGCCAGTTGATGAATCTAAAAACGTACATTTTCGTAGAAAAAATGCCAGCCGATGAAGCTAGAAACGTACAGTTTTGTAGAAAAAATGCCAGCCGATGAAGCTAGAAACGTACATTTTTGTAGAAAAAATGCCAGCCGATGAAGCTAGAAACGTACATTTTTGTAGAAGAAATGCCAGCCGATGAAGCTAGAAACGTACATTTTTGTAGAAGAAATGCCAGCCGATGAAGCTAGAAACGTACATTTTTGTAGAAGAAATGCCAGCCGATGAAGCTAAAAACGTACATTTTTGTAGAAGAAATGCCAGCCGATGAAGCTAGAAACGTACATTTTTGTAGAAGAAATGCCAGCCGATGAAGCTAGAAACGTACATTTTTGTAGAAGAAATGCCAGCCGATGAAGCTAGAAACGAACATTTTAGTACAAGAAATGCCAGCCGATGAAGCTAGAAACATACATTTTTGTAGAAGAAATGCCAGCCGATGAAGCTAGAAACGTACATTTTTGTAGAAGAAATGCCAGCCGATGAAGCTAGAAACGTACATTTTTGTAGAAGAAATGCCAGCCGATGAAGCTAGAAACGAACATTTTAGTACAAGAAATGCCAGCCGATGAAGCTAGAAACATACATTTTTGTAGAAGAAATGCCAGCCGATGAAGCTAGAAACGTACATTTTTGTAGAAGAAATGCCAGCCGATGAAGCTAGAAACGAACATTTTAGTACAAGAAATGCCAGCCGATGAAGCTAGAAACATACATTTTTGTAGAAGAAATGCCAGCCGATGAAGCTAGAAACGTACATTTTTGTAGAAGAAATGCCAGCCGATGAAGCTAGAAACGAACATTTTAGTACAAGAAATGCCAGCCGATGAAGCTAGAAACATACATTTTTGTAGAAGAAATGCCAGCCGATGAAGCTAGAAACGTACATTTTTGTAGAAGAAATGCCAGCCGATGAAGCTAGAAACGAACATTTTAGTACAAGAAATGCCAGCCGATGAAGCTAGAAACATACATTTTTGTAGAAGAAATGCCAGCCGATGAAGCTAGAAACGTACATTTTTGTAGAAGAAATGCCAGCCGATGAAGCTAGAAACGAACATTTTAGTACAAGAAATGCCAGCCGATGAAGCTAGAAACATACATTTTTGTAGAAGAAATGCCAGCCGATGAAGCTAGAAACGTACATTTTTGTAGAAGAAATGCCAGCCGATGAAGCTAGAAACGTACATTTTTGTAGAAGAAATGCCAGCCGGCCATGAGGCACTCCTCGTGCAGCGACAGCGCCTCCTCGCCGCGCCAGTCGACGTGCACCGGCCGCTGCGGGACCTCCGCCAAAACGTCCGGGACCTTCTTAGCCAGTAGCAGCAGCGCCGGCGACGTCTGGACCATGTACGCCCTCTCGCCCGTCGAGTTGCTGACTGCAAGTTTACAAGATGTCGCTTAATTTAACCAAACTCCGCTTAATCGAGGGCTTGCCAGTGGAACTGTAAATCGCAAATATGTTGCAAAAAATGTAAATATTGCTTAGCATTAGGTGAGTAGTTTCTTTTGTCTCGTAAATTTTTCACCATATTCTTTGTGCTTTTACTTCTACGAAAAATATATTCCATCACTAATTCACTACCACCTGGACGGCTGGCATCCACGACCACACGATATGCCAGAATGACAGATCCTTAATCTTCCGGCGCTCATGTAAACTATGGAACCAACTACCAGCTACCAGATGTTCCCTCCATGACATCCCCCAGTGCTGCAAATATCTATGGGCTATCGCTTGACATCAGGGGCCGTACAACTATCTAGCCCCAGGTGACGCGCTTGTTCAGAAAATTTAAAACCGGCGGGGAGTCGCAGCGGCCCGCACTCACGCCTGGGTATGATGATCTTAGTGACTTGCACGCGGATGCCGCGCCGCGGGTGGCGGTACGACGCGCCCGTGACCACGTTGAGCGGCCGCGTGTCGTGGGCGTGCACGGCGGGGTCCACGACGCACACGGCGGCCGTGAGGACGGCCGTGCGCGACACCAGGCTGCCCACGCACAAGCCGCGGTACCGCGAGCTGAAGTATACCTGGTAGGTGATAACACACACTGCATTATATAATTTACTTTATTGTTATAGTGCTTCACACACTAGGTATAATTTTATAAATGAAAAGTGTATCAAAAATAACGCTACCAACGGGATTCGAACCCGTGACCACCACCTTGTCGCGAGTGACCGCTCTTCGAATCACTTCACTTTCACTCCTCCACTCCCGCACGGCGGGTTCGAATCCCGTTGTTAGCGTTAATTTTGATACACTTTTAATTTATAAAATTATACTTAGTGTGTGAAGCACTATAACAATAACTATAATATGTAATAAAGTAAATTGTAAAAAGGGCAAGGTAGTCATCTCGTTCAAAGTTCGCTCTATTCGTAATATGGGCCTTTGAGTTGGTGAAACCGTAGTTTCCCAATAGATGGCTCCGCGGTCAGCCTATGACTGAAAAACAATGTGTATCGAATTATCGTGCCAACGGAATTCGCTACCATAGCTCAGTGGAAGAGCGGTCACTCGCTACAAGGTGGTGGTCACGGGTTCGAATCCCGTTGGTAGCGTTAATTTTGATACACTTTTCATTTATAAAACACACTTCATTATTTTGGTCTTTCACTACACCTGTTTGGCGACCTAGGTACTTGGCGCAGTTGGTGGGTGCTTGGATTTGAGCAGGATGTCTTGAGTTCGATTCCCGACACGGCCTGTTGGAAATAGCATTTTTATAAAAAATCTAAATTGGCTCAGTTCTTGTCTTGTGGATGGGCGGTAACCACTAAACCGACAAAGGCTGTTTAAAATTCTAGCATTTTTATATAAAATCTAAACTTGTGGGTGGCCTCTAACCACCCTACCGAGACGCACCTTCAAGAATTATTAAGCGTAGGTACTGGTGCGATTCTGTGTAGCAACCGTTTATTAGTGCGAAAACAATTTCGGAGTGTCTCGTGCTACCAAGTGAATTTGTAACATAGTAATAAACATATTATTATAATAATTAAGTATTAAATCAGTATGAAGGATGTAGCTAAACATAGATTTATAAAAGGTCGTCGCTCGCACTAAGCTTAAAACTTTTTTTCTATATTTTCCTTCGAAGGAAGCAAATTCAGCAATGTCGATGGCATTGCCGATGCAATTTTTGAACTAACTTACTAAGAATGGCAAGGAGCCTTGACGTGGTTTGAATGGTTCCAGTCCGCAGCATAAAGGTATGAATCCTGTATTAAAAAAAAAAAAGAATTTATAACCAATTACGTTTAAAAACGGCCGTGTGATATATTCTCCCTCTCCCCTCCTCCATCCCCTAATGAGTGGCAGAGGTATTCAAAAAATTCAAAGTTGAGAGACTTATGGTGAGACTTTCTCCGTCCGTCCGTCCGTTTGTCTGTCACACTCAATTAAAAAAAAAATTGTGCGTGGCGTTGTTCAAGCAATATATAATTCTTCTTAAGAGTCCCATGAACTATAATTTCTCCATACATTCGAAATACCAAATCATTTGTAATTCGTGCATATATCGATCATGTTGTGGTGTTATTCGGGTTCATATAGTAATAATCTATGCTCCTGGCCATAGTTGGTTCGGAAATACTTCTCTAAAACGAAATATAAATCAATTTTGGTCAAAATTATTACAACTTCGGTCGAGTTCCGCAATACCAAAAATTATGAATGAAAACTTGTAACTTTCTATATTAACTGGTGTTTTTCTTTAGTTGGACAATAAAAACTGTGCTCCTGAACTATAATGCGACGTGAGATAGTGTTGTTTTTAAACCCCGACGCAAAAGGAGTGTTATTAGTTTAACGTGTCTGTGTATCTGTGTATCTGTCTGTGGTATCGTAGCTCTCAAACGGATGGACCGATTTTCATGAAGTTTATTTTTTGTCATAGATAATTTTATCCCGAGTGTAGTTTACTTCTTTTATAGTATGGAGCCCCCGGTGCGCGAGGCAGACTCGCACTTGTTTTTTTATTGATTTAACATACCCAGTATTATCCAATATTTCCATTTGTACATAGCGGTGTCCAAATGCATCGTAGGCAGTAGTATTAAGGTGGGTATGTAAATGCATTCGAAATTATTCGCTAAGTTACGCATCGCTTGAGCGCTGACCAAAATATTATTGTGAAACAAAATTATCGTGACCGAATATATTGGAGTATTGAGGGTTTCTTGCCACTATGATTAAAATCGATTTTAGAATACGCTAGGCATCACGTTTGTTGTATGGAAACCTACTTCATTTTTAATTTACATAATTGGTATTTTAAAAGTAAATATATGTGACTATTTTAAGCATCTACTTCTTGCCGCTATCAATATCGAACAAAAACAAGCAAAACAATTTACGTTTGTCGTATGGGAGAGCCTCCTTAAATATTTATTTTATTCTATTTTTTAGTATTTGTTGTTATAGCGGCAACAGAAACACACATCTGCGAAAATTTCAATTATCTAACAAGCTATCACTGTTCAAGAAATACAGTCTGGTGACAGACGGACGAACGTACGGACAGCGGTGTCTTAGTAATAGAGTCCCGTTCTTATTATTTGGGTACGGAACCCTAAAAACCGAAATTCATACGGGCGAAGCCGTGAGCAATAGCTAGTATAACATATGGCTGTGGCTGCTACAGTGCTTAAATCTGACGTAACAAAAGCACGGACGCTTGTCTTATGGCCGGGGTCATATACCGAAAACATATCTATCCGTCTTCATCTTGAGTCTTGACGCCTCACGCCTGGTAAGTGTGGCAACCCCATTGATTAAACGTATAAAGGATCAACACTAAGTGACGTCACGTATGTATTTTTAGGCTCCGCCCTGAAGCCGGATTTTCAATTTGTCAAAACTGTAAACATACCTTAAAACGAGCAATTCTTTTCAACGATTTTCATGATTTCTGGTATATCGGAGGTTTTGGGGGCGATAAATCGATCTAGCCAGGATTTATTTTTAGAAAATGACAGCGGTATGTACTCTCAGCGGTACCAAAATACGCCATATTTGAGAAATTTTTGGCTTCAACATACGTCACATCTTTCCCGTCCTCTTAGGGTAGCGTGTTTCGTCATTGGGCAACCCCCGCTGCTGGGCGAGCCCACGCTACACAGTACACACTACGCGGGCTACGCTCACGACTTGCGAGACAGATCAATAGGAGAGCGTCCTGATGCGGCATTCGCGCTTCGCACCGCGCACTGCCAACACGCTCACGAGTCCCGACGCCGACCCGCCGCGTACCTGCCCGCTCACCGCTACCATGGAGGTAAGCCCAGTAACTTAACGCTTGAACACCGCAACTTATAACAACCACAACGAAGCGCGATTATTGAAACTTTAACGTAATGAACCATTGCCATTTGATTCCCAACGAACGTATGTTCGAGTAACAAAACTGTGATCCTTTGTTGTAAGGGCGGAAAAACTTGGGTATTGAATTTTCAGTTTTCAGCGTTCGCCTGTAAGATAATTAACTATGTGTTCTGCCTTGCTTTGCTGTGTTGTGATATAGTTTTAATCCTGTAATAATTTATAAAAAAAACTGGCGTAATCGTATATGTAGATATTATCGAAATACACTTATGTATATTATGTTATATTACTCCCCATCGAGTCTTTAGTATGGCCAAGTGCGAGTCGGACTCACGCACAAAGTTTTCCGAAATTAATACATATATTAAGATTTGCATTAAACCCGCAAAAAATTCCGTCTGTTTTATGGGTCATGCTCTTAAATATTTATTACTCAAATATGCTTAGATTTTGAGCATTATTTTGACAACCTTCTTCGACATAAATCGAAATTGCTGTACTGCCCAAGCAGCGGCTGCCAAAAATATTTATGAAAATCCATATCTGTCGTGGTTTAGGGATCAATTAAATTACATTTGGAACAGTCAGTCGTGTAATGTAAAAATTAAAAGCAAGAAAATATTTTTTTTTAAAGATTTTTATTTAAGTAAAAGAATAAAAGAGACTTTTCAAAACGTTAGCTAGCGAAACTTTTTTTGCTAGGGTTGTCACAGCCAAACGATATTGGATGCCACATAAAGCTGTTGCTGTTGAAAAAAATCTTAATAGGCACGGAATTTAGTGCCGATTTTGTTAAATAGTATTCAAATTCAAGAGGTTACAACTTACTTACATAACTACTTAACTTGCATAAGTACATAGTTATTAAATTTTTTCTGACTCATACGATAGAAAATCCGCCATTTTACGAATCTAGCTTAGATATCTTTTAATATGTATACGTACTCGTATATATTCTACAATGTGCCTAGGTACTTAATTAATGTCTAAGATCTATATGGATACCAATGGGAACTTGAAATTCTTTAATTAATTAAAAGAGAGCCACATAATCTCAGATGGACACAGTACATAGACTACTTTTTATAACGGGAAAATAAACGGTTCGAAGGGACGCTTGCCAAGCGCGAGTGATAACTAGTGTTACTACTTACTACACTGTTCTACTGAAACAAATTAGTGAACAGGTAGTTACTTGAAGTTTTCTGAGCTATGTGCGCTCTAGGAAACATAAAGGACAATGGTGAAGGAAAACACACTTCTGACTAGCACAACCAAACTTGCTTTTGAAAACGATAATACGAACCGTAGTATACCACTATAACAATGATATACAACCGTAGTATGACCACTGCTGTTATAGGAGAAGGTGTAATAGCCTGAAGTCCCTTTGAGCTATGCAGCGAGGGCGGTCGGGACTTGGCACTCTGGTAAAAACAAACTTGAAACTCATAGTCTTAAGTCGTAACAGTCGCTCACTAACAGGACAGGCAGGCCGGCTATATCGGGCCCCGGTTAGGGTTGACAACTGTAGTGTGTTAAAAGCCCTTTAAACATACTTACTACTGTTTTATTTGTAGCTGAACACTGTTTTAAACAACAAACAGTTTGCAACACAGATCATAGAAGTAAGTTGCAATGTGGTTTGCAATAGATATATTTGATTCATTTGAAGAAACTGGTCTCTAAGTCCCCAAAAACCTTTACAAAAATTTCTTTAAAATAAAAGCATCATCTGCTTTCGGAATACAAATTTTTTAAAACAAACTTAAAGTCTTCTTAAAGTAAAACATTGTTTTTGATGTAAAATATTCTTTGGTGCAAATTTCTTTGGTTCAAGGTGCATTATTGGATGTTTTAAAGCTTCACAACGCAACAGTGTTACCACACTCTCTGTTATAATGTGTAGGTCTGATTGCGTAAGAAAAACGTATTCATCGTTTTCGTAATCATTAGCGAATTCTGCCCCGCGATTGGCTGACGCAAATCAGGAACCCAATCAGCGGGCAGAAGAAGTAAACGATTACGATAACGATGAATACGTTTTTCTTAGACAATCTAGGGGCTGTTATACCAAAAATTCTATATTTTTAATCCTGTATGAATTCGTAGAAACTATTATTTAGTTTGCAAAACTGACACATACTATTTTGTAGCCTTGACTAAGGATATGGTCTAAGACGACATTGAATTGCAAAATATAAACGACACTCCTTTTTTCTCGAAGTTATGCAAAAATAAGCAGTTCTGTCGGTTTATCCTTGATAACGTTTAGTAATCTTGCCTCGCCGTAATGATATAGATATTTCAATCCACTAGTACTCGCCCCACTCTGTCAAAATCGCTTATGTTTCATTCGATTCGTATGGAGTTTAACCAATGACGAAACACACTTCGCTAAGAGGACGGGAAAGATGTGACGTATGTTGAAGCCAAGAAATTCTCAAATACGGCGTCGCGCGTCGTACATTTCGGTACCGCTGACAGCACATACCGCTGTCGGTCGGATACATTAGCGCCAGTCTGTGTTAGCGCCATTTTACAGTTTTGACAAGTTAAAAATCCGGCTTCAGGGCGGAGCGTAAAAATGTATGCGTGACGTCAGTAAGTGCTGGGGGCCTACCACCGTGACTTAAAGCAATATTTTTTTAATATTATTTTGACATTTTCATACAATGTCAGTATGGAAATATTTAAACAATATTACAATAATATTACTTTAGGTCATGGTGGTAGGCCCCCTGATCTTTTAATATGTTTAGTCAATGAGTTTAACAGATTGGGGCGCATATCATGGATTGAAATATCTTTATGAGTTTTTACGTGTTTCTTGTTATAAGTATAATATTATAAGTTGGCAACCCTAGGCCCCGGTGCGCGCTTCTATGCAATTGCAACCGTCTCGTCCTCTCCCGTAATGGACGCCCATGCCATATGCCATGTGTAAACGGCTTATGACTTTTTTTGTCGCATCTTCGGCCTCGTTTTTGTGTTTAAAATTTAAAACCCATCAATATAGAAAAAATCGGGGCTTAGGCTGTGTAGTAGACAAGGTCCTGTATTAACCGTGTACGAATCTTTGGCCGTTTAATCATCAATTCTATTCAATTTATCTTTAATCAAGTTGTGTTATTATTGCTTAATTTTAAGAAATTAATTCGGGTATCGAGTTTTACGTGAGTAACTCACAGTCGATTATCAGACTCATTTCGCGAAGTCAACACTTAAAATTTATATTTTTATAAACTTGTGAAGATGATAATATTGCTTTTCGCAACTATACTTAGCTTAATTAGCTGCTGTACGAAGCTTCGCCCGCATGAATTTCGGTTTTTCCTATTCCGTTATAATGAGTCAACTTTAAAAGACAGACATGTGGTATGATCTGGCGGACTTCTTTTTCAATTCCTCCATACCTACATGATTCTGGCGTTACTTTAACCGTTTACTGAACAACGGAAGCTCTTCGAAAGATACTATTTTTCCCTTACAGTTTTTGCCACATTTTTAATTGATGCTCCGCTCCTATTGGCTGTAACGATATGTTATATACTTGCTCGATGGTATCTTCCTCGGTGAATGGGCTACCCACAACAAAAGAATTTTTACAATCGAATGTAAAGATTAGTGCGTAGAAACAAACAAACTAACAAACTCTTCCGCTTTATAATCATCATCCTCATCGCCTCTTTCGTTACTCTTTTGTCAGAGCGGTCGTGGTAATCATTTTTCAGTCACACTTTATACACACAGCTTTATAATACATGAGTATAGATAAGCCGCCTGCATTCTTTAATTACGAAAAACCAAATAAAATTTAAATTGGCGGGTAGAGTTCGTTGCACACAGCAGAATAATATCTCGTCGAGGTTCGTTTTCCCGCAACGAAAAGCTTAGACCTTTGTTCAGTTTAAATAGGTCGCACTTGACAGCGCCCACCTTTGCAAGCGTGAAAATGCTTGTATTTACGAGTATAAACATGAAGCATTAAACTTTTTGCTAAAGACAGCTACGCGCAATTCAACTGCCGTCCTCTCAATGCTTCTGCTCGTATCTCCTAGGTGTGAGGGGCTAGAGCTGAGAGTCTGGGACGCTACACAGTCCGTGTGACTTTGAATCTAATAAAGCTTGTGATACTGTAAGTTCATCGACGTGCGGAAATGTTCGCATATTCGGTGTAGCTCGCCTCTTGGGTATTATATCCATGACGTAGGGGTATTGACTGACACATTTATTGCATTTTTTTTTCTATAAATCTCTAGAGTACGTACGTATTAGATAAGTTAGAACATGTTATTGACACTTTAGTTTTAGAATAAATAAAGAATAGAATAGAATACTTTATTTATCAGCACCTCACAGGTCCCAAGTCCCAACGGTTTGCCCGCCACATTCAAATTTTAATTGGATTCCTCGCAATTTGTAAACGATTACGTAACTATGAATACGTATTTAATACACTATCTAGGGGCTGCTGCAAACGGTAGTTAAATTCATTCTCATATAAGAGATATAAACACATCTCCTAAAGAGTCATTGTGAGTACGAGTATGTTGATCTCGATTGGCGCCGCACTAAAATAGTTCCCGGCTCCGGGGTCACTTATGTCCCCGAGATAACGACCCAGCTGTTTATAGTATACCTATTACACTATTGTAAAATCACGGAATGAAAAGATTCATCACCTGATGAAAAGTGTCGGTTTTCTACTGCACTAGTACTGCAAGAGTCAATTATGCCAACATAACTACTTCTACTACTTCGGCTACTTCGTTCCAAAATAAAATTCAGGGGTCCAGATTAGACGTGAAGCGTGGACGCAGTATTTGTATGCACTTTAAGTAGTGATGTGCGGATCGTCATAAATGTATGTTTTCCCTGGTTTCCGAACGTCCGCGGTAGCCTTTTCATAAAGGATTTACAATCCTATGTGAAACGGATTTTATTTTTGTATAAGAATATGACATTAAGCGACGTAGTACTAAAAAGTACTAAAAAGTTAAGTCGGTTATCATAAAAATAATTCGGAGAGTTTTGGAAATTAATAAATTTAATTAAAAAATACATAAAGACCCGTTGTTGACAAAAATAAACTTTATAGTTTTTAACCTGCAGGCTTATAAGTTAAGGTCGGTTAATAGGGTCGGGTTTTAGCTTTAAAGTGGGGGCGGAATGGGGGGTTTCAAATTTAAAAGTATGACAGGTACTAAGTGGGGCAGGTAACGTTAGTACATAGTATCTCTTTGGGCAGGTATCACATAAAAGGGCTTTACGTGTACATTTTTTAAAATCAACGCTGTAACCAGCTGTTTTTAAATTACGAATAAACCTGTATGAATTTTTTTAAATAACGAATAAACCTTTGCAAATAACGTTAGTTTTGCGGTGCTGATGACCTACTAACAGAACCCTCAATGCGCGAGTCTGACTCGAACTTGGCCGATTTTATTGTTTTGTTTATAGTTTATTGTGACACTGGCCAGCATAGGTAATGACTATGATACATGGGTTAAAAAAGTCTGTAAATAAATTTAGTAACCATAATTTATTACCATAATTATGAAATATATTGAAAATTAAGATCCGTTAAAAAGTAACGGATTATCCGCGGATACGGGTATCCGGCATATCATAGTACGCATTCAACAATCACTAGAATGACGCGTTGTTTGCTAATGGGTAGGTACTGTGGGTTGTTTATTCTACTCGTAAAGGAAATGATAGTGTTCAAGTCAGGACGAAGTTCATAGTATCTTCCGGATCATACCTATCGTACATAGTCTTAAGCCGCCTGACGCCTCTACACAATGGCGTATGCTGGCCCACTGCAGGCCATCGCCATTGTGTACAGGGGGAAATGGTATACAATGGCGGACAATGGTCAACGATGGCGCGCGTCGGTTTTTGGCGCACACTTCAAAGGAATCGTGGCGTTGCGTGGTCGGTTGTGTTCACACAATGGCCCATTGCTTGTTCGTAACCGACCGCTGATACGGTTAGTGCACTCTTTTGGCGATATTTTTTTGCAAAATATTTTTGAAATTACTAGTTAACATTGTATAAATATTTAAAAATTAAAATAATCTCAACAAAGAATTATATTGAGAATAAATAGCCGCGGCCGTAAATACTTCTACGTCCATCGCAAGTTCCTCACCAGGTAGCAATGAGCCATGCGCCATTGTGTGAACACCAAGTGATCGTGGCCTACAGTTGTGCGTTGCAAAGATGGCCCATCACAAGCCATTCTGTAGAGGGAGCTTTAACCAGGCAGCTCACTTATCAGCATTTCTTGCTTTGACATAGCACAGCATGTACTATTATATCATTATTCTCTGGTTCATTGGCACTGCGAAGTCGTGAAGATTAAGTCCTGTGAGGATGAGGGCGATAAATTGATAATAACACTATGCAATGCGAATTTTAAAAGTAGGTATATTTTATTACAATTGTGGAAAGTATTTCATTTCTTCTCAAGCCCAAGGCGTCGGTCAACTATAGTCAATCCGCACGTGTATTGAAAGACGTTTTTAGTAACTACATTTGAAAGAAAAATACTTAAAATGTTTGCGGAAAAATAAAATAACAAAAGGATTTTTTATAATAAAAATATTAGGTACTTTATACATACCTATATAATTATAACTGAGAATAAGATTATTTCGTTATTACTTTACATATTAATTTTGTATTTACCGAAATTTTTTTTATTAAAAACCTCCTAAATACATTTGTAATGTCGATGCTAAGGTAGGTAGGATGAGGATTACAAAAAAGTACTAGCGCGTCAAAGAATAACTTTTGTAATAACTTTCCTGAACATGGAAAATCTGCTTTCTGAGCAAATGGTTAAATAGAACAAGTATAGGTAAAAATGATAGAAAATACCTATTATTCTCCATCAGCAACAGCGTCAGTATAAACAGCGACATCTAATAATATTCTGTCGCTGCTTACTAATACTTACTTACTTACATAAAGTTGAAAAACAACCATAAAACAACAATACTCAGCTATGTATAATGCAGTATGTATAATTCAGTATGCTAAATTTGAGATAGATTTATAACTCTATTCCGAAAGCAACAGTAAAAAATCGTCTCGTCAACACAGTAGGAAATAATAGATTCCACGAATAAATCAAATGTATTATACAAAGGGTACCTATTTCATACATTGTAAACGATAAAAAATTTAACATAAATCCATACGCAATATTGTTTGTGTAATAAGGGTTGCCAGCCTTGCTAAAAATCCAAACTAAGCATAAATAAAATAAAATAAAATAAAAATAAAAATAAAAAATAAAAATAGCTTTAATTTCCTTCTACAAGTGTTTTCTTAATCTAGATTACAATTTATGTAATATATTTGTAACTTATTAACGTATTATTTCTAGTTATGAGTAGGTTAGTTCTTCATTATTTCTTGACTCAGCTACATTTATTATTCTGTAAAATTGTTATATCTGTAAACAAATTTGTTTTGTTTTTCGTTTTGATGCTTAGTTTATTTTAAAGTCCAATATATACAGTGTTCCTATGTTGTTTCCTTTTAGTAGAAGGACCGCTTTTTTGCGGTGAAAGCCTCCTCTCAGCCCTTTGTAGAGATCTTCTGAGAGGGTTTTAGCCATACTATCCCCGTGGGGGCCAGCCATACTGGGGAAGATTGTTTTATAACCTGTTCGTCAGTATCTAGTGATTTGTAACATTTATGGTAGAGTCGTGGGTGATATGGTTGAAGGAGGTTCTGTTGGTCGCTAATCTTCGATGTCCTCTTCCGAGGCGATCAAATATGGGCCTGGTGAATCTTTTTGTTAAACTAAGCATACTTAGTGAAAAATATTATTTTTTAGTTTCGTTGTACTTTTTAGATTTAATTATTATATAAGAACTAAGCATTAGAAATCTTAACAAATTTGATCAAATCTGCAATATGAACTTATGGTACTAGTATTTGGACTAGTTTTAAATAGCAGTGATTTTCAATATTAACAAATTTGGAGATACAAAATGTGTTGACTAAAATATTTACTTAAGCATTATGTAACAGTTTAATTTTATTTAAAAGGTACGAAAGTTTGTACAAGTAAGTTTATTAATCGTTCACGCCACAACTACTCATTTTTTTTGGAGAATTTGTATTGGAGAATGGAGATAGATTATAGCCTGGATTAACAGATAAGCTACTTTTTAAACTAAAAAATTAAAAGAATACTTAGAATATTGCATGTTCTTGCAGTACACAGTTCAAAGCACGAGGTTGCTTCTTGTGGCAACCCTATTTACTTCATGTATCTAAATAGTGTAGAATAAACAGAGCCCGAATTCAGACTCTACACGCACTTCATGATTTTTTTCACAAAGGCAGAACATACCTGATAACATAACCATAAATCATAATCGAATACACTCATAACTTATTTATCCCAGTTAGGAAATATTACATTTTTCCAGCTGAGCGCATGACTGCTTCCATCAATATTTTCTACGAGTAGATAGTATGCCGTAATGACTTTTTAAATTTAATACCTACTTAGTTCTTGTTAAAGGAAACAGATGTTCAGAAAGCGTGGGAAGCCCACCGTTCGTGGTGAGGACATAAATCATTTTACTTGTATTTTCTCAATATTCTAAAATTTATCATTGATAAAATTTTGCACAGCGAACTCATTTCTTTTTTATTTGTCAATAAAATTTAATGATAACAGCGTAAAGTAGGCGTATTGAAAAGGCGAAATGGGTAAAACGTTCCTATCCATAAATAAAGTTTCAGATCAAAACAAATTGTGTTATATCACACATACTTAGCTATAATATATTCTCAGACCTCAGAATAATGAAACAAGGCTACCTTCATCTGACATTCAGACACGACATACCTATTTGAATTTCAAAATGCTTTTGCGGCTACAATGGAATTTTCCTTCTCAATTTCAAAAATTTCAAAAATTTTCCGTGTGTTTGATGCGAGTGATATGAAAAGTATAGGTTCCAGTTCTATGAATAAAGTTTCAAATCAAACCAAATTGTTTATATCACACATACCTATAACACCGTACAATATATTCAATATCCAGACACGACGAACTTGACATTATTATAATATATATAGCTCGATTACCACTGACTGACTGACTGACTGACTCATTGATATAATTGTTCTCCCAGAAGGAGACGGAAAATGATATAATGATGTATGGGAGATGTGTTTGGGTGCGGGAGATGACTAGTTATTATAATATATATAGCTCGATTACCACTGACTGACTGACTGACTGACTCATTGATATAATTGTTCTCCCAGAAGGAGACGGAAAATGATATAATGATGTATGGAAGATGTGTTTGGGTGCGGGAGATGACTAGGGAAAAATTATGACATTTCAGAAAAACAAGATGGCGGCCGACGTGACTTTCGTATCTCTTTTGTTTTCCAACCGATTTCGTTCGAACTTGCAGTATTAAAGGAAATGAGTAAATGGTTTTTAGAAAAATTTGAAAAATTTTGAAAACCAAGATGGCGGCCGAGCTGTGGCGTTTTAAAATTTTTCATTTTTCGACCCCAAACCGCGGCGCCATAAATCCTAAACGGCGTGGTTGTGGATGTTAATTTTTTCTTGTTTCGCCCACAATTATCCTGAATTTTTACGAAATGGGAGTAATTTTTTAAAATCCAAGATGGCGGCTGTTCTGGCGGTCAATCAGTCTGATGTACGAAAAAACACGATTTTGAAATTCAAATTTGTCATAGTTGGCAACATCGGAGCGTTTCGACTTCTATGGGACGATTGTGCGTTTCGACTCGAAGTATTGAGTGGGGAAAAAAAATTACCCCATTTTTCGGGAAATTTCGAGATTTTCCCCAAAAAGTAAAAAATCGAAATACGGACTTTTTGCGAAATTCGAGTATAAGCGACCACGCGTCCTACTGGTACAAATGACATTTGGGTATTTTTGTCGCCAAAGTCTGGCAACACTGGAATCTATCAAAGTAAAAGTGATTTTCGACATGGTCACTTTTCAGGGGCCATCATGTCGCCTGGGTGCGAGCGAGATGAAAAATTTAAATGTCATACGAAGTGGCATATTCTGTAGTTACTGGGAAAAGTACTAAACTATGTAAAATATTTCTGGGAAATGCGGTGGCGGCCATTTTGTATTCATTTAATTTTTTTGAATATTTTGATCGTGTTTTTGAGGCACTTGGCCACATTTCGGAAAGTCGATATGTATCAACCGATTGTGTAACTCGACTAGCAGTGTCGAGATGTATAAGCAGTGTTGCCACATTCGGGGTAGTTTTCGAGATTTTCCCCAAAATATCCTCCTGTAAAATTTTGTATGAACATTTTTTTTTCACTTGTGGCCTCGTATAGAAGTCAAAAAATAACTCGGTGAAAAATATGGAGAGAGCTGATGATTGAGGATTTCGGAGACGGGTGAAGGGCTCAGCCAGGGTATTGAAGATAGGGGGTGGGTGCTTGACCAAATGTCATTCGAAACCTCGTGCAATTGCCAATGCGCTGAAAAAATTTTCAAAATGGCGGAAAAAAGATGGCCGCCATACAAATTTCGTCGGTGTCTATCTCAGAAAGTATAAAAGATGGAAAAGTTGTTTCTTTGCGAAAGATGATCAGGAAGAGGAGGTATATCTATTGGAAGAAAAAAATATTCAAAATGGCGGAAAAAATTTTTTCATACTAAATTGTATGGCGATTGGGAGCTATAAGAATATTGACATTGTTCTCCTGGAAACAAATCGAAAACGATACAATGATGTATGGGAGACGTGTTTAAGTGCGGGAGTAGAGTAGGAAGAAATTATGACATTTCAGAAAAACAAGATGGCGGCCGGCATGACTTTCGTAACTCTTTTGTTTTCCAACCGATTTCGTTCAAACTCGTGGTACTCAAGGAAATGAGTAATTAGTTTTTAGAATAAGAAGAAAAATTTGGAAAAACAAGATGGCAACATCAAAACATTTGGACATTTATGGGGTGATTGTACGTATAGCCTTGGAGTGAAGATTGGTGAAAAAAAATTACCCCATTTTACGGGAAAAATCGAAATACGGACTTTTTGCAAAATCCAAATATGAGCGATCACGTAAATTGCTCTAAGCAGTTACGCGGTCCGCTTTAGCGGGCCGCGCCCCCACGCGAAAAACTAGTTACTATATATATAGCTACTCGTGCTGATTCACTGATTGACTGACTGACTGACTGATTATCACCTCTCCTGAACAATTTTGTATGAAAAAAATTTTTTTCACGGATGGGGTCTTATAGAAGAAAAGAAATCAATCCGAGGAAAAATACGGAGAGAGCTGATGATTGAGGATTTCGAAGACGGGTGAAGAGCACGGGGAGGGTATTAAAGATAGGTGGGGGGTGCTCGACCAAATGTCATTCGGAATGTCATGCAATTGGCAGTGAGCTGAAAAAAAGTTCAAAATGGCGGATTCAAGATGGCCGCCATACAAACTTCATCGGTGTCCATCTTGAAAAGTATAAAAGATGGAAGATCGGTTTCTTGACAAGAAGTGATCAGGATCCGAAGGTCTACTCGATGGATAGAAAAAAAAATCAAAATGGCGGAATTTTTTTTTCCATAGAAAATGTATGAGGAATATTGAAGAGACTAAAAGTTGGAAGGCAAATAGGGGGGAAGACGGCACGCGGGCCACATGTGGCCCGCGCCCTCACGCGACCTACTAGTTAATATATATATAGCTACTCGTGCTGATTCACTCACTGACTCATTGATCACCTCTCCTGAACAATTTTGTATGAAAAATTTTTTTTTCAATGACTATTCCGTATAGAAGGGAAAAAATCATTAAGAACAAAAATATGGAGAGAGCTGATGATTGAGGATTTCGGAGACGAGTGAAGAGCACAGCCAAGGGTATTGCAGATAGGTGGGGGGTGCTCGACCAAATGTCATTTGAAACGTCATGCAATTGCCAGTGAGCTGAAAAAAAATTCAAAATGGCGGATTCAAAATGGCCGCCATTTGAATTTCGTCTATATCTCGGAAAGTATAAAAGATGGAAGAATAGTTTCTTGACAAGAAGTGATCAGGACACGAAGGTCTATGTGATGGATAGTAAAAAAAATCCAATATGGCGGATTTTTTTTTCCATAGAAAATGTATGGCGAATATGGATTCAAGATTGCGGCGAAAGATGACTGAGGGTTACGATACCTTTATAGGCGGGACGACAGCACGCGGGCCACGTGTGGCCCGCGCCCCCACGCGACCTACTAGTATTAATATATATATAGCTGCTTGTGCTGATTGACTGATTGATCACCTCTCCTGAACAATTTTGTATGGAAAATTTTTTTTTCACTGATCGTTTTGTATAGAAAGGAAAAATTCATGAGGAAGAAAAATATAGCGAGAGCTGATGATTGAGGATTTCGACGACGGGTGAAGAGCACAGCCAAGGGTATTGCAGATAGGTGGAGGGTGTTCGACCAAATGTCATTTGAAATGTCATACAACTGCCAGTGAGCTGAAAAAAAATTCAAAATGGCGGAAAAAAGATGGCCGCCATACAAACTTCATCGGTGTCTAACTCGGAAAGTACAAAAGATGGAAGAACGGTTTCTTGACAAGAGGTGATCAGGACCCGAAGGTCTACTCAATGAATGGAAAAAAAGTTCAAAATGGCGGAATTTATTTTTTCATAGAAAATGTATGGGGAATGTTGAAGAGACTATGAGTTGTAAATCATGAAGTGCTTTGATGCGGTTTTTTGGAAGACTACCAGAGAAAAATATGGAATGAGGTGATGATTGAGGATTTTAAAGACAGTCAAGGAGCATGGGCCCAGGTATTATAGTTAGGTGGGGACTGCTGAAACAAAAAATACTCGGAACTTCACGCAATTGGCAGTGAGCTGAAAAAAATCAAAATGGCGGATTCAAGATGGCCGCCATACAAATTTCGTGTTGTTTTATCTCGGAAAGTATAAAAGATAAGAGGGAGGTTTCTTAAAAAGTGGTGATCAGGAGCTCAAGTTCTACGGGATGCTTGGAAAATAATTCACTGTGGCGGAATTTATTTTTCCATGGAAAATGTACATACTATGAAAAGAGACAATGATCTAGGATTTGGATGATGATTGAGGAGCACGGTCATGGTTTTAAAGATAGTTAAGGGCTGTTCGTACAAAAAATACGCTGAACCTCATCCGATGAGGTTCAGCGTATTTGCCCTTAACTATCTTTAAAACCATGACAGTGCTCCTTGGTAATTTTTTTCAGCTTACTGCCAATCGGATTTCAATGGGCGATGGAGATGACGGCGATACCTTTTTGGGCGGGAAGACTGCACGCGGGCCACATGTGGCCCGCGCACACACGCGCCCTACTAGTTACTATATATTTGTGCTGATTCACTGACTCACTGATTGATCACCTCTCCTGAACAATTTTGTATGAAAAATTTTTTTTTCAATGACCATTTCGTATAGAAGGGAGAAATTCATTCGGAGGAAAAATACGGAGCGAGCTGATGATTGAGGATTTCGGAGACGGGTGAAGAGCACGGGGAGGGTATTCAAGATAGGTGGGAGGTGCTCGACCAAATGTCATTTGAAATTATATCCAATTGGCAGTTAGCTGAAAAAAAATTCAAAATGGCGGATTCAAAATGGCCGCCATTCGAATTTCGTCGATATTTCGGAAAGTATAAAAGATGGAAGAACGGTTTCTTGACAAGACCTGATCAGGACTCGAAGGCTTATTCGATGGATAGAAAAAAAAATCAAAATGGCGGAATTTATTTTTCCATAGAAAATGAATGGGGAATTTTAAAGGGATTTTTATAGGCGGGAAGACAGCCCGCGGGCCACGTGTGGCCCGCGCACACACGCGCCCTACTAGTTTGAATTTTAAAATTCTTTTGCGGCTGTAAAAGAATTTTCCATCCCAATTTAAAAAAAAACGTGCGTTTGATGTGATTGAAATAAAAAGTGAGTTTGCGTAGGTTCCAGTTCTGAGAAGAAGCCCTGAGTCGTCAGTCGGTAGAACGTAATACGTATTTCACAAGTGCCTAGGCATAAGTTAGGCTTATGTGAAATAAACATTTTGTTTTTAATAGTACGTAGCAGGCATTACTCGGTGGAAATCCATAATTAGCTAGAAAGATCGTAGTGTCCTACTGTAATCCGCTACCTGAAAATAATATGTATAAGTAACATGCAGTAACAATCCAAGCACGTGCCAAATTTCGTAAAATTTTTGTGTGGTTTTACATGAGGGTGGTGATTGCAATGCTTACTTGAGAACTTACCTTCGTGCTTGAGTGGGAGGGGGAGCGGTGCTTGGCTTGTTCCTGCTTGTTGGACCATACAGATTCTTTTCAGGTGGCGGATTATAGCAAGACAATTTAATCTTTAGGATGTTTTGGTTGATCCTAATAAAAATACTGTTTAGCGCGAACAAATATTTAATCCCAATAACTTAGTGTAATGCTAGTTACACGGTCTAAAGAATTGGGAGCTAGTGTGTCTCGTGTGAGACATATGAGATCAGAGATGGTACTGATTTTGGCGCCGGAATAGACGCCAAGCTTCTAGCGGAACGCCTGCTCCTAAATTTATAATTCCCGCGTGAGGAAAGTTGTGGGGAAGGTTTTGTTAATCGTATGGCGAAGTTGCCAGTAATGAATATCCGCCACAAATCTTTCAACTCAATTGTTTATGTGGTTCAATGACTTCCGCAAAGTAACGCGTGATTCCACCCACAACTTGTAGTACCAGGGGCCTTATTCTGTATCGTTCACTTACGCCCGGTTCCTATATCCAAAAAACGATTCGTTTTGCTTACCAGTCGTTATATTTTTAACGAGACGTATCATAAAATCGTTCCAATATATAACAAAGTTACTGATGGATAGCTACCTACGGATGGGAGGGCTACGACTTACGATTAGTAGGTCAATTGTATGAAGAGGACGAGTTGTGGTGTTCCTATAATAAAAGTGGAACGTCAATGAGCTGTCAATGTTACGAGTCGTTTATAATTTGCTTACCGCCCAATATCGGCTGGTTATACGTCGGTAGAGCATCGGTAGAGTACCTTTTTAAATATTTTGTGCTAGTATTGTTTATTTTCAATAAAGTCAACCAGCAAGAAAACCTCTTCTTCAAAATCAATATATAAATTGTAGAAAGTAGAAACAGACAAGTAGGTACTCCAAAGTTCAAAAGTTCAAAAGTAAGGTAGAGAGTATTGTTTTCTGTGGTAATACAATATCTTTAATCTGTGGTTCAAAACTGACACGGGCAATGGGAATTGACAACACCAAAGACTTTTATGTAGGGATACCTACATAGAAGTCTTTGGACAACACGAATGCGTTTGGTTCACTTCACTGTGACTTCAGCAGCCTAATAAACACGGAATTTATTTTTCTAATTAAAAGATTTCTTTAGTTTATAAAATAAACAAATTATTATATTATAATTTCATATAAGATTTTCATAATCTGATATCCATATGCTCAAAATAACAAAATATAAATTAGTTTTTAATGCAATTGTAGATGTGCTTGTTTGCAATAACGAAACAAACGTATGTTGAGGGAGGGCTTCGGTTAGCGGACGACCGACAACGGGTCGCAGCAGGTAGACGTCACAAATATTTTTAGGAACACCAATAACGGTTCGTTACTCAGAACTCAAAAACGAATCGTACCTTTTGACCAATAACGATTCGTCGATTATAGGAACCGGGCATTAGTTAATAGTTAGTTAGTAATCCTAACTGGGTTATTAACTAAGAAAACGAAGGCAAAAATCCTATTTTTGGCCAAATTACCAACCTAGGTCGGTATGGTATCATATCAGTATAACATGCTAGTTGCTATCTTGTACAAAAAGAATACAAAAATAGGATTTTTGCCTCCGTTTTCTTAGTTAATAACCACACAATAAGCACACAGGTGCCGGTGGATGGTACTGGTAGGGTAACGCGTGCCGCTCTGTGTGCAGTTCTCGCGCTGCTGCTGGCTGTGGGGCGCCGTGCTGCTGCTGCTGGCGCTGGCTGCCGCCGATGAGCGCTGGGAGAAGGGCGCGCGCGACGTGAAGGCGCGCAGCGAGCGAGGCGCCAAGAATAGAGGTACGTTTTTTTTTATTTCGGGCGAAATCTCTATTGAGATATGAGTATCAATCAATCAATCAATCAACCTATAGTCGTCCACTGCTGGACATAGGCCTTTCCGAGAGCGCGCTACCACACACGGTCCTCCGCCTTCCTCATCCACCCGCTACCAGCGACCTTTTTCAGGTCGTCGGTCCAGCGGGCAGGAGGTCGTCCTACGCTGCGCTTACCGGTACGCGAGATATGAGTAGGTATATCCAAACTGTGAGTACCTAAAACCCCCTCGGTTGACATCCTCAGCACATGTTGGAAGAATTTAAGATTTTAGCTTCGAAAATTCTCATCTTAGATGCCTACCATATTAATAAATTTCTTTGAATCTTTGAATCTTTATTTAATACCTACTTACCTTGTTTGAAGTAGAATGACGCATCCCGTGTGGCCCCATTTCAACTTAGTCCAGTTCTGATAATGGTTTTTTTTACGCTATACAAGTTAGTACTTGACTGCGATCTCACCTGATGGTAAGTGAGGATGCAGCCGAAGATCTTAGCGTACCTACTTAACTTGGAAGGGGTAAGTTATGTCACCCCAACGGTTTCTACACAGCATCGTACCGGAACGCTAAATCGCTTGGCGGTACGTCTTTGCTGGTAGGGTGGTAACTAGCCACGGCTAAAGCCTCCCACCAGACCAGACTTGAGCTAATTTAGAAATTAAAAAATTCCAAAGTGGCGTGGCGGGAATCGAACCCGCGACCTCCCACTCGAATCCGGGCGTGCGTCCCCTGCGCCACGGAGGTCGTCAAAAAAGTCGTATCCGTGAGAAAACCATATAGAAGTCTACATTTTTTAATTAGATGTATTCAACAGTAGTTTGATGAGAGTTCGTTACTCGTAGGTACCACGGGGAGATCAGTATCAGCTCTCCCTGAATTTGCAAAAAATCTTCTTTCAATGCTGTCCAGTAGGGACTCGTCTGAAATTTTTACTCTGTTCTTACTGTTTTTACTGTGTTTAACAACTTTTGTTCTACGACTTTTCAAAATTCTGTATTGATTTATTTCATACAAAAAAAAATATTTCTGTAAAGAGGTTTTGCGACGTGAGTTCGCGCGCCGCCGCCGCGCCGTTGCCACTTGCCGATTACAGAGTAGGAACAAGTAGAGCATCTCTATAAAATATTTAATATTATATATTTCTCAAAATATTGAGTAAAAAACAGTCGTAGTAAGTTGTAAGTTTTAATGTAAATAAATACAGGCCGAGAACGATTTGGTATTTATTAAATAAAAGTAGGTATTTACTGGTTTATATTCCAAGATACAAGCCATCGACTGCCGGAATCGGCACATTTCGTGACTTGTTTTGTTTTATTCGTCCACGAGAGCTCGAAATAAATCCGGTCGCATCTGTCGCCTATCGAGTGCCGAGTGCCGCTCAGACAGACAAGGAAATATATAACATTCCCTCAACCTCTTTATCTGGAGAGTGGTACTGTTTTAAAACATCTAAATTTAGCGTGTGTACTGTGGGAGAATCTACTACACCTACCGTACCGATTAGCGATCATATCGACCTCCTGGGTATTAACATCTCACCCAATCTTAATTTCGGGAAATGCATCGAGGAAAAGGCAAAAACAGCCGCCAAAAAGCTTGGCATCCTGAACAAGGTTAAGCGGTACTTCACGCCCGAACAGCTTCTGACTCTGTATGAAGCACAGGTTCGTTCTGGCATGGAGTACTGCAGTCACCTCTGGGATGGATCTGCCAAATACCAGCTCGATGCATTGGACTCGGTTGATCGCCGCGCACGCAGAATAATCGGGAAGGAATCGCTAACACGGGCAAAACTGCTCAGTTTAGAACACCGACGTAGTGTTGCCTGTTTAGCGGTTTTTTACAGGATATATTTTGGAGAGTGTGCTCAGGAGCTCCACAACCTTGTACCTCCTTCACCTTTCTACCACAGAACCGCAAGACGTCGAGAGAAGTGGCATCCTTATGTGGTTGATGTCCAGCGTACTCGAACGAAACGTTTTTCTTCCACGTTTCTGATACGAACCGCTAAGGTGTGGAATACCCTTCCAGCTTCCGTGTTCCCAGCCAAGTACAACCTGGGTGCCTTCAAGAGAAGAGTGAATAGGCATTTTCTAGGCAAGCGCGCTCCATCCTAGACCTCATCATTTCTGCCCATCGGACATGATTGTGGTCAAGCGTAAGCCTATTAATCGTAAAAAAAAACCTTTCATAATAATTACCCGTTGGGAAAAAGAAGACTAGTGTTATAAGCCTTTTCCTCGATGAGTATTGTTAAAGGGATAGTCGATTTTTAAACACGCTAAAGGAGAATGACCAAAGGTGGTATCAAGGTTTCTTATGAACCGAAACCAAAATAGTCAGGAAAATAAAATAGTGTTTTTTAAGAACAATAGGCACTAATAATTTTATTTTCTTATCCGGAATTTAATTTAGCATACAAAAAGTTACTTTCTTTTCGATGCACATTTCGCGTCATACCTACTGATGTTACTAAGAAGTACCTACAACTTGCTTGTTTGCCTATAACTTCAGAATCCGGACATTAATTTAAAAAATAATAATTGGAGGCCGTAGTCTATAAATATAAAGTTTGGGGTTGATTCAGCTTGATACGGGAATCAAAATATCCAGAGTCATTGGAAATTTTAAAATAGTTAAATCACACCAATAATGTACCAACGATGTAGATGATTTATTTATTTATTATTTAAAAATATTACATGTAGGTACAATTTACAAATTCTAATTTCATACCGCACAGTGTCACAAAAACCTTACGGTTTATCCGTGCACTGGCCTTCCACGTGTACCGCTCGATAATACCTAAAACTAATAATATATAAAGCAAAACGTATTTCAGATCAAAATGATGATGATGTACTATATGTAATGTTAATATTATGTCGACAGAAGTATGTCGTTACGTCCGCGGCGCGTGGTCCGAGTGCGACCCCAAGACCAACGTGCGCTCGCGCACCCTCACGCTGAAGAGGGGCGATCCTTCCAGCTGCGAGACTGCCAAGACCATCCAGAAGAAGTGTAAAAAAGGTGCGTCAGTAGCGCCAACGTATCTCATCGAGTATTGAAGCTTGACATCCACGAGCCTGCACCGGCAGGCTCCGTCAATCGACATCTATGACGAAGTAATTATATCGACATACCCGCTGGACTGTTATAGTAGCGGCATGCTCTCTCTCTTCAGTCGGTCCCTCATGACTGAGGATCGTGACTATCAACGGCGAGTAATCCTGCGGTGAATTATCTCCTTCCACCTTGTTCTGTCTGCAGCCATGTGGACTGCTTCGTAAAATGAACTGGCGCCCGCTTCCTTGAGTTGGTCTGACCAACGGGTTGGAGATCTGCCTCTTGGCCTTTTTCCTTCCACGTTGCCAACCAGGATTAATCTTTCGATGCTGTTATCGCCGCGTCGTGAAATGTGGCCGAAATAATAGACACATTTGTGCGTTTGGCAGTCCACGGAATACGCAACATTCGCCTCCAGCACCACATTTCGAATGCATCGATTCTTTGTCGCTCTCTGGCGAGGATCGTCCATGTTTCCACCCCATACAGGAAGATTGGGAAAATCAGGGCTTGTACCAGACGTTGTTTGGTTCCAATGGTTATACCTCTGTTCTTCCAGATGTTCGTCAGCCTTGTCATTGCATCCTTAGCTATTGCTATTCGCCGTTTTATTTCGGGAACGCAAGTGCCCTCGTTAGAAATCAGTGAACCTAGGTATACATAGTTCTCTACGACTTCGATCCCCTGGATGTTGCAAGAAATAGAGAGTTTATTAGCTCGATCTACTACCATGAGTTTGGTTTTACTTCTATTGATAGACAGGCCTAATTCTTCACTCTCTGATTCCAATTTATGAAGCAATTCACCCATGTCCTCGTAAGATGTTGCTAAGAGAACCGTGTCGTCAGCATACCGTAAATTAGATACCCTCTTGCCCCCAATTTGAAAACCTCCTTCCCAATCCTCCATTGTTTTCCTGATTATGTACTCTCCATAGATGTTAAAAAGCATTGGTGATAAAATGCATCCTTGTCGAACACCTTTCTTTGTCATAAACACATCAGAGAAACTGCCATCAAGTCTCACGTAGGATCGGTTGTGGTTATAGAGGTTCGCAATTAGGCTGACTAAGTGTTCCGGTACACCCATTTCTAAAAGTATTGGCCAAAGTTTATCCCAGCGAACACAGTCGAACGCTTTACTGTAGTCTATGAAACATAGCAGCACTGGATTGGTAAACTCGCGACTCTTTTTGATTATCTGCCGTATGTTCAGAATCTGTTCCCTAGTACCCTTGCCCTTAACAAATCCGGCTTGTTCTTCTGGAATTTGCCTGTCTAAGAAACTTTTTAGGCGTTGATTCAAAACATGCAGCATAATTTTGCTGGCATGTGAAATTAAAGATATTGTCCTGTAATTAGAGCAATTGTACTTGGATCCTTTTTTATGAAGCGGCACAAAAACTGATTCGGTCCAGTCCTCCGGCCAAACCCCCGTCGTCCAGATGGAATTGCAAATGTCTGTAATGGCTTTTATTCCCTTTGTACCCATTGCCTTCAAAAGTTCAGCTGGAATGCTATCTTTACCAGGTGATTTATTAGATTTTAATGCTTTTACTGCTTGCTCAATTTCAGCTTTCATAATAAAGGGTTCTTGATCTCCTGCATGATTCCAACTTGCTCGTGCCATCGGGAACTGCGTGTCATAGAGCTCTGCACAGTATTCTTTCCAGCGTTCGAGCACTTTATCTAGCTCGCTTAATAAGTTACCGTTCTTGTCTTCTATAGCCCATGACTTGACGAGTTTCATTTTCGTAAGTTCTCTCACTTTTTGAAAAAGTTCCCGAGTCTCCTTCCTTGCTGCATAGCGTTCTAATTCGCAGCAGATATTGTTAATGTGGTCGTTTTTATCCCTACGGCATCTTCTTTGTACTTCACGACTTAATTCGGCGTATCGTTGTAAATCTTCATCTGAGATTAAACCTTTTTCCTTTAGCTCGCGTCTTTCTAGAATAGTTCTAGTAGCGGCATGCTATGAGAATCGTTTTAATATGACGACATGACATTCGCATAGTAGGTACTGCTGCAATCTGGCATTCATACCTAGTGAAGAATCTTTCACTATGATATATTTGAGTAGATGCCATATAGCTTGTGTCAAGTCCACTGTCCACTGTCCATTGATTAAACATATGAAGAATCAGCACCTAGTGACCTCACTCATGTATTTTTAGACTCCGCCCTGAAGGCGTAAAGTTTCCAATTTAAGGAATTCACAAAATAGTCAACTCTCGGACTAATTTAAAAAATGGTTAAAGATGAACACAGAAGAATAATGACAAAAGTTGGTATCAAGTTTTCTCATGAACCAAAATCAAAATATTCTAGGAAAAGAAAATAGTGTTTTTTAAGAAATTTAATTTTGCATACAAAAAGTTACTTTCTTTTCAATGCACATTTTAAGACGTAAAGATTTTATTGAGAAGTACAATTTGTTTATTTGCAATATCACTTTGGAATACAGAATATGATAATTTAAAAAATAATAATGGTAGATGCTTTATTAAACTTTAAGTAGGTATTGATTTGAATATGATCACGTGAAGATGGTGCTGCCATTTTTAATTTGCAATTTTACTGGCCTGAATTACCGATGTGTCAAAGAAAATGCTTGTTTATCGTCCGCAGCGTGCCGCTACGAGAAGTCTTCTTGGAGCGAGTGCAGCGCCACGGGCGAGATGTCGCGGACGGACCTGCTGAAGGCAAACAGCGACCCCGGCTGCGACCAGAGCCGCCGCCTCACCAAGAAGTGCAACAAGAACAAGCAGATCAAAGCCACCAAGGACAAGGGTACGTCCCCCGCGACTGGCTACTGCCCAGCAGTCACCACCCAGTGGCGTAGCGTGTTATTACACCGCTCGGGGCCAAACCTAAATATGCCGCCCCCCTAGGTACTTCTTGAACAGTGATAGTTAGACAGTTAAAATTGTTACGTTTTTACGACATTTTAATATTTTATTAGATATTAAACGGGGCTCCTGTACAATAAACATGTTTTATTTTGCACGAGTTTGACTGGCACTTGGGTGTTTTTTTTTTCATATGCCGCCCTTTCGTATTACCATTACTAAGGTACGTCACTGTCACCAACCAAAACGCATGGATGTGACTAGAGCTGCTGAGGCTTGCTCAATTATGATAAAAGTTAAAGGGGAATGCTTGGTCTTGTAACCATTAAGCCCATACTAAAAAGAAACGGTACGGGGCGCTAACCCTCCCAGGAAAGCTTTTAGGGATGTAACCAGTCGGTTCCGAACCCTCCTCTCACACCAGCCCCTGGTTTGTGTTACAAAAATGTATTCATCTTAATCGTAATTTTCCCAGCCAATCAGGGGCAGAATTAGCTACGATTATGATAACGATGAATACGTTTTTTGTTAAGCAATCGGACCCCAGATCTGGCCGATTTAGAGATCATAAAACCTTAAATTGGCCGTGTCGAAATCTAACCGGCGAGCGTTGGCACGTCAAACTTTACAGGCAGAGTTTCTTCATCGTTCTTCTCAGCGCAAACCTATTTCCAGACAAATATAGATATTTCAATCGACGAGGACGCGTCCCACTCCATTAAAATCGAATATCGAAATATCTATACCTAGTTATCTTTCTAAACGTAGTTTTTTTTTTACTCAACCTGCACTTTTTTTCCAGGTCGCCGGAATCGTCAGTAAGGCTTTCCGGAAACATTCGTTTTAGTGAAAATAAAAGTTTCATTGTAAAATTATTAATTAATAAGTAATTAATTAACGGTGTTCGTTCGTTGGTTCTAATTTTAAATGTATTAAGATAATATACTAGTGCCAAAAATAGTGTCAAATAAACGTTTTTTTCTACACTCAATCAATACTATGATTCATTAGAAGTGAAAACGCCCTAAGATTTTTACAGTACCTAATCGACGAAATATTATATTATGCCAATATAATATAAATAGGTGCTTGCTAAAATCGTCTTGTTTGTATCAAAGCAGAAGATTTAAGTGTTTAATAACCATATCTATCAGTACAATTATAATAATTCAAGCTTTTTGAAAGAAAGTTAAACCTTGCACGTAAAACAACAATTTTAAAACTTTGTAGGTAGTAGGTAGGTAGGTACCTATCGACATCAAAATCAGCTATCGTCTGATGTTGATGAGAATTGAGAGTCGCTTTGAATTGAAACTACGAGAAATTATCTCGTGAGGAGATTGCAAAATGACGTCAGAAAATATCGATGTAATACTATCGGTTTTGAACGTTCATTGAGTCTCCCTCAGTGCTCAGAGCGATATATTCTGTTTATTACTTATATAAGTATACTTATTATTATTAACTAAATCTTTGATATTATAATAAATGTCCTTAATAAAACTATTGTTCTTTATAATGCCAACTTACCCCCTATTCTATAAAATGGGTTTCAGAAATAGACATATGGACAGGGCGGACGTCGCGAAAAAATGTCACCAGTTTATAGGTGCCAAAAATGCTTATATTGCCACCAATAGTAAGGCCCCGTTGTAGTTCGCTCTATATACAAAAATACTCAGCAGCTACTTTTGAAGAATTTTGACAGACTAGATGGCGTTACTACTGTTTGCTTGTACGAAAAAGGTTTACGTAAAATTGTTCGGATGCCCATATCCAGAATTTTCGTATTAGTGGTTTCAGATTATTAAAAGCAGCAAACTAATTTGCCTTTATTTTTATCCATCTTTTGACGATTTACTACAAAACGTTAGGTATGTTTGTAGTGAAGCGATGATGTAAAGGAAATAAATGTCAACATTTCTTGGGCATTCGCAAGTGTAAAGAATGACTCGATTTGTACTAACATCATACGATTTCTGTCAATAGTATTTGGGGTAAGATAAACTAAATGTCAAAATTGTTTCTACTCCCCTCAACGACTCCCCTAGGTCTTACTCTACAGAGCTACGACTATTTTCTTCCAATCATAGATTGCTTCCAATAGTCAGTGATTCCAGGAAGGTTATGCGACAACTTTGGCCACAACAATACAATTTCTGAAAGCCACTGATCATTTGATATTTATTTTTTATCCATTGAAGATTGAATGCTATTTTTATTTTACAAAATAAACATCAATGTATGACGAACCAAAGAGCTCAGTGGCTTTCATACAGTGATGTGCAGTGTCTTACAGGTAAACCGCTGTAAACCTTAATGATCCTGATGATCCCTCCTGATGATCTGCGGGCGGGTGATGCGATTGGCTGTGACGATACGTAAGCGCTGCCAGCGCACAGTGGCAGACTACCAGGTCCTCAAGTCTGCTATGACAATTACATCTCAATTATCACTTAATTGCTCTATTATTGCTATAATTTACCTATAATTTATAGTCTACTCTTTCGATCGTACGTCAATTATAAAATTGTTACAGTAGGATAGCCCTGGAGGAGATTTTGGTAGTTACTCGTGCGTCCGTAGGGATCTATTGCATTTTCAATATTAGATGCTAAAAAATCAGGTTATATGATGTATGCTGACTATTGAAATAACAAACTTCAAATAATAATAATAATAAACTTTATTTGGGTTAGGAAATGGACACAGATAAATACGGAAAAACAAAATTACAAAGTCAAGATAATACTAAAACTAAAGAAACCTGTGACCAGAAAACCCAAAAAGGGGCAACGACTCAGCATAATGCCGAGATGGTGTAGATACACCATAACAGCGCTGATTTTCAGCCGGCCCCTAAAAACCTCGACGTCCCGGACCGGCCCGGGCTGCCCGTCGATTTGACTTCGCTGGTCAATAAAAAGGAACATGTTAAATTAAATGCTATGGCTACAATATGGCTAGGTACATAATTATTGTCATTCCACCTGACTTCTGAGGCATTTCTTTGAAGTTTGGCAGTGTCTCTTAACTATTGACTATCTGTGCTGTGGTTTTTTAGATTAGGAGTCTGTGACCTGTGTTGTGTGTTTTATTATAAAATATTACTTTACTCTATGGAGAGTATATATATTCTTTGCTCTATGGTTTTGTTTTTAAAAGTATCTTGTTCAAATTTATGCAAAGACTTTTATGTAGGTACTAGACACGCTGTGTGGTACTAAATAATTACTCACTGATTTGCGGTGCATGTCCCGCAATTCGTTCAGTCCACTGCGAGCTAGCGAGGAGATCAATGCACTGTTATGTGAGCCGTGAACGTGGTTTTTACAGGGAATGACCAATAAAACAGTGAATATTATTTATGTAAGTAGTTTTTCTACGTATTTTGAAGTTAAGTCAGTATAATTAATTTGGTTTTTGTCTAAAAACAAATATTATCGTAAATAAATACACAGCTCCCATCATGATTATCCATCACGCTTACTCGTTAGTAGAAATACGCGAGAGCGAACGGTACTGCCGACACGTTGACAAAGATTATGAGAATTATTTGAACAGATGTGTTAAGTGACAAAGGGTATATACCGTAGGTATATTATACGGTAGGAAAATAATTTCGATTGGTATATAATTAAGTACTTAATTATATTTTTTGTGTTTTAGATACATATTGGATGGACTTAAGAAAATGCCGAATTGCATACTAAGGTATAGCAAGAATTCTTTCAGAAAACTTAAAAAAAAATCTGACGGCGTAACTTTTCATCGGTAAGTTTATATTACTTTTATATTTTTTATGATAAAATAATTTTTCATAAGTATTTGTACGTAGCCTTATTTGAGACTTTATTGCACTGCCTTTTTATCCGATTGCGGCGAAATCCAAAAGGAAAGTTATTATATTATGCTATTAATTTTTATTCAGGTTGTGTTTGACTTTTATGTGTGTATGTCACTTTGTATGTCACTCGTAAATTAGTAAGGACTAAGTTTTTGCGGCGTATCTTTTCCTAATCTGATGGCTATCAGTGTATGTAAATAAAAATACCTAGACCGACAATAAGGTTTATGTAATAGATTAAAGAATTGGTTGATTTCAATGACAAGTTGTTTTAAGGTTCATACACACGCTGTGGCCTGTGACATATCGGCGTATAAGCGGGAATTAAGTAATTTTGTGAGTTTGTTTTTAGGGTTCCGTACCCAAAGGCAAAAAAAACGGGACCCTATTACTAAGACTGCGCTGTCCGTCCGTCCGTCCATCCGTCCGTCCGTCTGTCACCACGCTGTATCTCGCGAACCGTGATAGCTGTAGACATGAAATTTTCACAGATGATGTATTTCTGTTTCCATAATAACAAAAAATACTAAAAAATAGAATAAAATTACAATTTATGGGGGGCTCCCATACAACAAACACGATTTTTCAGCTTGTTTTTGTGCGATGTTGCTAACGGTAACAGGCAGACGCTTAAAAAATTTTCACAGCATATATTGTTATATATATTTTGTAATAACCTACAGACAAAATGTTGGTGTGTTGTATCGCTTAACTCAAAAGCTATTGATTTAGTAAAATATTATGGTCTTAGCGATCCCGTTTCTGCAAAATTTACCAATAACTTCACGTTTTATTTTTTTATAATATTAGTATATAATATTAGTATCATCACTTATAGATTATCACGCACTGTCAAAACCATATTATAGTTGTGTTTTTTGTTACCAGATGTTAATATATTTTATTATTAGATGTTAAGATATTTGTATGACTAAAAATAAATATAAACAATCAATGCAAGATTATCTGCGTTTAATTTAATACTTTATAATTTAACACTTCCTTCGTACACATTCATTCAATATTAATGTTTTTAAGGGTTTTTGCAAAGTTCATACTTAATAACTATAACATTCACATAAAAAATTAAGCAAATTCGGAGAAGTTATTGTCTAAAAATCGTAAAGACGTCAGCTCAGAAATGAAACAGTTTTTAATTTATTATTCAAGTTTCATTATGTCAAATATTGAAAACTTTTTTAATTCTGGTAATTTATCCTTAAAATGTTATCATAATTTAAAATAACAATGTTGAATGATGTGTAGGTATAAATTATTTCAAGCGACGGCCATATCTTTTGCAATTAATCTTTGACTCATCGACGTGACGTCAATACTTTTGCAAGCAAGTTCCCGCTTTCCAGACTAGATGGCGTTATCAGGTTTGGAGCACAGTTTTTGTTCAACATTGCGTGTCTAGTAGGGATACCTACATAGAAGTCTTTGAATTTATGTAACATAAATATGGAATAAATGGATAAAGTAGATTTTATAAACAACAGAAACACCTTTAGACCTATATGTGTTGCCCTTCCAGGTATTTGAATTTTGAGTGACTTGAATCGCGATGTAAATTAAACATAAGTGAAGTGAGTGAATTTTGTTTTTTAACCCAGTTTTTACTTGTCTAATAAAATCTTTTTGAGTTTACTTTTAAAGGCGAATACTGATTTCAGGTTTTGCACTGGTGGCGGAATCACATTCCAAATCCTGGAAAAAGCAAGCCTAAAACTGCCTCGGAATGCGGCGGTGCTGTGTCTTGGCACAGCTAATTGAGACGCCAAACCTCTTGGTGGAAATCTACTGTGCTGTCTTGCCCACTTAATTTTCGTAAAGAGATATTCCGGCTTACCAGTAGAGATAACGCCAAATAATAGGCTCTTTTTCATTTTAGCCCCTAATATTTGCAATGTTTAGGTACTTGATTGTACTGCGGCTGTGTTCAATTCTATCTTGGGGAATAAATGCTCAATTAAACACGATAGACTCCAATAAAAACTAATTTTTATTTAAGTTGAACAACTTCAGAGATTAACACACAATAAATCTAACATACAAGTTTACAGGTGAAGTAAGACGACTGTTGTGCAACGCGTTTAGAACGTAACTAACTTGACTCTCATAGGGCTTGTCCTTATAATGCATCGAGCATACACAAGCCTATGTGAGGGATGCCCCTACACAATGCAATAGGTCCTCACGACGCTCGAGTAACTACTGATTTAGCATCGTGGGCTCTCCTACTATTAGTCTGTCACTTAATGAACGATGAATGTCAAGTGAAGTTTTTTGCATTATAATTGGATTTTAAGTGGACTGCCAAAAAATGTTAAATTAGCAGACTTGGAGCCCTGATTGGTTGAACGGCTCCAGCCCCGCGTTCCGCAGACCATCAGGAGGGTCAAGTTTATATAGTGGTTTATCTATAGCGCATAATAGTGTCTTACGAAAAGGTATCGATCTACGAGCAGTAATAAAAACATCGAGTAGTTTATAATATAATTTTTATTCAAAATGCCCTTCTACATACACGAGTGGCTATTTACAGCTATTAAGGCAAATGACAATTTCGAATAATATACAGGCTGTTCCATTTATTTGTGACAATATGGGAAAATCTAAGCTCAAACCAAATATAATAAGTGAAATATTGTAATAATAATCATTTGATGAGCTAATGTAATTCCAGTAAGTAATCGCCAGTTATTTATTGTTTTATAAATTTAATAAAGATTATTATTTTTAGGCTAATTATAAAGATTACACTAAATTTATGAACTATATTTCTTTGGGTTTAAGACTTCGAGATTTTCCCACGCTGTTTCAAATACATACATGGATGGGCCTGTACATAACGCAAGGCCCACGTAGACAATTACTTAGGGCCAGTTGATCCAACAAACTGACAGACACGAGGCCTTCCAACATGGCGGTCCGATCTAAATATCCTTCAGATCGCCATATTTGACGGTTACGTGTCTGTAGCCTGTAGGTGTAAAGTGTAAACGTTATTTGACTAGGGCGGTCTCGGAGCAATTAAGGGCGGTCGAGCGCGGCTGTCACATTCCGCGTTCCGTCTTCCTGCTGATTGGCTCTAATAAATATGCCATTTTACTTGTCCGAGTCCACCTTAGCGTGAAAATCGTGCCTGAATAGGTATCGAATACCACGACGAACGCGGGTGAGAATCTGTAGGGTTAGTAAAGGTTTTTGTACAAATTTTAAGTCGACTCGCATCGCACGAACGAATCGTATTCCTCCATACATTTACAGCCAGCACCATCTGACGGCCGTATGTCATTAGTTTGTCATTTAGTATGTTATTCATAGATGGCGCTAGCTGTAATTGTTTGGAGGAATTCGATTCGTTCATGCGATGAGAGTCAACTCGAAATTCGTACAAAAACCTATACTAACTTCTCTGTCCTCTACTTCTTCAGTTCGCCTGAGCAGATTTGAAATCGAACACCACGGCCATCGGAAGTCAGGACTCGGGAGTAGCCCTCAAGCATAAAGCCTATACATACACTCTGAGATTACATTATTGTTATGCAAAGTTATGATTCCTAATCGGATCGCCTGCAAAATTCTATTTGGTTTTTCGCAATTTGTAAGTTAATATGTGACTATGACGGAAAAATTATATGTTAAAGTTTATATTACATTCCATTAAAAGTGTACCAATCTGGAAATTACTCATAGACTACATTTAGAGAGTTACTCACGTCAAACTCGATACTCGCCCTGATTTCTATAAATGGACACTTTCAAGCAACTATTTTGAAATGAATATGATACTGCCATTTTAGCCATTTCAACTGGCACAAATCTATACTTATTAGCTTACGAATTGCGGAAACCAAATTGAAAGCACTAAAGTATAGCGGCACGCTATGACTGCCGTTTTGACAGATGAGAGTAGTACATACTATAGTAAGTGATAGTGAGATAGACTGCAATAGTACTTTACACACATCTGTCAAAGCGGGCATCATAGCTGTCGTTACTGTAGGCAGTAATTATAGAGTTGAAAAAAATCATTGAATTGAACAAAAAAAATATGATTTTAGGAAATTCATAATACACGTCATGATTATAGGAATCACAATGCCACTACTCGTAAGGTATGAAAATAACTTAAAAAAATAAGTAGGTATGTATATAATATCACATCTTAATAAAAATAAAGAACACACAGTATTATCTAAATAAAGTTTTAAACTGTAATGCATAAAGAATAATAATAAATAATTAATCATTCTTCTTATTATTCTTTATACATTCAGGATATTAAATCAAAAATAATATGGTAATCTGAAAAAAATCTACAGGAATATAACACTATATTATGTTAATTTACTCTTACACTACGCAACAAAATTATAAAAATCTTAATACATAAATAAATTTGCACCATTGTTTTTTGAGAAAACGGACAAAAGTCCTACAGACTTGCGATTTAACTGTATTTTATATCAACGAAAATTTATTTGTCCATTGATACTTTTGCATCTGATAAAATATATTGATTGCTAGAGGACTTCACAATTCAGTTATGTGCTCATTAATAAATTATTATTTTCCAAAGTATTACTATGATAACATTTTTCTTTTCCATTAATAAATATTTACGCTTCAAGCTAGAGGAATTTCCACGGCAACTATCAAAAAACCGTAAAGGCATTCTGTTGTACCGATGACAAAGTGGAGCCTGACCAAAAGCATCCATTCTGTACCAGTTTGATGGATACTTCCTAAAGTTGCATAAACATATTGACTCAATCGCAAGTTTGTAGCGCTGCCAGAGATCTCACAGACATAAATTAACTAACTAAACTTAACCACAAAAGTGACTCAAGCATCAGATATCAGATGTTAACCCAGCATTGATACCTATCAATACAGAAAAAAAATCACAAAAAAAAACTTGGCAGTTGGCAAATAAGATACATAGTAAATTAATCACAAGCTTTCTAATGGTAGCTTTGTTCAGCGCAAATACTACTTGGTGATATTTGTCGATGTGAGCGAATACACGAGAGTGTCCTGTTCAAAAATAAGGCCCCTATCACACTGCTTACACAACACAACACAACTTAACGTTGCGCATCCGCTGAACGCAACATCAACGTCATTGTAGAGTCCTTTTCATGAAAGTCCCGCAGACGCGGCGCTGTGATCGCATTATTAAATGTTGCGTTCTCACTCGCACTCGTAATTCGTAAACAGCTGTCAATTTTAGTTCATGTGTTTGCCGCGGGACTTCTTTCATGAAAAGGACTTTACTTGTGGCAATTATAAACGTTGCGAAGTCGAAGCGCGAACGGTTCCAGAGATTCTCAACGTTTGACATTGATGAAATGCTCGCATAACGCCAGTGTGATTGGAGCCTAACTTTTAAGCGCCAACTTTGCCAATGAAAATTGTTTATTTTCTTTCACAATGCTACAAGTAGTTTGAGCTCTTGTATCTGACACATTAACGATAATAAAACTTATTGAAAACGACTGCGACGGCGGCACTGCCCCGAGTTTTTGAAATAAATCCAAAAATGTAAGTGGTACTTAAACAGATTTGATCATGTCAGATGTATTACATTTTGCAATTGACTTAGTTCAAGTACCACTTAAAGAAGTATAACCAAAGGTGGTATCAAGTTATATATCATAAAACCGAAACCAAAATTTTCTAGGAAACTAAAATAGTGTCTTTTAAGCACTATTGGAAATTGTATTGAAATGTACAACTTGATTATTAGCCTATAACTTTGGATTCAAATGTTAATTAAAACAAAATATAAATCATTCTAGGGGCCAATGTGGAGACCGTAGTCTATAAAAATAAAGTTTGGATTTGATTCCGCTTTTTACGGGATTTCATACATATACATGGTCATTATCCTTTTTGAATTTATTTTGAAAAACTCAGGGTTAGTTACTTAAATACTAATAATTGTAATACAGGTGACAACCACACTGTATATTTATTACTTAATTCATATAAACCAAAATCTTATAAAGTTTCAAATTCAAAACTGTGCTTTTGGGTTTTCGAATTCTATTTTTCTCCATTATAGTATACTAAACATAACACGACTTATATTCAGAAAAGCTCCGGGTAAAGTATAAATCCAATAGGAGGTAAAAAAATACGTATTGTTAAAATTGGAAGTGTAAAGGAACATATTCCGAGAAACGAGTTTCTTGTGAGTGAAATTCTTTACTAAATAAACTAGTGTCTGCTCGCCAAATTGAAATTTAATTTTGCAATTTTTTAGGCTATGTAAACTAATAACACACATCTTCCTTGAAAGCGTCCAGTTGAGAAATTAGTCGGAGAATCTATCATTTTGTGAGTTACTCATTTCAGACTTGATATTATCAGACTTATTTTTTAAATTGGACACTTTTTAGCAAAGAGATCGATATAAACATGTGAATGTGATATGGCCATTCCCACAATTTTACTGTCATAAGCCAATTTATGTGTTATTATTAGCTTACGAATTACAAAAAATATATACAACTTACTTCTCGGATTGTTCATTTTGTGTTGTAAATAAATTTGGTTGAAAACATACTTTAATGTTTTAATTAAATTGAATAGAATATCTTAGAACATATCGCCGTGAAAAATGGTTATATGCCTGTTCAGGTATCCAGATGATCAGGAGGCGCAAAAATTAAATCAATTCGAGTAACATACGGAAGGCTGGTCGACTTGTAAGAAAAAGGCACAACTTAGCCAAAATCCTGCATTCACTGTAGCCTCGATTATAACCCCAGCTACACATTATACCCGCCATTTACACTACAATTATAATAAAAACTTTACTATTTTCACCTATACATGTCTAGCTATAAACTAATACATATTCTATAAAGAATTTTTGGTGGTTACATGTTGTACATTATACCTAGATGAGATTTAGCGTTGAGGTAGCCCGCACCGCGTACAAATTATTTATTGCTACAAGTTATTGCAAGCGAACTTTGGTTACATTTTTCAGTGAGAAGATAATGTTGTTATTTATAATCTACTAAAATTCTCCCTCTTACTAACTACTAAGACTTCGCCGTCCGTCCGTCCGTCTGTCACTAAGTTTTATCTCTTGAATCATGATAGTTACAGTTGAAATTTTCAAGGATGATGAGTTACTGCTGAGGCTATAGCAACAGATATTAAAAACATAGAATAAAATACAACAAACGTGACTTTTTCATAGATTATGGTACGGAGCCTCTCTTTTGCGAGTCCGACTCACACTTGGCCTTTCTCACACGCGCTTAAAAGACGAAACAACGTGTGTATTTTCGTGTTCTGAAAAAAAGTGTTTAGTGTTAACAATCTTTTCATTGAAAAATGTATCTTAGGAGCACGTCACAAAGCACAGATTTGAAGGACGTTATAGCTTTATATCTCAACCGATGGTAAACAATTTTTACACCGTCACTTCAAAATATTTCACTGCGAAGAGCGAACTAGCAATTTACACCGCTTATACAAACCATATAAATATACAGGGATATACAGAGATGGACTCAAACGCCACAAACTGGTATTTATTTCAAAGATAATATACAGTCTGATTCACGAATCGAACTCTCGCCCCCTATTTATGAACGTGGAGTAAAGATGGTGTAGTTAAACTCTGGTTCGTCTGTTCTCTTCAAATGTCAACTTCCACGTAACAGACTAGGGACTAAAATACTCGCATCTCATTGGTCAATGCGCGTGACTAGACAGACGTAAGCGAAGACAATCTGCTTTCAAGATAGGTTTAGATGATGGCGGCCGTTACTATGTATTCTTGAAATAAAAACAACAATAACGTATTTTTTTTCAATTGACGGAAAATATCGTCTTTTACGCATTCTAACTTTTAAGTTCACAATATCAGACATTTCAAATTTTTCTATCCAACCACTACAAGAGTTATGAACGCAAAACAAAAAATCCAGCTAGTAAGTCGATCTTAAAAATCGGTTTGGCGAATGATGGTCACGCCGCACGCGCATTAGCCAATGAGCGGTCTAGGGTAATTTCCTTTGAGAGTTTGACTCGTAAATCGAAGAATAATTAATATTAACATACGATTCAAATAGTCTACAATTTCAGCGAGAAATTATTATCTTCCCGCGGTACGACTAGGCATCGGTTTTGGAATTTTTAACTGAACTGGTTAATCGTTGGTTGAAATTGTGACAAAATAAATAACTGGTTGACTCTCAATTTAAGTTGCGTCTAAGGGCCTGTCCGCCAAATCCAAATTTAATTTGGGTATGTAGTTTGAAAGCATGTAACATTGTAGGCTTATATATAAGTGTGGTAATGGCAGCATGATCTTCAAATGTTTATACAAAAACTTTTGCTTGACAGAGTTCAGTTAAGTGTGACGCCACGCCTGTGGAATGTACTGGCGCTGAAAGTTTGTTCAATATGCGAATATACGAATGACACGGAACGTATAGCTATTTCAATCCGCGATGACGCGCCCCACTCTGTCAAACTACATACGAATCAAATGAAACATAAGCGATTTTGACAGATTGTGGCGCATCTTCGTGGATTGAAATATCTCTAACGCGTAGTAGATGTACTTTCAGCGCCAGTATGTTCCTCAGCTGTGGCGCCGCACCAAGGTAATTCAATTAGTTTGAGAATCAACAGATTTATCATCAGAGAATCACGAGAATCTTGTGTATTAGATATGAAAATGATACTGCTATTCCCAACAAGACTATTGTCTCATTGGCTTACAGATTGCAAAAAAAATCGAATAAAATTTGGATTTTGAGGACAAACCCTTGGAAACGAATATACATCATACAAATACAAAAATAAGCCGCTGGGATGAAGCGAAATGTTCGATAAACATAAGCAGCAGCACTTACGCGAAAGTATATTAAAGAAACGTCCATACGCGCCGTGCGCTAATAACCAACCGCGCCTAAGTTCTACGCCGCTCAATAATTATCTCGAATGAAAAGTGTAAGATACACTGATCTCTGTTATACTAGTACGCTGGATCGAACATTCCATACAATTGACAGTTCATTTTTTGTGCCGATTTGAAGCGCCCTCCCCGAAGGTCCACGGTAATAAATTGAATTTTATTGCTAGTGACAGTCGTTTTGAATGTCACTTTATATTAGTTCCACGGACGCCCACGCCAGGTTACGCAACAATCAGCGCCAAAATGGCGACAAACAAGTGACTTCATTTTTACGCTGACAGAAGTCCAGTGTACTAGTTTAATTGCACACAAGTGGATAAATTGGTATATATTCTTATTGGTATTTATTATTTTAAATTGGTATGACGTGACGTGTTAAATGGAACGTGACGTGATAATTTTTTTGCTCGTCGCGTCAAGTTATAATTTACCGTTTTTATAACCCAACGTATCTGCGCTGACTTTGCGGAACGGAGTTAAGGTGGATGGGTATCAACTGGGCCCAAAAATTCAAATTTTATTTAGTTTTTCGCAAATAGTGGGCTAATTGTACATCGTAAGTTTATATATTATGGCAATAAGTTTTGCGAGCATAACGTTTATTCGTAAATTAGTCCATTATTATTATTATGCATTAAATATATTATTATTAGTATTTGCAAAAAAACTAAATAAAATTTGAATTGTCGTGCCCGGATGGTACCCATCCACCATAAGGCAAGTCGAAAAGGAGTTTATTTTGTCGCAGTTTGTAATCTAATATGACATTAAGCTTATGACAGTATAATTACGGAAACGGCAGTATTGTCTTTATATATGTTTATACCAAAATCTTGGCCTAAAATTGTAGTGGCCTTGGTCTAATATTATTTCAGAAATTAGTCCGAGTATCGAATCTGAAATGAGTAACTCACAAAATAGTTGATTCTGGGACTAAACTCCGTAACTGGGCGCTTTCAAGCAAGATGGTCATATTAGCTTACAAATTAGGACGAAAAATTAGAATACCATAAGTCAAGACATATGGTAGGCTAGAACATTTACACTGGCCTACAAAAGAAAGTATCACACTTTGTATCAATTTAATTTGAAAAGTGTGATGATACTTACTTTTGCAGGTCAGTATATTTTACTACTTGTGTGCAATCTATGAGGTTTGAGATCAAAATGTAAACAACGGTGACCTGTTTCAACCTATCCGAGATTTTTAATTCATTATTATTTAAGTTAACTGATGTTCTAATGTGAAAAAACAATTCGATCGGCACACTGAGCACTTGAGCAGTGTTATGCTGGTTCGCGCGGCGGCCGCGGAGCAGCGCGGCGCTAGTGTATGTCGGCGGGCTTGTCGGTCGTGCACACGTACACGTAGTCGCAGTCGGACGGCGGGCGCGGGCGCGCGCGCGGCGGCGGCGCGTGCTACGGCGACGCCACCTGCCACACGATGAGGTGGCTGCGCGCCGCGCGCTCCGCCAGCGAGCTGGGCCCGCTCGACGCGCCTTCCTCGCCCGCCACCACGCTCTCCTCCATCTCCGAATCCGCTGCAACACACACCCACAGCTCATTCAGGCGACTGTGAGCTTCCGCCACGTGCGAGTAAAGCCGTGTGATAACACCGGTACAATAACAAAGAAACTAGGTAAATTAGTTGACGGTTAAGGAGCACACCACGGGTGTGCCCGCGAAATTCAAATTTTATGTGGGTTTTCGCGATTTTTCCGTTAATAAGACATAATACGCTTATGGCAGTCAAATTGCGGGAATCCCAATATCATCTTCACGTGTTTATATAAAAATCTCTGCTTGAAAGTGTCGAGTTAAAGAAATTAGTTCGAGATTTGCGAGTTACTCACATAAAACTTGATACTTGGACTAATTTCCTAGGATACACATTTTTATGCAAAGATTTTGATATAATCATGTAAAGATGATACTGCCATTTCCGCAAATTGACTGCCATCCACTTCTGATGTGTAATTAGCGTATAAATTGCAAAAAACCATGAAAATTTTGAATTTCGCGGGCAGAGTCGTTGATTTCGCCTTAACAGGCAACAGGGTTTTAAAACTTAAATGCCTCTTGTAAGAAGTCTGAAATATTACATAAATACAATCCGTTTAGAATAAGAATAGGAATGTTACAGCTTCTCTCTCACACGTTATCGCTGTTTGTATATAGGTAGATCAATCCACGAAGACGAGACCCACAATCCTTCACAATCGCTTATGTTTCATGCGTTTCGTAAGGAGTTAGGAAGGAGAGCAGGCGTCTTTGTGGCTTGAACTACCTATAGTGTGCGAGCGAGAAGAGAATAGAATGACAGTTCAATTTTAGTTATTGTTTAGGTGAACGAATCAGATCTGCATGCCAAATTCAAATGTTTTATTCACAAATTTTAAACTAATAAGACAAGCAAAAACTAAATAAATAAAGGTAAGATTTATTTTATAAACATGTAAGATGATACTGGCATACCTGCAATTTGACTAAAAGTTACGACCACCCTCAATAATTTGAATTTAGCTGGCATAACCGCATTCAACCTATTCCGTTTGTAAAACGCCGCTAGGAGTTCCGATGACGAAAGAGTTGACTGTTGAGACACAAGCAACGAATTAGATAATGAGAAAGGGCGGATAGACGCCGCAGAAAAGTGTGCCAAGACAACCTCCAAGCCATACATTCTTAAGATATCTGTTATATAAGAAAATGTTGTGCCTACTTTTATAAGGACCACCAGTTTTCGCCACAAGCACGGGTAGGTAATAACCATTGAAATAGATTTCTAGGGGGAGTTCGCAAAAATAAGATTACATTTCTGCGGTCTCTCGGCTTAGTTGACAAAATTATTCTTTTGTCAATTGTAATTATCGGCAGTCACTATTCAAAATATTAGTTTAATAATTAAGTTAATAAAAATAAGTAATTAATAAATTAAAAAAACTCGACTGCCTGTTATAAAACGAACTAAAAAGTAAGAAACAAGTTATTTTAGTTAGGAAACTTCTTAGAATAGAAGGTGTTCCTCAGAACAGCCCTGGGACTGTTCTAAATAAATGTTCAAAGCCGGATATCTCTGGATGGACTGCCTTAAGAGGTTATTGCGGAAGATAATAGATTAGTGGAAAGAAAGGCCTCATCACACGCAGCGCACGCGCACTCGCGAACGCAGCCACCACGTATATATATCGTGACCAATTTTTAGAAAATATCACTCCATGAAATGGCCAGCAAAACCTAGTAAATTATTAAAAAAACAATTTTTTTTTATGAAATTGACTCGACTGGGTGAAATCATAATTTCTCTGAATAAGCCTTCATTACCCGAAAACTGAAATTTTGCAGTGGTTCACTTCATGTAAACAAGAGATAAGGTAGAATTATTTTATTCCCCATGGATGACTCTTGGAAATACGCGTGGATCAACTAGTATTCTATATGTCTAGCTGTAGTAGTATTTGCCAGTCCCGGAAGGGACGAATAACAATAATAATATAGTCAAAATAAATTTGTAAACAGCGCAATCTTATGTACCAAAGAGTGAATAAATCACAAAGAATATTTGACAGGTCTACACGCAAATTCGCGCAGCCCAAGCGGGTTACAGGAGAACTACTCCGATTTAACCTCTTTAAAAGTTACATATAACAGCAACGATCGCGAGATTTACGCCTATTAAGTGTTCGGCATATGGCTACGTTTGGCCACGACATATACCCATACTCGTAATATTATGATGGCTTACTCTTAATCGTAACGCTCAAGCGTTCACGTACAAAGTGCACCGTGCGGGTAGTGCGTGCCGCGCGCGAGTGAGACGTCACAGAGCCGAGTGCTGGGTGCGAGAGAGACAGCAGACCTCGAGTCCCCAACCAAGCGTGGTGCCGTAAATACAAAAGACGTACCGGTACAAACGCTAACCAGCTCTATGCCTTACATGCTATCAGGTACAGGAGTCAACAATCTGCCAAACTATGAGGTGGGAGGCGGTATCTCGAACGTCATCGGCGTGCTCTTCTAGTGGCAAATAAATTTATATTATTCAAACAAAAACCTAGCTTTGATGACTGCCCGCAAAATGACTATTTTATTTGGTTTTCCGTAATTTGTGTAGAAAAAGTGTGTAAAAATCAAATAAAGTTTCAATTTTGCAGGCAGACCTACGCGGTTCACTTTAACGTGAAATCAACGGCTCTGCCCGCGAAATTCAAAATTTACGTGGTTTTTTGCAATTTGTACGCTAATCAGACATGATAGGCTTATGGCAATCAATTTGCGAGAATGGCAGTATCATCTTTACATGATTATATCAAAATCTTTGCATTAATATGTGTATGCTAGGAAATTAGTCCGAGTATCGAGTTTTATGTGAGTAACTCGCAAATCTCGGACTAATTTCTTTAACTCGACACTTTCGAGCAGAGATTTTTATATAAACACGTGAAGAAGATATTGAGATTATCGCAATTTGACGGCCATAAGCCTATTATGTCTTATTAGCTTAAAAATCGCGAAAAACCACGAAAAATTTGAATTTCGCGGGCACACCCGTGTTGTGCTCCTTAAACAAGCTTTATAATATCGTTTACGTTTATTAAAATAAGTTTTTGATGCCATAATTACATTATCATATATTCATCGTAATTAAATAAAAATAACCATGTCAACAAGTATGACATAAAAATGGTGAATTATGTATGATAGTAGTAGCCTTAGAGAAATTAAAAATTGCACATACGCTTCCTATTTCCTATAGTATTTTTATATGAATTCGATTTAATATTATGTAAGGGACGATTGAAAATCGACGAGTTCAATAGTTAATAAGTGACCAAGCGAAGCGAGTAGTTAGAGTTAATTCATCTGTGCATCTGTCCGTCTGTCAGAGTTTTATAATTACTTCAAATTAATGAATATAAATATTTCAAACTTAGCATTAATATGTAAAATGACGGTCCAACGCTGGTGCTTGCGTAAAGAATTATAAAAATTGTTGTTAAACAGGGGCTTATCCAAAAAAATCTGACCTCCCACTATATTTATTATGTTTTATCGAATTTCAACAGATTCGACAGGTCTAAAAATTGTAAAGTTAATATAAAGCTTGTATAAATGTAGTAAAAAAAGAAGCATTATAAAACTACAAAAATAAATTCGTCTACAAGCATAGTAAGCGAATATTATGTGTTCAGAATAAGTAGCGGATCAAAACTGCAAACAGCTCATCAAAACTAGCTTTGTTGGTAAAGATTTACAATTAATAACCAAATAACTATTCGAGAGTCCAAACGTGATTCTTAATTGATGAATAAAATGCAATTGTGACGAGCTGTTTAATATGTTACTTGCAGAAGAGGAATTTAAAACGTCGGTTTAAAAACATCGCGACTGATTTGCGTCAATTGATTCGATTCGATTCTATTCGATTTTATTTCAACGAATGTAATGTCTGTAACGGATTAATAGCGAAAAATCTTATATGCTTCGGCAGAATGCGCCAGCTCAAAGAATTTAATGCGGTTGAAATTTCTTGTATACCTATATGTATTACTAGCTGACCTGGCAAACGTTGTTTTGCCCTTAAGGATATAAAAAAAAATAGATAAATTGAGATTTAAGCTATCCTATCTTTTAAGTTAGAGCAAACTGCACCCTGTGTGCGAATTTTATTAAAATCGTTTCAGTGGTTTAGGAGTCCATTGAGGACAAACATTGTGACACGAGATTTATATATATTAAGAAGATTTAAACATACCAAACCCACGCAACTAAACCCACGTATTCACTGAGTAACAATGTTTCGCATACACAGTTTCTGAAAAAAAATCTACATGTTTCTGATACACAATGTTCGTAGAAACACGAATTTTTTTATTGCCGCACCAGGTACGTGTTTACGACAAGATTCAGTACTTCTTATTTGTGATAGGGAGCACTGAAACATTATTACGGAAACATCTACGTGATGTATCTGTAAAGACGTGGCTCCTGAACACAGAGTCTACCGGTGAACGCACACACCGATTTCACTGACACACACATGCAACAGGCTCTCAGTGAAGCTCACGCACTCAAGCGTCGCGTGCATCGGTGATTGACGTCTGCTGTCTGGGGGTGTGTGTGTGAGTGTGAATACCTATTCTGAAGTCGATGTAGCCCTCCCCGCCGGAGATGACGAGCGTGGGCGGGTGGCGCGGCGCGGCGGGCGCGGGCGGCGACTCCGGCGACGACTGCGCGGACGCTCCGGGGACCTGAGAGATGCAGATGTAAGTGAAACACCTACTACCATATATGTATACACTGTGTTTATCAATAATCGACAATGTATAATAGCTAAAATAGTTAATAACGTAGAGATCTCTACATCCAAATTATGTAACCACATCAAAAATATGTAATGAAAGGATGTGCTCTTGATTTCACTCCATAATCGGTCGGTCATGAAAGATCAAGCATTGTTGCATCTATAGCTTGGCAACTTCGTGCGAGACAGACGGCCGGGGGACGCGGTAACGCATAGGTACATGCAGAGAAGTGTCCCCTTCCTCGCTACACCGCCCGCTAACTGCTGACATCTAAGTTCCTTGCCTCCCCCACTATCTGTCACCCCGCAGGAGGGTCCCGCACGATAGTCGACCGTTGACGGGCGTGTGCCTTGCAGGAGTCACGACACATCATCTTACCGCCACGAAGAAGGTGACCGCGTCCCGGTGGCCGTGGAAGCTGAGCTGCGCGTGCGCCATGGAGCACCAGGGGATGCAGTCGCCGGCACCGCGCGCGCCCGCCGCGCCCGCGCGCACCGCCGCCGCGTGCCCTGCACATCGACAACAGGTTAGAACACACACAGGAGCACGGCTATCGGTCCGAGCTGTTGCTAGTGTCGAACACACTCATCTCTATTATACTATACCCTTTCCATTCGTTCATTTTCTTTATGACACATGAGACAGATGCAGCAATAGCGAGGAACCAGAGAGAGACAAAGTGGTCTCTCTCTGGCCCCTCGCTATTGTTATATCTGTGTCATGTGTCAAAAAGAAAATAAAGGAATGGACCGATTATAGTACGCTGTATCAAACATTCTACACATTGACATTTTTTTCTCCCAATTTGAAGCGATTCCATTGCAGAACCACAGTACTAATTGCCATTTGTCGCTAGCGACGGTCATTTTGAATGTCACTTTATTTTAGTTCCATGGACGCTTACGCCAGGTTACGCAACAATCAGCGCCAAAAATGGCGAAAATCAATGTTTTCAATGTGACGTTGACAGTCGGAGGCCCAGAGTACTAGTACAATAGAGGTCAGCGGTCGAGCAGCACTCACCCGGCAGCGGCACCCGGGGCGCGGAGCCGGCGGCCGCGGCGGAGGAGGCCTCGGACAGCGGCACGGAGATGACGACCCCGTTGCTGGTGCCGATCCACAGCCGGCCCGAGCTGATGAGCAGCGCGGTGATGCGCACCAGCGAGAAGCCCAGCTTGCCCGTGCCCAGCATCTTGCTGACGTACGGCTCGATGTCCACGTCGCGCAGGTGCCTGTACGTGTGCGCGTGGTACAGCCGCAGCGCCGAGTCCATCTTTATCGACACCTGGCATTGAGAGAGGAAATAGTACATTCCCGCAGCGGCCAGCAAAACAACCATTGACGGATGAACGTATAAATGTGAGTCCATCAATACTCAGCTGTCGCCATACATTGTAAAGACTACTTTTTTCAAACTATGCGCGAAAATTTAAATTAAGTAATGCCTTTTAATTAGAATAAGCTAGTGATAAGTTTTGTTGTAACATTTTAATAATGACAAACAGCAGAGTTGCTAGCGCTGCGCCATTCGGTCGTCCACAGTAAATTCGATTTATCTCGAAGAAGTTTGTGAAAAGAATGCTCAAATGTCCAAGCATGTGATAGCAGTAGCACTCACCCAGACGCCGTCCCGGTGCGCGGCCATCTGGCGCACCTGGCTCTCGTGGCGCGGGTGCGCCTCGAGCGAGTGCAGCAGGCGGCGCGCGCGCGGCTCCACCACCAGCACGCGGTTCCGGTAGCCGCACCACACCGCGCCGCCCACCGCGCTCAGGCAGCGCACTGCGGCAACAGCCTCACTCTCACACACTCATCTTTATTAAGGCGAACTCAACAGGTCTGCCCGCGAAATTCAAAATTTTCCTGGTTTTTGCAATTTGTACGCTAATTACACATAATAGGCTTATGGCAGTCATTTTGCTAGAATGGCAGTTACTTCTTTACATGTTTATATCAATATTTTTGCATAAAAATGTCTATCCTAGGAAATTAGTCCGAGTAAAGAGTTTTAAGTGGGCAACTCGCAAATCTCGGATTAATTTCTTTAACTCGACACTTTCAAGCAAAGATTTTTATATAAATACGTGAAAATGATCTTGGGATTATCGCAATTTGACTGCCAAAAGCCTATTACGTCTTATCAGCTTAAAAATCGCGAAAAACCACAAAAAATTTGAATTTCGCGGGCACACCTGTGGTGTGCTCCTTAAACTAGTACCGAATAGTGTGCTGGATCAAACGTTCTATACATTTGACAATTGATTTTGTACCAATTTGAAGCGCCCCCCTCGAAGGCCCGCGCACGCGGTACTAACTTGACATTTGTTAGCAACAAATAACGAAATAACGTAACCGTCGATTGGAATGTCAAATTATGTGAATTCTGTGTGTGAATGTTGTGTTGAGCGCCAGAATGGCGATCTTCATTTTTACGTTGACATAAATTATGATCATAAATATTGAAATGCTTTCGACTATTTTGTAATTTAATCGTCAGTTTTGTCATCGTTTTATTTGGTAACAATTAATCAAATGAGTATTTAATTTGATTCAACTAGCAGGAATGCTTAATTTGTTTTGCTATTATCCGCTACTTGAAAGGATTCTGTATGGTGCAATATGCAGGAACACCATCCACATGAAACACCACACACAATTTTCTATCACTTTCTTCAACGCACGTTTCGTCCCGACACCGGGACATCCTCGGGAGATGTTGACTTCACAATGCGAAATCGTAAATTATTATATTGATTCAACTACACAATGAGTGCACACGTAAGACGTGGGAGGGATAGTCACCGGAGCACTTGGGGTCGCCCAGCGTCATGAGCCAGTAGTGCGCGAAGTCCCACTGGCCGTCGGCGAGGCGCGCGAAGATCGCGATGGTGCCGTCCGCCAGCGCGACCACGCAGCGCGACGCGCACCACACGATCGACAGGATGGCGTCGCTCAGCTTCACTCTGCAACGACGGGTTCTTATAAACTATCTAGCTGACTCGGCAAAAGTTATTTTGCCATTTAGCGGTATGAAAAATAGAAAAAATTAAAATAAAAAATGCTCTCAGACTCAGTGATAAAACACCGAAAATTTCATAACAATCGGTCGAGCCGTTTCGGAGGAGTTCAATAACAAAGAATATGGCATGAAAATTTTATATGTCAGGGAAAGATAGCTAAAGAAATAATACTCAATATTTTTGAAAAGAGCAAGTGCACAGTTTCTTGCCAGTTCTCCTTGGCACAAATCTGCTCGCTGAATTTGACGGTAGAGTTTTGACTTTTCATAAGATTCTGTAAACTAGGCTTATATGAAAATTAACATTTATTTTTTTTTCATTTTCATTGTTTTATGCTCTTTTGCCTAAGTACATAAGCGACAGCATCGCGTATAGTCACCTCGCAAGGCACTTGCTGTAGTTGTGTATCGCTGAGTGCACGTAGAGATGGCCGCTCTTGGTGCCCAGCCACATGGTCGCCATGACGGTGGACATGGCGCGCCCATCCGCCGCCGCGCCCGCGCCCTGCTCCTCGGCGAACGCGTCCACGCCGCGCTCGGGGGAGCTGCGCCCCTCTGCGCTGCGCCCCTCGGCGGCACTGCGTCCCTCAGCGGCCGCTGCAATCAAAGGTGACTCCATAAGTATAAGTAGTTTAGGACTGGACGGAGTCCTTGCCCTCGCTGGGTTCTCGTGACGGCGTCTCATCGGCTGGCGTGCCCGGTGGAGTTAGGAGGCTCGCTCCAGCCTGACAGAATGTTGCGAGTTACCGTTGACCGGAGTGGAAGACAGCGGCGGACTGTCGACGTTGCGCGGCTCCGTCGCGTCGGTCTGGCCGGAGTCCTTGCCCTCGCTGGGTTCTCGTGACGGCGTCTCATCGGCTGGCGTGCCCGGTGGAGTTAGGAGGCTCGCTCCAGCCTGACAGAATGTTGCGAGTTACCGTTGACCGGAGTGGAGGACAGCGGCGGACTGTCGACGTTGCGCGGCTCCGTCGCGTCGGTCTGGCCGGAGTCCTTGCCCTCGCTGGGTTCTTGTGACGGCGTCTCATCGGCTGGCGTGCCCGGTGGAGTTAGGAGGCTCGCTCCAGCCTGACAGAATGTTGCGAGTTACCGTTGACCGGAGTGGAGGACAGCGGCGGACTGTCGACGTTGCGCGGCTCCGTCGCGTCGGTCTGGCCGGAGTCCTTGCCCTCGCTGGGTTCTCGTGACGGCGTCTCATCGGCTGGCATGCTCGGCGGAGTTAGGAGGCTCGCTCCAGCCTGATAGAATGTTGCGAGTTACCGTTGACCGGAGTGGAGGACAGCGGCGGACTGTCGACGTTGCGCGGCTCCGTCGCGTCGGTCTGGCGGGAGTAGGGCATGAATTCCGGAATTCCGGAGTTTCGTAACTCCGGAACTTTGGAGCAAATATTCCGATGTTTCAGTTCCGGAGTTGAAGCGCAGTTCCGGAGCCAGCATTGGAATATTTTCTTGTTTAAAAGTAAGAATGTTAGAGCTTTTGCGCCTTCACAGTTAACAGTTCACAGCACACACCACTTTTTGATGGCAAATCTCTATTTAAAAACATTTATAATATCGCTATAGTAACCTGGCTAGACCCTTTTCTGAATCTCGGTGATGATCACTTAATCATCTTTACTGACTCATTTAAAACATAGGTATCATATTTTTAATCCAGTAACGATTTGTCACAAAATGTTATTTTGAAACCCTTAAAACGTAGATTAATCGCTGCGACAGCTGTCATAAGATGAGAGGTGTATAGCAATAGACTGAGGCGGTACTAGAGCGGTACTATGCAAATGACATCTGTCACAGGACTCATCCTATATTTTACAAAGTATAATTTTGCTTGTTTAACAAACCATAGACAACATGACACGTGTTGTGCTATTCACGTAATGCTTACTCTAAACTCACTCATGCTCTCTCTCGTTCTGTCATGGCAAGAAACCGACACGACAGAATGAGAGAGAAAGAGAGTGGTACTTTAATGGCTATGCATATATACATACACGAATCTTCGTTTAATAGTTTTTGTAACGGAAATACTTAACTTGTATTGTTTTAGTTATTTACAAATTACAATTATTGTTGATCAAAATATTGATATTGTAGTAAAATGGTTTTTATTTGTTGATTTCATGTGTAATTTAAAGAAAATTTAAAAAATAGGATTTTTTATTTTATTAAATCAAAACCGGAACCAACTCCGGAATTCCGGAGTTGAGGCCCAACATCGGGCCCAATTCCGGAGTTGGAAATAGTTCCGAGTTTACATGCCCTAGGCGGGAGTCCTTGCCCTCGCTGGGTTCTCGTGCCGGCGTCTCAACGGCTGGCATGCTCGGCGGAGTTAGAAGGCTCGCTCCAGCCTGATAGAATGTTGCGAGTTACCGTTGACCGGAGTGGAGGACAGCGGCGGACTGTCGACGTTGCGCGGCTCCGTTGCGTCGGTCTGGCCGGAGTCCTTGCCCTCGCTGGGTTCTCGTGCCGGCGTCTCATCGGCTGGCATGCTCGGCGGAGTTAGGAGGCTCGCTCCAGCCTGATAGAATGTTGCGAGTTACCGTTGACCGGAGTGGAGGACAGCGGCGGACTGTCGACGTTGCGCGGCTCCGTTGCGTCGGTCTGGCCGGAGTCCTTGCCCTCGCTGGGTTCTCGTGCCGGCGTCTCAACGGCTGGCATGCTCGGCGGAGTTAGGAGGCTCGCTCCAGCCTGACAGAATGTTGCGAGTTACCGTTGATCGGAGTGGAGGACAGCGGCGGACTGTCGACGTTGCGCGGCTCCGTCGCGTCGGTCTGGCCGGAGTCCTTGCCCTCGCTGGGTTCTCGTGCCGGCGTCTCATCGGCTGGCATGCTCGGCGGAGTTAGGAGGCTCGCTCCAGCCTGACAGAATGTTGCGAGTTACCGTTGATCGGAGTGGAGGACAGCGGCGGACTGTCGACGTTGCGCGGCTCCGTCGCGTCGGTCTGGCCGGAGTCCTTGCCCTCGCTGGGTTCTCGTGCCGGCGTCTCAACGGCTGGCATGCTCGGCGGAGTTAGGAGGCTCGCTTCAGCCTGACAGAATGTTGTGAGTTACCGTTGACCGGAGTGGAGGACAGCGGCGGACTGTCGACGTTGCGCGGCTCCGTCGCGTCGGTCTGGCCGGAGTCCTTGCCCTCGCTGGGTTCTCGTGACGGCGTCTCATCGGCTGGCGTGCCCGGTGGAGTTAGGAGGGTCGCTTCCACCTATAGTATTAACAAACATATAAGCTGAATTATAACTACTTAGTACAACTGAATTTGTTCGATTTGTTTCGTTCATATTTGTCGGGTTGAGTATATGCTTTTGCAGTATGATCTCGAGTCCGTTTTAGAATCACCTTTAATGAGTCAGATGTGTCAAAAATGTTCAACTAAATCAGGGTTACAATACGATTGAACAATTTTTTTATTAAATTTTTGTTTCGATTCATATTACTTTTACAGTGATCTGTGTATTTGCCTCAAGAGTAGGCTTTTTTGTGCGTTGAGTGTGCGGAAAGTTATTCTTTTTTGCACTTACCTACTGGTAATTTTTATGCTTTCCTCGTGTAGGTATTATTCAAATAACATGATATTTATTGCTTTTGAAGGTTTTTAATCAATTTTTTCTTTTAACTTTTTTTCAGGAAATGTCTATTTTGCAGAGTAATATTTATTTTCTTCTGTAATTTTATCATTCTCGCATATAAATTGATATAAGTGCTCACCAGCCTGGTGCTGCCGACTACGACCTCTTTCTCTCCGCCCTCCGCCGCCACGTTACCGTTGCTCGCCAGCCCGCCATTGTTCTGACTCTCTGTCGAGTCGCTTTTGCCCACGCAGAACAGGGATTGCTGCGACAAATAATTAATGCACGTATTCACAAATTAATGAAAACAATATTCACAAACAATATTTTTAATTGATCATTTTTCTTATAAGAATCTATGGCATCGAAATAAATGAAGGTAGGAAATTAATAGATGAAATGGCAAAAAAGACTTAAAAAGGCGTGTTCTGATAGCGGTAAAGAAGTAAATAATGTTGTCATCGCAACATATCTAACAGGTGTCGCCACTGTCTCTGTATATAAAATCATGCACTATGTAGTCTGTGTTTCGGGGTTCTCAATTCACTTCACTTTCCAACTGCCTGCCTTAGAGCACAAGAGCTCTTATAATTAAAATAAGATGTCATTTGTTTTAAAAGTTAGTTATAGTTATCTATTGTTAGTCCACCTGGACGAAACAGGAGTTAAATATTTATATTTTTAACCCTAGAGTCAACGTCTCTCATTGGACAATTTTGACAACTTACTCTGGGTTAGCGTGCTAACTCTGTGTTAACAAACCAACCCACATCGGCGAAAGTGGATTTTTGTTTAAATCTTGATTAAAGAAGATTGTTCCCGATTGTTCTCCTTTATTAATTAAACGGCGTTTAGATAGAAGCTTACCGAATGCCTCTTGGTGTCGGAGTCGGCGGCAGGCGCGGGCGCGGCGGCGGCGGCGGCTCGCTCCTGTTCGGAGTCCCGCCGCTCCCGGTAGTCGTCCTCGGTGGCGCCCGGCACCGACGCCACGCACAGGATGTGCTTGTCGCCCACCGGGAACGACTCTATCACCTCCGCGGGGTTGTTCGCGTCGATGATCTGCAATCGAACGCAATTTTAGGACACTGTACTTATTTCATCAATATATTGACAGATACGGAACGTACGGACTGGTTCATCACTATGTCCCAGGGGGCCGAGAAGAGTATGCATATCTAACGCCGAGAGACACTAGAGCACCAAGCATGCGTAGTGTAAAGTCCTTTCCACAAAAGAAGTCCCGCAGACGCGGTGCTGTGATTATTAAATGTTGCCCTCTCACTCGCACTCGTGATTCGTAAACAGCTGTC